>JAKSZT010000049.1:33551406-33729660 GCA_026826555.1 Tolypeutes matacus
CCCCCCCCCCCCCCCGTTTTTGTGTCCATTCGCTGGGCAATTCTCTTTGTCTGTTTCCTGCCCTCTCTTCTCATCTTTCTCCTCCTGTCTTAACTGGGATTCGATCCTGGGAACCTGCGATGTGGGAGAGAGGTGTTCTGCCACCTGCGCCACCTTAGTTCCTGATTTTCAGTGCGTCTTGTCTTGGCCCTCCCTTTGTGTCACTCTCCTGTTACGTCGTCATCTTGCTGCGTGGCTCAGTGGGGCCTGGCAACACCCGCATGCGGGGTGAGCCTGGGGGCTCACCCGTTCATGGGGCCTGACGGTGCTCCTGTGTATGGGGACTGGCGGCCCGCGTGCCTTCTGTATTTTTCTTTATTTTACTGGGAGGTACCGGGGATCAAACCCAGGTCCCTCCATTTGGGAGATGGACACCCAACTATTTGAGCCACATCCGCCTCCTATACTTTTCTAAAGTTGTCAAGGATTTCTTTATGATCAAGTACATTATCGATTTTTCTAGAATGTTCCATGTATATCTATTAAAACAAGTTTTATACAACATATATACATGCATGCACACAAACACACTTCAGAACTTTTATGTCTATATTTTTTGTCTTGTAATTCTGACCAATTCTTGTTGGAAACAGATTTTGTTTTATGAAATAGATTTTGTTTTATGAACTTAGCTGTTAAGAATGTGTGACTGTTACTTTTCTAAATTGTGCCTTTTATCAATACATAATTTCCCTTTTTTCTTTTAACTTTAATTTTATTCTTGATATTTTTTTCATTTGCCTGACCTTTTTTTAAAATGGAAATTTTCAAATGCACACTGAAGTAAAGAAAATAATAGAAAAGTATATGTCCAACTCTGACAGTTCCTCAATTATAGAGATTTTACCATTTTGCATTCCCATATATAAAAGGGCATGTTTTTCCATAGGCTCTCCAATAAAATATGGTAAATTTTGAGGTTTTTGGTTTTGTTTTTTTTTTTAAACCAATCTAATAGGTGAAAAATGTTCATTACCTCGGTTAGTTTGACTTGACACTCTTTTCTTATGGGCAATTTCTTTTATGAGCAAGGCTGAGTATATTTTACATAAGTCAAGAGCCATTTGCTTTCCATTTTCTGTAAACTTCTCTTCCTTTCTCTAGTCTATGAATAAGGCTGTTTTGGTCTTTCCCTGTATTTTCAGACCTCTGTTTTAAATGTACAGAATATTAAACCTTTATATAAAATGAATTGTAAATATTTTCCCTGTTTGTCATTTGTCTTTAATTGGCTTTGGTCTTTTCCACAGATAATGGTATTTTAGATTTATTTTTATTTTGCTGTAATACAGGGGTTGTTAAAAGGGATCCATGAGCTTGAATTGAAATTCAAAAAAAATTTTTGTGGGAACGTGTTAGTGCAGGTATGATATATTTATTAAATAATGCACTTCCCCTGCACCTACTCAATTTTCATGCTTCTAATTGCTTTCTCTTATCTATTTATCTTAGTAATACACCAATATTGTGATAAATATTGGGCAGATTCTTGTGATTTTAGCAAAATACCTTTATTGTTTCTCTGTAAATTAAGGAAATGCTGACTCTTCAAATCTACCCTTTTATCTTTAGTATTTCTTTTTCACTGTTTTAAGTGCAATCTACATATAGCTAGGTCTTATTTTTAAATCCTATAGCCTGTGTTTTGATGGAAGCATTCACTCCATTTACATTTACTGTAATGACTAACATACTGTATCTTATTCCCATCTTACCTTGATGAATATTATTTGGTTTACATAGTTCTTTTTCCTTAATTTTGCTGGTTTGGTTAGGTTGCTATTTATTCCATCTTTTTTCTCATTAATTAGAAGTTTCATGTTTTTCTATTCATTAATGATTTTCTCTTTCTCTGCTTTTATAATTACATATTTCTCATTATTGAATATCGGATTCCAGTTATTTCCCATAGCAGGATGCTTTATCCTCCTTTTACCTCTCTTTTGTCCTTGCGCTCTTTAGAATATGTACTTACCCTTCTCCCTTGCCAACTTCTAAATTTTCCTGAGTTACTCTGTTTTTACGTATACATTATTATAATTTCCCTTATAATATGCCCTTCCTATTTCAAAAGCCCATGTATAACAGGAGTTCAGAGTGAATGGGACGAGCGCAGCATTCAGATTGTCAGGCAAATGTTACTTAAGCTATAATTCTGAAAGTGCCCCCAAAAAAGAAAATGGTAACCAAGTGCTAAAAACATCACCAGGAACATCACATTCCTAAATGGGACATTAACATTTGTAATACTAAGAGACATCAAGGAGAATCTAAGTTGCTATACTTCTAAAGCAGCAGCAGTGTATTTCTCATACACACATGAAATCATGACCATCTGTGGCTCAGACTTGAACCATAACTGTGAAACCATTTACTCCTGCCATTAATTTTCCCTTTTGCCATTGTCCTAAGCATAATTATGCTGAGAAAATTTTTTTGCAATAATGTCACAGTTACATACAGATCTACCAGAAGGTGCTGAAATACCTAAAATGTGAAGATTTTCAGGTATGTTTTGGTTTGTTCAACACTGAGTCATTTCTGGAGTTGAACAGATAAACTGCATAAATGATTTTTTTAAGAAGGCAATTCTCTAACATACTGAAATCTCTTGTCATTGACCTTCCCTGCTATATACTCCAAGCTAGTGCTTGATGAGGAGTGCGTCTGGGGATAATTCTCCATGTACACATAATCTTCCTTACTTTTCCACTTCTGGTCAATTTTAGTTGAGAATGAGGAAACCCAAATTGTGACTTGAAAATACAAATACTCTTTCATGGAAACTATCCATGTTTTTCCCAGTATATAATTTTTCCACAATTTGTGTTGCTAAAAATTTTAAAACGTGCATATAGTATGTATGCACATTGCTTGCTTTCCCCAAGAATTTTGTTTCCAACATTCCTCATAATTAGGGTAAATTAAAACTTAGCCTTTTTTTTCCCCATATTTTTGCCCTAGCTTCTAAGCTCATAGCCAAATATGAAAGCTATTTGTAGTATTTATTGTAATCCCTTATAGTTAGCCTTATCTCTGTTTTATTAAATTTATTGTCACGTTGGTTTTTTAGAATAGTAGTAGCATAAAATAAATGCCAGAGGCTATTAGCTTCTTTGGTACAATCTCAGCATGGTGTTACATGGAAGATAAGAGGGCCTCGTAAAAATGTGGATAGCCAGTCAGCATTACTTGGCTCATCTCATGTTCATACCATAGACAAAGTTTTATAGATAAACCCTAAGAATTTAGTGATTTTTAAAAAAGACATTAGGGAAGCGGATGTGGCTCAGGTGACTGAGCTCCCGCCTACCACATGAAAGGTCTGTGGTTTGGTTCTGGTGCCTCCTAAAGAAGACAGTGAGCTGGCATGATGGGCAGGCATGGCAAGCTGACACAACAAGATGATGCAACAAGAGACACAAGAAGAAAAAAAAAATCATGAGAGACACAACAAAGCAGGGAACAGAGGTGGCATAAGCGATTAGGCGCCTCCCTACAACAAGGAGGTGGGGAGAAATAAATAAACTTTGAAAAAAAAAAAAAACATTAAAAACATGATAGTGACAGCATATATTTAAGTTTAAATATTGGCTAGTTTCAAAATTTCAGAATAGAACATATTCAATGAAAAAATTAATTTTATGTGAAACCCGAAATATGACTTTAGATAAGACCCAAGAGTAATTGATACCTTTGTATGAAAAAGAGAATGCATATTCGTTACTGTATTGAGAGTACATATATACTTTTCCCTCCTCAGGGACTGGGCCTTTATGCTGCTAGAGACATTGAGAAGCACACCATGGTCATTGAATATATTGGGACTATCATTCGAAATGAAGTAGCAAACAGAAAAGAGAAACTCTATGAATCTCAGGTAATGTTTTGGTACATGTGATTTTATAAGCCTCACAGCAGGCATTCTCTCTCTGTTCTTGTGCCATCTACACATCCTGAAAAGGCAGATCTGATCATCATGTTCAGTTTTGAACAAAAACTGTTTCTGGATATTCTTATCTTTTTCTTTTGTCTCTTTCCATTAATGTGGAATTGGTGTTATTTTCATAAATATAACTGTAGATTAATGAGCCTGGCTTCACAACTGACCAATCCATTCACTGTTTTACATTCATATAATGTAATTGTCACTTCTGCCTGTAGTTAGTATAATATTCACAGTGAGTGTGATTAGCATGCGTTTCATTTCAGTTCCTGCCTAGATTTCCTGGCATGGATATGAACATGGAGAGTAGTTACTGTCATTGGCTGGTGGCTGACTTTTTTTTTTTTTTTTTTTAATGAGAGCTAGAAAAAAGTACTTTGTCTTTCAGAACCGGGGCGTATACATGTTCCGCATGGATAATGACCATGTTATTGATGCAACACTTACAGGAGGGCCTGCAAGGTGAGAACAAAAAAAGGGAATCTGATAACTTAGTTCTTTTGCTTAATGGAGTTAATGGTAGTGGACAGCAGCAGGGGAGAAATGCTCACTACAGCCTTTCAATGATTAAAAGTTTCTGGACAATTGTTTTGAAAAGAATTTTTATTTAAAATTGTGCATTCATACTTGTCCTACTATTGGGCAAATAGAACTGTAATTAAGAAAAAGCTTCCCCTATAATTGAAGTTTTTTTAAAACCTTCTTCTAGTTTTACAATTAATAGTTTTCTGAAATGGTGGCTTGCAGATATATCAACCATTCATGTGCACCTAATTGTGTGGCTGAAGTGGTGACTTTTGAGAGAGGACACAAAATTATCATCAGCTCCAATCGGAGAATCCAGAAAGGAGAAGAGGTGAGAGTCTGAGGAATAGTGTCTGCTATGTTGTTCTTATCCCTGGTATGTGGTAGTTTACTCCTTTATACAAGGCATCTTGCTCAGTTGTTTTCCAGTTTTTTATTGCTAGAAAAAATTTCCTCATATTAGGTCAGATTTTGCCACCTTATATTTTACCCTTTAGGCATTCAAGTTACCAGTTTCTTCCACATGACAGCTTTTGAACATATTTAATGTCAACTCCCCCCCTCCCTAGTTCACTATTACACAAATTAAACATCCCATACCACTCATAAGGCAGCATTTTCAAGTCTTTGATCCTTCCTTACCCCATTAACCTGAACACAATTTGGCAGTGTCCCTCTCTTTAAAGATTATGCATGTAATCAAACTGATATTTGGAAAATATCATGGAATTGTTGCCTCTAGTGGTCTCCAATGACATAGCTTGTGTGAGATCATTATAAGGCTCTGAGTCAGCAAATTTGGAAGAGCCAGATTGCTCGTAGTCACACTTATGATCAATATAATCTTACAAATTTTCACACCAACAGATTTTCAAACAGTTTGAGGATTTTGTTTTATTAAAATGCAGGGCTTGGCATTTGTCTCTTCAGTCTCATCAGAGACAAACTTTGGTTCAGAATTTCAACTGTTGAGATTGTTATTAGTCTTGGTTATTTCATTTATGTTTCCCAACTTGATCAGCATATCTTGATCTAAGTGTCCTAGTTTTGTAATTGCAGTTTATTGGAATATTCTCACCACAGCAATGTTGGTTTCTATAGAAAATCTCTCCGCCTTTTTGAGGATGAGGAGCCTGAGTGTCTTTACTTTGTTGGAGCTTCCCCACCCCCAGCCCTTCTTGAATGTAGCTGTGTGATTATGCTCGAATTTTTACCATCTTTTTGGAATCTTCTTTTTTAAAATCAAGAATATGGGTCTGACTAGACCCGGAACCCATTGCAAATCTTAGAGTAACTTGAAAGTATGTGAAACCCCCAGCACAATGCCCCGTGAAGAACAGGATGGTTTGTAATGCAGCAGTTATGACAGCATTGCAGACAGACCCAGCTGAGCTCAGGTCCCTTCTGCCTCTTACTGAGTATTCTTGAGTAAGTCATATAACTTCTCTGAGCCTCCCATTTTATTTTCTGTAAAATAGAGAAAATCATTCCTTCACAAAGCTCCAATAATAACTCAGCAAATATCTAATAAAAGGTAATATTGTCATTACTCAGGAGGAACTACTCAATAAATATTGATTTATTTCTCTTCTTTGGAGAAATCTTCCAAATACTATCCTAGAATGTTAAGAGATGTTAGAGATTATTAGTCCTTCCCTTCATTTTATAGTGTAAAACTTCTCAAGGTTGGAGTTTCAAGAAAAGCTAATTGGGGGAAGAGGAGTGAGGCATGTACCATAGAAATCATACAGACTTCTGCTTACCTTGGGAACAAGGTTGGTCTGAGATGTTAATAATAAGACATTTGAAGGAGACATCCTTTAAGTATTCCTCTAAGTCAGCAAAGATGGAAGAAGACAGATGGTAGCTGCTAAGGGCAATTCATCTCTGGCCAAAGTTGTGTGTCCCAGCCAGCAAATTAGGAGTTGGGGGAACCTTGCAGTGGAGCAGTGTGGCAGAGGTGGGAGGGGGGATCATCCCACCCAAAGCAGTGAGTGTATCAGCTGATTCTCTCCATCCACTTTCAGGGTCAGGGCCGTGAGGAGTTGTAGAAATGAAGTTTTCTCCAGCCAGCCCACTCTTTCTCAAATTTGGTTTGGCTTAAAAATTGTTGCTTCTGATTTCCTCTGTCCCTTTGTGATCCCTAGGTTAAATATAGTTATATTAGTTTATTTCTTTATGAGGTTCCCACCTCAACAAGTCAGGTCTTCCCTTAATTTATGTCTATTTTGTTTGCTGGCTTTGAATACTAGGGAGATCGAGAAAGGAAATTCCTTCCTTTCCTTTCTATCCTTTCTTATGCTGTTTCTTTGTTATGGGCAGCTTTGCTATGACTATAAGTTTGACTTTGAAGATGACCAGCACAAGATTCCATGTCACTGTGGAGCTGTAAACTGCCGGAAATGGATGAACTGAAATGCATTCCTTGCTATCTCAGCGGGCGGCTTGTCCCTAGGAAGAAATGATTCAACACATCATTTGAATTTTGCGGACAGAAAGATTTTTTTTTTTTTTTTCCTGTTTTATGACTTTTTGAAAAATAGCTTCTGGGAGTTCTGATATCCTCAGTCCTTTAGGTTAAAGAAGCACCAGGAGAACGCTAACTAAAGCAACTTTCCTGAAGTTGCTGAGGTTAAACAGAATTACAGAATGGTCCAGCACTTTTGCTTTTTGCTTTTTTTCCCTTTTTTTTTTTTTTTTTTCCTTTATGTTTTGTTTTTGTGGGTGGGCTTTGTTTTGTTTTGTTTTAATCTCACTAAGGAGAAACTTTTACTGGGGCAAAGAGCCGATGGCTGCCCTGCCCCATGGCAGGGGCCTACCTATGAATGTAAGACTGAAATCACCAGCGAAAGGGAGATGTCCAAAGTGCTGGCCACAGCCTTATTTGAAAAAGGGGCAGGCCCTCTAATTTAAGAAGTTTTTTTTAATAAAGTAGACACCACTGAACAAGGAATGTACTGAATTGACTTCCTTAGGGATAGAGCTAAGGGATAATAACTTGCACTAAAATACATTTAAATACTTGATTCCATGAGTCAGTTTATTGTAGTTTTTGATTTCTGTAAAATAAGAGAAACTTTTTGTATTTATTATTGAATAAGTGAATGAAGCTATTTTTAAATAAAAGTTAGAAGAAAGCCAAGCTGCTGCTGTTACCTGCAGAACTAACAAACCCTGTTACTTTGTACAAATATGTAAATATTTTGAGAAAAAATACAGTATAAAAATAGTTATTGACCAAATGCTACCAGGCTCTGCAGCAGCTTGGGTGCTTATAAAATGTTCATAGGGATGTTACAATATAATTTTGTTATTAAATATGCCATTATAATTATGTAATAACCAAAATTTCAACCTAGAGTGTTTGGGGTTTTTTGGAAACTATGGTCTATTAGTACTTAATTGTTTTATACACCTTCCTTCTGATAGAGTGTATGCTATGGCTACAACTTTTATAGCTGTTTGGTAATTTAAACTAATTTTTTTCATATTATATTGTTGCATCCCTACTTCTTCAGTCAGGTTTTTTTGTGCTTACAATTTGTGATAACTGTGAATAACTGCTTAAAAAATACACCCAAATGGAGGCTGAATTTTTTTCTTCAGCAAAAATAGTTTTGATTAGAACTTTGTTTCAGGCCACAAAGAATCATGTAAACATAATAGGATCATGTAGCAGGAACTTAAATCTAACTCTTAGCCTTCTATTTAACACAAAATATTGAAGAGAAAAAAAAAAAAAAGGAGAGATGTGATTATGTTTGCAGCTGCAGGACTCCGGCAATAGGGTTTTGAAAGATGTAATTTTAAATGTGTTTGTATGAACTGTTTGTTTACATTTCTTTAATAATAATGGGAAAAAAAAAAAAACACTGTTTTGTGTTTGCTTGTAGAAACTTAATCAGCATTTTGAACCAAGCTAGCTTTTTATTTTGTACTTAAAATTCTGGTACTGACACTTCACAGGCTAAGTATAAAATGAAGTTTTTTGTGTGCACAATTAAAGTGGACTGTAAACTGTTGGTATATTCAGTGATACAGTTCTAAACTTGTAATGTATATGGCATGATGTATTTTTATCTTACAGAATAAATCAATTGTATATATTTTTCTCTTGATAAATAGCTGTATGAAATTTGTTTCTTGAATATTTTTCTTCTCTTGTACAATATTCTGACATCCTACCAGTATTTGTCCTACCGGGTTTTTGTTTTGTTTTGTTTTCTGTTCTGTATAATAGTATCTAATGTTGGCAAAAATTGAATTTTTTGAAGTATACAGAGTGTTATGGGTTTTGGAATTTGTGGACACAGATTTAGAAGATCACCATTTACAAATAAAATATTTTACATCTATAAAGGCTGCCTTGAGTTTCTCTGTTAGTAGTTTCTTTATGCTTTAATTGGAGCTCTTAAATTTATAATTGCTTGAAATTCTCTGAGAGTCTGGTTTATCTTCCAGCATTCCTAGAGTGTTGATGGAATCAAGTTGGTTGTTTTTTGTTTTTTTTTTTAATAAATTTTTTAGACATAGGTTTATAATTCATTCCAACTGGAGATCCTGACTTCTCTGCAGCTGAAAAAAAGAAGGGGACTTCTGTATATCCCAGAGTCATATTTAAAAATATTCTTAGTGCTTTGTTCCATTGTTTAAAGTCTATTTTTGTTTGTTAAATGTAGTCTTCTAACTTTTATTTAGTAATTGATATACAACCTAATTTTTTATTTTAATAAGTTATATATAACCTAAAATTTCCCCCTTTCAGGTGTTTTATTAATACTGGGGTGTTAAATTCACAATGTTGTGCAACTATCACCATCTGCCATTACCACAACTTTTGTATTACCTGCAACAGAAATTCTGTACCAAATAAGATTTAACTCCCCTTCCGTAGCCATCCACAGCCACTGGTAATCTGTATCCTAGTTTCTGACTTTTAAGAATTTACTTATTCTAAATTTCTTATCAGATCATCATACAATATTATTCATTTTCTGTCTGGCTTATTTCACTCAACATGAGGTCTTCAAGGTTCATCCACATTTGTAGCATGTATCAGAAACTCGTTTCAGGGAAGCAGATGTTCAAGCAATTGGGCTCCTGCCTACCACATGGGAAGTTGGTGGTTCAGTTCCCGGTGCCTCCTAAAGAAGACAGCGAGCTGGCGCAACAGGCAGGTGCAGCAAACTGACACAACAAGATGACGCAACAAGAGACACAAGAAGAAAAAGGATGAGGCACAACCAAGCAGGGAGCAGAGGTTCCCAGTGCCCCCTAAATAGAACAAGCACGACGGCTAGCTGGTGCGATGGGCAGGCACAGCGAGCTGATGCAACAAGAGACACAACAAAGCAAGGAATGGAAGTGGCTTAAGCAATTAGGTACCTCCCTCCTACATCAGAGGTCCTGGGTTCCATTCCTGGTACCTCCTAAAGAAACAAAGAAGAACAGACACAGCAAGTGCAAACAATGAGGGTGTGGGGAAAGATAAATAGAAAAAATCTTAAAAAAAAAAAAAAAGAAAACTTGTTTCATAGCTGAATAATGTTCCATTGTATGTATATACCACATATTGCTAATCCATTCATGTGTTGATGGACACTTGGGCTGCTTCCATCTCTTGGCAATGGTAAACAATGCCACTATGAACATCGGTGTGCAAATATCTGTTTGAGTCCCTGCTTTAAAATCTTTTGAGTATATACCCAGAAGTGGGATTGCTGGGTCATAGGGTAATTCTATATTTAATTTTCTGAGGAACTGCCTATGGTGGTTTGAAACTGTATGTACCCCAGAAAATCCTGTTCCTAAAGGCAATCCATTCCTGTGGATATAAACTTAATTAGTGTCTTTTGATTAGGTTGAGTTAAGGCCTGGCCCAGGGTGGGTCTTAATCAGCTTACTGAAGTCCTTCATTATAAGAATGAAATTCAGACAGAGAGAAAGCCACAGAAGCAAGACCCTGAAAGCAACGAAACCTGGAAGAGGGGCAAGACCGGCAGATACCACCACGTGCCTTGCCATGTGACAGAGAAGTCCAGGATCTCCAACAGTCTTTGGGAAGAAAGCAACACCTTGATTATGCTCTGATTTGGGCATTTCACAACCTCAAAACCGTAAGCATGTAAGCTAATAAATCCCATTGTTAAAAACTAACCCATTTTATGGTATCTGCTCTTGGAAGCTTAGCAAACTAAAACACTACCAAACTCTTGTCCACAGCAGCTGCACCATTTACTTCCCCACCAACAATGAATGAGTGTTCCTGTTTCTCCACATCCTCTTCAACACTTGTTTTCTGTTTTTTAAATAGTCATCATTCTAGTGGGTATAAAGTGGTTCTCTATGTAGTTTTGATTTGCATTTCCCTGATGGCCATTCGTTTATTTTCTTTGGAGGAAATGCCTATTCAGGTCTATTGGCCATTTTTTAATTGATTTGTTTGACTTTTTATTGTTGAGTTGAGGATTTACTTATGGATTCTGGAAATTAAACCCTTATCAGATACATGGTTTTCACATTTTTTTCTACATTCTGGAAGTTGTCTTTTTACTTTCATGATGAAGTCCTTTATACAAAAGTTTTTAATTTTGATGAGGTCCCATTTATCTATTTTTTTCTTTTGTTGCTCAAGTTTATGGTATAAAGTCTTAAGAAACCATTGCCTAACACAAGATCCTGGAGATGCTTCTCTGTTTCCTTCTGTGAGTTTTATAGTCCTGGTTCTTATATTTAGCTGTTTCATCCATTCTGAGTTAATTTTTGTATACGGTGTTCTTTTGCTTAAGGATATCCAGTTCTCTCAACAACACTGTCAAAGAGATTATTTTTTCCCAATTGAGTTGACTTGTCACCGTTGTCAAGAGTCAGTTAACCATAAAGGTGAGTTATTTCTGAACTCTGTTTGATTCCATTGGTCTATATATCTATCCTTGTGCCAGTACCCTGCTGTTTTGAACACTGGAAGTTTATAATAAGTTTTAAAATTGGAAAGTATGAGTCCTCCAACCTCATTCTTCTTTTTCAAGATGGCTTTGGCTATTCAGGATCCCTTACCCTTCCAAATAAATTCGATGATCGGCTTTTCCATTTCTGCAAAGACAACTTTAGAATTTTGATTGGGATTGGTTTGAACCTGTCAATCATTTGGGGTAAAATTGCTATCTTGGCAATATTTAGTCTTCCAATCCGTGAGCATGGAATGTTCTTCCATTTATTTTGTTCTTTGATTTCTTTTAGCAATAGTTTGTAGATTTCCATGTTATATTTATTTATTCCCATGGTTAAATTTATTCCTAGATATTCAATTCTATTAGTTGCTATTGTAAATGGATTTTTTTTCTTAATTTCCCCCTCAAATTGTTTATTAGTAATGTATAAAACACGACTGAGTTGTGTGTGTTGATCTTGTATCCCACAATTTTACTGAATTCATTTATTAGCTCTAGTAGCTTTGTTATAGATTTTTCAGGACTTTATATAGATAGGATCATGTCACCTACAAATAGTTAAAAGTTTTACTTCTTCCTTTCCAATCTGGATGGTTTTTATTTCTTTTCCTTGCCTAAATGCTCTGTCTAGAACTTCTAGTACAATGCTGAATAACACTGGTTGACATTGAGCATCCTTGTCTTGTCCCAGATCTTAGAGGGAAAACCTGTCTTTTGCAGATCTTTACCATAGACTATGATGTCAGCTATGGGTTTTTCAGATATGCCCTTTATCATGTAGAGGAACCTTCCTTCTAGTCCTAGTTTACTAAGCATTTTTATCAAGAAAGTGTGTTGGATTTTGTCAAATGCCTTTTCTATGCCTATCAAGATGATAATGTGTTTTTTCTTCTATTTTGTTAATGTGGTGCATTACATTAATTGATTTTCATATGTTGAACCACCCTTGCATACCTGGGATAAATCCACTTGATCCTGGTGTAAATTTCTATTAATGTACTTTTGGGTTTGGTTTGCTTGTATTTTGAGGATTTTTTTTTTTTTTTTTTCAGTATTCATAAAGGATTTTAGGCTGTAATTTTCTATTTTAGTATTTTTACCTGGTTTGGTATTAAGGTTGAGACCATGATGTTGGTCTCATAGAATGAGTTAGGTAATGTTTCCTCTTCTTCAAATTTTTTGGAAGAGTTTGAACAGGATTGGTGTTAATTCTTCTTGGAATGTTTGGTAGAATTCACCTGTGAAGCCATTTGGTCTTGGGCTTTACTTTGGAGGTTTTTTGTTTTGTTTTTGCTTTTAAAGCTTTATTTATTTCTCTCCACCCCCTTGTTGTTTGCACGTGCTGTGTCTGTTTGGCTTTCTTGTTTCTTTAGGAGGCACCAGGAACTGAACCCAGGACCTCCAATATGGGAGGGAGATGCCTAATCGCTTGAGCCACCTCCGTTCTCTGCTTTGTTGTGTCTCTCATTGTGTTTTTCCTTTTTTGTGTGTCTCTTGTTGCATCATACTGTTGCATCAGTTTGCCACATCTGCCCATCCCGTCAGTTCACTGTCTTGCTTGTCCTCTTCAGGAGGCATCAGGAACCTCCACTCCCTGCTTTGTTGTATCTCTCATTATGTTTTTCCTCTTGTGTCTCTTGTTGCATCAGCTCGCTGTCTTCTTTGGGAGGCACCAGGAACCAAACCTGGGGCCTCCCGTGTGGTAGCGGGGAGCTCAATGGCTTGAACCACATCCGCTTCCTGGGAGGTTTTTGATTTCAGATTCAATCTCTTTACATGTAATTGGTCTGCTGAGATCTTCTATTTCTTCTAGAGTCAGCATAGTTTGTTTCTAGGAACTCGTCCATTGCATCTAGGTTGTCTAATTTATTGGCATACAGTTTATTGTATCCTCTTATGGTGAGTTATGTCCCCCTTTCATTTCTGATTTTAATTATTTGCAACCTTTCTCTTGTTTTACTTGTCAGTTTAGTTAAAGATTTTTCAATTTTATTCATCTTTTCAAAGAACCAACTGTTTGTTTTTTAATGCTCTCTATTGTTTTTTTTTTTTTTTTTAATAAGTCTCTGTTTCATTTTATGTTCATTTTATGTTCAAATCTTTGTTATTTCTTTCCTTCTGCTCTTGTTGGATTTAGTTTGCTGTTCTTTTTCTAGTTCCTACCAGTATGCAGTTAGGTCTTTGATTTGAGCTCTCCCTTCTTTAAAATAAGCATTTAGGGTTGTACATTTCCTTCTGAACACTGCCTTTGCTTGTGTATGGTAAATTTTGATATGTTGTATTTTCATTTTCATGTCTTAAAATATTTACGGATTTTCTTTGTGGTTTCTTCTTTGACCCAATGATTTATGTTTAAGATTATGTTATTTAACTTCATATATTTGTGGACTGTCCAGTTTTCCACCTGTCACAGATTTCCAGGTTCATTCCATTGTGATCAGAGGAGATGCTTTGTATAATTTCAATCTTTTGAGACCTTTTTTGTGACCTAACATGTGATCTGTCCTGGAGAAAGATCCATGTGCACGTGAGAAGAGTGTGTACCATCATGTTTTGAGGTGCAAAATTCTGTATGTCTGTTAGGTCAAATTCATTTATCTTTTTTTTTTTTTTTTTTTCCATTTATCATATAAGTTCTCTGCTTCCTTATTGATACTCTGTCTAGATGTTCTGTTTATGATGAAAGTGGTGCATTGTCTCCAACTATTATTGTAGAGGTATCTGTTTCTCCCTTCACTTTTGTCAGTGTTTGCCCCATGCATTTTGGGACACTATATAAATATTTATAATTGTTATTAATTCTTAGTGGACTGGCTTTTTTATTAGCATATAATAATATAATTATATATTATAATATATAATATATTATTAGCATATAATAAACTGTCTCTTCTAACAGTTTTTTACTTAATCTCTTTTGTCTGGTATTAGTATAGCTACCCCAACTCTTTTTGTTACTATTTGCATGGATTATCTTTTTCCATCCTTTTACCTTCATCCTATTAATGTCTGAGTCTAAAGTGAGTCCCTTGTAAACAATATATAGTTGGATTGTGCTAATTTACCCATATTGCCAATCTGTGTCTTTTGACTGGGGAGTTTAATCCATCAGTTCAGTGTTGTTACTATAAAGGCAGTACTTATTCAGCCACTTTTTCCATTTTGTTTGTTTGTTTGTTTGGATTTTTTAGCTCTTTATACCTAAACTTAAATCTGCCATTGTGATAAAGGTGCATGAGCAATGAGCTTGTAGTCAGAGTTCTGGGTTTTAGTTTCACCTCTGCCATGGGTAAATCATAAAATCTTTCTGAGCCTCAGTTTTCTCACATACAAAGTGGGAAGCATCACACCTCACAAATTTGTTAGAGGATTAAAGGAAAAAGTTGAAAGTGAATTGTATGATGAGGTCATAAATCATCTGCATCTTCCCATGACTACCTCCCTGTGTTAGAACTTTGTAAAAGGTTCAGGTAGCATTTGAATTTGCTATCTTAGTTGTCTTTTTTTTTTTTTAAGTATTTTTAAAATATTCTACTAATAGATAAAAAATAAAAACCAAAGGTTGACAGTACTTAGACTTTAAAGTCATAACAAATTCAAATCTTAGTTTAGAAGCTGTGTGACCTTGGGCAGGTTATTTAATTTCTGAGCCTTAATTTTCTTAACTGTTATTAGGAGGATCTGGTCTACCTCAGAGGGGTGTGAGCCTTAGAGATACGTGAGTACAGTGGTTGGAATATAGCAGATAATAGTTCTGGAACCTTCTTTCCATTTCCAAAATTGGTAGAGTTCAGTGAGCTATCACTGAAGAGGGATTACTTTTGCCATCCCCGTTCCATGATGCAGTTTGGTACAGGCTAGCCAGCACAAGCCCTCTGTGTGTCTCACATTTCCATTTAAGACTGAAAATACCGTTTGAGGTTTATGATGCTAGCAGTTATTGTAAAGGAATTTTTATAATGGGAGGAGTCTATGCCATGCTTTGGTACCTTCTCATTAATGTTGAGCCAGGGAAATGGCATTTTCTTGTCTCTTCTATCATATTTATTTGGATTGGAGGATTGTCCAAACATTTCTTAGTGAATAAAGTGGATTTGCATTTCTTCCTCCTGGGTGAATCCAGAAACGGTCTGTTCTCGTACATTGTTTTCTTCAATTCAGCATTTGTGGAGTCTTTCTCATCTCTATCATCTTCCAAAGTTCTAAGCACATGGGATGTGTCCTTTGATTAGCTGATTCTGAGGGAAGACTTTTCCAGGCTATATCTTATATTGCTGCTTTGATGACATCACACAAAACCGGGTTTGGTTTTACTAGGGATGTTTGTTCTAAATGTTTTATTCAGTGCCAAAATATCTGGATGAAAATTAAAAATTTAAGTCATTTGAATATTTTTCATCGTGCCCAAACATCCTGTTAATATTATAAAGTTGAGCTTTGGGCTCGGAGGAGGCCACAGTGCAACTTTCTTGGGTCACCCTGCATCGGGTTCTTCCAGGACCAGCCGCCTCTGCCATGCTGCAAAAGTTCAACCCCAACAAGATCAGTCACGACCCTGACATGTACCAGCAGGGACATCGGTGCCACGTCTGCCTTGGCCCCCAAGATCGGTCCCCTCAGTCTGTCTCCAAAAAGTTGGTGATGACATTGCCAAGGCAACTGGTAACTGGAAAGATCTAAGGATTACAGTGAAACTGACCAGAACAGACAGGCCCAGATTGAGGTGGTAACTTCTGCCTCTGCCCTGATTGACCATCAAAGTGCTTAAGGAACTACCCAGAGACGGGAAGAAGCAGGAAAACATTAAGCACAGTGGAAGTACCACTTTTGATTAGATCATCAGCATTGCCCAACAGATGTGGCACCAATCTTTAGCCTGAGAACTGTCTGGAACCATTAAAGAGATTCTGGGTTCTGCCCAGTCTGTGGGCTGCAATGCTGATGGCTGCCACCCTCATGACATCATAGCTGACATCAACAGTGGTGCAGTGGAGAGCCCAGCTAGTTAAGAACCACAAAGGAAAATATTTCAATAAAAGATAATTTGACAGCCCCCCTCCACAAATATATATATATATATGAGTTTTTAAATTTCCATCTACTTTTTTTTTTTGCTTTTTTTTTTTTGGGGGGGGGGGGTGGGGTGGTTTGAAAAGAGGTTAGGCTTAAATTCCAAGATTATATCTTGTCAACTAGAAGTCTTTATACAAGTTGGTTACATTCCTAATTCTTTTTTTTTTTAATCAATTTTATTGATACACATTAATAAACCATACAGTTCATCCAAATTGTACAATCAGTGGCATTTGTTATAATCACATAGTTGTGCATTCATCATTTCAGTCACCACTAGAGCATCTTCATTATTTCAATAATAATAAAAGACAAGAAAATTCTGCCTTCTCAATCTCTCCAGGCTACCCCGCTGTACATAGCTGCCACTTCTGGCCATTCTTGCACAATTATTTATTTATCAAGCAGTCTTACTGAGATATATTCACATACCATACAATCTATCCAAAGCGTATAATCAGTGGCTTTTAGTATAATCACAATGTTGTGTATTCATTACCACAAATTAGAACAATTTCATTACTCCAAAAAGAAAAACTCCATACCCTTTAACAATCCTTCCCCAGCCCTACATAACCACTAATCTAATTTCATCTCCATAAATTGATTTATATTTACATTTTCTGTAAACGTAATCATACAATATATTACACAATATATTTAGTTTATAGTAGCACAGTCTTAACAGTATTTGTCCTTTTGTGTCTCACATCACTCAATGTAATGTCCTCCAGGTTCATCCATGTTTTCATATGCTTTGCCACTTCATTTCTTCTTACAGCTACATAATATTCCATTGTATGAATACACCACAGTTTGCTTATCCATTCATCAGTTGATGTACACCTGGGTTGTTTCCAACTTTTGGCAATTATAAATAGCACTGCTACGAACATTGGTGTGCAGGTATCTGTTCATGTCACTGGTGTGCAGATGTCTGTTCGTGTGACTGCTCTCAGTTCTTCTGGATAAATACCCAATAGTGGTATTGCCGGGTCACGTGGCAAATCTATATTCAACTTCTTTAGGAACTGCCAAACAGTTCTCCACAGTGGCTGTACCATTCAACATCCCACCAACAGTAAATAACTGTTCCTATCTCTCCACATCCTTTCCAACACTTGTATTTCTTTTTTTTTTTTTAAAGATTTTATTTATTTATTCGTTTATCCCCCCCTTGCTGCTTGTGCTCGCTGGGTCAGCTAACCACGCAGCGTGGGCAGGCTTGCCTTCACCAGGAGGCCCCGGGAACCGAACCCGGGGCCTCCCATATGGTAAACGGGAGCCCTACTGATTGAGCCACAGCCACTTCCCTGTATTTCTTTTCAATAGTGTTTTTCTTCTTTGGACAAAACTCTATTCAACTCTTTTGCCCAGGGAAGCGGCTGTGGCTCAATCAGTGGGGCTCCCGTTTACCATATGGGAGGCCCCGGGTTCGGTTCCCGGGGCCTCCTGGTGAGGGCAGGCCCGCCCGCATGGCATGGTTGGCTGACCCGGCGAGCACGAGCAGCAAGGGGGGGATAAATGAATAAATAAATAAAAATCTTTAAAAAAAAAAAAAAAAAAAAACTCTTTTGCCCATTTTTTTAATTGGGTCGTGGATCGTGGTCTTTTTATTGTTGAGTTGTAACATCTCTTTCTACATCCTGATATTAAACCCTTATCAGATATGTTATTTCCAAATATTTTCTCCCATTGAATCAGCTGCCTTTTTACCCTTTTGACAAAGTCCTGTGAGGTGAAAAAGTGTTTAATTTTTAGGAGGACTCATTTATCTATTTTTTTCCTTTTGTTGCACATGGTTTGGGTAAAAGGTCCAAGAAAACACCACCTACCACTAGGTCTTTAAGACCTTCCTTTATGGTCCTGGCTTTTATATTTAGGTCTTTGATCCATTTTGAGTTGATTCTTGTACAGGGAGTGATTCTTGTGTAGGGAGTGAGATATAAGTCCTCTTTTATTCTTTTGGTTATAGATCTCCAGTTCTCCCAGCACCATTTGCTGAAGAGACTGTTTTATCCCGTTAACATGGACTTGGAAGGTTCGTCAAAAACCAGTTGGCCGTAGAGGTGAGGGTTCATTTCTGGATTCTCAATTCTATTCCACTCATCAGTGTGTCTATCTTTATGCCAAAACCATGCTGTTTTGACCACGGTAGCTTTGTGATATGTTTCAAGGTCAGGCAGAGAAATTCCTCCCACGTTGCTCTTCTTTTTTAGAATGCTTTTGACTATTTGAGTACACTTTCCCTTCCAAATGAATTTGGTAATTGCTTTTTGTATTTCTATAAATTAGAATTTTAGAATTTTGATTGGTATTTCATTGAACCTATAAATTAGTTTGGGTAGAATTGACATCTTCATGATATTTAGTCTACCAATCCATGAACACAGAATGTCTTTCCATTTGTTTAGGTCTTCATTAATTTCTTTTAGCATTGTTTTGTACTTCTCTGCATATAGGTTTAAATTGATTCCTAGGTATTTGAGTTATTATTGTAAATGGAATTTTTTCCCTGATCTCCTCCTTGGATTGTTCAGTACTAGTGTACAAAAACATTACTGATTTTGCATGTTGATCTTGCATCCTGCCACTTTACTGAACTCATTCATTAGCTCAAGTAGGTTTGTCTTAGTCATTTCAGAATATTCTAAATATAGGATCAGGGAAGCGGCTGTGGCTCAATCAGTAGGGCTCCCGTTTACCATATGGGAGGACCCGGATTCGGTTCCCGGGGCCTCCTGGTGAAGGCAAGCCCGCCCACACGGCGTGGTTAGCTGACCCAGCGAGCACAAGCAGCAAGGGGGGGATAAATGAATAAATAAATAAAATCTTAAAAAATAATAATAATAAAAATAAATAAATAAATAAATAAATATAGGATCATGTCAAAAGCAAATAGTGTTTTACTTCCTCTTCCTAATTGGATGCCTATTTGCATTTTTTTTCTTGTCTAACTTCTAGCTAAAACTTCTAGTACAATGCTGATTAACAATGGTGACAGTGGGCATCCTTGTCTTGTTCCCAATCTTCAATGGAAAGCTTTCAACCTTTCCCCCTTGAGTATG
Organism: Tolypeutes matacus; assembly: GCA_026826555.1. Lineage (NCBI taxonomy): Eukaryota > Metazoa > Chordata > Mammalia > Cingulata > Chlamyphoridae > Tolypeutes > Tolypeutes matacus. Next base: position 33,571,008 of record JAKSZT010000049.1, read on the forward strand.
ATGTTGGCTGCGGGTTTTTCATATATGAGGAATTTTTCTAAAGCATGCTAGATTTTATCAAATGCCTTACCTGCATCAATTGAGATGATCATGTGCTTTTTTTCTTTCAGTACATTAATGTGTATTACATTGATTGATTTTCTTATGTTGAACTAACCATGCACATCAGGAGTAAATTCCACTTAGTCATGATGTGTAAGCTTTTTTTTTTTTTTTTTGGTAAGCCTTTTGATATGCTATTGGATTGGATTTGCAAGTATTTTAAAATTTTTGCATCTATGTTCATTAGAGAGATTGGTCTGTAGTTTTCTTGTAGTGTCTTTATCTGGCTTTGGTCTTAGGGTGATGTTGGTTTCAAAAACTATGTAGGGTAATTTTCCCTCCACTTCAATTTTTTGGAAGAGTTTAAACAAGTTTTGTGTTAATTCTTTGTGAAATGCTTAGTAGAATTCAACTGTGAAGCCATCTAGTCCTGGACTTTTCTTTGTTGGGAGATTTTTGATGATGGATTCAATCTCTTTAAATGTTATTGGTTTGTTATGTTCTTATATTTCTTGTAGCTTCAGTGTAGGTTGTTTGTGCGTTTCGAGGAGTTTGTCCATTTCATCTATGGTGTCTAGTTTGTTGGCATACAGTTTCTCATAATATCCTCTTATGATCCTTTTTATTTCTGTGGGGTCAGTTGTAACTTCCCCCCTTTCATTTCTGATTGTATTTATTTGCATCTTCTTTTTTTCTTTGTTAGTCTGGCTAGGGGTTTGTCAATTTTATTGATCTTCTCAAAGAGCCAGCTTTTGGTTTTGTTGATTTTTCTCTATTGCTTTTTTGGTTCTCAATTTCATTAATTTCTGCTGTAAACTTATTTCATTCATTTTGCTTGCTTTGGGAATGGGTGTTTTTTCCTAGTTTTCTCCAGTTGTTCAGTTAGATCTTTGATTTTAGCTCTCTCCTTTTTTAATATAGGCATTTAGGGCTATAAATTTCCTGCTCACGATTGCCTTTGCTGTAGCCCATAAATATTGGTAAGCTGTGTTCTAGATTTCGTTCATCTCAATATATTTATTGATTTCACTTGCAATTTCTTCTTTGACCCACTGATTATTTAGGAATGTGTTGTTCAGTCTCCACACATTTGAGAATTTACCTCTTTCCTGTCTATTATTGATTTCCAGTTTCATTCCATTATATTTATTGAGAGCTGCATTGTGACCTAACATGTGGTCTATCCTGGAGAAAGATCCATGGGCACTTGAGAAGAATGTATAATGGGCTGAGTTTGAGTGCAACATTCTGTTTATGTCTGTTAGTTAGGTCTAACTCATTTATCATATAATTCAAGTTCTCTATTTCCTTGTGGATCTTTTGTCTAGTTCTTTCTAATGAAGTGAATGGTGTATTGAAGTCTCCAACTATTATTATAGAGATGTCTTTTTCTCCCTGGAGTTTTGTCAGAATTTGTCTCATTTATTTTGGGGCACCCTGGTTAGATGCATAGATATTTATGACTGTTATTTCTTCCTGGTGGATTGTCCCTTTTATGAATATACAATGGCCTTCTGTATCTCTCATAACTTTTTTGCATTTAATGTCTGTCTTGTCCCATATTAATATAGCTACCCCTGCTCTTTTTTGGTTACTATTTACATGAAGTATCTTTTTCCAACCTTTCACTATCATCTGGTTTCTATCCCAGGGTCTAAGGTCTTCTAAGCAGCATATGGATGGCTCTGTTTTTTTTTTTTTTTTTTAGCCATTCTGTCAGCCTGTATCTTTTGATTGAGGAGTTTAATCCATTCACATTCAATGATATTACTGTAAATGCCTTATTTACTTCCACATTTTATTATTTCGTTTTCATATGTCATATCTCACTTTTGTCTTTTTACATTTTTGGTTATCCTTTCTGCTATTCTTTCTTCTCCTCTTTTTTTTTTTTTTTTTTTTTTTTTTCAGGCTATAAGGCTTCCTTTAATATTTCCTGCAAAGGTGGATTCTTTTTTATGAACTCTCTTAGTTCCTGTTTCTTTGTGAATGTTTAAAACTCACCTTCATATTTGAAGGACAGTTTTGCTGGAAAAAGAATTCTCAACTGTTTTTCTCCCTCAGTATCATAATTGTATCATACCACTGTCTTCTTGCCTCCATGGTTTCTGATGAGAAACACATTAATTCTTACTGGACATCCCCTGAATGTGATGGTTTGCTTCTCCCTTGCTGCTCTCAGAATGTGTCTTGGAGTAGGTCTATTCAGATTTATTCTGATACGGTACAATGCGCTTCTTGGACATGTAAGTTCATTTCTTTCATGAGAGTTCAGAAATTTTCAAGCTATTATTTCCTCAAATACTTTCTGCGCCTTTTCCTATTTCTTCTCCTTCTGGAACTTCCATGACATGTTGTGTTTCATGTTATCATTCAACTCCCTGAGTCCCTGCTCTATTTTTCCATTCTTTTCTCCTGTTCTTTCTCTCTTCAATTTCAGCTGTTCTGTCTGTATCATTTATTCTTCTATCATTTTAAGTCTGCTGTTGTATGCCTCTAATGTGTTTTTGAACTCACCTATCATGTATTTCATTCCAAATAGCTGTTACTTTTTTATTCAGGTTTTCACATTCTTTGTGCTTACTATCTTCTTGATGTCCTTTATCTCTTTAGCCATTGTCTTTCAATTCATTAATTAGATTTTGGAGATTTATGTGCATCTCATTGATTAGTTGTCTCAAATGCTGCATCTCTCCTGGGGCTTTTATATATTTCTTTTCTTGGCCATTTCTTCCATTTTCTTAGTATGGCTTATAATTTTTGCTGATGTCTAGGCATCTGATTAGGATGGCGAGTTTACTCAGATGCTCGATTCCTCTCTTTCATAGGGTTTTAGTGGCGGGAGGCTGTGTGTTACTGTTCTGTTTGTTTTGTTGTTGTTTTTGAGATACTGCGGAGGGATTGAATCCTGGACCTCGTATGTGGGAAGCCAGTGCTCAACCATTGAGCCACATTGGCTTGCCTGAATTGTTTGGTTTTTTTTTTTCCCATTTGCTTGTTGTATTTTTTAGTTTTTAGGGGCCACTGGGAACTGATTCTTGGACCTTCCCATGTGGGAAGCAGACGCTCAACCACTTGAGCCATAGTTGCTCCCACTGCTGTTCTTTGATTCTTGGTTCAACCTGTTCTGGGTCTTTAAGTTATGGGTTGCAGACCTGCTTCCTAGGGCCTTGGGGAGGCAGGCTGTAAAGGCCAAAAAAAGTCTCATTTAATTTCTTTACATGCACTTCCTTGGTCTGCCATCAGATGGCATCTTTGCTAGCCCTCTCAGTTCAAAGCCTGGTTGGAGTGTTTGCTGCAACATGGATTGGATCAATGTGACATAGGTTCTTGCCTGGATGCTAAGAGCCTTGTAATTCAAACTTTCTCAGAGGCAATTTTCCAACCTTTCCTGGCAGCCTTGCTCTCTTTTCCCAGGTAACAATTAATTCCACTCCAGTGAGTGGCTTGTAGTATGAAGAAGTGAAGTTTCAGTAAAGGTAACTAAGTGGTGAATGCTAACCTAACAGTACCATATCCTCAATATGTAACCCTATGCTTTCATTCCTGCAAGAGTTAAAAAAACATACAGAGGGGAAACGGATATGGAAGCAAAGAACAAGTATACTATTGAAGTTGGTATCTCTTCATACTAGTAGATTGTAGACTTAGGCTGTGTCATACAAACCGCAAGATAACCACAAAGAAAGTATTTAAAAATATTTGTAAGTGGAAATGAAAAAGGGATCAAGCAGATACATTAGTAAAGATGATGCAAAAAAGGGAAGAAAGAGACCAAGGAGATATGACATAGTAAAAAAAAGAAACAAAAAATAAAGGGGGACTTCAGGAAGATGGAGAATTAGAAAGAAACGTGACTCTCTTATCTCCCAGAAAAATAGCTAGAGGACAGGCAGTATTGGCCTGGGAAAAAATATTCTAGGGTCTAGGACAGCAGGGGAAGGATGGACACTGCCCAGAGGAGAGAGGGGCAAAGTTAAAGAGGTGTGATGGCGAAACTGAGTTAAAAGCCACAGCTACAAATGCTGGCACCCTCCCCACACTATAGATACCTTTGAATTCTCAGGCCTCGGGGACTATAGACAACAGGGCCCCAGGGATCCACCTCCCCTGGAAAGGAGAGCAAGGGACACAGCCTCAGGCTGACTCACCTTTTGACCCACAAATTTTGTCTGTTGTGTCACAGGAGCCCTTCCAGGCTGGGTGGGGCTGCACCATTGTTTGCCCTGGGAGCCAGCACAGGCCTAAAGAGATCCAACACTCTCAATCTCCCTCTACTGACCAGGACTGGTGGTTGAGGACTTAGAGGGTCACTCTTTCCTGTGTTTTCCTTTCAATCTGAAGAACTTCCTTTAGCAATTCTTATAGAGCAAGAATTTGGTGACAAAATCTGTTTTTGTTTAGGTGTGGATATCTTCAACTCTCCCTCATTTTTGAAGGACAATTTTTGTAAAGAATGTTTGGCTGACAGTTTTTCCTCTTTCAGTACCTTACCTATGTCTTACCACTGCCTTCTCACAGTTTCTGATGAGAAGCACCTAGTCTTATTAAAGATCCCTTGTATATGAGAAGTCACTTTTCTCTTACTGCTTTCAGAATTTCCTATCTTTGGCATCTGACATTCTGATTAGTGTATCTTGGAGTAGGTCTACTAGTGTTTATCCTATTTGGAGTACATTATGCTTTTTGGACATGTATGTCTATCATAAGAGTTAGGAAATTTGGGGCCATTATTTCCTCAAATATTCTTTGTCCCTTTTTTCTTCTCCTTCTGGGACTCCCATGATGAGTATGTTGGTACACTTTATGCTGTCACACCAAGTGCCTTAGATTCTTCTCAATTTTTTCTATTCTTTTCTCTATGTTCTCTTCTAACTGTATGAATAAATCAATTTTAATAAAACATTCAAGTCATCTAAAGTGTATTATACTCTCTAGTGTAGTTCTTTAATTTATTTATTTTTTATTGTGGGTAAAAATCAAAATTTTCACAATACATACCAATATTTGTAAAATGATATATAAATATATATGCATATATGTGCATTTGCTTACAAAAATGTTATGTGTGTATATATATATAAAATTTTTTTTTTTTTTTTTTTAATTTTTAAGAGGTGCTTAGATTACCTAAAATATTACACGGAACCTACCGGGACTCCCATGTTCCCCACCTCCCACACCTCCCACCACATCCCACACAAACATCTCCCACAAGTGTGGCCCACCAACCTCAATGGACCCACACATCCTGGGGCCTTGCCATCAACCACAGACCATAGTTCACATTGTAGACCACACTCTCACCCACACAGTTCTGATCTAGTGTATTTTTAATATGCATTTTTGTGCTTTTCATCTCCATACTTTCAATTGTTTCTTTGTAAATTTTCTAATTCTCTTTATTCACATATTGTTGTCTTACTATCCTTTATTTTTATATCCATTATTACTTTCTTTCTACCCAGATTTTCCTTAATCTCCTTGAAATGGTTTAGGGGATTTGTTTTAACTTCTTTGATTAGTCATTCCAAAGTCTGTGTCTCCTCTGAAGTTTTAACTAGTTCCCTTGACTGAGCTATATCTGTTTCTTAATATGGCTTGTAATTTTTTGCTGTCTGGGCATTTAATTATTTTGATATGCTAACACTGAAAGTCAGTTTCTCCCTCTTCCCTAGGGGGTGTGTGTGTGTTTTGCAGATTGGCTATGTGTTAAGGCTCTTCTTAGACACTTGGTCTAGCTATACTGCAGCTTTAGAGCAGCCTGTGTATAACTGTTCACGTTTTCTCCGGTGTTCTGCATCTGTCTCTTGCCCTGAACATGTGGTACAACTTTTAATATTGCCCCTTTATGTACAATTGTTTCACCCCGGGTGTATTAGTCAGCCAAAGGGGTGCCCTCCGGGCAAGAAGGAGACTCTCCACAAGCAAAAGGAAATCGGCTGGCAGATGAAGCAGCGTGAGCAGCAGCCCTCCTGCCAGTCACCCCGCTCCAACTGTTCCCGGCTGTCCCCACTCGAGAGGTGCCAGCGTTCCGGTATTCTCCAGAAGAGGTAGATAAAGGAAAAATTCTGGGGGCCCAAACAACGACTGGTGGCTCGTCCTGCCAGATGGCAGAATTTACTTGCTGGAAACAGCAGGTAGAACCCGGAGAACACTGGGAAATAAACTTTACAAACTTAAAACTGGGCAAATATGGTTACAAATATCTCTTAGTACTGGTGAACACTTCTTAGGTTAGACGGAAGTATTTCCAACCAAAGGTGAAACGGCAGCTACAGTGGTTAAGAAATTAAGATCTAAGGTTATACCAAGGTTTGGGCTACCCCTAAGAGTGGGGTCAGACAACGGCCCAGCCTTTGTAGCAGCGGTGACTCAGCAATTGGCTAAGGCTCTGGGAATAAATTGAAAATTACATTGTGCGTTTCGACCCCAAAGCTCAGGACAGGTAGAGAGGATGAACCGCACCTTGAAGAATGCATTAACTAAGTTGGCTTTAGAGTCTGGCGAAAACTGGATGAGTCTCCTTCCCTTTGCCCTTTTAAAAACTAGGTGCACCCCGTATGTGCAAGGCATAACGCCTTACGAAATTATGTTCGGCAGACCTCCACCCCTATTGCCTAAGATAGGATTAGAAGCTATAACTGAATTTAACAACCAGTATCTCTTTTCCTCCCTAAAAGTTCTCAACCGGATTAGAAAGACAGTGAATGAAACTGTACAATCTTCACACTCTCCTCTTTATCCTCACAACCCCTACAGCTGTAAAGGTTGCGGGAAAGAGACACTGGATACATGTCTCTCATTTAAAACTTGCCAGAAAAGATGCCGAATAAAACTGGACGTTGATAAATAGACTGTCATCCGAACCAAAAAGCCTTTGAAGGTCAAGACTAGTTGGATTAAGTCGGACTAAAAATGGATGTGAGTTTAAAGTTAGGAATAATGCTGTTGTTAATCTTGTGGGCTCAGGCCACCCCATTCCGGTTAACTACGTATGTATGGAATGTAATTCGTGCTGGGGATGGGAAAGTCCTGAATACTACCCAGTCCATTAGTAAAAACCCTGTCATATCCTTTGATCTCAAAAACTTTCAAAACAGGAAAGCCGCACACAGTGCAGGTGGGGACATGAACCTGTCCTCACGTTAGGAAACTTGCAAGGTAATGGAACTTGTTTTGCTCCCGATTCAGTGAAATTAAATGGATCCTTCCTTAGCCCTCACTGTTCCTCAGTCTTATTAGCCAGCCAAAGCGACGGTTCATACTATTAAAAAGCCCCTAATAGCACTTGGTTTGCCTGTACACAAGGCATTACTCCGTGTCTTTCCCCCCAGACTTTAATATCAAACAGGTCTGGGGAATACCCTGTGTTCTGCATTTTAGTCCATATTATCCCACAAGTGTACTGGTATTCAGGAGAAAGCAGACGTGAACATCTTAGTGCCCTAGGCCACTACAAACGGGTAGTCCCCATCCTTGTTCCCATTCTGGTCGGCCTTGGAATAGTAGGGTCAGCTTCTGTAGGCACTGCCGCTCTAATTACAGGGAAAGAAAATTTTAAAGTTCTCGCCTCACAAGTTGACTCTGACTTAAAAGAGTTGGAAAAATCTGTTAACCACCTGGAACAATCTCTATCCTCCCTAGCGGAGGTAGTGCTACAAAACAGGCGGGGACTAGATCTACTGTTTTTAAAACAAGGTGGCCTCTGTGTAGCTTTAGGAGAGACCTGCTGTTTTTATGTTAATCATTCAGGAATAATTAAAGAAAGTCTGTCACTTTTACGAAACAGGCTAAAAGAACGAGAGGAGCTACGATCTAGAGATACAAATTGGTATGAAAAACTGTTTTCCTGGTCCCCCTGGTTAACAACTCTGCTCTCAGCAGCCATAGGGCCCCTGATGCTGGTAATACTGGAACTTCTGATAGGGCCCTGCTTAGTCAATTGTCTTATGTCCTATATCAAGAAAAGACTCCAGGCAGTAAAATTAATGGCACTGCGTGCTGCATCAGTGCGCACGGCATATTCCCCTTTGAATAATGACACTGAATCAATGATTTGATTCCATGGCAAAACAGGAGTGGGGAATGTACTGGAGATTTTTAAACATAGTAACACTGATGGAAGTTCCTAAGGCCCACAAAGCCTGCTTAAAACAATACCCCGGATATGCATCCGTGCCTGGCCCATCACGCCACCATGGAGATGGCAAAACCCACCCCTAGTAAAGATTAACCCAGACCCCCTTGACTCCGATGCTAATCGCAAAAATTAGCTTCTGTAATGTTGCTTGCTTGCTCTGCTGGATATGGACAATTGAAGCTGCCCCTCACCCTTTCTGGCGCAAGAAAAGTAATGCTTTGTTTTAATCACCTAATCTGGTATCTGAGCACAAAGAAAAGTTGCTTTATCATGCTGACCCTGCTAAAATTCCCTATAAAAACCCACCACGGGAAGCCGGGGTCGCTTCTCTCCATACTGCTGGAGGAGGCCCCGGCCGGCCGGAAATAAAGGTTCCTCTCCTAAACACATTGTCTGGGTGCTGAGTTTCTCTCTCGATGAAGTGTCCCACTTCACACTCTAATGCCATGGTTGAATCGAAGCCCTAATCTTAATATGATTTAATCAGATGTCTCAGCTGAATCTAATACAACCAAAGGATATCACACCCAGAGAAACAGACCAGTTTACAAACATACTTTTTTGGAATTCATAAGTAATATGAAACTGCCATACCAGGAGAAGGCTTTCTTTCCTGGTCCTTCTCCGGGAATCCTGATCTAGTCTTTATTTTTGTGCAGAATTTTCTCCCAAGCTCCTATGCTTTGCTTATCTGTTTTTCCTCACTCAGTGCCCTCTTTTCATTACACTTTTTTTTTTTTTTTTTTTTTATTTTTTTCCCCCCCCCCCCTTTGCTGCTTGTGCTCGCTGGGTCAGCTAACCACGCCGTGCAGGCGGGCTTGCCTTCACCAGGAGGCCCTGGGGACTGAACCCGGGGCCTCCCATATGGTAAACGGCAGCCCTACTGATTGAGCCACAGCCGCTTCCCTCATTACACTTTTAAGTCTTGGGGCCCACCCTGCCTTACAGCAGTTCAGTTTACCATTTGTTCCCAGGCTTTTCTTCCTCCAGTAACTTTCACGTTAGGTTGTACTACTCCAGTGAACCAGATGGGGTCAGCATTCAAAATCACTTTTTTTTTTTTTTTCCATGTGAATGCTCCAGCAATTAGGAGACTGGATTGGGTAAGTGGACCTCTTGCTACAGTTCCACCTGGGGCTTTTGTGTGTGTGTTTCCCATGGCCCCTTTTGTACCACCAGCCACTTGAGTTCTATGCTGGATCTCTGACCTTGGGACCCTGTGCATGGACATGCGTGGGGTTCTGCCTCGCTGTGTGTGTGGCTCTTAAGCTGTGTAGCACTGAATGTGGGTGCACCTTCTCTTTTGGTGGTCTTTTTCTTCTTTTTGGAGTCCTTCTCCAGTCTCTAGCATCTCTCCAGAATTCCAAGCAAGTGGGATTTATCAGTTGTTTCTGAGGAAAGATTGTTCCGGGGGATGTCTTACATTGGCCATGTAGATGACATCCCTTCTGACTTTTTTAAGCAGCTCTCCTACAGTCACTCTGTTTGACAGACTTTATTTCTATCATATTTGATTTATTGTATTTAAAGCATTTGCTAAGAATAAAAACTGCCCAGAATACCCCCTCATCTCTTCAAAAACAGGTTTTTAACTCATGCTTCATGAACACTCCAAAATAGCAAGCTTTTGTATTGCAGTGTTTTATAAATTCAGAGCACCCATAACTTGAAAAAAAAAAAAAAAAAACCTTTTTATATTCTTATTTTAAAACACTTCCCATTTATTACATTGTTGGTTTGGACAAGGCTGGGGAATGGTAATGATCTTGGCCATTTTATAAGTTCCTGCTTGGTGCAGTCTTTTTCTTCTGACATCTTACTTAATCAGACACATGAAGAAGCAAACTAGTTTGAATCATCACACAGCCTCGGATCTGCTCTCTGCGGGAGTGAATGCCACCACCACAGCACAGATGGAGGTGGACTCCTCTGGTCTCTGCTCAGCCTTCCTGCCTCCAGAGCAATTAGATACCTTAATCCATGCCTACATCTTACTCCCAGATATCCATTATTCCCACTCTTTTCCCATCAACAAATAATTATGCTCAGCTCTTTTCCATTTCAAAATTAAACATCCTTGTTTTCATTCCTTTTCCATCCCTCCAGCACTCTCCAGTTATTGCTTGAGCCTTTCCCAGCTCCTGGGTCTCTTTAGCCCACTGTCATGTGCATGCCCCTCTTTTCTTTATACTTTATACATAGAGAAACTGATATACAACCAAACTCATGTGGGCACCTCTGCAGATTTCAGGGGCTCTTTCTCTGTGTAGCTCCCTCCTCTTCCACATTCTGTGCTGCATATTCTAGCCACCTTTTCCTCTCTGAGCTTGGCCTCTGTCTTAGCAAGACCACCAGGATCTGTTTAAGCTCCCTCTTCCTGTACTGCAGTCTGGAAACAGTCTCTGTTTTTCAGGGATACTGCCCTACAAGTGCTCATTATCCAATGCCTGAGAACAGTTGTTTCATATATTTTGTCTCATTTTCTAGTTGTTTACCCAGGAGGGTAAATCCAGATCCTGTTACTCCCTCATGCCAGAAACAGAAACTTTTTTTTTTTTTAAGTTTTATCTTTATTTACTTCCCCCCACCCCCACCCCCACCCCCAGTTGTTTGTAGTCGCTTTCTGCTGTGTCTGCTCGTCTCCTCTTTAGGAGGCACTGAGAACCAAACCCGGGACCTCTCATGTGGAAGAGAGGTGCTCAATCACATGAACCAACTCAGCTCCCTGGTTTGTTGTGTCATCTTGTTGCACCAGCTCGCCTTTTCCAGGAGGCACCGGGACATCCCATGTGGTAGGCACAAGCCCAATCGCTTGAGCCACATCTGCTTCCCATCTCATTTCTTTTTTATTTAAAAACTTTCCTTCTTGTCAAATCCTATTTCCTTAAAGTCTATTTACTGATTGGGGGGGCGGGGAGCCTGGATTCCTTCTTGTTTAGTCTATTAGTCAGCCAAAGGGGTGCTGATGCAAAATACCAGAAATGGGTTGGTCTTTATAAAGGGTATTTATTTGGGGTAGAAAGAAGTCCAGTTACCAGGCCATAAAGCGTACGTTTCTTCTCTCACCAAAGTCCATTGCCACCTGTTGGAGCAAGACAGTTGCCGACGTTTGCCAGGGTTCAGGCTTCTTGGGTTCCTCTCTTCCCGGAGCTATGTTTCTCTCCAGGCTTAGCTCCTATTTCCTCCACAAGGTCAGCTGTAGACTGTCAGGTGAATGGCTCACTTCTCTTCTGGGGCCTTTTCTCCAATATCAAAACTGCTTCTCAAAAACTGCTCCCTCTGTCCTTTGCCTTGCCTTTTATATTTGATTCCCCACCCACCAGGGAGTGGGGCTCAATGCCCTACTGGCATGGCCCAGTCAATGCCCTAATCGTAACTTAATCATGCCCAGATTAGCACACCAGTTTACAAGCATAATCCAATATAGATTTTTGAATTCATAATTACATCAAATTGCCAAAAGGCTACATTCTGCATTTCTAAAACGTTCCTTTTCTTTTCTGAGTTATGTCAACACATTTCTCAGCTTTCTGAATTGTTTTAGTTCTTTTGTGCTTTATATAATTTTCTTAATTTCTTGTTTTGAAAAAGTACATAATTTCAATCTGTTGTGTAAGCATGTCTTTCCAGTGTTTTCATTGTAGGAATGTTTATTTTTTCCTTTTCACTTACTGCAACTTTGTATAGGATTTGACCTTGATCCTCTTCTGTTGCTCATTTTATGGGAATTTATTTTTCCTGAACTCTTAGAAGGCTTGTTTCAGACAGTTTCTCTAACATCACAGAGCTCTCTCTCCTGTTGTTTTCATGCATCATTAAAATTATGTTTGATACTTAAATTTCTTGGCTCCTACGGTTATCCAGGCTTTATCTTGCCTTTTTCTCTATAGTCCTATCCTGGTCAATGTTAATTCCATTACCAATAATTTCTCTTCAGTACAGGGCCTTGACATAGAAAGAAGCCCTAGCAAGGAAGTTTCAAAAACTGACAGGAACTAGAATGCTCCAGCACTGTAAGTACCATGGGCCCCTCACACTTACTCACTCCTAGAGTGAGAAAAACATTCTCCCAGTTTTAGTTGCTGTTCTATTTCACCAACCATGCTTTTCAGTGAGTAACTGTTGCCTATTTCATTTCTCTTACTCTCAGATCCAGCAGATTCTTTGTTCATTCCTTTTTTTTTTTTAAATTAGAGAAGTTGTAGGTTTACAGAAAAATCATGTAGATTGTAAAGAGTTCCCATTTAACACCCTCTCACACTCACAGATTTTTAACAAAAGTGTGGTACTTTTGTTAAAAAGTGATGAAACTATAACTATACTTTTAAATCCATAGTTTACATTAGGGTTTACTCTTTGTAAACCCTAGTTCTATAGGTATGTTTGTGAGTATTTGAATTTATTTAAATCTGGTAACAGACACAACCTAAAATTTCCTATTTTATACACTTTTAATTATATAATTCAGTGGTGTTAATTACATTCAAAATGCTATGGATCACCACCTCCACTACCAAAACTTTTCCATCAACCCAAAGAAAAACTCCATACCAATTAAGTATTAATTTCCCATTCCCTGCCCCTACCCTGCCTCTGGTAATCTGTACTCTAGTTCTCGCTTTGTGAATTTGCATGTTCTAATTATTGCATGTCACTGAGATCATACAATTTGTCCTTTTGTGTCTGGCTTAATCACTCACCATATTATCTTCAAAGTTCATCTATGTCATGGCATGCATCAAAACATTCCTTTTCAAGGGTGAATTTTATTCTATTGTGTATATATATACATTTTGTTTATCCATTAATCGGTTGATGGATACTTGGACTGCTTCCACCTTTGGGCAGTTGTGAATAATTCTGCTATGAACATTAGTGTGCAAATATCTATTCAAGTCCCCACTTTCAATTCTTTGGGGTGTATACCAAGGGATTGTGGGGATCATATGGTAATTCTATACATAACTTTTCGAGGAAATGCCAAACTGTTTTCCACAGTGGCTACAATTTTACATTCCCACTAACAATGTTTCTTTACATCCTAATACTTACCTTCCATTTATGTGTGTATTGTTTTTTTAATGAGCCATTTTAGTAGGTATGAGATGGTATCTCCTTGTGGTTTTGACTAGCCTTTCCCTGATGGTTAATGATGTTGACAATCTTTTCTATGTATTTATTGGCTATTTGTATAGCATTAGAGAGATGTCTATCCAAGTCTTTTGCCCATTTCTTGAGTTTTTTTTTTTTATTTTTTTTATGATGTTCTTTTTTATTATTACTCTTTTTATTTTTTCTGGGTTGTCTTTTTGTTGTTGAGCTGTAGGGTTTCTTATAACTCAAAGGATATTAAACCCTTCTTGGAAATATGGTCTCCAAATTTTGTACACTGTCTTTTTACTTTCATGATGAAGTCTAATACACAAAAGTTCTTGATTTGGATGAAGTCCCAATTATTTTTCTTGTGTTGTTCATACTTTTGCTTTAAAGTCTAAGAAACCATTGCCTTAAAATTTCTGAAGATGCTTTTCTTATGTTTTCTTTTAGGAGTTTTGTTTTTTTTAGAGGTACCGGGGACTGAACGCAGACCTCATACATGGGAGGCAGATGCTCAACCACTGAGCTACCTTCACTTCCTCTTCTAGTTTCATAGTTTGGCTTCTTATATTTTTGGTCTTTAATCCAGTTTGAGTTAGTTGTATACGGTGAGGTAAGGGTTCTACATTCATTCTTTTGCATGTTCCCAGGACCATTTGATAACGAGACTATTCTTTCCCCACTGAGTGGACTTGGCACCCTGTCCAAGATCAATAGGCCAAATCTGTAAAGGTTTATTTTTGAACCCTCATTCCATTCCATTGGTCTATATGCCTGGCTTTATGCCAGTACCACACTCTTTTGATTACTATAGCTTTTTTGTAATGTTTTAAAATCGGGAAGTATGAATCTTCCAACTTTTTCAAGATGGCTTTGGCTATTTGGGGCCACTTACTCTTCCATATGAATTTGATAATTGGCTTTTCCATTTCTGCAAAGAAGTCTGCTGCAATTTTTATTGGAATTGTGTTGAATCTGTATATCACTTTAGGTAGAACTGACACCTTAATATTTAATCTTCCAATCAATGAAACAATGTACTTCCATTTATGTAAGTCTTTTTATAATTTTTTTCAGCAATCTTTTATACTTTTCCATTTATAAGTCCTTTACATCCATGGTTAGATTTATTCCTAGATATTTGCTTCATTTAGTTCGTATTGTAAATGGAATTTTTAAAATTTCCTCTTCAGATTGTTCATTACTAGTCTAGAGAAACACCACTGATTTCTGCATGTTGATTTTGTACCCCCGCACTTGGATGAATTTATTAGCTCTAGTCATTTTGTTGATTTTTCATATTTCCTCTACATATAGGATTATGCTATCTCCAAATACGAGCATTTTACTTCTTCTTTTACTATTTGGATAGCCTTTTATTTTTCTTGCCTAATTGCTTTGGCTAGAACTTCCAGAATAGTGTTGAATAACAGTGGTGATATGGGCATCCCTGTCTTGTTCTTGATCTAGGAAGAAGTATTTCAGACTTTCACCCTTGAGTATGAGTTAGCTCTGAGGTTTTTGTTAATTTTTTTTTTTTTTTTTAAGCTGTGGGTTTTTCATTATGTCCTTTATCATGTTAAAGGATGTTTCCTTCTATTCCTAGTTTTCTGATTGTTTTTAATCAGGAAGGGGTGGTGAATTGTTAAATGCCTTTTCTGTGTCAACTGACATGGATCAAGAAAAGATTTCAGTGATGGCATTTAACAAGGATGAAACTGGAAACCTATTTGGCCACTTAGGATTCGGGTTCACTGCCTTCTAGATTGTATATTTGAAAAGCAAAATATACTTCTTGAAGATGAGTGGCAGATAAAATAGATTTAGGATAGAGACCATGTATCTAATATGGCTCCTTACACTTCTTTGTGGTTCAAAATAAAATAACTGAGAGCACCCTGTAGTAGGAAACTATCTCTTGTAAGATGTAATTTTGGGAAAAGAACTCATATTTGTGCAAAGGCATATGATTCCCAAATTTACATCTCCAATTCAGATCTATCTTCTGAGATCCAGACCTTTACATCTAACTGTCTATTTAAGAAGTCTGCCTGGTTATTGCACAGGCAATTTTAATGTAAGGTATCCAAATTCACATACCTTCAGCTTCAATCTCACATAGCTCAAGCTCAATCCAAAAGAACATTTCTTATTGCACTTACCATGATGAACATAGCACAACTCAGGACAGAGACAAAGGATAGATCAGACAAAAATCCTCACTAAATAATCAAAAGGACCTTTATTTTAAATGTAGACCATATTATAATTCTTCAAAATAATTTATAGTTAATTGCCTCTTAAATATTTTTTGTCTTATAAACGATGCTTTCTGAAGTGAAAAATAATAGATTCAGTAAGTCTTTTTAAATTACCTATTATAGGACATATTAAACCAATGATATCAGAAGTGAAAAAAAAACTTGTCTCCTCTGAAGTCCTCTAAAAAGGAAATCATGACAATTTTCCTGATCCTCTAAATGCCATTCAATCCTTAAAAGGGATTAAAAAGAAACATAAATGAATTTGAACAGAAATGCCAATTTCCTACATTTTGTTCTTTGTACAAAACTGAGGCTTTAGGGTTGAAATTACATTCTGGTTTTCCTCTGTAAGCAAGAAATTACTCAACAGCAGCTCAGAAACAACATTAATATCATGGTGAAGTGTACTTCATCATCTACTGATGGTCATCTAACTGATGGTACTCCAAACTATATTTGCTTTCTCGCCTCTGCTAATCTTCCTAAGCATCTCCATAGGACAAGAAAATGCTCATCCTCTCAAAGGTGGTTCTATTCAAATAGGAAATCAGGGTTTTTCTTGTACCATCAATAGTTTGTAAAGCACCACATTTCACAGAGGAGGCAAAGCCTAGTGAATCACACCATTCCAGTCTGAGATCTCCACCTTAGCCTTCCAAATGCCACTGTTGTGAGGAGGAGCCATCACAAATTGCCATAGCAACATAGCCTTTCTGACTCAGTGGATCAACAGCTTTCAGGCATTGTCCAACTGATACCTGGTAGAGCCGATTATTCTTCTGGGGAAAAAAAACAACAGCAGCAGCAAGTTATTTGCCTTTACTCAAAAATCATACTACCAGAACACAGTAAAGAAGATAAAGAAATCCAGAGGAGATGTGGAGCACTTAGGAATATCCCTTCAAAGTCAGAAATATCTTCTACAAGGTAGAGTATAGGTCTTCCCTGGAATTGAACCAGATTGAGTTCATCTACTGTGCTCCCTCACTCAACCCTGTTTTTCCCCTCACATTCTACCAATATCATAAGCAAGCTCCTCACCCCAAAGGTCCATTGTTGAGATCCTCCTGACCCATGGCACTTCATGAGGCGTGGTGGGTCTGATGTGCGCGTTTCTGACATATCCAGGCAAAGGAGATTATTTAAAACCAGTTCATGCTCTTCATTATAAACCCAGATCTAGCCAAAAAAAAAAAACCACCAAAAAATAAGTCAAAGACCCAAGTTTTGCTTTAGATACTGAAATGCAGAACTGCACAAAACTTCACATATTTGTGGAAGAAGAATTGGTATGTTCTGTATGGTCTCATAAAGCAGAAACAGACCAAGGTACAAGAGTAACGCTGAGGGGGTGGATGTGGCGCAAATGGTTGGGCATCTGTCTCCCATATGGAGGGACCTAGGTTCTATCCCCAGGACCTCCTGAAAAAATAAAGAAAAATATAGAAGGCGCATGTGCCAGGCCCGGCGAGCAGGTGAGTCCCTCAGGCCCTGCACGTGGGTGTGCCATCAGGCCCCACGAGTGGGTGTGCTGCCAGGCCCCATGCGCGGCTGAGCCATCAGGCCCCGCCAAGCTACACAGCATGATGATGACGTAACAGGAAAGTGACACAAGGGGGAGCCAAGAAGAGACGCACTGAGAAACCAGGAACTAAGGTGGTGCAGGCGGTAGGATGCCTCTCTCCCACATTGGAGGTTCCCAGGATCAAATCCCAGTGAAGACAGGAAGAGAAGGATGAGGACACAGAATTGACCAGCAAATGGACACAAAAAGAGCAAAAACGGGGGGAAAGGGGGGGGGGAAATGGATAAAAGTAAATAAATAAATCTTAAAAAAAAAAAAAGTAACATTGAGACAGATTTCAACTTAGCTATCTGAAAATGGAATGAGCTAACACAGGAGAAAGCAGAGGTCCTATTCAGAGACCTAAGCAGTGGTTAGATTTTGTTAATTGAATTTAACTTGACCAAATTAATCGATTGCAGATCATTTCCAATTCTAGGTTTTCATAATTATATAACTCTCTAGATTTCTGGACTGGGAAAGAATTAGAATAGCAAACAAGGTTGCTAGTTTGCCTTTAGACAGAAAACACACAGGCTATTATTTTCATATTACCCTTATCTGTTGGGTGGGTAATGGTCTGCTTAAACTGTTACATTATCCTGCAGAGTATTACATTCTCTTCACAAACAACATTTGGAATGAGATGTATGATATAATCTTGGCTGCCCAGAAGCAGGATTTTCCTTAGTTGTGCAAATGGTCTTTCAGGACAGCCTTCTTAATGGTCTCTCAGATTATTTGCAGGAACAAAGGCCTCCTCTGGATAAACTGGATAACTGCAATGAATAACTTATTCTTCAATGCCCACCATATTTTCTTCTATTCTCAGAATTGTTTTACTCATTGCCTCTTCTACCTATAGGCCAAGATGGATATGTGCTGTCTCCCATTAATATGAAGAGAAGATCCTCTATCAGTGCTTTGGAATTTTCTGAGATGACAGAAATGTTTTGTATCTGTGCTGTTCAATATGGTGGGTCATTAGCCAGGTGTGGCTACTGAGCACTTGAAATATGGCTAGTGTGACAGAAGAAGTAAACTAATTTTATTTAATTTTAATTTGAATAGCCACATGTGACTTGTGGCTATGGAATCTGTGCAACTATATATAGTCATAACAGAGTACAGATAGGATAGTATAACTCGATCACCCCAAACTTCTTACATTTTTTGTAACATTTCAAATTTCAGCCATCTTATCCCACTATGATCTACACCTCTGAAATGCTGTCATAATTCTGATACTTCACGTCCAACAACATGTACCTCTCTACACTTCTTATATCCAGAAACGGGGGAAAAAATCATTTTTAAACCATATTTTCCAATATGTATATAACCTTATTGTGTATTACCTCTCCTAGAAATAAAATGTGTTCTGTGAAATTTCACCACAGTTTACATCAAAAAACTCAAGTGTTCTTTGCATTCTTGAGTTAAGCCAACCCACCACTAAAATGGAAAAGAAACTTACTGATGGCATGTTTTGGGCATTGTAGTTTTAACACACTAACCATGAGATTAGACTGCTGTTAGATTACATTACTTTATCAGGTACAAATTAGTTTGAAATTACAGTTCCATACTGAAATAAGTTTTTATTATGTCAGCCACTTCAAATTAATAAATATCAAATTAATATCACTGAAAAGATGCACATAAACTGAGATTAAATTATGTGAATGAAATGACCCAACATTCTGTTATGGTTCCCTTTTGTGAACCACTGAAAATTAGTTAGGAGAATGGGATTTCAGAGAACAATCTACAAAAGATATGCCAATTCATCTAATGGAGATTTAATGTTCTTGTCCAGAAAGAAGGTACACTTTCTTTGCCATTTCTAATAAATCCATATACCTCCCTGGTAAGTCACAATTCAATTTCATTCTATTTAATATCAGAAAGTACAAATAATGTTTGAAATAACTGAAATGCTACTTTGACAAACAATGAGCATAGAAAACAACGTAAAGCTTCTAATTTAAGAAAAGTCAGAATATTAAGAATCTTGAGCTCAGTGACTATGGGCCATATTCCTTCACTGAATTTCTGAGGACTAGCTATGAGCCTCAAGCCATCACTCACCTGATTTGGGTCACTATAGTCACACACCTTAAGCACTACAAGTCCTCCCTTCTGACTCGGGCGACCTTGTGCCACCAGACACTTGTTGGTCTGGCGGTGATAGAGCTGGAAAAGGAGAGAGAGAGAACTCTTCACAATTCAGCATGCAAAGAAATACCAACATCAGAAAAAGCCTCTGAAGGCTTAAAAACGAGGTGAGGGATGAAATATGAAAATATTTTTCCAGAGATGAATTCCAAGAGTTGTAAAAAGATAAGCATTTTAAATCCCTAAGTTCTAGAGAGATACTATAAAGTTATAGCAATTTTACAATATATGTATGCAATGACAAGTAGAAATTCTAGCTAAAGACAGAGTTTACCAATCTACTATAGGGGAGGAAGGAAATTAAAATGTCTCCACCCTAAAGAAACTTAAAACGAAATTGAGGAAGAAAAGGCATAAACAAGAACAGACAAAATAAGATAGTACATAATTAAACACAATAAACATGCTAAACTGGAGATAAATAAACATTATACATGCTATAGGAATTCCAAAAGTGAGAAATAGAAAAGATACCATATACCAGTATTAAGTATTAAGAAGTTTCTCTTCTCCAAACTGATCTTTTCAAAAAATGATTCCAGAAAGATTGCATCACACTAACAGGCAGAGCTCAATGCTCTCATAAAAACAAAGGAGAAGAGCCAAAAGCTATCCGAGGGACCTGCTTTGGGGATCAGTGCTACATAACTCCCAGGAGGGTGATGGACAGAGAGACAAAGAAGCCGAAACAACAAACATGAGGTACCAAGCCCCTGTGGCAGCCAGAAAGGGCACCCCTCCCCCACCCCCCGCCCCCCCACAAGATATTAAGTTGGGGTAAAATCCCTGGGTCACTACAGGGGAAAGACACCTTCCTCCCTGCCAGCTGTTTCAAGGGAAAAGGGAGGGGGAGTCGGGGGTGGGGGGGCTTTTTTTCAGTGAATTCGGCCAGCAGAGCCTACTTTGAATCTCCACCCTGGAGATTCAGCGCAGGACACAGGAAAGCGCAGACTGAAAAACCTTGTGGAAAGGTGCACTAATGAGCTATTAAAAAGTTGGAAAACCATACATGTTGGAGAGGATGTGGAGAGATAGGAACACTTATTCACTGTGGCTGGGAATATAGAATGGTACAGCCACCGTGAGGACTGTTTGCCAGTTCCTAAGGAAGTCGAATATAGACTTGCCATGTGACTCGGCAGTACACTTCTAGGTATGTATCCGGAAGAACTAAGAGACACGAACAGACGTTTGTACACTCATGTTCATAGTGACGTTATTTAAAATTGCCAAAAGTTGGAAACAACCCAGGTGTCCATCAACTGATGAATGTATAAACAAATTGTGGTGTACTCACATGATGGAATATTATGCGGTGGTAAGAAGAAATGAAGTCGTGAAGCATATGACAACATGTATGAACCTGGAGGACATATTAAGTGAAGCAAAAGGACACATACTATATGATTGCACTACTATGAACTAAATATATTGTGTAAACTCATGGAGTTAATAGAATGAGGTAGAGAACAGAAAGCTGAAGTTTAATCTGTACAGAATTGGTAAAAAAAGGTTGTTTGTAAATCTTTGGAAATGAATAAAAATGGTGAAAAGCCTATCACAGTGTTTGTAACTAGCAGTGTTACTGTATGGGTGTATGACAGTGGTTAAAAGGGAAAATCCAAGGTCACATATATTACTAGAAAGAAAGCTAAAAACTGTAACAATGTACTGTATATGACAGTAAAACCTCAGGTAAAACAAATATGGATGATATTGGATATATAAGACTGTTTTTACAAAATATAAATACAAATATACTTGAGAGAAGTTAAAAGAATAGCAGCTATGTACAGTAGGGGAAGCACAGAGAGATTGAGAGGTGATGAGCTTGTTTTTTTTTATTATTGGAAAATAATAATAAACAAATATTATTGTTTATTATTATTAATGAAAGTGCTCTAAGAATGACTGAAATGATAAATGCACAAATATGAGTTTACACTGAATACTATTGCTTGTACACTTTGGATGGATTTATGTTTTATTAATAGGTACCAATAAAATTTATTTGTTAAAAAAAGTGAATCTGATCATATTACTCTCTGCCTCCCACAGCCCCACACTCAGAAAACTCCATCCACTTCAACGGCTCTTTTGAATAAAGCCACACTCCTTACCACGGCTTGTAAGACTCTCCTCTCTCTCTAGCCTCATCCTGCACCACAGCCCTCCTTCCCCAGCTCCAGCCCCACTGGACTCAAGTACTCACAATCCTGGACCCAATGCCCCATGTACCTGCAATCCTCCTTCCCAGCATAAAGCTTCTTCACTACCTATCCCCTCCACCTGGAAGGCTCTTTCCTTGAATTTTCCATCCAGTTAACTTGCTCACCCTTCAGTTCCCAGTTCAAGTACCCCTCCTCAGGAAAGCCTTCCCTAACTAGGGCAAATCTCCTGTATTATGGACATTTGAACAGCACAACTGTAATTTTTCTTGGCTTATTTAGCTAATTTCTATCAAGTTCTTTAATTTAGGGGCTACAGCCATTTTTACTCACCACTGCACCCCTAGCACAGTCTTGTTTTTAGTAGGCATTCAAAAAAAAATTAGTTGAATGAATAAAAAATTTTATCAATACTGATAAAAATACTAGCGATAATAATATAAACTAGTGATGACAGGGATGATACTGAAGAAAGAAAAAAGTGATGAGCTAATAGCAAAGCAGTAATGGAGTGACAACATTTCAATAGGCAAAGTTCAAAAGAAGAAAATCAGGTTGTTGTGGAAATACTACACAATAGTTCCTACCTAAAAGAGAAAGGCAAAAGGACAAAGGGGAAGCAGAGAATGTAGTGTGGGTAAAAGGAGTAGTTTAAAGTATGAAATGAGATTATATGAGCAAGGCTTAAATAATAATAATGGGGGCGGCAGATATGGCTCAAGTGGTTGGGCATCCGTCTGTCATATGGAGGGGCCCGGGTTTGATGCCTGGGACATCCCAGTAAAATAAAAATAGAAGGTGTGCAGGCAGACCAGGCACACGCACAGCGAGCCCCACCCCGCCGAGCCACGCAGCTAGGTGATGACCCAACAACAGAGACATAGGGGAAAGCCAATATGAGACGTGCCGAAAACCAGGAACTGAGGTGGCACAGACAGCAGAGTGCCTCTCTTCCCCATTGGAGGTCCCCAGGATAGAATCCCAGTGAAGACTGGAGGAGAAGAATGAAAAGAGAAGGCAGGAAACAGACAGAGGATCGCCCAGCGAATGGACACAGACAGTGTATTAGTCAGCCAAAGGGGTGCTGATGCAAAATACCAGAAGGTGATTGGTCTTTATAAAGGGTATTTATTTGGGGCTAGAAGTCTACAGTTACCAGGCCATAAAGCGCACGTTTCTTCCCTCACCAAAGTCCATTGCCACGTGTTGGAGCAAGACAGCTGCCAACGTTTGCCAGGGTTCAGGCTTCTTGGGTTCCTCTCTTTCCGGGGCTGCGTTTCTCTCCCGGCTTAGCTCCTCTGTTTTCTCCACAAGGTGAGCTGTAGACTATGAGGCTCTCTAGGCTTTGCTGCTTTCCACAAGGCCAGCTGTGAAACTGTCAGGCAAATGGCTCATCTCTATCCCGGGGCCTTCTTTCTTTCCTCACGACCAAGCTCCTCCGTCTGCTTGCCTCCCTGGGATACAGCATCAAAACTCCAACATCACAACTGCTTCCCCTGTCCTTTGCTTTGCCTTTTATGTCTGATTCCCCACCCACCAAGGGGTGGGGCTCAATGCCCTACTGAAATGGCCCAACCAAAGCCCCAATTATAACTTAATCATGCCCAGATGAACAGATCAGGTTACAAGCATAATCTAATATAGATTTTTGGAATTCGTAATTACATCAAACTGCCAAACCGCAAAACTCCACCCTCTGAATTCCAAAATACATTACAATACTCAAAAAACCTTAAATCAGTGACAATGCAAGTTCAAAATCATATCATAATCAGTTTAAAGAAATACAGTTTCTCTTCAGGCAAAATCCCGTCTGCTGTAGACCTCTGAAACTTACAAAACTATTTAACTGCTTCCAATACACAAATGGAAAGACAAAGGATAAACATTTTCAATATCACAAGGAGAAATTGGGATGTTAAAAATGAGTCATGGAGACTTCCGGGAAGATGGCGGACGAGTAAGACACAGGAATCTCTTCTCCAGAAAAATAGATAGAGGACAAACTGAAACAACCCCGAAAAAGATCTTCTAGGGTTTAGGTCAGCAGGTGAAGGCTGCACACCATCCAGAGGAGAGAGGGACAGAAGAGGGAAATCGCCACAACAGAACTGTGAGTTGCAAGTAGCAGCTTCTGCTGCTGCCAGCACACTCCCCCACACTCTTCAGAATTCTCGGGCCCCTGGGCCTGCGAACACAGACAAAGAGGGCTTCAGGGATCTGCCACTCCCGGAAAGGGGAGAGAGAGGGACACAGCCTTAGGCTGACTCAGGTTCTGACCTGAAATTTGGGCTACAGAGCCCCACGGACCCTTCCACACGGCGGTTTGCCCTGGGAGCCCGGAAAGGACTGGAGAAATCCGATCCTCCCAACCCCCCTCTCTTCTAGCCTGGACTAATTGTTGAGGACACCACGGGAGAGGGGAGAGAGAGCCTGGGGCTGACCCTGCTTTGGACTCCCAGGTTTGGTCTGCCCTGTCCCGAGAGCCCTTCCAGGCTGGGTGGGGCTGCGCCATTTTTTGCCTTGGAGCCTGCAGGGGGCTAAAGATATACAAACCTCCCAATCTCATCCTCTATTAACAGGGACTGATCGTTGAGGATTCAGAAGGGAGTGGAAATATTTCCTAGCTGGGAAAAGGGGGGCGCTACGAGAGAAGTCTGGAGAACTGTCTCAGAAAGTTTAAATCACAGGGCTCTTAGCCCCCAGACAGGAAGCTCTATCACATTGATCTGGTCTGTGTCACAACAAATACGCTCTGACCAGGCATTGAATTGAGAGCAGCCAACAAGCGCCATCTCCTGGCAGACCAAGAAACTACACATAAGAAAATTAATAAGTAAGAGAGTCTTTTCCTGGCCTCTATAGCCTCCCTGCCCAATGCCCTAGGAAACAACTCTACAACCAATTACCGGGTCCAGTGCCCAGTTTTGAGCAACCAGCAGAACAATCCTAACAATCAAGGTTGAGCCAAAAATCAAAGAGCAGTGGCAACTCACAGCCTCCTGCCACTAAAACCCCATAAAAGAGAAAGAGATAGAGCATCTAAGTAAAATACAAACTAACCAGATGCCTAAGCACCAACAAAAAATTACGGGCCATACTAAGAAAATAGAAGACATGGCCCAAGAAAAGGAATACAGCAAAGTCCCAGAAGAGATGCAGAATTAGAGAGAACTAATCAGTGAGATGAGCACACATTTCCAAAATCAAATTAATGAGATGAAAGAGAATATAGTTAAAGAGATCAATGACATCAAGAAGTCATTGCGTGAACGTAAAGAAGAATTTGAAATCCTGAACAGAAAAGTAACGGAGTTCATGGGAATGAAAGACACAATAGGTGAAGTAAAAGATACATTTGAAGCATACAACAGCAGACTCAAAATGATAGAAGAAAGAATAAGTGATACTGAAGACAGAGCAACTAAAATCGAAGAGAGAAAAGAACAGAGAGAGAAAAGAATGGAAAACATTGAGCAGGGGCTCAGAGAGTTGAATGACAACACAAAACGCAAGAACATACGTGTCATTGGAGTTCCAGAAGGAGAAGAGAAAGGAAAAGGGGCAGAAAGAGTATTTGAGGAAATAATAGCTGAAAATTTCCCAACTCTCATAAAAGAAATTAACTTTCATGTCCAAGAAGCAAACCGTACCCCAATAAGAATAAATCCAAATAGACCTACGCCAAGACACATATTATTCAGAATATCAACTGTAAAAGATAAAGAGAAAATTCTCAGAGCAGCAAGAGAGAAGCAAACGATCACGTACAAAGGACGTCCAGTAAGACTGTGCAGATTTCTCTTCAGAAACCATGAAGGCAAGAAGACAGTGGTATGATACAATTAGGAAACTGAAAGAGAAAAACTGCCAGCCGAGAATTCTTTACCCAGCAAAATGGTCCTTCAAATATGAAGGTGAATATAAAGTATTCACAAACAAACAGAAACTAAGAGAGTTTGCAAAAAAGAATCCACCTTTGCAGGATATATTAAAGGAAGCCTTAGAACCTGAAAGAAAAAGACAGGAGAGAGAGGCTTGGAGGAGAGTATAGAAGAAAGAAAAGCAGAAAAGATAACCAAAAGAGTAAAAAGAAAGACAAAAATAAGATGGCATATGAAAACTAAAGAATAAAATGGAGGAAATGAATAGTGGATTTTCAGTAATATCATTGAATGTGAATGGATTAAATTCCCCAATCAAAAGATACAGGCTGGGGAAGCGGCTGTGGCTCAATCAGTGGGGCTCCCGTTTACCATATGGGAGGCCCAGGATCGGTTCCCAGGGCCTCCTGGTGAAGGCAAGCCCGCCCGCACGGCGTGGTTGGCTGACCCAGTGAGCACAAGCAGCAAGGGGGGGATAAATGAATAAATAAATAAAATCTTTAAAAAAAAAGATACAGGCTGACAGAATGGATAAAAAAACATGAGCCATCCATATGCTGCTTACAAGAAACTCATCTCAGACACAAGGATACAAGCCGGCTGAAAGTAAAAGGTTGGAAAAAGATACTCCATGCGAATAGTAAACAGAAAAGAGCAGGGGTAGCTATACTAATATTAGACAAAACAGACATCAAATGCAAAAAAGTGATAAGAGATGCGGAAGGCCATTATATATTAATAAAAGGGACGATCCTCCAGGAAGATATAACAGTCATAAATATGTACGCACCTAACCAGGGTGCCCCAAAATATATGAGACAAACTCTGGCAAAACTGAAGGGAGAAATAGACATTTCTACAATAATCATCGGGGACTTCAACACCCCTCTCACAACATTAGATAGAACAACTAGACAGAAGATCAACAAGGAAACAGAGGACTTGAACAATATGATAAACAAGTTAGACCTAACAGGCATATACAGAACACTGCATCCAAACTCAGCGGGTTATACATTCTTCTCAAGTGCCCATGGATCTTTCTCCAGGATAGACCACATGTTAGGTCACAATACAGCTCTCAATAAATATAAAAAGATTGAAATTATACAAAGCACCTTCTCAGATCATAATGGAATGAAACTAGAAATCAATAACAGACAGGAAAAAAGGAAATTTGCAAATGTGTGGAGACTGAACAACACACTCCTAAATATTCAGTGGGTCAAAAAAGAAATTGCAAGTGAAATCAGTAAATATATTGAGACAAATGAAAATGAGAACACAACATAGCAAAACTTATGGGATACAGCAAAGGCAGTCTTCAGAGGGAAATTTATAGCCCTAAATGCCTATATTAAGAAACAAGAAAGAGCTAAACTCAAAGATTTAACTGAACAACTTGAGAAACTAGAGAAAGAACAGCAAACCAATCCCAAAGCAAAAAGAAGGAAAGAAATAATAAAGATTAGAGCGGAAATAAATGAAAATGAGAACAAAAAAGCAATAAAGAAAATCAACAAAACCAAATGATGATTCTTTGAGAAGATCAATAAAATTGACAAACCCCTCGCTAGACTAACAAAGAAAAAAATAGAGAAGATGCAAATAAATACAATCAGAAATGAAAGGGGGGAAATTACAAATGACCTCACAGAAATAAAAAGAATTATAAGAGGATATTATGAGAAACTATATGCCAACAAACCAGACAACCTGTATGAAATGGACAAATTTCTAGAAACTTATAACCAACCTACACTGACACAACAAGAAATACAAGAACTTAACAAACCAATCACAATTAAGGAGATTGAATCCGTCATCAAAAATCTCCCAGCAAAGAAAAGTCCAGGACCAGATGGCTTCACAGGTGAGTTCTACCAAGCATTTCTAAAAGAATTAAGACCAATCCTGTTTAAACTCTTCCAAAAAATTGAAGAGGAAGGAAAATTACCCAACACATTTTATGAAGCCAACATCACCCTAATACCAAAGCCAGATAAAGATTCCACAAGAAAAGAAAATTACAGACCAATCTCTCTCATGAACATAGATGCAAAAATTCTCAACAAAATACTTGCAAATAGAATCCAACAGCATATCAAAAGACTTATACATCACAACCAAGTGGGATTTATTCCTGGTATGCAAGGCTGGTTCAATATAAGAAAATCAATCAATGTAATACACCACATTAACAAGTTGAAGGAAAAAGAACACATGATCATCTCAATAGATGCAGAAAAGGCATTCGACAAAATCCAACATCCTTTTTTGATCAAAATACTTCAAAAGATAGGAATAAAAGGAAAATTCCTCAATATCATAAAAGGCATATATGAAAAACCCACAACCAACATCATACTCAATGGGGAAAGGTTGAAAGCTTTCCCCCTAAGATCAGGAACAAGACAAGGATGCCCACTGTCACCATTGTTATTCAACATTGTACTAGAAGTTCTAGCTAGGGCAATTAGACAAGACAAAAAAATTAAAAGCGTCCAAATAGGAAAAGAGGAAGTAAAACGCTCACTGTTTGTGGATGACATGATCCTGTATTTAGAAAATCCTGAAGTATCCACAACAAAGCTACTTGAACTAATAAATGAGTTCAGCAAAGTGGCAGGATATAAGATCAATACGCAAAAATCAGTAATGTTTTTGTACACTAGTACTGAACAATCTGAGGAGGAAATCAGGAAGAAAATTCCATTTTCAATAGCAACAAAAAGACTCAAATACCTAGGAGTTAATTTAACCAAGGAAGTACAGGACCTATATGCAGAAAACTACAAAACAATGCTAAAAGAAATTTAAAAAGACCTAAACAAATGGAAAGACATTCCGTGTTCATGGATTGGAAGAATAAATATCGTGAAGATGTCAATCTTGCCCAAACTGATTTATAGATTCAATGCAATACCAATCAAAATCTCAACAGCTTACTTTACAGAATTAGAGAAGGCAATTACCAAATTCATCTGGAAGGGTAAATGCACCCGAATAGCCAAAAGTATTTTAAAAAAGAAGAGCAATGTGGGAGGAATTTCACTGCCTGACCTTGAAACATATTACAAAGCTACAGTGGTCAAAACAGCATGGTACTGGCATAAAGATAGACATATCGTCAGTGGAATAGAATTGAGAATCCAGAAATAAAACCCTCACCTATACAGTCAACTGGTTTTTGACAAACCTACCAAGCCCACGCTGATGGGAAAAAACAGTCTCTTCAACAAATGGTGTTGGGAGAACTGGATATCTATAACCAAAAGAATGAAAGAGGACCCCTATCTCACCCCCTATACAAGAATCAACTCAAAATGGATCAAAGATCTAAATATAAAAGCCAGGACCATAAAACTACTAAAAGAAAATGTAGGGAAACATCTACAAGACCTTGTAGTAGGTGGTGGTTTCTTGGACTTCATACCCAAAGCACGTGCAACAAAAGAAAAAGTAGATAAATGGGACCTCCTCAAAATTAAACACTTTTGCACCTCACAGGACTTTGTCAAAAGGGTGAAAAGGCAGCCGACTCAATGGGAAAAAATATTTGGAAATCACATATCTGGTAAGGGTTTAATATCCAGAATATATAAAGAGATGTTACAGCTCAACAATAAAAAGACAAATGACCCAATTAAAAAATGGGCCAAAGACTTGAATAGACATTTCTCCGAAGAAGAAATACAAATGGCAAAAAAACACATGAAGAAATGCTCAACATCACTCATGATTAGGGAAATGCAAATCAAAACTACAATGAGATATCATTTCACACCTATCAGAATGGCCACTATTAAAAAGACAGAGAACTACAAGTGTTGGAGAGGATGTGGAGAGATAGGAACACTTCTTCACTGTTGGTGGGAATGCAGGATGGTACAACCACAATGGAGGACTGTTTGGCAGTTCCTAAAGAAGTTGAATATAGACTTGCCATGAGACCCTGCAATACCACTACTGGGTATATACCCAGAAGAACTGAGAGCAGTGACACGAACAGACATCTGCACACCGATGTTCATAGCAACATTATTCATCATTGCCAAAAGTTGGAAACAACCCAGGTGTCCATCAATAGATGAATGGATAAACAAACTGTGGTCTATTCACACGATGGAATATTATGCAGCTGTAAGAAGAAATGAAGTCATAAAGCATATGGCAACATGGATGAATCTGGAGGACTTTATGTTGAGTGAAGCAAGCCAGACACAAAAGGACAAATACTGTATGAATGCATTACTATGAACCAAATATATTGTGTAATATATTGTTTGATTCACACAAAAAAAAAAAACAAACAAAAAACAAAACAACAAAAAAATTTACGTGTATCCATTACATTTAATTGAGAAATATATATATTTATTCATCTGTGTTTACTTTTTAGTTTTTTATTGCTTATGTTTTCAATTATTAAATGTACAAAATAAAGTTAAAAAAAATTAAAAAAAAAAAGAGTCATGGGTCCTCTACAGTTCAGTAAAACTGCAGGGCATCCTACATTCGATTTCAAAGTCTGAGAGTCAATTCTTAAGACAATGGTTTCTTCTCCTTGGGGCCACATGGGGACCCACCCCTTCCACAGGCTTGCCCAACAGCCATTTTCTTGGTTCCACCCTCATCAAGCTCCAGATCTCATCCTCCAAGAGTGTTGTGGTGATTGCCACACCTTCCCTTTGGGTTAGAATCTTAGCCCCCCTAGTACAGTGAGGTGAAGACAACATTCCCCCTAACCTTTGGCATACAGGTTCAACCCTCTCAGAGCAATGGGTTGACCACCTGGCCTTCTCTAATCCATGGGGACAGAAGCACCCCTCTCAGACCTCTGGGGTGTTGACCTTAACCGCCCTAATCTTTGAGGAATGTGTTCCATCCTCCCTGTACCCTGGGGTGGCAAAACTCCCCCAGAACATCAGGCAGGAACATCCACCCTCTTCAACTGCTGGGGCAAACTCACTCTCTCTGTACACACAGGTGGGGCTCCTCTCTTGGCCCAAGATGATGTCTTAATTCCAGATCTCAGCTTCCATGGTTTCCTTCTTAAAGCTGTTTCTCCTTCACTCTCTCCTTTTTTGTCCAAGATGACAGTGGTATTGTTCATACAGCTCTCTCAAAAAGTTTGTTGGTTTAGCATGCAAGAAGCAGGGGTCCAAGCCATCAGACAGTAAGACTTTCCACAAGTGTTTCTGAGATAACTGCATCTTCAATTCTGATTTACAAGTTCCAGGTTTACCTAAGTCTTCAATTGGGGCACTTTCATCTGGGGACTTGATTTCCAAAAACTTCGAAGTTCCGGAATCAGTTTCTGTTTTCTTTGTGCACAAAAGTTCAGTCCTTAGTGTATTTCACTCATCTAGTATTTTGCCATAAGCTGCAAGGAGAAGCCAAGCCACATTCTCTGAGTTTACCTTGGAAAGTTCTTCACCTGAATGCTCTGGTTCATCATTTTCAAATTCTGTCTTCCATATAACACCAAGAGTTAATCTTGCTAAATTCTCTGCAACATTAAAACATGGATCGCCTTTCCTCCAGTTTCCAATAACAGTTTCATCATTTACTTCTAAGGCATCATAGAAAGTCTCTTTAGCGTCCATATTACTATCAACAGTCTCTTCAAAGTGATCTAGGCCTTTTCCATCAAGCATTTCACAATTCCTCCAAAAATACCCCTTACCCATTTATAAGACCATTCCAACATTTTGGTAATTGCAAAAGCACTTCCCCACTCCTCGGTACCAAATTCTGTATTAGTCAGCCAAATGGGTGCTGATGCAAAATACCAGAAGGTGATTGGTCTTTATAAGGGTATTTATTTGGGGCTAGAAGTCCACAGTTACCAGGCCATAAAGCACACGTTTCTTCCCTCACCGAAGTCCATTGCCACGTGTTGGAGCAAGACAGCTGACAACGTTTGCCAGGGTTCAGGCTTCTTGGGTTCCTCTCTTTCCGGGGCTACGTTTCTCTCCGGGCTTAGCTCCTCTGTTTTCTCCACAAGGTCAGCTGTAGACTATGAGGCTCTCTAGGCTTTGCTTCTTTCCACAAGGCCAGCTGTGAAACTGTCAGGCGAATGGCTCATCTCTATCCCGGGGCCTTCTTTCTTTCCTCACGACCAAACTCCTCCGTCTGCTTGCCTCCCTGGGCTCCAGCATCAAAACTTCATCATCAGAACAGTTTCCTCTGTCCTTTGCCTTTCCTTTTATATTTTATTCCCCCACCTACCAAGGGGTGGGGCTCAATGCCCCACTGACATGGCCCAATCATAGCCCCATTTATAACTTAATCATGCCCAGATGAACAGATCAGTTGACAAGCATAATCTAATATAGATTTTTAGAATTCATAATTAAATCAAACTGCAACAGACAGCAAGCAGGCAGCGGCGTGGGGGGGGGGGGGATACATAAAAAGTAAATAAATCTAAAAGAAAAAAATAATGGTAAGGGATTTCAATTATATGGCTATACACTGGTAGCTAATTTTACTTAAAGAGAAAATACCTAATAAATGCCTTGATGAATCTTTTTTTATAAGGTAGAGAGAACAAGGGGGTTGGGAAACTCTAGGCTCAATTTTAGCCAGTGAAGAAGAGTTGGCATTGCAAAGGAACTTCGGGAGAAGTACCTTTTTAGTAACAAAAAAAGGGAAAAAACAGGACAACAATTATAATATCTACTCTTAACTTTCAGAAAGAAAGATCTAAGGACTCCAGGAAAAGGGGTATGGTTTTTTTAGCTAGAAATGCTACAATTTAAGTGTCATTTATAGAACTATAAACATTTTATAAGAAACAAAAGGAAGACATATAAAGAAACAAATGTGATGCGAATATTCTCGCTGTCCTGATTTTGTGATAATCAGGGTAGGGTAAACATTCGCTATATTAGAAACCATGCATGTGTCCCCAGACCTAGTTTTTCCCTCTAGGTCTGGTTTTTAGAATGCTGGTGATAAACTAAGCCTGATTTATTATATGACTATCCTGTATGGTAAAAGACTGTAACTTTGGGTATCTTTTTTTTTTTTTAGATTTTTATTTATTTATTCATTTATCCCCCCCTTGCTGCTTGTGCTCGCTGGGTCAGCTAACCACGCGGTGCGGGCGGGCTTGCCCTCACCAGGAGGCCCCGGGAACCGAACCCGGGGCCTCCCATATGGTAAACGGGAGCCCTACTGATTGAGCCACAGCCGCTTCCCACTTTGGGTATCTTTGATCAACCTTAAGAGATATAGCAGGGGGACAGGTGTGGCTCAAATGGTTGGGCTTCCATCTCCCATATGGAGGGACCTGGGTTCGATCCCCGGGACCTCCCAGTAAAAATTGAAAAAAGAAAAATATAGAAGGCACGTGGGCTACCAGGCCCCGCGAGTGGGTGCACTATCAGGCCCCGCCAAGCCACACAGTATAATGATGATGTAACAGAAGAGTGACCCAAGGGGGAGCCAAGACGAGACGCACCAAAAAAAACAGTAACTAAGGAGGGGCAGGCAGTGGGACGCCTCTCTCCCACATCGGAGATTCCGAGGATTGAATCCCATTGAAGATAAAAGGAGAAGGATGAGAAGAGTGGGCAGGAAATACACACAGAGTTGCCCAGCGAATGGACACAGAAAGAGCAAAAACGGGGGTGGTGGGGGTGTAAAAATGGATAAAAGTAAATAAATAAATAAATAAATAAATCATTTTTAAAAAAGTATAGAGGAGGAAGATATGGACTATAGTTAGTAGTAATACTTTGACGATGATCTTTCATGATTTGTTAACAAATGTTTCATAACAATGCAGGGTGTTTGTGGTGGGGTGATGTGTGGGAGCCTTGTATGATGTTATGCATGTTTGTTTTGTAAGTTCACAATGTTTACTGAACACTTATAGTTTATATATATGTTCATGTATGAATGATATACTTCAATAAATAGTTTAAAAAAAAAAACAATGTGGTTGATCAATGCACTTATATGATTGCTTGGAATATGGAATGTCTCAAACTTTATTTCACCACTTTAACACTAATCACCACCTTTTACTTCCTTTAATTTAAATTGTAATTAATTTATAATTCATAGCAAAGGTATTAAAATTTCTAAGGTGTTACAACCTGAGCAAAGTTCCCATAAAAAG
This sequence comes from Tolypeutes matacus, assembly GCA_026826555.1. Lineage (NCBI taxonomy): Eukaryota > Metazoa > Chordata > Mammalia > Cingulata > Chlamyphoridae > Tolypeutes > Tolypeutes matacus. The sequence continues at coordinate 33,604,482 of JAKSZT010000049.1, forward strand.
AATATAATGATAAGCAACTGATAGACTATCCCTAAATACTTTGTTAAAGTATAGAATGTCATTTATTATAGCTTATGGGCATTGTAGAATATTTCATTTTATATAACTTTTTTTTTTTTCCTCTGTTTCAACTTTATATATATATATATATATATATATATAAATATATTTTAAGAGGTGCTTAGATTACCGAAAATATTACACAGAACCCCATGGGATTCCCATGTTGCCCACCTCCCACACCTCCCACCACGTCCCACACAAACATCTCCCACAAGTGTGGCCCACCACCCTCAATGGACTTACACATCCTGGGGCCTTGCCACCAACCATAGACCACAGTTCACATCGTAGACCACACTCTCTCCCACATAGTTCTGAGTGGTGTGTGCTGATTTAAAATGGCCTACATCCGTTGCCACAACGGTACTCAGGACAACCTCCAAATCCCAAAGAAGCCCCTGTATTTCAACTGCTCGTCCCCTCCCTGCCCCAAAAGTGTCAAGTGGCCACTGGCTCCACCATGACTCCCAGGGATGAGCCTCCCTGGCAACGAGGGATTAATACCAAGTGCCAACTGGCAACACAACTGGAAAAAGACCTTGAATAAAAGGGGGAAAAGGTAAAGACAAATGAGTTCAAGTGGCTAAGAGACTTCAAAGAGAGTCGGGAGGTCATCCCAGAGGTAACTCTTACGCACACCTCAGTAGGAGCTCATAGAGCAGCTAAGTGCCTATATAACTTTTAATGAAACAATGATAAGATTACTTTCTTACCCTTCCACGTTGAAGGATTTTGGGGCGGTTTGGCCCTCTATTAATAAAAATGGGTTGCTGTGGTTTGGCATTGGGCCCAGATATCTGCATCTCTGGATAAATATTATCCAAATACCATTTAAATGATTTACAATCCAACTTCTTTCTCAATTCAACACGCTCACTAATATTTCCATAGCTTTTGGTCTTCAGATCAGGTCTTAAGGAAAAATATTGTTCCTGAATTAAAAAATAAAATAAAATAAAAAAGAGAAGGAAAAGAATGGGATTTTTGTTAAAAATGAATATTAAGCAATTATTTTTTCAGTTTTATAGAAAACTTCTTGAAAACAAGAGATTATGAACTAAAGAATTTTTCATGCCACTGTTTAAATGGTGTTACCAGAAAATATCAATGGGAAGTTTTCATACAATTAGGTCCAGGACTGACTAACAATGACATTAAGATTTGTTAAACTGTAAGATACATTCTAATTTCAGGAATGTTTAAATGTATAAAAACGTGCATTACTCTAAAATGAAACAGGCTTGATAAACAAGACCAGTGGTCTTCAAACTTTTTGGTGTCATGACTTTATATTCTTTAAAAAAAAAAAAAAAACACACAATAAATTCATTACAGTCAACATAAATATCATGCTTTGAATAAAATAACTGTTTCCAAAAACAAAATTTAGTGAGTATACTAGCACTGTTTTACATTTTTGCAAATCTTTTTAAAGTCAGTTGAATTCTCATATTTGCATTTCAACCTATTGCTATATTTTGTTTTGGTAGAAGTATATTTTAAAATATATGGTTTCATGAAAATAAATAGTTGAAAAGGAAGGAATATTTTAATAGCTACTTCAGATATAGATTTTTTTCACTGGCACTACATCAAAACTCAACAACTTAAAGGTTAGTTACAATAATGGAATATGAAATCACATCATTACAGTTTTCATATTGTGTTACATTAAAATCTGGTCTATCTTGTTCTTTGAACAGATTTTTTAGCCATGCAAGATTTTGTAACATCACATACTAATCATTCAGAAAATAATGGTATACTGAGTTGTGCAGAACTTCCAAGTATTGACAAATTTCATTATATAATATTGAAAAAATTACATTCACATATATCACTACTAATCTCATCAGAAAAGTCTGTAAGTACTTGGTGATGGACACAAGTTTTTCATAATTCTAATTTTCACTTGAAGGCATGAATCTTATTTGCAAAACAACAGGCTCATTTGGTTCATTCTTGAGAAAATGTCTACCAAATACCAAATATGAATAACCACGGTCTGTGACTTAGTGTTTTTTTTTTTTTTTTAAAGATTTTATTTATTTATTCATTTATCCCCCCCTTGCTGCTTGTGCTCGCTGGGTCAGCTAACCACGCGGTGCGGGCGGGCTTGCCTTCACCAGGAGGCCCCGGGAACCGAACCCGGGGCCTCCCATATGGTAAACGGGAGCCCTACTGATTGAGCCACAGCCACTTCCCTTAGTGGTTCTTTTACATAACAAATGTTCCATGGAAAAATGTTGCTGGTTCAGCTCACAATTCAATCACATAGGTGTTTTTCCTTGAAACAATCATGGTGCTTCAGAATGCAGCAAATGTTCTTTATGTATACTTACCATTTCATCACACAGAATATTAAAAAGATACATGCTAAAAGACCAAGATTTAGTAAAAAGTAATTATTTATACTACTACATTAATGACACTCTTTTTTTTTTTTTTTTTTTTACCAGGAGGTCCTGGGGATCGAACCCAGGTCCCTCCATATGGGAAATGGACACCCAACCATTTGAGCCATATCCGTCCCCCTAATGACACTCTTAAATGAAACTAGGTGTTTTGGTTTTTTTTTAACTAGGTTTTTTTAAAAAAAAAAAAGTTTTGAATGGATGACAGTGAAGAATACAATAACCACTAGTATAATTTGGTGCCAATACCTTGATTTATACGAAGAAACTAAGACACCATTTTACTACATTGCTTTTGCCCCATCAGTGCAATGTCAACATAGTGTAAAGAGTAAATAATGTATTAATCTAATTGTGAAAACAGCTTTGACTTTGCAGTCCTCCTGTAAGGGTTGCTGGGACCTCTATGGGTCTATGTGCCACATTTTGAGAACTGGTGTTTTAGACAGTAATGATTCAAAGATGATTAGCATGGAGTTGGACCCCAAGCATATCAGTCTATAGAGTGGAGAGGGGAGGAGATAATACAGTAGGAGAAATGCTATACAGAACAGAGTCCCTAATTCTACTGCCCAAGCACAGGTCATTGCTTCATCTTCATTATTCCCATAGCAGATGGTTCATATCTCCATTTGCATTTGTCTCACAGTATTAAAAATTACTGTACACTCCCCTTTACTCACCTTTGTATCCCCAAAAACCTAACACAAAGCCTGGCATATAGCAGGTAATCAATGTTTGTTTAAAGATAACTGCACATGAATGTTCACAGCAGCATTATTCATAATAACCAAAATATAGAAACAATCCAAATGTCCAGCTGATGAATGTATAAATAAAAGGTGGTATATCCAAATAATGGAATATTATTTGGCAATAAAAATGAATGAAGTACTGATACATGCTACATGTAAAAACCTTGAAAACATTATGCTAAATGAAAGAATCTCCCGTTACAAAAGACTGCATATTGTATGATTTCATTTATATGAAATATCCAGAATAGGCAAATCCATAGAGTTAGACGGTAAATCAGTGGCTGTCTAAGGCTGGGGGAGATGGAGGGATTGGAGGGTGAGGACTAAAGGATACAGTTTCTTTTTGGGCATGATAAAAGGTAGTCTAAAATTGAATTGTGAATTACATCTCAATAAATCTGCTACAAAGAAGAAAATCACTGAAAAGTTGCCTGTGGCAGAAGAGAAAGTCATATTAAATGTGCAGAGTCTAATGGGAATAATTGAGAATGGGCCACAACAAAGCCCAGTGAACTAAGCAAAGAAGCTAAGTAGTGTGGGAGTCACAAGAGAGAGACCACAAGAAATAAAGTAAATGAAGAAAGACAGAAATTCTTCTGACTGGCTGCATTACCACTGAGAGAGTGGTCATTGGAAAATTAAAAAGAAGAGTTGGAGTGGAACCAGAAATGAGTTAAGTACTTGGTGAAGAAAAGAAACCTAGAAATAAGTGGTTCTAAAGAAAAGATCAATGAAAGTGAAGTAAGCAAACTGAAAATAAAAGCAACAAAAGCCATCAGCAAAGTAGTGACTGGCCTGCCAGTCATCCTTCTAAACTAGAAATATAGACTCACCTTATATTCATCCAACCATACATGTGCCAGTCTCAAAGAGTTGTGTGTCATTGTGTCCTGGCCTTCAGGAGATCCATATGGTCGCCTTTTCCGGAAAATGTGTCCTACTCTAGAGCAAGGAATGATGAAGAGCTTACCTCCACACATCCATATCTGGCCAGAAGCAAAATATGAATTAACAGTTGTCTCATATTATTGTCAAATCAATTTATAAATTTTCATGAAATTAATCTTTATTAAATAAGCATTTATGGAACTTTGTAAGACATCTTATCTTATTAGATATAATTATTCAAACAGAAGAAAGTCAAAGGGTACCTTTCTAAAAAATTATCTTTACAAATAAAAAAAAAATGATTTTAAAGCAGTATAATACTAATTTACTACCATGTGTCTAAAATTGCACTTGTCATTCTTTATTGCACTTGTCACTTTAACAGATCAAGGTCTAGGGACAAGGAATGCTTGCTAACTGGCCCTCTAATTTCAGTTTTACAGGTACCTTCTTATAAAATACAAATACTTTTTTTAGAAAATAATTTTTGAAAAACTATACAGAAATAACTCTGGATTATGATTCAGAAACTCTTAGCTCTGGTCTAAATTTTGACCTTTAATCTGGGTTACTTTACACAGTTATTTTAATCTTTGTGGGACTCAATTACTGTACCTACAAAATGAGAAAAATAACCTAATGATTTCTAATATGCCTTTCAAACTTTATGTAGGAAAAAGTGCCTTGTAAAAACCCTGTGGGTCAATATACTTACAAAAATACAAAATGATATATACACAGGTATTGTGGTATTGTTTGAATGAGGGTTCTATCTGGACCAGGAGAAGAGAGGGTGGGGAATGGGGACATTGGCTAGGAAGGAGAGATCTGAGATTTTCCCCGTCTTCCTTCTGCCTTTTCCTAAGACTGCCTTACCACCACAATTCCCTAAGCCACAAACCCCACCCACACTGTCATCTTTTCCACCTTCAGGAATTCAGGAAGAAGAGAGATTTTGATTATCTTTCTTCCTCAGGTTGGAGGTACCTTTATAAATAAAGGATTCAGTAAGCTATACATGGAATAATGATTTAATTTATCATCTAAACTAGGACACTTTTGAAAATGAAACAGGGAGTTATTAATAATGACTTTCCCAGGACAAGAGGTGTGAACCAGGGCTATCTTAAGCAAACAGAAATCTGATCACTCTAGCTATACATATCTAGTGGTATCAAATAAAATCAATAAACTGACAAAGAACAAAACTCTAGGTTAAACTCACAGTAAGACTGTCTGAATTCATACCCAACTATTCATTACAACCATTCCTTTTAAATCCTTATAAAATAAATATGTGGCTTCTTAAATGCTTTTGACATTTTGAATAGATATTATCCATATTATAGATTACAGTAAGGTAGCCATTCATTAAGGACAATTTGTCAAAAAACAATCAAGGAGAATTTACAGAAAATACGGGATTTGGGATGGAAATTATATTCCATTATGTACAAAGTTAATAATTAAGCATTCAAAAAAATAAAATTACCCGAAATGATAATTCCAAATTTTCTCCTCCCCAGATATCCATGCCACTGTCATACTGTCCAAGTTCGTTGAAATAGTGTCTGTTCATAGCAAACAATCCTCCAGCCATTGTAGGTGACCTAGAAAAAGGAACTAATTACCGCACTAGTTTCACAGTCAGTTGTTTTACCTACTGTTTTTATTTTCAAAAATTCAGTGCAGCTTTGGAACCCTACTAATAAAAACTATATTGACGACTATGAAAGCATTTTATCTAATATTATCAGGGGATGAGCTGTGCCACATAACTGGATTCTCTAGATTGCTAATTATATGATAGATACCTGGCATATAAAGGTTACTTTTCTAATGATTTTTTATTACAACCATTTTTGATAGAAATCTACCTAAAAAGAATTATATAATTGCTTTTGATAGTCTCATGGAGCCACTGGGATAAAAACTGAACTCCAGGGCCTGCCAAGGGTTTGAATTGGACTTAAACATGTGCTAGAACAGTAGTTCTCAAGGGAGTCAATTTGCTCCCACGAGTCATTTGGTAATGTCATTTGGTAATGTCCAAAGACAGTTGTCACAACAGGGGTAAGTGGTGTGCTACTGCCATCCAATGGGTCGAGGCCAGGGATACTGCTAATTATCTTAAAATGCACAGATGGTCCCCCCACAACAAAGAATTATCTGGCCCAACAAAGAATTATCTGTGAGAGTGGCTCTCGCAGAGACCCAAGAACAACTTCCAATCATCTCAAGTCCCATAAATAGGTTAAGGTGACTGTATCCCAACCTGCTTTTCAAAAGTGAAGCAATATTCTTTTTCCAAGAAGAAACATCATCAATATATTTCCTTTTTTTTTTTAATCCCCCCCTTGCTGCTTGTGCTCGCTGTGTCCATTTTGCTTTGCGTTTTTCTGGGTCTGCTTGTCTCCCTTTGTTGCGTCATCTTGCTGCGCCAGCTCACCACGCCACACACGGGCTGGCTTGCCTTCACCAGGAGGACCCAGGAATCGAACCTGGGGCCTCCCATATGGTAAACGGGAGCCCAACCAATTGAGCCACAGCCAATTCCCTAATATATTTCTATAATTTGTAAAATAAATAAATAAATAAATAAATAAATAATGCCTTGCAAAAATTAAAAAAATAAATAAGCAGGCAATCAGGAAGATAAAATCGCTTGAAAGAAAAACAAGAGAAACAACCTACAATAGAAACTGATGCATGGGGGTTTCAAATAATGGGGTTATCAGGAAAAGACTTTGGGGAACCGATGTGGCTCCAGTGGTTGAGTGCCTGCTACACACATGGGAGGTCCCAAGTTTGGTTCCCTGTACCTCCTAAAAACAAAACAAAAAAAAACAACAAGCAAACAAATGAAAAACCAACTTGGGGAGCTGATATGGCTCAGTGGTTGAACGCCAGCTTCCCACATATGAGGCCCCAAATTCAATCCACAGCCCAGGTACCTCAAAAAACAAAACAAACCAAAAAAAACTGCTCAGTATGTTCAAGACAATAAAAGATATGATTGAGAATTTGGGATAGAATTAGATATTATTAAAAAAAGAAACCATATTTACACATATCTGAAAAACATGTGAAAAATAAAGTCAGAAAAAAATGTAAGCAACCAAAGAAAACTATTAACTTCAAAGGAAACAAAAATAAGCCTGACACTGACTTGTCATAAGAAATAGTAGAAGGCAGAAGACTTCTTAAATAATACCTTCAAAGCCCTGCTATCTTGTGAGATGTGCTCCATCACTTAATCCCATAGCTGAGGGAAGGGGAAGATAGGCAATGATATGCACTAAACCCATAGGTACAGTAACCTGAGAAAAGGAGCTATAAACATGTGAAGACAGGAAAACAATTAAAAACGTTATGGTTTTTTTTTTCCCCATGGGATTCACTACTAGTACAATGAAGAATTATAACAGATTCTCTAATATAAGCCTGATGGGGCAGAAAACAAGTACACCTCTGCCTATAGGTCACATTAGGCATCTGTAACTGGGCCAAGGGCTCTATCAGCCTTTCCTCCAGGTCTAGTGCAGATGAAAGGAAGCTAACAAGTACCAAGAGGCCAGCTGAGTAGCCAAAGACATTCAAAACACCTTATCTGTTGGAAAAACAACTTTGGCATTGTCTACTAAAATTGAAGAGAAGTATACTGCATGACCCAGTGATTTCACTCCTGTAAACTAGAACCCATGAAAGTAAGAATGTTCATAACAGCACTGTTTGTAATGTTAAAAAATTAAAAAAAAACAAAAAACAAAAACTGGAAACAACCCAAATGCTTCACCAATAGTAAATGGATAAGTTACTGTATATTCATTTAACAGAGTATTTATACAGCAATGAAAATGAATCAACTATAGCTATACACTGCAACATGGATAAATTTTAAAAACATTGTTGAGTAAAAGACGCAAGACAACATATTACATCATGTGGTTTTATCTGTATAAAGTACAAATGCAGGCAGAAATAAACTATATTGTTTAGAGATGTATACATGGGTAGTTAGGCTATAAAGGAAAGTAAGGAAATGATTTCCCACAGTCAGCTAATGAATACCTAGGGATGAGGGCAGGGCTTGTGATCCGGGAGGGACATACAGGAGACTTCTGGGTGCTATTTCTTGACCTGGGTGGTAGTTATAGACATTCACATTATAGCCTATATAGATATAGTGTGGGTGTATGTGTACTTTTTATGTGTTATTTTTTACAATAAAAGTTCTAAAAAATCAGAGTAAGTTCAAGAACTTTAAAAAGGAGAAGAAATATAGACAAACCTCTCTGAAATCTACATAAAAAGAAAACAAAAGTAAGAAAGGAGAAATAACATAGGAGCGAATTTATAATATTAAAAAATAAGGAACATGGAGAAGAACTGAAAAAATGCATAAACTATGACTTAATAACTGTACCAGGAGAAATCTATCCTAAAAATCCTAACTATATAAAAGGCCTTACATATTCAATTTTCTTCACAGCATTATTCATACTAGGAAAGAACTGAAGACAAATTAATGACCAATGCAATAAATCATGGTATTTGACATAGAAAACACAAAGAGGACACTATCACGGTATCCTATGCAACACTTATCACAGGACATTGCTTAGTTGAAGATATCTGCCTTTCTCTCTAAGCTATAAATCCTTGAGGGCAGGGACAATTTCTTTTCTTTTCTTTTCTTTTTTTTTTTAAGATTTATTTATTTACTTACTTTTATCCATTGTAAATCCCCCTTTCCCCCTGTGTTTTGCTGTTTTGTGTCTATTCGCTGGGCAATTCTATGTGTCTGTTTCCTGCCCTCTCTTTTCATCCTTCTCCTCCTGTCTTCACCGGGATTCAATCCTGAGAACCTCCAATGGGGGAGAGAGGCGTTCTGCCACCTGTGCCATCTTAGTTCCTTGTTTTTTTTGGCACATCTCGTCTTGGCTCTCCCTTGTGTCACTCTCCTGTTACGTCATCTTCTTGCTACCTGGCTCACACACGGGATCGCGGGAGGTCACAGGGATGGAACCCAGGTCCCTCCATATGGGAGACAGACGCCCAACCATTTAAGCCACATCCACCCTGACAACTTCTTATTCATAGATCTTTCCTTAGGACTTAGCAGAGTGCATACAATTCATTAAGCACCCAAGAATTTTTAATGTATAAAGCCAACATTTTTTGCTCTTTATAAAGAGGAAGGAGTTATCTTCAAATTACTATTAAGAAAGTACTGGTGGGAATTTTTCAAACATAAAAAAGAATTCTTACTTTATTGGTGCAGTAGCTCCTTCTGGTCCTCCTAACTCAGAAAGAGGAACAAGATCCCATTTAAAGTGTAGTCCCCAATTGAATCCTCCTCGTACAATAGGAGATGAGCTGTACATGAGCGTATCAGCACTGATGATATCAATCACTGGGCACACCACAGTTCTATGGTCTTCCTGGATTACAGCCAGCAAGGGCTGTAGCCACATCTCATTCACTTCACAGTGGCTATCTAGGAATACAAGAATTTCTCCTGAGGAGACAACACAAGAGAGTCAGTGGAACTTTCAAGAACATTCAATTTAAGTATTGCTATCAATTCAATCAAATGATTCACTTATATGGCATAAAATATAACTGTACCTATAGGGCCCCAAACAATATTAAACGATTATTTTATTGCCAATTGTAAACAAAGGTAGTTTTTCAGCCAAAAACTCTGCCAGAAGTAACTTGCTATAATTTAATAACATATACAAATAATATGTACAACTCTTGAAAAAATTTAGAGACAATTCTGATTCTCTTCTGTGAAGAGATTCAAAGTCTCACAGTAACAATTTAGTTCTTTGGGATAGTCAGGGATCGAGTATTCAAGATGTTTTTGTAAAATGGCAATCACCTATTGTGTGTAGATATTTTTATTACAATCTTTTTTTTTTTTTAAGATTTATTTATTCCCCACCATCTCGGTTTTTTTGCGCTCACTGCGCTCTGTGCCCATTCACTGTGTGTTCTTCTGTGTCTGCTTGTCTTCTCTTTAGGCAGTGCCGGGAACTGATCATGGGACATTCTGGAGAGGGAGAGAGGCACTCAATCTCTTGCAGCACCTCAGCTCCCTGGTCTGCTTCATCTCTTGTCTCTCCTCTGTGTCTCTTTTTGTTGCGTCATCTTGCTGCATCAGCTCTCTGCACGGGCCAGCACTCTTGTGCAGGCCAGCACTCCACGAGGGCCAGCTCGCCTTCACCAAGAGGTCCCAGGAATCGGTCCCTGGACCTTCTTTATGGTAGACAGGAGCCCAATCACTTGACCCACATCCGCTTCCCAATTACAATCTTTTAATTGAAATATTTCTAAATTTAGTACATATTTAAATATATATTTCCCTGCCTTAGTGAACAGTGCATATTGAACAAAAGGTTTTTTTATTGGTGACTCAGAAACATTACTGCTATTATCAATTATATTGCTACAATATAGCAGTACTCTCAAAAGTAAGAGTAGCAGGTACACTTCTGGATCTATACCCTGAAAGTAGCTACAATGCTGTCCACTGGTGATGCTTCTCTCTTCTCCGATGGACTCACTACTGTATCCTGAAGGTCACCACCACTTCACTGCCTGGCCTTCATTTATTTTTCTCCCACTAATCACCTTTACTTTCTAATTCTCCCATCCTTCTTCGCATTAGTGGTTCTCATCAGCCAACAGAATACATCTTTCTTCTAGTTAGCAATAAGTAAATCATAAAAACTTTAGCCCGCATTTTTAACTTCTCATGACAACTATGAGTAGAAATGAGAATTTCTTGATACTTCCAAATCTGTTTGGTAATTTGATGGTTAAACTTAAAATCTGGCCATCAGATAGCATTATTATTATCATTCTAAAGGTTTACCCAGGAAATATATCAATATAGATTTTAGCATGAGTTACTTAAAGCACCAGATGCGTGCTAATGCAATTAATGATAAAAGAAATGCCTTAGGCATGAATGTTTTCAATGATGACTCTGAATTAGTCATGTGGTTTAGTGTTTGTAAACTGCCTTAATGAGGATGTAAAAGAGCCATAAAGTTCCCCAGCTGTCATTTAATGCAGAAAGGCCAAGTGTTCAGGATGTACATTATTCAATGAAGTGAGATAAATTCAGAGTTTCTTTGAGAAGAAAATGTATTCATAGATTTTCTTAATTCTAAAAGTGTTAATTTTTCCAATTAAGGCCAATTTAACTAAATGAAGCAAGATGACACCTGATTACAATTGAGCCCAAAACAATGACTTCCCAAAATTGGTTCACTTCTGACAGATCCTAAACCTAAACTATATTTGAACAAGCTCCAACAGATTATAAAGAAAAAACTAAATAACTACTGTTATCTAAAAGAATAAACTCACAGTAACAAAACATTGTAACAGTACAATGTTTCAAATAGCATAATCCTGAAAATTCCCCACAATTTTTCCAGTCTTTAGTTACCTTCAATAACTCAACACTGCCAATTCAGTAAGTCTTTATTTGACTAGAAATTCTAGAAAAAAATCATGAGCCTTGAATTCAGTTGGTATGCCACAGCAAACTGGATATAAAGGAGCTATGTCTCATTTTTTAATTGCTTCAGATCACTGTGGCTTTGAAAGAAAAGAGGCAAGAGGAAGAATACTGAAAATGAAGTCCCAATTAAACCCAGCAAATGGGACAGCTGGGTATAAAGGAGGGCTGGTGGTGGCAGGCAGTGCCAACCTTTTTAAATCATCAGTGATAGGTTATCTTGAAGAAAGCCAAGTACAGGAATGTAGGAGATGTTGTCACTACTAGAGAATGCCCCTCTCCTCGAGTTCAGTAATTCTCATGTTACCTTCATGATTTTTTTGTGCCACATCCATATACTTACTAACTGCAATATTATATACCTAATATTTTTAATATGAACCATTTGTTTTTAATTGAAATAAATTTATTTTAAAAGGAAAAATTTTAATCAAGGTCATAAATGAAAATCAGGAAACAGACTTACATAGAGGGTAACAACAAAAATAAATACAATTGAATCAATATAATGTAACTGTAGACTAACCAGATGTTTTCTGTGGAAGACTGAGTTTGATACCTGGTCTTTCTTTTTAAAAAGGGAGATTAAACCCCTTCCATCGCACACTATAGATATATTAGTAACAAATGGAGACATTCTCCTCGAGGAAATCAGGATTGAGAGAGAATTTTAAAGAAAACCTTCATAGTCATATAATTCAATTTTTAATGTTATGCCCATTTACCAACTAAAATCATAATAATGCTTATCACCAGAGGTAAACAATCTGTACAATATTGGCACAATTCAAATCAAATACTTTGGGCATATATATCTTGAGTTTCGTATTAAAAAATTGTAAGAGTTCTATTACATTTTGGTTCTGACCTTTCTGCTTATATACGTGAACAAGATATAAAACATATTTGAGGGGCCGTAATTAACAATAGAGTCACTATGAAAACAGACCAGTAAGGATTGTAGAGTTCAACTCCTTCTAATCTGTGGCTTGTAGCAATAGGCCTTTCCCAAACCGAACAAATCTCATCTCTTCTTGCTGGCAATGCCCGTTTCCAAACACCACTTTTCATATACCTCTGCAGAATCGGGAAAGGGTCCAAGGACATAGCCTATGTCATTCAATACCCATAAAGAAAAGCCATATAGAGGTTATACCTGTAGCATGTGCTGCTCCAATCATTCTTCCTCGAATCAATCCCTCACGCTTCTTATTTCTTATTACTTTTGTTTTTCCAGGGAGATATTTTTGGATATATTCATCAAGCTCTCCTTTCAAATCATCTGAAAATAAAGAGTCCCACAATTATTCAAAACATATGAGACAAAGAAAAACACATTTTATAGCTACTCTAAAGTTGTAACCAGTACTTGCTATAAAATCCGCAATAACAACTTATGGAATAAATATTATAGAATCATCTGCTTTATTTTAAAAGGAAAGAAAAGGGTAAGAATTGGGATATTACCAAGAGGAATACTTATTTTTAAGAAACTACAAAATACTGGGTAGTTGTGAGGCCAACCTTATAGACTTATTTGTATTTCCAAAGCAACTAACACAATGCTTTTGCATAAAGAATTTTTGAAATGAGTATCTTGAGTGAGTCAATGTTCAGCTGACTGCATATAAATCACATTTAAAACAAAGAATGTGAGTTGTAAAGGTTTAGTCTCAACGTAATTTATTAAGCATACTCCATTTCAAAATAGAAATATCTCTTAAAGAATTATATAATAACAGTAATAATAGGACCTTTTACTAATTTAGTACCTTTCTTCCAAGGGCACTGATATTTTCTATAAATTCTAGCTCATTCACCTTTAAATTTAATAACTTTAAAAATAATAAGAGAATTTTTCTTTCTGTTAGTAGTATTCAAACTATTGTAAATTATCATGAATTTTCCCTTTTAGATAAAACAGCCACAAAGTAAAACAAAATATAGGTTGATTTAAAAATAAAAATCAACACCACAAATTTCAGAATTTAGAATTTCACCAATCTTCTACTTCAGGGGTTCTTAACTAGGGGTCCATGGACTCCTTAGATTTCAGGGGGTCCATGAGCTTGAATTGAAAAAAAAATCAACTCGATTAGATGTCCAATCTGATGTGTGTTGCCTTGTCAAATACTACACCACAGTTTAATGTTCTTATTCAAGATAAACAATAGTCTGCACATTGACATGTCTTTAAAAAATAAAATTTAAACTTTCCTTTATTTCTGATATATTGGAACACATATGTTTATCATGTTTTTTATTTTAGTAGCTGTATTTCAACACATGTAACTGATTTCCTTTGTAATTTCACTTTATGCATTTAAAAACATTATTCTTGTGGAGATGTGTTGGTATAGGTGTGATATATTTATTAAATAATACACAGTATAGTGTGGACTTAGTATGATTTTTATTTTGATGTAGCATGTTCTGAGTGCAGTGGTTAACTGCCGGCAAAAAGGTTGGTAAGGACGACAGAGATGGTTTTATGACGCCGTGGGAAAACTTCAATTTCTAAATGTTTGCCGAAAATGACCATTTGAACAGATGATGAACCATGTTGGGTTATCAGGTATTGAAAATATAGGAAAGTTGTAAAATGTAATTTTGAATAATCCTAAAATTTAATTTAAAGACATGCCAATGTTGAGTACCATAAAACTATCTGCCGCTACATTCTGAGAAGGGATCCATAGTTTTCACCTGACTGGCAAAGAGGCCCGTGGAGCAAAAAAGGTTAAGATCCCTGCTCTTCTTAGTACTGGGTCAAATTTACTTGATTGTTAATTTGCTTTTGTTTTGTTTATTCTTTCTTTCTATTACTATAGCCATTCTAGTAGGCATGAAGTGGAATCTCTTTGTGGTTTTGATTTGTATTTCCCTGAGTTAATTTGTTTTTTAATCACTTATTTTTTAAATTAAGTTTTGTTTTCCAATAACCTTTTCTCCCTTGTGAGGTTTCAATATTTACCAAGGTTTGAAAATTTTGCTCTCATCAATTTCAGTGTATTATTTTCTCACCTCTTTCTATATTTAGTGTACTGGTATACCAATTCTGCTCTATAAAAGATGCTTTACATCTGTGGATGAAAATGTTAATTGAAAGTAAGCTAGAGAATAATCTACAGAATATATAACAGTGATTTTGGTGGCAGGTAAAGGTTGTGGTTAATAGTGTAAACAAAAGAATGTTCTTTTACAAAGTGTTAAGAATATAGTGATACACGGGAAAATTACAACAATGTAATTTATGGATGATAGTTAACAGTAACATTGTAATACTTTTGCAGCAATGACAAGAAGATATTTTTTCAATACTAAGGGACAACAATAGGGAGTTAAATGGAGAGTGGGATTTTTCCTTTCGGAGTAATGAAAACATTCTAAAACTGAGGTGATGAAAGCACAACAAAGATGAAGATGAGAACCACTGAGTGTACACCTTGAATGGACTGTATAAAGCATGGGACTGCATAACACAGGGAATACAGTGGTGGAAGATGGACTGTGGTTAACAGAAATATGAGAACATTCACTCATGAACTGTAACAAATATATAATTCTAATACAAAGTGTAAGTGATCAGGTGGGTTGGGGAAAAATACACCAAGTATATGATATAGGCTATAGTTAGTCGTAGTATTTTGACAATGCTATTTTCTAGTGTGCAACAAATGTTTCACAACAAGGCAAGGAGTTGGTGGTGGGGTGATGTTTGGGATGTATGATCCCTGTATGATAATATGCATATTTGTCTTGTAAGATAACTTTTATTATACACTTATTATATATGTTCAGGTATGAATGATATACTTCAATAAAATTTATTTTAAAAATGTAGGTGGCAAAAATAAGGTGCTTAATAAATGCCTGAGCACATGAATAAAGTACATAATTTGCATTCAACTTATTACTCCATCTCTGCAGCTTGATGTAATAAAAAGAACAGAACACAAGGAGGCATTATATTCTAATTTCAACTCTACCACTTAATAGATATGGGATCTTGAGCAAATTACCTAATTTTTATATTTCCTCCTCTGTAAAATGGTGTCTCACACCTTATACAAAAATTAACCCAAACCAGGTCATGGGTTTAAGTATGAAACATAAAACTAAAAAACCTTTCGGGAAAAAAACATAGGAGAAAATCTTTGGGATATAGGGACAGGCAAAGAGCTCTTTTACTTGACACCAAAAACGTGACCCAGAAAAGAAAACAATTGATAAATTAGATCTCATTAAAATTTAAAAATTTTCCTCTGTGAAAGATCCTGAGAAGAGGATGAAAAGACAAGGTAGAGACTGGGAGAAAATATGTGCAAACTACATAACAAACAGTAAATAAACAGCAAAAGCAAACAATCCAGTTAGACAATGGGCAAAAGAATGAGCAGACATTTCACAAAAGACCTTATACAAATGGAAAATAGGCACCTGAAAAGATGTTCAACAGAAACAGCCATTAGAGAAATGTAAATTAAAACCACAATTAGGGGAAGCAGATGCGGCTCAAGTGGTTGAGCATGTGCTTCTCATGTAAGAGGTCCTTGGTTTGTTCCCAGGTGCCTCCTAAAAACAAACAAATGAAAAAACCAACTCTCATTGGAGAGTGGATGTAGCTCAGTGGTTGAGTGCCTGTTTCCCATGTATGAGGTCCTGGGTTCATTCCCCGGTTCCTCCTTAAAAAAAAAATTTTTTTTTTAATTAAAAAAAAACACCCACAATTAGGTATCACTACAACACATCTATTAGAATGACTAAAATAAAAACGTTGATAACACTAAATGCTGGCAAGGATATGGAGAGACTGGACCACTCATATTGCCGGTGGGATGTAAAATGGTACAGTCACCCAGTAATTGTACTACTGGACATTTATCCTAGAGAAATGAAAACACAGGCTCATGCAAAAACCTATACATGAATGTTCAGATCAGTTTTATTTGCTATAGCCAAATGGAAACAAAGAGATGTCCTCCAATGAGTGAATGGCTGAGAGATCTATGGTAGCACCCATACCACAGAACACTACTCAGCAATAAAAAGGAACACACAATAATCTGGATGAATCTCAAGGGAATTATGCTGGGTGAAAAAAGCCAATCTCAAAAGGTTAGATATTGATACCATTTATGTAACATTCTTGAAAGGACTTAGAGGGATAGAAAACAGATTAAGTAGCAGCCAGGAATTAGGGAAAGGAGCAGTATAGATGGAAGGTGGATGTATTTAGGAAAGGACAATAGAAGGAAACCTTATGGTGATGGAATTGTTCTGTATCTTGATTGTTGTGTTGGATACATGAACCTTCACATATAATCAAATTACACAGAGCTAAACACATACACACAAATGAGTATGTGTTACACTGGGGAAACGTGAAGATATCAGTGGACTGTATCAATGTCAATTTTCTGGTTGTGATATTGTACTATATTTTGCAAGATGATACAGGGGGAAAACGGGTAAAACCTACATGGACTCTCTCTCTATTTTTTCTTACAGTTGCATGTGAACCTATAATTATCTCTAAATAAAAAATTTAAGTAAGGTTTTTACTTAAGTAAACATCAAATTATTAATCACCTAGTATTATGAAGCAGAGTGTGAACATGCTAGAGATATAAAGATGAGTGAGAAGTAACTCTTGCCCTCTGTGGCAGTTTGATAGTTATGAATTCCAAAAACAGATATTGGATTATGCTGTTCCTCTGGGCGTGATTAAGTTATGATTAGGACTTTGATTGGGCCACATCAGTAGTACTCAGAGAAAAACTACATGGCAGAGTAGAGGAGTTAGTTGTGGAGTTTTAAGCCGGAATTCTGATGCTGAGTTTTAATGCTGGAGCCCAGGGAAGTAAGCCCACGGAGGAGCTTATTTGTGAGGAAGGAAAGAACGCCCCGGGAAAAGAGATGAACCATTCGCCTGACAGTTCACAGCTGGCCTTGTGGAGAGAGGCAAAGCCTAGAGAGCCTCATAGTCTACAGCTGACATTGTGGAGGGAACAGAGGAGCTGAGCCCAGAGAGAGGCAAGCCACAGGAAGAGAGGAACCCAGGAAGCCCGAACCTCAGCAGATGTCGGCAGCCATCTTGCTTCAACACATGGCCAGTAACTTATGCTTTATGGCCTGGTGATAGTAAGCTTCTACTCCAAATAAATACCCTTTATAAAAACCAACTGATTTCTGGTATTTTGCATCAGCACCCTTTTGGCTGACTAATACACCTTCAAAGAATTGTCTGCACCATCCTGCTCCCTGGATTACAGTTAAGTGTAAAAAAAAAAAAAAAAAAAAATGCATAAAATATCTCCAGCATTCTAGTAATCTCTACAGCTCAGACAACCCAGTTAAAACCAAATGCTGTTTAAAATATACCATGAAAAATGGAACAATCCAAAACTTGATTATATTCTTACATTTGTAATTCACTTCATAGTCTTCAAAGCAATGCCATACATAATTTCATTTGATTCTCTCAACATATCTGTGAGTAAGGCAGAGCAGGGATAAATATCTCAGTATTGCAGAGAAGCAAAATGTGGCAAACAATATGACAGCTAAGAAATGGGAGAGCCAGGAGTGGCCCTAGATTTTTTTCAAATTTCCTGCCAGACACGATGGTGGCTGTGGTAGATGTTTCCCACTGCTCTTCTAAATGTTTGACTGGCTCGAGCAGTGAAAGGACACAAAGTCAGCAGGGCTCCAGATCCTCCCCTCCACCCCCACCCCCATTCCATTTGCATAGCTTTGTTCTCTCCTTACTGGTTAACATTGGAGGAAAGAGTTCCACCACTTAAAAAGAAGTTGAAAACTTCTCCACCACATCAGAAGGTAGTATTATTTAGTCACTGCTAAGTACACAGAGAATATTTTTACTCAGAAGGGTGGGAGGAATGGGCAGACTACTATCACTTTTCCATTACAGAAAGCATCTCAAGATTTAGGAAAAATAAATACTTGCGAACAATGGTCTAACTGTTATTAGTGGTGCAATCTAAAGGTAAGAGCCCTAGTGACAAGAATAATTTTCCTCTGACAACTCCAGATCACATCACACCTAGAAGCAGCCTTCTCTTTTAGCCTCTGTACCATTTAATATGCCTTTCCTTCAGGCTCTTCTTTCTCTATCCTTCACCCCAACCTAGCTTTTTTACTTCTACTGATTCTACTTTCCTTTCTCTACCTTCCTCCAGTCCAGTTCCATTTTCCTTCTGCATTTCTCTAATCCCCTCCTGTAACCAAACATAGTAAAGTTCCTATTTTTGTTATTTTCCAAGTTTTATGTTTCTTACCCCACCCCCTCCTTTTTTAAGAGTAGAAATATTGCTTTCTTGGAGAAACTTTCATCCAAATTACTTTGATTTTTTAAGATTTATTTATTACACCCCTCCTCGTTGTTTTGCACTGTCTGCTTGTCTTCTCTTTAGGAGGCACCGAGAACCAATCCTGGGACCTTCCGGAGTGGGAGAGAGGCACTCAATCTCTCGTGCCACTTCAGCTCCCTGGACTGCTGTATCTCTTATTGTCTCTCCTCTATGTCTCTTTTTGTTGCACCATCTGCTGCGCAGGCCAGCACTCTTGCACGGGCCAGCACTCGCTATGCCAGCCAGCTTGCCTTCACCAGGAGGCCCTGGGAATCGAACACTGGACCTCCTATATGGTAGAAGGAGCCCAATCGCTTGAGCCACATCTGCTTTCCCCAAATTACTTTTGTGTTTTTTAAAAAGTCCTAACAAATATTATGCAGCATTAAGAAGAAATGAAGTCATGAAGCATATGACAACATAGATGAACCTGGAGGACATCATATTGAGTGAAGGAAGCCAGACACAAAAGGACAAATACTGTATGATTGTGTTATTATGAACTAAATATCATGGAGTTAATAATTAGAATATAGGTCACCAAAAAATAGGAGGGTAAAGAGTGGAAAGCTAAGGGTTAATCTGTACAGAATTGGTAAAAAGGCTGTTTGTAAATCTTTGGAAATAAATAGAAATGGTTAAAGCATATCATGGTGTTTGTAATTCACTTCATAGTATGGGTATGACAGTGGTTGAAAGGGAAAATGTAAGGTCATGTATTTTACTAGAAGGAAAGCTAAAAACTGTAACATGGGACTGTATAATATAGTAAAACCTCACATAAAACACAAAAATGGGTGGCATTACCATATATGACTGTTTTTACAAAATATAAATACAAATATACTAGAGAGAAGGAAAAAGAATAGCAGCTATGTACAGTAGCGGAAGCAGAGAGAGATTGAGAGGTGATGAGTTTTGTTTTTTATTATTATTAGAATAATGAAAATGCTCTAAGAATGACTGAAGCGACGAATGTACAAATATGTGATTACACTGAATACTACTGATAGTACAATTTGGATGGATTTTATGCTTTAGTAATATGTATCAATAAAACTGATTTGTTAAGGGGAAAAAAAAAAGTCCTAATAAGCAGTCAAGACGAAAACATAGGGGAGCCAGTATACAGCTTCCACAGGAATAAGGACAAACAAAATGGGGTTGACAATTGACCCAAATGACATTTCCTACAAGAAAAAAATATACTTAATCTATCTTCTTTTGAGGCACACTTCAATATGAGAAGGAAGAACCAAAGGCCTGTTTTTTGATGCATATTAAATACAAAATACAAAATCCATTCCTGTGACCAAGATAAGGAAAAAAAATCATTCTGCAACAGTGCATACAATTTTCATGCAAAGAAATCCAAAGGTCAATTCATGTACTACCTGTACTTCCTCTTCTGAGACACATTTATGGCATAGGCACTTAGAGAGCCATCCACCTTCTCCCCTTTTGTGGAGTCAAAGGAGGCAAATCCCATTAACTTTATCATTTCTATTTCTTCTTCTGTTTTGCCCTCTAAGTCCCCCTCAGTAATCTGATGTTCTTTGCTCTTTGTTTCTTTTGTTTCTTTCTTTTCCTCATCTCTTCTTTCAGTGGTGAAGGGGAAGGGGATGTAGATCTGTGTGTCTTGGAGATTTGGAGTGTCTTCAGTGTCTTCTGTGCAGGATCAAGAGCAACGACTCCTCTGGTATTTCCCCTGGGACTTGGACCTTTCTCAACACCTGTGTTCTCTCTCCCGGGATGTGGACCAGGACCACCTATGCTCCCTCATTGGGCATCTGGAATCCTCAGATCTGTTTCTTACCCATTAATTTTAAAAGCAAGTGAATCAAAACATATCTACCATATGATCCAGTCATTCTACTGTAACATATTTATCCACGAGGACATGTCCATACAAAGACTTGTAAACAAAGGTACACAGCAACTATATTTGTAAGAGCCAACAACTGGAAGTATCTCAAATGACTAAGAGGTGAATAAATAAACAAATTGTGGTATAGCCATATGATAGACTATTACTCAGTCAATAAAAAGGAAGCATTGATACATGCAAAAACATGAGCAAATCCCAAATTAATAATGCTGAGTGAAAGAAGCCAGACCAAAAGTAGTAAATCCTATTTGCTTCCATTTATATAAAACTCTAGAAAATACAAATTAACTTATAGTGATGAAAAAGTGATTTTAAGACGGGGGGCTGAGGAAAAAGGGGAGGGAGGGGATTACATTAGAGAGGAGGCTGGGGAAATTTTGGAGGTTGGTGGATAGGATATTCTCATTATTCTGATCAGGTGATAGTTTCATGGATGTATACACATTTCAAAATTAACAAACTGCACTTTAAATTTTTGTATTTTACTGTATGGCAATCAGACCTCAATAACGCTTTTTCAAAAAAAGATATTCATCACGGACCTTTACATAGTATTTTTCAAAGGGTAGCATTTGAAGTAATTCAATAACAAAAGAAAGGTTATATAAATTACAGCATGTTCCAAATATGCTACCATAAATAATTATAAATCCTCTTAGCAACATGGAAAATGCTTATGATGCAATGTAAGGAAAAATTAAATCAGGATTAAAAAAAATATTCAATCATAAAAACATAAAAAAAGATCCATGTAAAAGAATTATTCCAAAATGCTAACAGTAACTGTGATTGATGTCTTCTCTATTTTCTGTATGTTCTGTAAGTGATTGTATTAATTTTATTACCAAAATATATACATTGATTTAAAAATAACTAGTAAATGCAAAGCACTTAGAGTTACTTTGAAATCTCTAAAACAAGTTTATCTATAGATTAGAGACAGCAACATTTCAAATAACAGATCAGAATGCAATCCACTTTTAACTGGGGTACAGCTGGTGTAGTAGAAAAGGTAAATATAAGCGAAGGCACTATGGTAAATGGAAAAGAGCCAATCTCAAAAGGTACCATATTGTATAATTATATTTATATAACATTCTTGAAATGACAAAATTATAGAGATGGAAAACACATTAGAGATTGTCAGGGATTAAGGATGGTGGAGGCGAGGGAGCTGGGTGTAAATTTAAAAGGGCAGCATGAGAGAGAGCGCTGTAGTGAGACACTAGTTCTGTGTCTTGACTGCAGTGGTGGGCATGAGAATCTCAACTTGTGATAAAATGGTTATTCACATGCATCATACCAATGTCAAATTCCTAGTTTTGATATAAATAGTTAAGCAAGATGTACCTAATGGGGGAAACTGGGTAAAGGGTAAACAGGACCTCTCTGCAATGTACTGTGAATCTATAATTATATTTAAATAAATATTTTTTAAAAGGTAAGCCAAGGGAAAGATTTCAAGGGCCAAATTTGGACAGTACAGTTTGTAAACAGATGCCCAAGATAATGCAGTTTCTTCAAAATTGTCTGATAATCAGTGGACAAGCATTTATTTGTAGTTGGCTCAGCTGCAATGGTACGTACTTGTATGTGAATGTATTTTGCTTTGTTGATATATGTCAATACCAAAGCAAAAGAGAGCTTAGATTCAATATTACCAGTTATAATATTACCTACCAAAATCACTATCATCGTCCACTAGGATAATTTCATGAAGAAGGTGTGCTGGAGTACGATCTATGACACTGTGCACTGTCCGAAGCAAGGCAGAAAAAGCTTCATTGTAGAAACAAATAACAACGCTAGCAACCGGAAGATCAGTTGGGTAAAACTTTTCTTTACATCTGTAAAGATAAGAAAAAATTCTGCCATTTTGAAAGTCCCAAATGATTTAGGTTACTATTGATTAAATATTTAATGTCCGCTCGTTCGGCCCCTTTCTAACATTATGACAACAAAGATTTTCTTAAAAAGCAGTAAAGAGTTGCACGCTGGAGACAAGGTTGTGAAAGCATAAGGAACTGGTGCCCCATTCTTCTACCCTTGGTCTCTGCACCTTTCGCAGAGGCCCCCACAGAGCCATGCTAGGGCAGAGCATCCAGAGCGTCAGCACTGCTGGGCTAAGCAGAAGCCGCTCTGAGGAGGATCCAGGAAAGAATTTCCCATTTTCCATGGAAAACAAGCATGGTTACCAAATGATAGCTTTGTACTTCGGATCTGGATTTGCTATACCTTTCCTTATAGAAAGACAACAGATGCTTAAGAAATAAGGATGTTTCAGGTCATCCATTAAACAGCAATGAAGAGGAATGATTTCAGAAATGCAATCTTGAAAAATGGATCAAATTGCTGAACTCATAGAATGATTGTAAATAACATTACATTTAAAAAATTAATAAAACAATGAGGTTTCTTATTTAGGAGTTTTATATTTTGTGAATAATTTCTCTCTCTTACCCCTGCTACCTTGCCTTTTTTAGGTCAACACTTTTAAAATCTTTTTCTTTTTTTGTGCAGAAGTTACATAAAGATGTGAGTTATTTTTTATGAAATTCTTATAAATTTTTAATGTAGCAATTGTAAGCTTAAGTGGTTCTCCTCAATGATGTTTCGAAAGGAAATACAACACTTTTATTTGAAAATTTTGCTTTTGCCAAATAATAGAAAAAGATTTAAGTAAACTATAATATTCAAGATATGGGAAGAGCTTCCAGGTAAGCAACTATTTGATAAAAAAAAGGGTTAGGTGGTATAGCAGTTTGATATTATGAATTCCAAAAATAGATACTGGATTGTGTTTGCAAACTGGTCTGTTCCTCTGGGCATATTAGATTGTATTAGATTCAGAGGTTTCACTTTTACTTTATTAAATCAAGATTAGGGCTTTTACATGACCACGTCATTAGGGCATACAGGGTTGAGGCCCCACCCCCTTGGTGGAGAGAAAACAGACTCTCACATGGAAGAAAACATAAGGAGAAGGAGAACACAGAGGAAGAGAGACAGCTCATTAGATAGGATCCTGCAGCCCGGGAAGAGAGATGAGTCTGATAGTTCACAGTTGGCCTTGTGGAGAGAGCAGAGCAGCTGACCCCGGAAAGAGACCATCCCCGGGAAGAGAGACTAGCCTTATGCCAGCCTACAGCTGAGAGCAGAAGAAGCTGGGACCACAGAGCCTTAAGAGGAAGGAGGAAGGCTGAACCCTTGCAGACATCACCCGCCATCTTGCTTCAACACATGGCAACAGAGTTTGGGTGAGGATAAGTATCTCTTATGGTACCTTTTTTTTTTTTTAAAGATTTATCTTTATTTATTTATTTATACCCCCCCTTGAGACTTGTGCTCACTGTGTCCATTTGCTTTGCGTTTTTCTGTGTCTGCTTGTCTCCCTTTGTTGCATCATCTTGCTGCGCCATGTGGACCATCAGCTCACCGCGCCACGCAGGCCGGCTTGCCTTCACCAGGAGGCCCCAGGAATCAAACCTGGGGCCTCCCATATGGTAAACGGGAGTCCAACCAATTGAGCCACAGCCGCTTCCCTCTTACGGTACCTTGAGTTGCACTCTTTAGGGGCTGGTAACTGTAAGCTTCTACCCCAAATAAATAGCCTTTATAAAAGCCAACAGAGGGAAGTGGATGTGGCTCAAGCATTTGGGCGCCCATCTACCACATGGGAGGTCCTGGGTTTGGTTGCCGGTGCCTCCTAGAGAAGATGAGCAAGACAGCAAGCTGACCCAAGGGGCTGGTATGACGGGCTGGCACGGTGAGCTGACACAACAAGGAGACACAAAGAGGAAACACAATGAGAGACACAACAAAGCAGGGAGCAGAGGTAGCTCAAGCAATTGAGCACCTCTCTCTCACATGGGAGGTTCCGTGTTCAGTTCCCCGTGTCTCCTAAAGAGAAGACAAGCAGACACAGAGAGCACACAACAAATGGACACAGAAAGGAGACAAAGCACAAATAATGAAAGAGGGAGGGGAGAAATAGAAACAAACAAACAAACAAACAAAGTTGCCAAAAAAAAAAAAAAGCCAACATTCTGGTACTTTGCATCAGCACCCTTTGGCTGACTAATACAGGTGGCTTTAAAACAACAAGGAAACTACTTAGTTAAAAGATAAAATCAAAACCCCACTTCTTTTACATGATATACAAATCCCTTCGACATTTGTGTCTTGCCTACCTCCCAGACTCTTGCCATTCTCCCAGTACAGCCGAAGTCAGCTACATTTCAGTCCCTTAAACAAATCAAATAGTTTTAGGCCACAAAGCTTTTCATATGCTGTTTCCTATACATGGAAAAGCCTTCCTATGAGTCACTGCTCAATTATTACCTCTTCTGTGAAGGCTTCCCTGACCACTTTGTTCTTTGTGCCCCTATTTGATCAATTCCTTAATATACAGCCCTTATTCATGTAGTATTGCAATTATCTGTTTACTTATCTACCTCTCCTGCTAGAATCTAAGAAGCCTTTTGAACTCAAAAACTATGTCTTATTCTCTTTATTTCCAGGGCCTGATATACTGTCCACAAATAGAAGGGGGTCAATAAATGTCTGCCTGTGAAATGACTGAGTAACCATACAAGTGAAAAGTCTTAGAAAGGAACAAATATAATGAAAACAGAATGATCATATAAGTAAAATTCTTCACTGACTTTAATTCCTTTTTACCATGAATTCAATAAATATTTTAAACAAATATGTGTTCAGAAAATTATTTAATTACATGCAGTTAACACCTCCCTCCTCTTTGCCACAATTTGAAATTTTAAGAGACACAGCAAGCCCTGGAACTGTTAGCACAATCTTAGTCTTATGTTTTTCAGTATGCTAAATAATGAAGCCTAACTGCAAAATATTAACGCCATCCTCATGACTTATAACTGGCACTAAGAGCATAGTGTTATTAAAATAGGTTAACAGAAATTTATCATAAGGAACATACATTGCATCCCTTGTATCTGGCACATCTCTATGGTAGCCCAAGCGGTTACTGATAAGCATATTAAAGGCATGTTTTTGATAGCCCAAATCTCTCAACTCCTGATCATGTTCATTAAAAATCATACCTGCAAAAGAAAGAAGTTATAGTCAGTACGTTAAATCTGGAAAGGATTACTACAATTAGTGCTATGATATTATGATCTTAAGAAAATCTTGACTTTATCCTATTGTAACTATACAGTAATATAGCCATGTTTCTCAAATCTAGGTTGACTTCAGTTTCAAGAAGTTGAATTGAGGTTAAGGTCAAATTTTTACCAGCCTAGCTCAAAGCCAAGTGTACCTTAACCATAAATAACACCAGCTCTCTAGCCATAATCTTAAAAACATTTTATATATAATAAAAAACATATTATATTCATGACCAGGAGAAAAAAATTAATGATGATTTTTCTATAAAAGGCAACAGACTATAGAAGCAAAATAGACCTCAACTAGTCCCCAGTTACAGGCAACTCCCCTAAAATTTTTTTTCAAAAAAGATTCCTGATAAATCTTTCCATAAAAAGGGCTTCCAAAATCTCTCTGGTTCCAGACTTTAATCAGCTTCGCAGTCAAGAAATTCCTCCACAGATCTAATGAAAACCACTGTAATTTAACATTCATATTCTACTATCCTGTCCAAAATCTTATCTTTACATGGAATGATAAAGTCTCCTTTTCTTTTCTTTCTACCATATAAAATCTTTATCCTCTCCTCACAGAACGAATCCCTTGTAACAGTATTTCCCAAAGTCTGTTCGTGGAAAAATAATTCCACCCAATAGTAACAGATGTGAAAAAGAAAAGAGGAGGGAAAAAAAGGATTTCATCGTCAAATAAATTGGGGAAATACTGAATTTTTTAAAGTCAAATTTTGTTATTTTTTTTAATGGCAGGACAACTCTGATCCTTTAATATTTTAAATGTTTTATGGCTATCTAGGTGTGAGGGATGGAATATAGAAGAATGCAGTGTCTCCCCAATTTATTTGACCACAGAACATCTGACAAGTGTTCCCAGATCGACTTTGGGAAATACTCACTTTTACTATATTTTCTCTCTAGAACCTTTAAAGCTGGAGCACATCCTTTTGTCTTTTTTTTAAATACAGAAGAACAAAGTTCTATGTAGTCTTTTATACAAGGGTGGAAACTCCATGAGAGGAGGGACTTTGGTTATATGTAAACACAAATGAAACAAAGAAAAATTGCTGGACACCCAGCACCTAGAACAGAGTCTGAACAAAGAAGATTCTTAATATTCCGTGATTCAGCAAGTATCCAACAGAGGACATAGTGAATACCGAAAGAATTAGTTTGTCCTTATTATTCAGAATCCGTATTTTTAAATTTACCTACTCACTAAAATTTATTTGCAACCTCTAAATTATAATGATTGCAATTCCCAGTCATTTGCACACATGTACAAAGTGGCAGAAAATTTGAGTCACCTGACGTGCACATTCTCAGTTTTGGCCAAACAAGGCAACACTCTACAGTCTTGTTTCAACTCTTTATAAAAAGTGTCCTTTTCACAGAATATTTAGTGCCATGTGTTTTGCATTTTTGTTCTTTCGGTTGGTGATTTCACTGTTCAAGTGGTCCGTAAGCATAGGGCTGAAGCATTCTTCTAATGTTCCCCAGTGCCAGAAGGCTGTAATGTGCTTTCCGGAAATAATACATATGTGTTGGATGAGCTTCTTTCAGTGCTTCTTTCGTTATAGTGCTCCTGGTCCAAAGTTCAACGTTAATGAATCAATAATATATATTAAAATAAGGTGTCATTAAACAGAGACACTGATCAGTTGATGTAAATATTGTGATCAGAGGCTTGCAGCAACCTAACCCTGTATTTCCCCCAGGAACAATGGCTCCACATTCACTAATTCACTTTTCACGGTAACTCCATAAACATCATCAATGTGAACAACAAGAAACCGACTGTGTATTCCAACATAAGCCTCTTGATGAAAAATTATCCCATACTAAAAGGTCACTTTAGGTTGTCTTTCTCCCTCCCCTGCTCAAATAAAATTAGAGCAAAACCTCAATTATATGCAAATTAATTTTATAATTAATTGAGGATTAAATCAGAAAATGTTTATTTAGTTTTAAATTTATTGCTGATAATCTTTCTAAAATGTACTTAGTGCATTTCTAGGAATTCATCCACTTCACCTAGGTTGTCTAATTTGTTGGCATACAGTTTCCCATAATATCCTCTTATGATTCTTTTTTTTTAAACAAATCAATTTTATTGATACACATCAATGAAGCATAAATCCATCCAAAGTATACAATCAATGGTACTTGGAATAATCACATAGTTGTGCATTCATCATTTTAATCATTATTACAGAATTTTCATTATTCCAATAATAATTAAAAACAAAAAGCAAACAAACAAAAACTCATCACCTCTCAATCTCTCTATGCTTCCCTGTCGTACATACCTGCTATTCTGTTATCGTACATACCTGCTATTCTGTTTCTTGCTCTCTAGTTTATTTGTATTTATTATTTTATAAAAAGCCTTATATATGCAATATTACCATATTCATATTGCACATGAGGTTTCACTATAGTATTCTGCCCCATGGTACATTTTTTACTTTTCTTCTAGTAATATACATGCCCTTAGACTTTCCCTTTCAACCATTGTCATACCCATATAATAGCACTTCTAGTTACAAACACTATGATGTGCTTTCACCATTTCTATTCATTTCCAAAGATTTACAAACAACTTTTTTTTTTTTTTAACCAAATTCTGCACTTATTAACCCACAGCTTTCCATTCTCTACCATCATTCTATTTTTCTGGTGACCTATATTCTAAGTATTAGCTCCATGAGTTTACACAATATATTTGGTTCATAATAGCACAAACATACAGAACTTGTCCTTTTGTCTGGCTTGCTTTACCCAACCTAATGTTCTCCAGGTTCATCCATGTTGTTATATGCTTCACAACATCATTTCTTCTTACATCTGCATAATATTCCATCGTGTGTATACACCACAGTTTGTTTATCCATGCATCAGTTGATGGACACCTGGGTTGTTTCCATCTTTTGGCAACTGTGAATAAGGCTGCTACGAACTTTGGTGTGTAGATGTCTGCTCATGTCACTGCTCTCAGTTTTTCTGATTATATACCTAGTAGTGGTACTGCTGGGTCCCATAGCAAGTCTATATTCAACTTCCCTAGGAACTGCCAAACAGTCCTTCACAGAGGCTGTACCATTCTGCATTCCTACCAGCAATGAATAAGCATTCCTATCTCTCCACATCCTCTCCAATACTTACAGTTCTCTGTCTTTTTAATAGCGGCCATTCTAATAGGTGTGAAATGATATCTCATTGTAGCTTTGATTTGCATTTCCCTAATCACTAGTAACTTTGAACATTTTTTTGCGGTTTTTTTTGCCATTTGTATTTCTTCTTTGGATAAATGTCTATTCAAGTCTTTTGTCCGTTTTTTTATTGGGTAGTTTGCCCTTTAATGTTGAGTTGTAACATCTCTTTATATATCATGGATATTAAACCTTTATTTGACATGTGATTTCCACACATTTTCTCCCAATAAGTCGGCTGCCTTTTCACCCTTTTGATAAAATCCTTTGAGGTGTATAAGTGCTGAATTTTGAGGAGGTCCCATTTATCCATTTTTTCTTTAAGTTGCTTGTGCTTTGGGAGTAAGGTTTAAGAAACTACCACAAGATCTTGAAGATATTTCCCTATATATTCTTCTAGGAGTTTTATGGTTTAGGTAGTTGATCCATTTTGAGTTAATTTTTTTATAAGGTATAAGATAGAAGTTCTCTTTCTTTCTTTTGGATATGGATATCCAGTTTTCTCAGCACCATTTGTTGAATAGACTGTTCTAGCCCAGCTCGGAGGGCTTGACAGGCATGTCAAAAATTACTTGAGGGGGAACAGATGTGGCTCAAGCAGCTGCGGGCTCGCCTCTCAAATGGGAGGTTCCCAGTGCTTCCTAAAGAAAACAAACAACAAGCAGACAACAAGCAAAAACAATGAGCAAGACAACAAGCAAACAAGCAGAAAACAACTAAAACGAGCAGGAGGTGGATGTGGCTCAAGCAGTTGAGTGCCCACCTCCCAGCTGTGAGGTCCTGGGTTCAGTTCCCGGTGGCTCCTAAAGAAGAAACTAACAGACAACAGGCAAAAAACAATGAGGAATGAGCGCAAACAACAAGCAAAAACAACAAGCAAAAAGACAAGGGAGCCATCTCAAGGCAGAAAAAAATATATATATATTACTTGACCATATATGTGAAGGTCTATCTCTGAGTTCTGGATTCAGTTCCATTAGTCAATCTATCTTTATGCCAGTATCAGTAGTGTATAGAAACATTAATGATTTCTGCATATTGATCTTGTATCCTACCACTTTGTTG
Organism: Tolypeutes matacus; assembly: GCA_026826555.1. Taxonomy (NCBI): domain Eukaryota; kingdom Metazoa; phylum Chordata; class Mammalia; order Cingulata; family Chlamyphoridae; genus Tolypeutes; species Tolypeutes matacus. Next base: position 33,634,821 of record JAKSZT010000049.1, read on the forward strand.
AATTCATCTATTAGTTCTAGTAGCTTTGTTGTGGAATTTTCAGGATTTTCTAAATATAGGATATCAGTGAATAGCGAAAGTCTTACTTCTTTCTCTCATATTTGAGTTCCTTTTCATGTTTTATCTAGCCTAACTGCTCTAGGAAGATCTTCTAGCACAATATTGTATCACAGTGGTGACAGTGAGCATCCTTGTCTTGTTCCTGATCGCAGTGGGAAAGCTTTCAGTCTTTCACCATTGAATACAATGCTAGCTGTAAGGTTTTTCATACATGCACTTTACCATATTGAGAAAAAGTTCTTCAATTCCTATCTGTTTGAGTGTTTTTATCAAGAAAGGATGCTGTATTTTGTTGGATGTGCCTTTTCTGCATCAATCAAGAGGACTGTGTGATTTTTTTTCTTCAATTTATCAATGTGGTTTACTACACTAATTGATTTTCGTGGGTTGAACCACCCTTGCATACCTGGGATAAAACTCACTTAATCCCAGTGTGTAACTCTTTTAATATGCTTTTGGATTTGGTCTGCAAGTAGTTTGTTGAGGATTTTTGCATCTATATTCATTAGAGAAATTGGTCTGTAATTTTCTTTCTTTGTAGTATATTTATCTGGTTTTGTATTAGGGTGATGTTGATTTCATAGAATGAGCTTGGTAGTGTTTCTTTCCTGTTCAAATTTTTGGAAAAGCTTGAGCAAGATTGGTATTAGATTGTCTTTGAATGATTGGTAAAATTCACCTGTGAAGCCATCTGGTCCTGGGCTTTTCATCTTTGGGAGGTTTTTGATGACTGTTTCAATCTCTTCATTTGTGATTGGTTTGTTAAGGTCTTATGTTTCTTCAAGGGTCATTAGAGGTGGTTTGTGTGTTTCTACAAATTTGTCCATCTCCTCTACATTGTCTAGTTTTTTGGAATACAGTTGCTCATAGTATCCTCTTATGATGTCTCTTATTTCTGCAGATCAGTAGTAATGTCCCCACCTTTCATTCCCAATTTTATTTATTTGCATCTTCTTTTTTTTTGTTGTTAGTCTAGCTAAGAGTTTGTCAATTTTATTGATCTTCTCCAAGAACCAGCTTTTGGTTTTGTTGATTTTCTCTATTATATTTTTGTTCTCAATTTATTTCTGCTCTATTATTTCTTTCTTTCTTTCTGTTTGCTGTTCTTTTTCTAGTTTCTCCAGGTGTTCAGTTAGGTCTTTGATTTTAGCTCTTTTTTTCTTTTTCTGACATAGGCATTTACAGCTATAAATTTCCCTCTTAGCACTGCCTTTGCTGTATCCCATAAATTTTGATATGTTGTGTTCTCATTTTCATTCATCTCAAGATATTTACTAATTTTCTCTTGCAAGTTCTTCCCCACTGATTGCCCCACTGATGTGTGTTGTCTAGCCTCTGTATATTTGCGAATTTCCCCTTTTCCTGCCTATTACTGATTTTCAGCATCATTCCATTATGATCAGAGAAGGTGCTTTGTATAATTTCAATCTTCTTAAATTTATCGAGAGCTACTTTGTGGCCCAATTTGTGGTCTATACGGAAGAAAGATCCATGGGCACTTGAGAAGAATGCATAACCTGCTGATTTGGGGTACAACGCTGGCAGGCCCAGCTTGTTTATCTTATCTTTCAAGTTCTCTGTTGCCTTGTTGATCTTCAGCCTCCTTGTTCTGTCTATTGATGTGAGTGGCATGTTGAAGTCTCCAACTATTATTATAGAAACATCTATTTTTCTTTTCAGTTTTGCGAGAGTTTACCTCATGTATTTTGGGGCACCCTGGTTAGGTGCACAGATATTTATGACTGTTACTCCTTCCTGGTGGATTGTCAATTTCACTTGTATATTATGGCCTTCTGCATCTCTTATCACTTTTTTGCATTTAAAGTCTGTTTCGTCCTACATGAGTGTAACTACCCCTGCTCTCTTTTGGTTATCATTTGCATAAAATACCTTTTCCAACCTTTCAATTTCAGTCTATTTGCATCCTTAGGTCTAAGGTGAGTGTTCTACAGACAGCATATGAATGGCTCATGTTCTCTTACCCATTCTCTTACCCTATGTCTTTTAACTGGGGAGTTTAATCCATTATCATTCAATGTTATTACCATAAAGGTGTTACTTCAACGATTTTATTCTTGGCTTTCATATTTCATATCCTCTTTTTGTGTGGCTTTTTACCCTTTTGGTTACCTTTTCTGATAGTCTTCACTTCTACACTCTCCTCCAGGCCTCTCTCTTGTCTTTTCTGGCTTTAGTGTTTCCTGCAGAGCTGGAGTCTTGTTTAATAACTCTCTTAGTTTCTGTATATCTGTGGCTATTTTAAACTCATCATTTTTGAAGGACAGTTTTGTTGGGTAAAGAATTCTTGGCTGGGCAGTTTTTCTCTTTTATTATCTTAATCATATCATACCACTGCCTTCTTGCCTCCATGGTTTCTGAAGAGAAATCTGCACTTAGTCTTACTAGACGTCCCTTGTGATGTTTCACTTCTCCCTTGCAGCTTTCCTTTTCTTTGGCATTTGGCATTCTGAATATTACGTGTCTTGGAGTAGATCTATTTGGACTTATTCTTTTTGTTTTGTTTTTTTTAAGATTTTATATTTATTTCTCCCCATCCCCTCATTGTTTTGCACTCGTGGTGTCCATATTGTTTCTTTAGGAGGCACTGGAAGCCAAACCCGGGACCTCCGATGTGGGAGGGAGGAGCCTAACTGCTTGAGCCACCGCTACTCCCTGCTTTGTTGTGATCTCATTATGTTTTTCCTCCCCATGTCTCTTGTTGTGTCATCTTGTTGCATCAGCTCACCTTGCCAGCTCACTGTCTTCTTTAGGAGGCACCAGGAACATATGTTCCCTGCTTTATTGTGTCTCTGATTATGTTTTCCTTCTTGTGTCTCTTGTTGTGTCAGCTTGCCACGCCTGCCCATTGTACCAGCTCAATGACTTCTTTAGGAGGCACCAGGAACCAAACCAGTGACCTCCTATGTGGTAGGCAGGAGCACAATAGTTTAAGCCCGCATCCACTTCACTATCTGGACTTATTCTAATTAGCATGTATGCTGTGCATCCTGGATACATATATTCATGTCTTTCATGAGAGTTGGGAAACTTTCTGCCATTATTTCCTCAAATACTCTTTTGGCCCCTTTTCCCTTCTCTTCTCCTTCTCAAACTCCCATAGCACATATGCTGGTGTGCTTCATACTGTCATTTAATTCCCCGAACCCCTGCTCAATTTTTCCCATTCTTTTCTGTTCTCTCTTTTCAATTTCAACTGTTCTGTCCTCTACATTGCTAATTCTTTCTTCCATGATTTCAAATATGCTGTTGTATACTTCTATTATATTTTTAATCTTACGTACTGTAGCTTTCATTCCCATGAGTTCTGTTATTTTTCTATCCAAGGTTTCAAATTTTTCTTTGTGCTCACCCAATGTCTTCTTAATGCCTTTTATTTCTTTAGCCATGTTGTCCTACAACTCCATGATTGGATTTAGATTTGTATGAACATCAATGATTAGTTGTTTCAAGTCCTGTGTCTCATCTGGCACTCTGATTTGTTTCTTTGCCTGAGTCATACTTCCTTTTTCTCAGTATGGCTTGTAATTTTTCGCTGATGTCTAGGCATCTGATTATGATGCTAAGTTTACTCTGATACTCAGTTTCTCTCTCTTATTTATTTATTTTTTTTGGTGGTACTAGGGATTGAATTTGGGAACCCTGTATATGCAAGTTGGTGCTCAACCACTGAGCTATACCTGTTCTGCTTCAGTTTCTCTCTCTTGCCTAGGGATTTACTATTAAGTAGCTGTGTGTTACCACTTTTCTTTGACTCTTTTTTTTTTTTTTTTAAAAAGATTTTATTTATTTATTCACTTATCCCCCCCTTGCTGCTTGTGCTCGCTGGGTCAGACAACCACGCCGTGTGGGCGGGCCTGCCCCCACCAGGAGGCCCCGGGAACCGAACCCGGGGCCTCCCATATGGTAAACGGGAGCCCTACTGATTGAGCCACAGCCACTTCCCTTTCTTTGACTCTTGATTCAACTTGTTTTAGATATTTAGGATTTCCCCTATTTAACTGCTCAAACCAGGGCTAAGAACCCAGTAATTGGATGCAGGCCACTTTCCAAGGACCTTGGAAAGGAGAACAATAAAGGCACCAGATTGCCTCTTTTATTTCTTACTATTTTTCCTTTCTCTGCATGCACTTTCCTGATTTGTAAGCAGATGGCGCTCTTCAGCAAACCGCTCAGCTCAGACCCCAGATGCTAGGGGGTAATGCATTTACTGTTAACTCTGCCCAGGCAGGCAGTGCAGAAGTAATGCCCTTAGGGCAGGCCAAGCCTGGCAAACAAACTTTTCCAGAAGTTTCTTTCCTCCCCTAGCAGGCCACATGCTCCCTGCCTCTGTGTCCCAGCAACAAGCCAAGGACAGTAAGGAGGGTGTTTGAAAAGCAAATTATCTTTAGCTCCCTGATGGTTCTCAAGGCAAACAATGTTTCAGCCTCACCTGCCTGGAATCTATTCTGGATATTTCATAAAATGGATTCATAGACTACTTGTTCTTTTGTGTCTAGCTTCTTTTGCTTAGCAATGTTTTTAAAATTCATCCAGGGGTAGTGGAAGTGACTCAAGCAGTTGGGCGTCCAACTACCACATGGGAGGTCCCAGGTTCGGTTCCTGGTGCCTCCTAAAAAAAGAAGATGAGCACACAATGAACAAAACACAGAGAGCAGACAGCAAGCACAAACAAGGGGTGGGGGGGAATAAATAAAAAAAGTAAATCTTTAAAAAAAAATTTCATCCAGGTTGTAGCATATATCAGTAATTCATTCTTTTTTATCTATCATATGAATATAGCACATTTTGTTTATCCATTCATCAGTCGGACATTTGGATTGTCTCCACTTTGGGCTATTATTGTATATGGTTCTGATATGAACATACATGTACATGTTCATGTCTAAACATTCTCTTGGGTATATGCCCAGGAGTGGACTTGCTGAGTCATATAACTCTATGTTTAATTGTTTGTGAAACTGCCAAACTATTTTCCACAGTGCCTGCATCATTTTACATTCCCACCAGCAACGTAAAAGGTTTCTAATTTCTTTAACACTTGCTTTTTGTAGTTGCTGCTTTAACAGCAACCCTAGTGGGTGCTTTTAAGTGGTAACTCATTGTGGCTTGATTTCCATTTCCCTAATGACTAATAACATTGCGCATCTTTACATATGCTCACTGGTCTGTTGTATAACTTCTCTGGAAAAAAAATGTCCATTCAATTTCTTTGCCCATTTTTAAATTGGGTTGTCTTTTTGTTATTGGCTTGTAAAAGTTCTTTATATATTCTGGATATTAGACCATTATCAGATATGATTTTCAAACATCATCTGCCATTCCATGGGTCTTTTCACTTTCTTAATATTGTCTTCCATTGTATCAAGGTTTTTAATTTTGATGAAGGGCACCTTATCTATTTTCAGTTTTGTTGCTTGTACTTCATTGTCCTATCTAAGAAACCATTTCCAAATCCAAGGTCATGAAAATTTACCCCTATGCTTTCTAAGAATTTTATGGTTTTGGCACTTATATTTAAATTGTTGATCCACTTTGACTTAAATTTTGAATATGCTGTGAGGTAAGGGTCCAAACTTCATTCTTTTGCATGTGGATATCCAGTTTTCCCAGCACCATTTACTAAAGAGACTTCTTTCTCCACTTACTTAGCACCCCTGTCAAAATTCATCTGGTGGGGACCTGCTTCCCATGTAGGAGGTACCAGGTTCAACCCCAGTACCTCCTAAAAACAAAACAAACATCTTCGTCTCTCTGTCCCTCACCCTCCTGGCAGTTGTGTAGCACTGTCCTGGTCTGTTGACCCCCAAAGCAGATCCCTCAGACAGCTTTTGGTTCTTTCTCCATCGTTTTTGTGAGATCATTCAGCTTTGCCTGTTAGTCTGTCGCCACCTTCCCACAATCCTCAACAATACACTTATTGTTTATGTATGTCCATGTATGAATGATACTTCAATTAAAAATATATTTGAAAAAAACAGCTTTCATTGGGGAGTGAATGCAGCTCAGTGGTTGAGTGCCTGCTTCCCATGTACAAGGTCCTGCATTCAATCCTCAATACCCTCCTTAAAAAAAAAAAAAAAAAAAAAAAAACTGGCCATAGATGTATGAGTTTATTTCTGGACTCTCAATTCTATTCCATTGACCTAAATGTCTATCCTTAATGATAGTACCACAAGGGTATGAGTATACTGTAGCTTTGTAGTAAGTTTTACATTGGGATATATGTATCCTCCAACTTTGCTCTTCTTTTTCTAGATTGTTTTGGCTAAATGGGGTCCCTTGCAATTCCATATGAATTTTAGGATCACTGTGTCAACTTCCATAAAAAAGCCAGCTGGATTTTGACAGGGATTGCACTAAAATCTACAGCTTGCTTTGACAGCAGTATTGCCATCTTAACAATACTGTCTTCCAATCCATGAAAAGTGGGTGTCTTTCCATTTACTTAGGTCTTATTAAGTTTCTTTCAGCAATGTTTTGAAGTTTTCAATGTACAAAACTTACACCTCCTGGGTTAAATTTATTCCTAAGTATTTTTATTGTTTTTTGACGCTAATGTAAATGGACCTGTTTTCTTAATTTCACTTTTGGATTGTAACTTGTTAAGTGGATAGAAATACAACAGACTTTTTTCTTGTACCCTGCAACTTAGCTGAAACTGTTTATTAGTGCTAATAGTTTTTGTGTATATTCTTTAAGGTTTTCTATAGGTAATTTAGTTTTTTTCATTAAGCAATTTGAGTTTGTCGCCTTGAGTATCTACAATTCTCTCACTACTTCTTTCAAAGGCAAATACAAAATTCATTCAAGGGGAGCAGATATGGCTCAAGCAGTTGAGTCCCTGCTTCCCACATGGGAGATCTGGGATTCAGTTCCTGCTGCCTCCTTAAAATCAAAAAAACAAATAACAAGGAAACAAATGAAAAAACCAACTAAGGGGAGCCAATGTGACTCAGTGGTTGAGTGCCAGCTTCCCACATACGAGATCCCAGGTTCAATCCTCAGCCCAGGTACCTCAAAAAAAAAAAAAAATCCATTCAAAATGTTAAACCCATTGTTATGTACTTTTTAAAGTTTTACCAAAATAAAGAATTGGCTTTATTAAGGGGAAACTTTCCATTAATACTTTAAAAATGTCTAACTGATCATTTGAAAAGACTAGAAGATATATCTTATCAAAATTGAAGTGGTGGGGAGCAGATGTGGCTCAAATGGTTGAGCGCCTGCTTCCCATGTGGGAGGTCCCAGTGCCTCCCAAAAAAACAAAAACAAAACAAACAGACAGACGAAGTCAACTCACGGTTGCCAATGTGGCTCAGTGGTTGGGCACCAGCTTCCCACATATAAGGTCCCAGGTTCAATCCCCAGTGCCAGTATCTCAAAAAAAAAATTGAAGTGGGACAGAGCAGGTGTAGCTCAATGGTTAAGCACCTGTCTTGCATACATGAGGTTCCAGGTTCATTCACTGGTACCTCGAAAAAAATAAATAAAGTGGGTACTGGTTTCTGTTTCATCTAAATTTTTAAATATGTTAGACTTCACATATTAGAAAAATCATTTAAGTCCCGGAAGCTGATTTTATTTCTTTGAATCTAGAGCCCAATGGAAAATTATTTGTTTTAACATTTCCTTATATTCTGTGCATCTCTCAAAATCTCTTGCTATACATTATTACTCCTAAATTACTTATTATTTGTTGTTTTTATAAAAAGATCAAAGTTATTTTTTTAATATTTTCAAGTAACCAAAATGGATAATTTAGGCATTAAAATAAAATTTGTTAAATCAGGCCTCTAGAATTGTAGTATTCAAAAACATATATAGTAGATTCTTGCTTCCAAACTAGATGGATATAATTTTGTAGAGAGGAAAAAAAAGCCTTCTATTTTACACGTGTGTGTGTGTGTATTTCAGTTCTTGAATAATTCTCTTTTAAGTAGAAATCTTATTAGATGCAAGTAATCCTAGTTTATTTTTAAATCCAAATGCCTTCTATCCGTTTTAATTAAATCTGCCTTTCAAAATAAGTTAAAAATAGTCACCTTTCAACCACTTCTTTTCCCCATTAAATAATCTTAGCAATTAAAATTTCTCCCAAAGTTTCCATTTTCCTTTCAGCCTTTCTTTTTTCCTCCTTCTCTAGACTTTGTTAGGTGCTCCCAACTCCTCATAAAATACAGAAGTCAGCATTGGACAAATTAAACTATAACTCCCCATTGAAGTCTGCAAAAATCCTAGAACCTCAGCTAATTCATGAACAAAATAAATCAGTAGGGGAAAAATGACATGTTTCTAATCCCCTGAGCAACTTATCACTGAAAGTATAGATAAACAATGATTAAGTACTTTGAAATGGCTACTATTAAAAATCAAATCCACTTACCCAATTCAGGGGAGAATTTCATGTTGCCTTTTCCTGGATCATCAATCTGATTATTTATCATGTCATCAATCTTGTTTGCTTTGAACTGTGGCTCTAATACTCGATTTGGACCTCGAGTGAAACGAGGATAGAATTTTTGGGGGAATGGCCCACGGGGCCCAGACCCCTTGATGGGCACATTCTTAAGTGGCTGAGTCACTTCACTGAAGTTGAAATAAACAAAGAGCAAAGCCGTCCAGGTCACAGATGTAAAAAGGCATCCATAACAAAAATATCGAAATGTCATACTTCCCATTATAGACCTAGCATAGGTGAAATGCCATTTTCAATATCCTAAAAAAGAAAAAGAAATGTATACATGTAAATCATCAAACAAATTCAAAATCACCATTTTCCAAACTACCAGTAGGACATGGTAAACTGTTTAATTAGTACCCCTACATATCCAGTTAACAGTTTCAAACCTAAGAAGATATCTGGATAGCAATGAATAAAAAAATAAAGGGTTCAACAAAACTGCAGGCAAATATGTAGTGCTCAGAAAACCACTGGAGCAAAAGAGCTGACTTACTCATTTGCCCAGTTAATAAATGCTTCTTCACCTTTGTGCTGGATTGCCTTCAGTTTGGTAAATTTTTTTCAGTCATTAACTTTTTATGAGGAAAATACAAATGCTACATGTATCATCATGATGATGCATCTTAAGTCCCTTCCAACTCTACAATTACAAGATTCTTATTTTAACCCAAAGATCTTATAATTTGTTATTAAAAATAAGCAACTTGAAAAACTAGTTCTACTTTCAAACCAAAGGTTAAATCTGTCCTAAGGGCCTACTCTAGACTCAACAGATACATTTCAAATTTATAAACTAAAAGAATTCAAATAAGATTTTCCTTCTCCTCACAATGTCCTATAAGACAATACAAGCAGCCCAAAATACAGTACTGAGCAGCAATTTTTTTAAGTTTTCTGTTAATATCTGGTCTTCATGGAGCCCTCATGCAATTTCCTGAAGAATTCTTTCTAGAGTCTAAGGCATTTATAAAATATTCTCGATTAACAAACTTAAGGCAAACAATCCCCAAATAAGTAATGTGCAGAGAAGAAATCACTGAAGATATATTATTTATAAATTACTTCATGCTTCTAAAGTATGAAATAATATAAAAGTAATATTAAAATCCCCAAAACATTAGGACAAAGCAAATCAGCATAATTAAGCCCCACTTCAAAACTTAAACTGCTTTGCACAAGGTTCTGCCACAATCTAGATGGTTCAACTTCTTGAACTAGGAACTATTAGGTATCTCACCCTGTGCCAATTCAAAAAATTAAAAACCAAACAAATGAAACAAAACAAAACAAGACCCACTCATAGTAAAACCAGAATAGCAGCTGGAAATAACAGTGCCAAAGGAAATTCACACATCCATCAAAGTGCAGTCATGTTAGCTGTCAGCACTTTTTAAATTAAAGACTTATTCATGCACAAAAAAGTACAAAGTTTAGAAGTGGAAGAAAATGTTCTCTTAGCAAGGTGAACGGAGTTGATCCAGGCAAATGAAACAACAAGAAAAGTCGCAAATTTGGAAAGAGTACAGAGTACTGACTTTCTAGATGAAACATTAGATTTAACTAAAACAGACATTACCTTCCTAAAATATTTTTGGGGGACTAATCAAAAAGCAAACAAATAAACAATAACAAAACCAAAAAGCACTGCTTTCTCAAAAGGCTATGAAATCCTAAAGTTAAAGACTCTAACTATACAGGCTGCTTTTATTCCAAAAGGAACTGTGCATCTAAGGAGACAAACTCTTAACATTTTACTAGAATAATATTTATAGATTGTTTTCCTTAAACCACTGCAGACCTTCCTACTTCCACCTTGGTGTCCTTGGCCCAGAACACAGGAGAGAACCATCCAAAAGGGATTATAAAGAACACCAGCCAATCCCTTCTTCAATCATAAGAAGCAAGAAATATCCAATAAAACAAAATATGTATAAGATCTCTAAACAGGAAATTATAAAACTTTATTGAAAGACATTAATGAAGATCAAAATTAAGGAAATACATGGTTTATAATGAAGACAACATAAAACTAAGATGACGTGATCAAGAAAGTAAAAGGAGAACCTACAGAATGGAAGAAAATAGTTGCAAATCATGTATCTGATAAGGGCTTAATATCCAGAATATTTAAAGAACCCCAACAACCCAATAACAAAAAAGACAAACAACCCAATTAAAAAATGGACAAAGGAACTAAATGGACATTTCTCCAAAGAAGATATACAGCTGGCCGTAAGCATATGTAAAGATGCTTAATATCATTAGTCATTAGAAAAATACAAACAAAAATTATGTGATATCACTTAATAACAATCCTACCCACTAGGATTGCTATTATTTTTAAAAAAAGAGAGAGAGAGAGAGAGAGAGAGAGAGAGAGAGAGAGAGAACCATGCATTAGCTGAAGTTAACCTAATCAAAAGGTCCTACTTAACAAGAGGTTTACACCCACAGGAATAGATTGGCTTTAAGAATATACTTTTCTGGGGGGGCGGATGTGGCTCAAATGGTTGGGCGTCCGTCTCCCATATGGAGGGACCTGGGTTCGATCCCCAGGACCTCCTGGTAAAATAATAAAAATGTAGAAGGTGCGCAGGCCGCCAGGTCCCGTGAGCGGTGCGCCAGGCCCCTCTGAGCCATGCAGCAAGATGATGATGTAACAGGAGAGTGACACAAAGGAAAGCCAAGATGACATGTGCCGAAAAAACCAGGTACTAAGGTGGCGCGGGTGGCAGAACAACTCTCTCCCACATCAGAGGTTCCCAGGATCGAATCCCAGTGAAGAGAGGATGAGAAGGATGAGAAGAGAAGGCAGGAAATGGATACAGAGAGTTGCCCAGCGAATGGACACAAGAACAGCGGAAACAGGGGGGCAGAGAGAGGGGGGATAAAAATGGATAAAAAATAAATAAATCTTTAAAAAAAAAAAAAAGAATATACTTTTCTGGGGCCCACACAGCTTCAAGCCATCACAGCCACTTATATGGAATAACTAGAATAAATAAATTGATAGACTGAAGGTAGATTAGAGGTTACCAGGGACTGGGGAGTGGGGAATAGGGAGTTATTGCTTAATGGGTAGAGAATTTCTGTTTTGGGTGATGAAAAAGTTTTGGTAATGGATGGTGGTGATGGTAGCACAACAATATAAATGTATTGTAAACTGTATGCTTAAAAGTGGTTAAAAATAGTTAAAATGGCAATTTTTATCTCATATGTTAACCACAACTTTAAAAAAGCAAAAACAAAAAACCCCAACTAGGCTTTTCAGAAAACTTAATAAGCTTATTCTAAAATTTATATGGAAAATCAAACAGTCACAAATAGCCATGACATTGCTGAAGAAAACCAAGATGGGGCAACTTCCTCCAGCAGATAACAAGGACTTATTAAAGTTTTTTAGTAATTAAAATGAAAGTGTTGGCATAAAGAAAATAGTCAAGAAAGCCAATGAAATAGAATGGAAAAACCCAGAAATACACCCACACATATTTTATTTGGACACTTGATATGTGACAGCAGTATCATGCAGATCAATGGTGGAAAATATTCAATAAATGGTCCTGGCTTGAATGATTGTCCATGAATGAAAAAAAAATGAAATGTTCCTACTACATAAGCATAATCAAAATCAATGCCAGATAGATTAAAGACTTAAATGTGAAAGGCAAATGTTTAAAACATTTATATATAAAAAATAGATGGATATCTTTGATACCTTGGTGTAGGGAGGTCTTTCTTACACAAGACATTAAAAAGTATAAACCGAAAAGGAAAACACCAATAGATTTGATGAAATTAAAATTCAAAACTTCTGTTCGTCAATCAACATAAGTGGAAGAAACAATCTACTTGTAATAAATATAAAATACCTCAATAGAAAAATGAATAAAAGATATAAACAGATATCATACAGAGGAGAAAACATGAATAACTAATAAACATCTGAAATTATCATCTTCACTAGTCATTAGGGAAATGCAAATGAAAACCAGGAGATACCATTTCAAGCATGCACCAAATTGGAAAAATTTTTGATGAGGATTAGAAAGAACAAGAGCTTATGGAGCTATTTTGAACTCTCATAATTGCTGACGGAAATATAAACTGGAACTATCACTTTGGAAAACAATTTGATATTAGTATATTAAAGATGCACATATCCAAAACACAGTAATTATACTCCTAGGTGACTGCCCCAGAACAGAGGCTTTCAAACTTTAGTCTGAGTGCCTCAGTGAGAAATATATTTTATCTAGGAATCAAGTACAGATTATCTGAACACATACATGTCTAATAAAAGTAAAGTCTCATAAAACAAGACTTACCCTTACTATTTGCAATGTCCTGATATTTCCTATTCCTACTCAATCCCATTCTTTTCTTTGCTTCTTTCTTTTTATAAATGCTGGATGCATAATACTAAATGCAGTTTTAAAACACACTCCCTTACAGAAACTCTTTTACCTATGCAGAAAACATGTACAAGTAGTCCCAAAAAGCACTGTGGGAAAAAGCAAAATGGCAGAAACAACCTAAATGTCTCCCAGCAGTAGAATGACTTAATTAACTGTGATATATTTCTTCAATCCAATAAACATGAATGAACTTATCTGAGTTTCAAAAACAATCTTAAGTGAAAAGCAAGTCAAGAAAAATATACAAAGCATGGCTCTTTTTATGTAAAAGTGAAAAACTGCCAAAACTAAACAATACATTGTTCAGAATATGTACAACTGTGGTGAAAAAATTCAGGAGATACAATCATTGGGGGACCCAGAAGGACTTCCAAAGTAGGAACACAAGTATTGGTTTTACTGTTACTATTTTAAGAGTAAGAATCCACTAACCAATCCAATTTAGGAGAATTTTGTTAAGAAATAAATTACAAATGTACGTAAACATTTATCAATAAGGATATCTATCCCAATATTATCTATAATAGTGCAAATTTGGAAACTTAAAAGGCCAACAAAAGATTGGATAAATAAATTCAAAAATACCATATAAACATTAAAAACAATGTTATAATACAATATTTAATGACATGGAGAAAGGTATATAATAAATTACATGATAAAAGCAGGAAATAAAACAGTATCCATACTATAATCTAAGTTTTATTATATGATAATATGATATATGCACAGAAAAAAGTTTGGGTGGATATACATTAAATCTTAACAGTGGTGACTGATAGAAGATTTTTACTTTATTCTGAGTACATTTTTTATAATTTGAGTTATTATGGCTATAATAGTTAGAAAAAGCAAACTCTTCATATAATATGACCATTTTAACAAAACTTTTCATTTTTACATATTATATTCCACTTTGTATCCGTACACATGTATTTTTACAATGAGGCATTCTAAATCTGTTTTACTTACGGAAAGAGTCTTAAAGTAAATACAAAGGAGAAGGAAAAAGAATCCTTCCTATTTTTACCTGAATCCTGTTTCTACTGAATTAAGCTGAATTTACTGGGGGCCTACACGAAGTAGAGATGTGGGGCAAAGAGGTTCAAGACAGCAAAACAAAATGTAAAGTCTGAATTATGGCTGAGGAGAAAAACAAATAGACAAAGTTTGTATAATTCAAATTCATATATGAAAGGTCAGAAACTAGGAATAAGTTAAAAAATAAATCAGTTTAGCTCATGAGATTCATGACTATAAACAATTCATTCATTATGAAGCACCCATTATGTGCCAGGTACTATTCTAGGTGTTGGAGGATACAGCAGTGAACAAAACCAAGCCCCTGTTCTCTCATGAAGCTATATTCTAGTGGGGGGGGGCAGCATGAAGGAAGACAAAATATAAATAGAAAAATATTTGTCAGGTTGTGATAAGTTCTACAAGGAAGAATAAAAAGAGAGCGAGGATGAGGAAGAGAAGAGTGTGAGTATATGAATTCTGACCACAGCACCTTATCAATAATACCACATAAGACCCACTGAGTATTTTTAATCAACACTTTTAATCACATTTATCACATTAATCACATTCAATCAACATCAATGTTAGGGTTGTCTAATTGCTATCCATAAAACTAACATCCAGACAAGTAACAGTAGAAAAGCATTAATCATACCTAAAATCAGCATTTCAGGGTTTACTAATTTGCATATAGCCAATCAAAGCAAAGCTGTAAACAGCTTCTTGTGAAATTGAAACTTAGCCTAGTATTATATTGCCCAAGAGTTACCTCTTGAAAGCCTCCTTGTTGCTCAAATGTGGCCTCTCTCTAAGCCAAACTCAGCATATAAACACACTATCTTCCCCACCACCCTCCCCCGCCCAGTGTGGGACATGACTCCCAGGAATGAGCCTCCCTGGCACCAAGGGGTTTATTACCAAGTGCCAACTAGCAATGCACCTAGAAAAAGACCTTGACCAAAAAGGGGGAATATTTAATACAAGTGAGTTTTTATGGCTAATGGATTTCAAAGCGAGTCAGGAGATCATTCTGGAGGTTATGCTTATGCAAGTCTCAGCAGGATCTCATTGACTACCACAGTAAATAGTACCTCAAACAGCAGGGCTCCTGAAGGCTCTAGAGACATCTTGACACCATAAGCAGGGCAGACAAGCTCAGGAAATCAGCACCCTGTCAGTGGGCCTCACTTTGGAACTTATGCTCCCCAGTGTAACAGAGTTAGACTCATTTATAGTTTCCTTACACACGGCTCTTCTGTCCCTTTTATTTGAACCTATAAGTAGTACTATACTTGCTAAATATATGTCCCAGAGACCTAAATCTCTATTTATGTGGTCTGTTCATGTGCCAGTTGAGCCCTGAATCCAGGCAGAGTTGCAACAACTACTCTCCAGTTCACTGGACTCACCAAGGACAACTAACAAGGAGATGATGATGGACAATGCCCATTCCAAGGAACAGAGAGTGTCTACAACTGCAAGCAAGACAGTTCTATCCTTCTGTCCCATGGGATCTAAACTCCCTCTCAATTAGAAACAGAGTAGGCAGCACCATCCCAAAATCCTCAAGATTGGGTAGTGAACAATGGACTAAAGGAGACTTATTATTATTCTACTATAGGCTTATTAATATTGTAGCAATGGAAGAACTTTTATCAATGATAAAAAGGCAGTGACCACCAAAAGTTCTGAGGGGAGGGAGAAGGAAGAATAGGTGTGATATGAGGGCATTTCTCCGGGACACTGGAATTGTCCTGCATGACACCACAATGATGGATACAGTCCATTATATATTTTGTCATAACCTACAAAATTGTGCCGGACAGAGTTTAAACTATAATGTAAACTATAGTCCACAGTTATTAGCAATGCTTCAATATGTGTTCATCAATTCTAACAAATGTACCACATTAATGACGGATGTTGTTAATGTGGGAAAGTGTGGGAGGGGGAGGAGGTAGGGCATATGGGAATCCCCTATATTTTTAAGGTAACATATAATCTAAAGGTTCTTTTAAAAATAATAATAAATAAAAAAGATGTAAACCGCAATACCCCTAAAGTAACCAGTCAGAGAAAAGGAGTTTTCCACTACAGTTTAAGAACCTGAGCTTTCCTAGCTCAGTGACACTTGCTTCCACTACAGGGGGATATGCTGTCCTCCTGCCTAACACTTGAAGGTCAGGTCTCTGGCCTTAGGGCCTCAGTAGAATGCTTCTTTTGAGTTATAAAACATACACTAATGACAGTTTTGATAATTTTTTGTTTTGGGGTTTTAGTTTAATACAACCAACTTCATTCTAAAGGAGCTTTATTTTCAGATAATTTCTTAATTTATAGTATCACACAACCATCAATATAACATTGGAGGCAACAGTTCCAAAACATGAGAACCCCATGCTTGTTAAAAATACAGATTCCTAGGGTTTCAGGACCAATATGTCAAATCAGAATTTCCAGGTAGAATTTAAAGGAATCTATATCTTTAACAAGCATGTCAGTTAATTCTTTTTTTTATTTTTTATTTTTATTTATTTTTTTTTTTTTGAGATACCGGGGACAGGGACTGAACCCTGGACCTTGTATGTGGGAAGCCAGTGCTCAATCACTAAGCCACATCGGCTCCCCTGAGTTGGTTTTTTCATCTGTTTGCTTATTGTTTCTTTGTTTTTAGGAGGCACCAGGGACCAATCCCAGGACCTCTCATGTGGGAAGCAGGCGCTCAACTGCTTGAGCCACATCCACTCCCAGTTAATTCTGATGTACAGCCAGGTCTGGGAACCCTTGGTATATAATGAAAAGACAAAACTAAATTCTAATCACATTCTGTCACTTACTGGCTTTATAACTTTGGAAACATTACCAAATTTTCTTAGCCTGATCTTCATCAACTGTATTCCAAGTTAATAATATCACTTAAAAAACTTACTGGATAGTTAGAATTAAATAAAATATTCAGAATTATATGAGATAATATATGTTAAACATCAGGTACAATGACTGACACACAAAACACAATGATTTGCACTGGGCCAATATAAGCTCCACAAAAACTGTGACTGTTTTTTCTGTTGTTTTGCTCACTACAGTATTCCCTTAACTTAGCACAATGCATGGCGCATAGAAGATGCTGAATATTCATAGAACAAATCAAAATCAACAAATGTTAGCACTTTCCTCCTCCTCACTAGATCTAAATTTAATGTACGATATGAGTGACATATGTGACCACCTCCACCTTACAATGACCTACAAGTCCACACATAATCTGGCATTGCTTCTCTGACTATATCTCCTACTACTTTTCTCCTCATTCATTTTACCCTAGACACAGTTCCCTTATAGGTCATCAAACATGTAATCACACTGCCACTTAGGGACTATGCATTGGCATTTCCCCTCTACCTAGAGTGCTTTTCCTCCCAGATAACTACATGGCCAACTCCCTCACCTCAAATATTACCTTCTCAATATGGCCCTACCTACACTACCTTATATAAAACTGCAACTCAACCACCAAACTCTAGCACTACTGATCTTACTCCACAGAACTTATCACCTTCATACATACTACATAATTGCTTAATCATTGTGTTTCTTATTTTTCTCTCTTCCCTTGTTAGAGGATAAGCTCCATTAGAGAAAGAGTTCTTGCCTCTCCTATTCCCTGCAGCATCCCCTGAGCTTGTAACAGTGCCTGGCACATAACAAACATTTAGTAAATATTAGTTGAGTGAAAAAAAATCACAGTAATGTGGTTATCAATATGTTTGCAAAATGCTGGGAATTTTGACACAAATTCATTACTATCCTATATGAGCCAAGCAAATCCTTAATGCTACAAATGGAAATCATGACTACCTTATTCAAAAACAGTATGAAAACTATGTCAGAGCAATAGGTATATCTATTATTGGAAAAGGTACCAAAAGCAACCCAGGATCTCACTGTGAAATTTCATAAATTAAATATATTTGTGATAACAACAGAGGACTGGTTTGGGGGAGTGGGGGGGGTGCAAGATGGCAAAATAGGGAGTTCCAAGAGTCAGCTTGTCCTAAAGTGCAGTAAGGAATCAGCCAGAAGCTATCTAAATCACCTGTGTGGGGGCACAGGAGACCAGAAGAGCATCCTGCAACATCCTTGGAAGAACAGAAGGAGGAGGCTGCCCGTGTGTGGTGAAGATGTATAAGTACAGCACTCCACACTGAAGAGGATGGTGCCCATCTCCTGCTGGTGTAGCAGGACACCATGGGAGCTATTCCCTGGCTGAAGGTGAAAGCTCCATTTTCCAAAAACAGGGGTGGAAGAGACAGGCTGATACTGATTTCAGCTACTGATCAGTAAATTCAGCTGGCTCAAGTCCATTCCTAAGGACAGCTAAAGTTTGAACCTGTCCAAGTCAGAAAGAGGCTGGCAGCCTCCATTTTAACGCCAGCCCCAGTATGAGAAGTGAGGCTCACTGAAAATCACAGTGAAGACAGGGACTGGCTTCATTCCACCCAGGTCATACTGCTGCCCTAGCTTGTGCTCCAGTCCCACCCCTGACAGGGAGGAAGCTGGGGAACCTGTACCAGACTCTGGGCAACTGCAGACACCTTCGGCCTCCACTGCTTAGACTATTACCGACCCCTGTGGCTCCATACCTGCCCCTGACATGGAAGGAAAGTGGGTGATGCTTCCTCAGCCTTTCCAGGCAACTGCAGTAGCTTTTGGCCAACATAGGCTAGATTGTTGGGCACACCTCTGGCTCCATCCCTGCCCCTGGCAGGGGTGAAGGGAGGCAGTGCTTCGTCAGTCTATCTGGGAAACTGCAGTCAGTTTCAGCTTGCACAATTTAACTTACTGCCCACAGCTGTGGCTCCATCCCCGCCCCAGTCAGGGGAGGAAGATGCCTGGAGTTTCATCAGTCTCTCCAGGCAACTACAGATGGTCTTGGCCCGCACAGCTTGGATCCCTGCACACAGTTTTTGGCTTCATCGCCACCCCCAACAGGGGAGAAAGATGGGGGCAAGTTTCACTGGTTCCTGGGCTATACAGGCAGCTTCAGCCTCCAAGGCTTACAGTACCAACTGCACCCTTGGCTCCTAATCGGCCCCCAGCAAGGGAGAAAGAGCAAGAAACAGATGAATAAAAGTTTAAAAAATTTGAACTGGCTAACCTTGAGCTATTTTAAAGTTCCAAAATAAGTTGAACCAAGTATTTAAGAAGGGCTGTGGCACAAAGCCAATCAAATAGAAAGCCCCTGACTAAAGAGAAAAACTATGCCCAGAATAAATACATCAAGGAAATCAGATGCTTCAAAGGACTTTGTCAAGAAAGTGAAAAGGCAGTCTACTAAATGGAAGAAAGTATTTGGAAAACCACATATCCAATAAGGGTTTGATTTCCATGCTATATAAAGAGATCATACAATTCAACAATAAAACGGCAAGCAATCCAATTTTTTTAATGGACAAAAGACTTTTAAATAGACATTTTTCCAAAGAGCAAATACAAATAACCAAAAGTTGACAAAATTATAATGAGGTATCATTCCACACCTCATAGAATGGCCATTATTAAAAAGACAGAAAACTGCAAGTGCTGGAGAGGATGTGGAGATAGCAATACTCCTTCACTGGTGGTAGGAATGTAGAATGGTGCAGCCTCTGTGGAAGATAGTTTGGTGCTTCCTCCGGAAGCTAAACAAAGAACTGCCATATATATCCAGCAATCTCTCTACTAGGTATATATCCAGAAGAACTGAAAACAGGGACACAAACAGACATTTGCAGACCCATGTTCATAGCGGCATTATTCACAATTGCCAAAAGACAGAAACAACCCAAAAGTCCATCAATGATGAATGGATAAACAAAATGTAGTATATACATATGATGGAATACTATACTGCTGTAACAAGAAATGAAATTGGGACACATATGACAACAAGGATGAACCCTGAGGACATTACACTGAGTTAAGCCAGACACAAAAGAATAAATATTGTGTGGTCTCACTAAGATGAACTAAATACTAAGAATAAACACATGGATTTAAAATCTATAGTATTAAAAAAAAAACTATAGTATAGGTCACTAGCATAGGGTGAGAGCTGAGAAGGGGTACTGATGATGTACGTAGAATTTTTAATTAGCTTGATTGTAAAAGTGTGGAAATGGATAGAGTTGATGGTAACAAATTATAGCGAGTGTAACTAACACTGATTTATAAATGTGATTGTGGTTGAAAAGGGTAGTCTAGGAATGTGTCAATTGAAAGAAAGCTAGAGAATAATCTAGGGACTGTATAACATAGTGAACCTGGTGGTTTATGAGGATTGTGGTTAATAGTACAAATACAAGGATATTCTTCTATGAACTAAAACAAATGTATGCCACTAGTACAAGGTGGTATGTATATGGTGACATATGGGAAAAATACAATTATTATAACTTATAGACTATAGCTAAAAGCAGTATGTAATATTCTCGCATCACTGCTAAAGAAGGTACTGTATCACTGCTAAGGGTCAGTAATAGGGGAGTATGGGATTCTTTCCATTGGACTAAGGAAAACATTCTAAAATTTACTGAGGCAATGACAACACAACTCTGTGTGAAACTGAGAGCCACTGAGTGTAACTTTAGATGGATTGTACAAGGGATGGGACTGTATAATACAGTGAGCCATGTGGTAGATGAGGGACTGTGCTTAGCAGTACAAATATGTGTGTTCGCCCATTTGAACTATAGCAAATGTACAATAGTAATACATGGTGTTAATAATAGGGGGTTTATGAAAAAAATATGCCAAATGTAAGCTATGGACCATAGTTAGCAGTAATGTTTTGATGATGTTCTTTCATAATCTGTAACAAATGTTCCACAACAATGCAAGGTGTTGGTGGAGGGGTGAAGTACGGGAATTCTGCATGTTATGCATGATTGTTTTTTTAGGTTTACAACTTCTCTAATAAAAAAATTTTTTTTAACAAAAAAAACAAAAAACCCACAGAAGACTGCCTTCTATTTTTGTCTACTACATAATCTTAGGTTCCCTCTTGGCTGCAAGCACCAAAAGGCAAAATGAAAACATTCTCTCTCCTCAAAGACCCACCCTTAGGAGTTAGCTAACTCAGTCTAGCGTCTACACAGAATATCCTCCGCCCGTCCTATCTACAATAGCTCAACCTCAAAAATTTTCTGATTTCCTGAACTGTAAAATGTATTAACTCTCAACAGCCCTATTGAGAAGATATTATTTTCTCCAACTACAATATAATTCTTTTTTTTTTTAATTTTCCTATCTGGTTGCATCGTCTTTTTGGTGCATCGCTTCACCGTGTGGGGCCCTGCGCCTCTCCACGCAGGTCTGAGATGCTGTTTTTCTTTTTTTACCAGGAGCTCCCGGGGATCAAACCTTGGTCCTCCATATGATAAACAGGAGCACAATTGCTTGAGCCACAGCCACTTCCCCATTATAATTCTTTATAGAATATTTTTATGTAGTGAATCAATATACTAAATTCAGGAACCTATAAAATGAGAAAAATGTATAAAATCAGGTCCTGTTGGGAAGCAGATGAGGCTCAAGCAATTGAGCTCCCGCCTACCACATGGGTGGTCCCAGGTTCGGTTCCCAGAGCCTCCTAAAGAAGAGGAACCAGACAGCAAGCTGATGCGATGAGCTGGTAAGGCGAGCTGACATAAGATGACGCAACAAGAGACACAAGGAGGAAAACATAATGAGATACAACAAAGCAGGGAGTGGAGGTGGCTTAACAAAGAACTGCCATATATCCAGCAATCTCTCTACTAGGTATATAGCGATTAGGTGCCTCCCTCCCACATGGGACGCCCCGGGTTCAGTTCCCGGTGCCTCCTAAAAGGAAGACGAGCACACAACGAACAGACAGTGAGCGCAAATAATGAGGGGGTGGGGAGAAATAAATAAATAATAAATCTAAAAAAAAAAATCAGGTCCTTTCTTTAATACAGTTAACCACAATAGTCTTTAGAAGGAAAAAAGACAGGGCAACAAATTAACACCCAAATGTGAAGAAAGTGCAAAGGAATCAGATGTCTATTACTTAATAGAATAATTTTCTTAACTGCTTAAAGAAAAAAAACTAAAACAGCCACACCAAAATCAAAAGCTGAAATTTAAGTCTAATTATATTAGCAATCAAATAATGAATATAGGGGTGGGAGTGAAGTATATGGGAATCCCCTATATTTTTTATGTAACATTTATGTAATCTAAAGCTTCTTTAAAAACAAAAAATACACATTAAAAAAATGAATACATACCATAAAAATTAAAGATGTTATTAATGGGAGAAAATGTGAGAGGGGAAGGGGGGGGTATATGGGAATCCCCTATACTTTTATGTAAATTTTTTGTAATCTAAAACATCTTTAAGAATAAAGAAAGAAAGGGAAAAAATGAATACAGCAGCTATAGAATAAAGTATTTTTGCTTTACTGTTTGCTATTCCTTTTACAGGCAATTACCCATGGCTTCAATATACAAGGCTGAAAACAGTGAAAAGGAGAATCAAAACAAAGATTAGTTCATGCAAAACAACCAGTGAACAAATCCTTTCAATCTTAAACTTGAATAGTTAAATAAAAAACAAAACTTCAGCAGCTAGACATCAATGCAATACATTTTTCAAAAGTTAAATGAATATAAGGCTAACCAGTTGTGTACATGAGTTTAAAGTGATACAAGTCAATATGGTTTCATGTTTTTCTCCAGTCATGGTCTGGTAGCTTCTCAGGGATAGCTAGAGTTGGGGTTTTGTCAGGAAGGTAAAGAAGAATGGGAAAAGGGAGTTGAAGACATATGCAATGTGATGATTAAAATGACAGAGCACAGATTTAAGTCAGGTAAGGAGAGATGTGAGGATGCAGAGGAATGAGGCATGATGAAAAAATATGTATGGGCCAATGTATTAGAGGTCCTGGTAGGGCTGAATAATTGTTAGAGTTACATTACTAGAAAGAGTGAGCTGGGGGAGTGGATGTGGCTCAAGTAGTTGGGTGCCTGCCTCCCACATGGGAGACACCACAACCAGCAGATGCTGCAACCAGCAACCAGTGGGGAGTAGAAGTACCTCAAGCAGTTGGGCACTTGCCTCCTACATGGGAAGTCCCAGATTGGGTTTCTAGTGCCTCCTAAAAGAAGACCAGCAGACAATGAGCAGACAGACGAGGGAGCCATCAGGGGTGGGGGGGAGGGGGGCGGAATAAAAAAAATAAAAATAAAATAAGAATTAAAAAAAAAAGAGTGAGCCAGAAAGACTGGATATAGTGGTTGGAAAATGAGATGCCTAACACTGAGATTCTGGAGGAGTACAGTGAATGATAGTAGAATTTTTTCCTAATACAGGAACTGGAAACATTCCAATAAATTGCTACATTTACTGTAAGCAAACTCCTTGAGGACAGGAATCATTTCCATCTTCCCAAACCCATTATGTTTAACACAGTTTAGCACAATACGCATTTGCATAATTTTTTAAAGTGTATTTCTGGCCCAGAAGTGGTCAAAGGACATTGTTCAGATTCTATGCAATGTGAAATCCAACAGATGAGTGTAAAATATGAGCAGAATACACCCTAGGAAATAACTGTTTATTGTATCAAAATAAGAGGAGGAGAAGAAAGAGGAAGATAGGGAAAAAGCTTAGGGGGAGGGGCAGCAGCAGCATGAGGAGGAAGAAGGAATCTAACATTCATTATAAAAAATTTAGAAACTATAAGAAAATTCAGAAGGAAAGGAGGAAGATGAGTGGGGAAGGAAAGGAGGGAAGGGAGAGAAGGGAGGCAGCCCAGTTTAAAAAGAGTTTCATTAGGCATTTTTAAGCAAAATATTCACCATGCCATCAAAAAGTCCTAAGATTTCCTCTATGATTTCTTAATGATAAATGTGAAAACATTGCAAGAGAAAACTTTAAAAATCAAGAGATGACTTTGTATAATTCTATACAAATAAATGTGAAAACCTAGAAGAAATGGATAACATTTTAGGAAAATATAACTTAGTCAACTGACCCAGTACTAACAAAAAGTCCAAACAGACAAATTACCACAGAAGAAAGTCACAAAGGAGTTCTTTAAAAAAGCTCCAGGCCCAAAAATAGTTTCACAGGGGTACTCTACCTATCCTTTGAAGATCTGATAATCCAAATTGCTCCATAAACTACTTCAGAGCATAGATCATTTCTTTAAAAAGGAAAATTTCCAAGTTTGTTTTATGACATGAGCATAACATTGACCTCAAAATCTGACAAAGACTGTACACTTCCCCCCACCACACCCCCCCCCAAAAAAAACCTGGTCTCATTTATGACTATCAATGCAAAAATCTAAAATAAAATAAAATACTAAGCACAAACTTAAGAAGAAATGTCCAAAACTTATATGAGAAAACCATGAGACATCCCTGAAAGCCCCAAAAGTATTTCTGAATAAATGGGAAGATGTACCAAATCCTTGGATAGACTCAAAATCATAAAACGTCAACACTCCCTAAGTTAACTTATAAATGCTACACAATCACGACAAAAATACCACCAGATTCATTTTTCTGGAGTTAGACAAAAGAATGAACAAGCAGGGAATAGCCAGGAAAACCCTGAAAAGAGGAATGAGGTAATGAACAAACAGATAATAAACAAAGTGCAAAGCTTTTATATCTAAAACCGTGTTATGGCACAAAGAAAAGACTGACAAACTAAAGGGAAAGGAAGACAAAATATGAGAAATGGTCTCAATTACATATAGAAATCCAGAATAAATATGGCACCACAAATCAGTGAGGAAATGAATGACTATTAATAAATAATGGTGCTGGGACAACCATTTATCCATACAGACTAAGATAAAATAGGATCCATTCCTCACACCATTCACCAAGATATATCTGATTTATCGCATATTTTAAAAAATAAAACTATACAAGTACTAGAAGAAAACATGGGTAAATTATCCTCTATTATTTGAGAGTATACAAAACCTTTCTAGTTATGACTGAAAATTCAGAAACAATAGAGGAAAAGATATATAAATTGGATTATACAGAAATAAAAAAACTTTGGTGCCAAAAGACGATATAAGTAAAAAAATATATATATGAAAAACTAAAAAGCTAGTAACTTTTATCACAGACAAAGGATACTATCTCTGTATTAGTTTTCTACTGCTGCATAACAAATTACCACAAACGCAGTGGCTTAAAACATTTATTATCTCACAGTTTTTGTGGGTCAACTCTGAGCATGGTTTAGCTGGATCCACCGTTCATGCTCTCACAAGGCTTCAATCAAGGTGTCAGCTAAACAGCACTCTCAGTTAGAGGCTTGACTAGGGAAGAATCACCTCCAAACTCATTTAGATCATTAGAATTCATTTGTGGCTGTATGATAGAGGGGCCCAGGCTATTCCCCAGTGGTCAGCTGGAGGCTGCCCTCAAGTTCTATAGGCTGACCTCAGACTCTAGAGGTCACCTGCAATTCCTTGCCATGAGGGCTTCTTGAATTCATCAAGCAAGGAACAATAGTCTCTTGCTCCAATCTGCTTACATAATCACAGTCACGACATCCCAATGTCTTTGTCATATAACTTAACCTCATCAAGAGACTGACAATCTATCACCTTTGCTATATTCTATTGGTTAGAGGCAAGTCACAGGTCCCTCCTCCAATCAAGGTGAGGGAATTACACAAAATGTGGGCACCAGGAATGGGGAAATCATTCAGAGTCACCTTAGGATCGAATAAAGAGACTCCAAAAGTAAAGACCAACAATCTTACAGACAGTTCATAAAAAGAGAAATGAAAATGGTTCCTTTCTATATGAAAAAATGCTCAACCCTATTCATAGTAAGGGAAATGCAAATGGAAACTACACTGACCTTTTTCCTTTTTCCCTTTCCCAGTCTAGCCCTTTTCTAGCCCTGTTCTAGCCCTCTTCTGTTATTTTCTCCCATTTCTCTTCTCTCATTTGCTTAATAAACTACTGGCCTAACTGAAGAAAAATAAAAAATACACTGAGAGTGGCAAAGATGTAGCTCAAGTGGCTGAGCAACTGCTTCCCATGTACGAGGTCCCAGAGTCAATCTCCATACCTCCTAAAAATAAATTAATTTCAAAAAAAAAAACACAACCCTACACTGAGATACCATTTCTCACATATTCAATTAGTAAAAGCCCAAAAGCTTGACAACATAAGTTGATGGTGAGGCTGTAGGCAAACTCTCATACATGGTATAGTTTTTATGGGGGCAATTTGGCAACATCTAGTAAAATTGAATATGCATTTACCCTTTAACTCAGTAATACCACTTCTAAGAATCTCTCCCACAGATGATAAAAATGCAAAAAATGTAGGCACAAGGCCAATCACTACAGGACTATTTGTAAGAGGAAAGGCTGGAATCAGTCCAACTATCCATCAATAAGGAACCGATTGGATAAACTAAGAAACATCCATACAATAGAGCAACATGCAGCAGTAAAAAGGAAAGAGAAATGCCGCGATATATTACTAAGGACTACTCTCTAAGATATGCTGTTAAGTAAAAAAAGTAAGATGGATATAGTTAGCAGTAATATTTTGTTGATGTTATTTCATCATTTGTAATAATTGTTCTACAACAATGCAAAGTGTTGGTGGTAGGGTGACATATGGGAATCCTGTATGGTATGCATGATTGTTTTGTAAACTCACAACTTCTCTTAAAAAAAAAAACAACAAAGTATTATGTAGAAGAATGTATATAAAATGATAGAATGCTACATACAAACATATGCATAATTGCTTATATTATAAAACAAAGGAAGGACAAGGCATAATACTGAGTTCCATCCCCCACAAATTGTTAAAAAAGGGGGAAAAAAGGTGATTCCCCCACCCCCACCAGGAGAAAATAGAATGAGTGAAAGCAGGTTTAGAAGCTAGACATTATCTCTGTAGGTGAAGAACAGCACTGAACTACTAAGCAATTGAGGAAACTTGAAGAATGTATATGCAAAAACACAAAAAATTTAAGTACATACATGCTTTAATATGCTCAAAAACCAAACTTATTATTGCTACGGTTAGCATCCACTGTTGTTACATCAAAAATGCTCACAGCAAAACTATTTAGGTCACAAAGGTCTACAATCCCATGAGATTTCACTCAATTTAAATTCCAGAATCACTATCACATTAGAGTAAGGGATATTTCTCAATAGCACAATACAGTACTTTGAACTAAGAAGATCCATTTTGAGATGTTTTTCAAAGCCATTCTCTATTAACAAAGGACACATTACACAACAGCTACCTAATTTTGCTCCATAAAATAGTTATTAGGCAAAGTTAACTGAGATAATGCCTGTTATGCAATGTCATGCTATAAAGTTTAAATAATTCCACTAATCTTTCAGTCATACTCTATTATGTACCCAACATTCATCTTCCAAAAATCATTAAATAATTCTAAAGAAAACTAGAGGGAGCAGATGTGGCTCAAGCAGTTGACTGCCTGCTTCCCACATGGGAGGTCCCAGGTTCAATCCCTGGTGCCGCCTTAAAAAAAAACACCAACAAGCAAACAAATGAAAAACCCAACTCAGGGGACTGCCAGCTTCCCACATACAAGATCCTCCCCTTCCTGTCGCCCCCGCCCCCAAAAAAAGAAAACTGGGAACAATAGGAGCTCCAAATACCAGACACCATTAAAGATGCTGAGGATTACTATTTTAAGCTCAACTATTGTGCTGAAAAAATCAGAAAATACAGATAAGCGAAAAGGAAATCATTTAAAAACCACCTGAAATCTTACCACTTATAATGTTTTGCTATGTACTGTACTTATTTATTTTTTTAATTTTGTACTACTTATTTTTAATTTCTCTACACTACATTACAAATTTATATTGTTATTGGCAATTACTGAAAAAGCTATTTAGTACACAGGTTAGTCACATTATAGATGATTTTCTCTGTACTTTATTTAAAATTTTTTCTACAAAGAACATGTATTTCTTTTATAATTAAAGTAAAAAAAAAATCTTGGAAAAACATTACCTAACTTAAAAATATAAGAACAAATTTGGAGAAGGTTAAATGTTTTAAAGCTTTTAAAGCAATACAATAGTCTTTTCTTTTAATCTCAGAAGGAAAGGGGATTTCAATACCAAAATGCACAAAGATAAGAGAATGAGTTTTAAACATGCTGGAAGAAAATTTTAATTCCATTTATTTGTAAAAGTTTGGTAAAATTTGAACATGCAATAAAAATTCTGAAAACACAATTTAAAAAATCATTTTTCCTCTATGAAATTCTGCCACTGGATGTTAGTAAGACCATTCTGTATAACTAACAGGACATTACTTCAGTACAAAATAGTCTTCATGATATTTAATAAAGCTTAAAATGTCTATATTTAAATGTTAGGTATTTACCTTTCAGTAGTTTCCAGCTATTTTCTTTTAAGTACACTCAGTATTCCAAACTGTCAAACAGCAATCATTTGTTAGCCTTTTCCATAAAAGAGCCATTCATATTTTAAGCTACAGTCATGTAAGTACAAATACCGATTTACAATAGTACCCTTTTTATACATACTTCTGTGAAATTACCAGGTGATGACAATATAAAAATATCCAGTATTTCTTCACATTCCTTACATACTCTGGAAAACTAGTTTAAAAAATAAAAATAAAAATAAAAAAAACTCCCCCAACAGTATTTTATAATTACAAATAAGGAGATTATTGAATTAGGAAAATTCCAGTATAAATTCCAGAGAGGATCTGCAACCTGGAAATGAATTTTTTTTTTTTTTTGCATCCACCTGATATTTATCAATCTCCTCTCTATAAAAAAATCAAAAAAGAACCTAAACACATGTAGTGTGTATATAATACATTTCAAATGCAGAGGAAAACCATATAATTATGGAAGAAAGAGAAGCAAATTTAAAAAGAAAAGCAAAGTTAAAGAAAACACCAAAGAACAAGAAACTACAAGAATATGTTGATTTAGTTGTGCACTGGTCATTGCACTTGAAAAATCATTTCAAAAACCATTTGAGGTCTAGGATAATAATATCTTCCTCCAGTGAGCATTTTCAAATGCTTCTGCTAGGTGTCCGGGGTCACTAGGAATCTGAGATCACCTTAACCCAATTTCAGTATTTGAGATTTGCTGAACGATCCTGATGGTTTAATAAAATAAGTTGAGTTCAGAGCTTCAGTTCATGCAAAGGTTGGCATACTCTCAGTTCATACATATTCTAAGCTGCAGCTTTTCAAAAGCTTCCAAAGTTAACCATGGGAGATAAACCAGGATTCTCATCCATGGCAAGTCCTAGACTTCAATTTCTGTTCTCCTATCCCTGTGAGTCTGTTAACTACACTGCTCAGTCCCTCAGCTGCCTCTTCCAGAATAGCAAGTATCCTGGGCAAAGTGGCCCCAAAGAAGCAGCTCACCACTCTGGATTTCTATCATTTCCTTAATTTAGACCCAGTAATTCTTTACTATCTTGTAAATTCTTTGATGCTTTTTAGAAGATTTAAAAAATGTTGTCCATATTATTTGTCTTCTGCTAGAGGGCAGAACTAGATTACCTAGACTGCCATTACCTGAAGCACAAGTCTAGGATTATTTTCTGAACTGTTGCTTTTGCATTTCAAAGTAAGCATGACATTCATTAACAGCCAGATATATATATATATATATATTTTTTTTTTTAAAAAAAAAGACCATCAACAAATCATAATGTGATAGAATTTTGGGCCCTTTTCAGAAAACTCATTTCTGAGCACAATCTATAACCTCAACAAGTTTAGAAAGCTAACAAAACTTAATCAATGTGGCAAATGCCAATTTCTATCCTAGCTCATACTGCTGAGCCAAGCTCTAGGAAATCAAAATAGCAGACCATGTTGCCTGCATGTCTTCTTGAGCCTTACCATCTTGGTACACCAGAGTCTGACTTCAACTGCTAGCATCTGCACTTCTGGCCTCTGGAGCCAAATCAGCCAATATGTAAGGCAGGACAAAAATGTGGAGGAATTTTCATCTCCTTACCAACAGCCCTTAACTATAGACTGACAGATTCCACTGTAAAAATACCCCAGTTCCTTCATTCTCCACCCTCCAGAAGGAACAGCTCACACTTGTATTCTATACTGGTTCCCAGAGTTCCCCAGTGTGATTAGACTTCAACTGGCCACAATAGAAACCAGCTTTAAAACATACCTTTATTGGGTGTGTTTCTTACCATGTCTCACTTTCTCACTCCCCTACTGGTATGTCCTGGGATTACCTCCTAAATAAGCAACTTGGATTGATTTGAATTTTTATCTCAGGATATGCCTCTGGAGGAACCCAAACTATGAAAATCAGGGTTCAGTAGGGAAGGGAAATTTCTAACTAGAAAATTTAAATTAAGACAGAGTATTTTAACAACTTTTATTGCTTTTGAAGTGCACAATAATACATAGGAAAAGGGTTTTTTGGAGTAATTACAAGATATTTTTATATTTGCAAGGAAAGAACATTTCAAAATGATAAGCTTTTTTCCTAGGGAAAGCAAAAGTATCAAACAGTGTAGCTTGAAATTATTATTAATCAGGTGGCATATATTAAATACTGAAATTTAGCCAATAAAAAGGTATCTGTCTTGTTTGCCATAGGACTGCTAATGCAAAGTACCAGAAATGTGTTGGCTTTCATAAAGGGGGTTTATTAGGGATGAAAGCTTACAGTTCTGAGGCTGTGAAATGTCCAAATCAAGGTACCATCAGAGCTGCTTTCTCACAAAGTCATCTACTTTAGATGACTAACAAAACTTCAGAAAATTTAGAAAGCTAACAAAACTTAATCAATGTGGCAAATACCAATTTCTAGCATCCTGCCATGTGGTGATCAGGCAAGACAGCCAGTCTGCTAGCCTCTAGTTTCTCCTTGAACTCAGCTGTGGCTGATCAGTCATCTCTCCCTGGGCCTTGGTTCCTTGAACCTCTTGGAGCATCTATCCTTGAGCTTAGCTGTGGGCAAACCTGGAGTCCTTTCTCACATGGCCAGATCAAATATGGCAGCTTCCTATCTCTCTGTGTGTCTCTATGTCTCTGTTTATATCAAACTCAGAAAGAGGGTAGAGACCCAGGCTCACTGACAAAAGGCCCCATACCCACAGGAATGGATTAGTTCAAAAATATAATTTTGAGATTGAGGGGTGAAGAAGTTTCTTGTTTATCTGTTTTTTGTTTATTAGTAGTAGTATTGAAATAATGAAAATGTACTAATAATGATTAAAGTGATGAATGGACAGCTGTGTGATTATACCAAATACCACTGATTGTACTCTTTGGACGAATTATATGATTTATTTTTAAAAGTTAAAAATAAAAATAATTTTAAAAAATCTTGGGGAGCAGGCATAGCTCACTGGTTGAGCACCTGCTTCCCATGTACAAGGTCCTAGTGCCTCCAAAAAAATTTAAAAACAAAAAACTTTTTCTTTTTGGGATTAATAAAAGAACTTCAAACAGTATCAAATCAAAACTAGATGGGAAGCAGCGCTCCCATGCCTCCCCGCACAAAGCAACACACCAAAAAAAAAAAAAAAGACAATGACGCAACCAGATAGGAAAAAAAAAACTAGAGGCAATACCACAGTCCTGGGACCTATGCATCTAGCTCACCCAAGGTTGTATGAAGACATAAAATCAAAGCTAAAAAGAATGGAGTCAGGTGGGAGGTGGGGCATATGGGAATCCCTATAATTTTTGTATAACATTTATGTAATCTAAGTATCTTTTTAAAAATTAAAAAAAAAATTATAAAAAGAAAAAGAAAGAAGTTTCCTCTTGGATGGAAGAAACAATGTACTACATAATACAAATTGTAAAGAAAAAAAAATCCATGTTCTGTGCCTTTAAGTATATGTTTATAAAATACATAAAATATATACTATTTAAATAAATAAAAAGAATGGCATCATCACTCCCATTCTTACAACAAGAAAAAGCTGAACAAACTGAAATTCAACTACTTTTGTTGGACCTATCAGAGAACTGAGGTAAAAGGGCAAGGTGCCATCTCAAATGGGTATTCTCCACCCAAAGCACTCAAATGACCAATACCTGAGAAGACAGGATCTGCTTGCCTGGAGCAGAAGCTCCTGGAACCACAAAATGGAAAGATTTAAATGGTAATTTTGATGAATTCCTGAAAGCCGAGTATATACTAGTATGAGAGTAAGAAACTCCTGAGGACTGCACTTTGGGGAGTGGGGGGAAAGCACACATTCATGGGCTATATCTACAGGAACCCCACCAGATCCTCACCTTAAAGAGCCAAGAAAGATCCCCTTGTGGCTCTGGTAGGGGAGGGGAAGATCAGTCTGTTGTGATAGGCACCCAGTCTTTCTTAACAAAGGCCTACGCTCCAGGAGAAAACACATTGCCAGAGCCTTATTGTAGTTGAGGAGAGAGTATTCCCCCTCTAGCCTTCCTATTCCCCCTAAAGGGGATGGGGAAATCACAAAAACCATAATCAATAAAAGTCAGGGCTTCAAGGAAATGATCTGGGAACTCTACAGCCAGGGAAGGGGTACGATACAGGGCGGGGAATTCACTGGAGGTTATATAACACCCTTCTCTCCCTGACACCATACCACCACACCAGTGGATCAAAGAGCTGCAAGACAGAGACTGTCTCTGGGAAAGAGTACTTAGAGAAGCCGAAATTCAAGAGGAAAGACAAAAACAAGAACACTAGAGAAATGTAAAGCCTCTGGCACCTGTAGCCACAGCAAACATTAAACACACCCAAACTCCTGGCCACATTACCATAAATCCTCACACCAAAGGTTCCTCAGTTCCTATTACCCAATGCAACATGTCAGGCTTTCAACAAATAATTACAAGGCATGCCAAAAGGCAAGGAAAAATGCAGCCTGAAAAGTCAAAGCAATCATCACAACCAGACTCAGATGACACAGATGTTCAGACTGTGAGATAGGAAATTCAAAACAATTATGATTAATATGTTAAGGGAAAAAATAATAATAATAATATGTTAAGGGAGAAGCGGATGTGACTCAGGCGACTGAGCTCCCACCTACCAAAGTGGAGGTCACTGGTTCGGATCCTGGTGCCTCCTAAGGAAGACAGCAAGCTGGCCCAACAGGCAGGTGCAGCAAGCTGACAAAACAAGAGACACAAGAAGAAAAAACACAAGGAGAGACACAACAAAACAGGGAGCTGAGGTTCCAGGTGCCTCCTAAAGAAGACAGCAAGCTGACGCAACAAGACATGTGGGGAGGAAAAACCTAATGAGAGACTCAACAAAGCAGGGAGCAGAGGTGGTTCAAGTGATTAGGGACCTCCCTCCCACATCAGAGGTCCCAGGTTCCGCTCCCGGTGCCTCCTAAAGAAACAAGGGTGATGAACAGACACAGCAAGTGAAAAACAACAAGGCAGTGGGGAGAAATAAATAAAGATAAGTCTTTGGGGAAAAAAAAATATGTTAAGGGCTTTACTTGAAAAAGAAGGCAATATGGGAGAACAGATGGGTAATATAAGCAGAGAGATGAAAATCCTAACAAAGAATCAAAAAAAAAATGCTAGAAATCAAAAACAATATAACAGAAATGAAAAAGTAAAATCCACACAGCTGATGAAAGAATCAGTAAACTTAATGGATATGGCTCAAGTGGTTGAGTGCCTGTTTCTCACATGGGAGATCCCAGGTTCGTTCCCAGTGCTTCCTAAAAACAACAATATAATAAACAACAACAAAAAAACAACAAGTAAACAAATGAAAAACTCAAGTTGAGGAGCTGATGTGGCTCAGTGGTTGAGTGCAGGCTTTCCACATGAGGTCCCGGGTTCAATCCCGAGTCCCATTACCTAAAAAAAGAAAAAAGAAAAAAAGAAAGAAAAAAAAAATCAGTAAACAAAGATAAGTTAATCGAAAACCAAAGAGAAAAGAGAACAAAAAAAACCAGAACATCTGAGAACTATGGGACAATTTCAGAATACATGACATACATGACATACACCTTACTGGAATGCCAGAAAGCAAAGAAAGAGAAAAGGGAGCAGAGTAAATAATTGAAGTAGTAATGGCCAAGAACATTCCAAAACTAATGAAAGACACCAAATCACAGATCCAGAAAGCTTAGAGCTTAGACAACACATAGCAAAGTACAAAAGAAAAAAGAAAAGGGAAAAAAAAAAAAAAACCCACCCCTAGATATATCATATTCAAAAGATCAAAGCCAAAAAGGAAATTTTGAACAAAGTCATGAGGGAAAAAGCCCACCTTATCTTTAGAGGAATAAAGATAAAAACTGGAGAGAACTCCTCTTTAAAAACCATACAAGCAAGAAGTGAGTGGGGTATATTTACCATTAAAAGAAAAAAACCCAACTTAGAATTCTATATTCCCCAATATTATCTTTCCTTCAAAAGTAAAGGAGAATTAAAGAATTTCTCAGACAAGCAAAATCAGAGAAGACAGAAGAATAGAAAGGCAGAGGGAACACATCTCCCAGAAAAATACAGCTAGAGGACAGGCAGATACTGTCTGGAAGGCAGTCTGGAGCTCAGGACACCAGAGGAAGGTAAGAACACCCAGAAGAGAGAGGGGCAAAGAATTCTCTGGCAGTTTTTCTCTTTCAGTATCCTAATTGTATTATACCACTGTCTCCTCACCTCCATGATTTCTGATGAGAAATTCAAACTAAGTCTTACTGGGCATCCCTTGTATGTGATGGCTTGCTTCTCCTTTGCTGCTCTCAGAATTTTCTCTTTATCTTTGACATTTGACATTCTTAGTAGTATGTGTCTTAGAGAGCACGTTTATTCGCATTTATTCTTATTGGGGTATGGTGTCCAACCTTCGCCTCGT
The DNA here is from genome assembly GCA_026826555.1 of Tolypeutes matacus. Classification (NCBI taxonomy): domain Eukaryota; kingdom Metazoa; phylum Chordata; class Mammalia; order Cingulata; family Chlamyphoridae; genus Tolypeutes; species Tolypeutes matacus. The sequence continues at coordinate 33,669,711 of JAKSZT010000049.1, forward strand.
GTTCTAAACCCTAGAAGGTCTTTTTCCAGGCCAATTTAGCCTGTCCTCTAGCTATTTTTCTGGAGGGGAAGAGGGTCCCCTGTCTTTCTAGAGAATTCTTGATCCAGCAAAATTATCCTTCAAATATGAAGGTGAGTATAAAATATTCACAGAGTTTGTAAAAAAAGAGATCCACCTTTGCAGGAAATATTAAAGGAAGACATAAAGCATGACAGAAAAAGACAGGAGAGAGAGCCCTGGATGAGAGTGTAGAAGAAAGAATATATCAAAAAAAGGATAACCAAAAGAGTAAAGAGACAGACCAAAATATGATATGACATATGAAAACCAAAAAATAAAATGAAAGTAAACAATGCATTTACAGTAATATCATTGAACGTGAATGGATTAAACTCTCCAATCAAAAGATATAGGCTGGAGTTTTGAGTTGGAGTTCTGATGCTGAGTTTTAATTCTGGATCCCAGGGAAAGTAAGCACACAGGGGAGTTTAGTCGTGAGGAAGGGGAGAAGGCCCTGGGAAAAGAGACGAGCCATTTGCCTGATAGTCTACAGCTGGCCTTGTGGAGTGACGCAAGCCTGAGCCCAGAGAGAGGCAAGCCCCGGGAAGAGAACCCAGGAAGCCGGAACCCTGGCAGACGTTGGCAGCCATCTTGCTCCAATACGTGGCCATAGACTTTGCTGAAGGAAGTAACTGATGCTTTATGGTCCGGTAACTGTAAGCTCCTATCCCAAATAAATACTCTTTTATAAAAACCAACCGATTATTGTTATTTTACATCAGCACCCCCCCTGGCTTACTAATACAACGTTATAAAATCTTAAAAAAAAAAAAAAAAAAAAGATATATGCTGACAGAGTGTATAAAAAAGCAAAAGCCATCTATATGCTGCTTACAAGAGACTCACCTTAGACACTGGGATACAAACCCAGCAAAAGCGAAAGGTTGGAAAATGCAAATAGTAACCAAAAAAGAGCAGGGGTAGCTATACTAGTATCAGAAAAAACAGTCTTTAAATGCAAAAAAGTTATAAGAGATACAGAAGGCCATTATATATTAATAAAAGGAACAATCAACCAGAAAGAAATAACAGTCATAAATATCTATGCATATAACCAGGGTGCCGCAAAATACATGAGACAAACTCTGGCAAAACTGAAGGAAGAAATAGACATCTCTCCAACAATCGTTGGGGACTTCCAACATACCACTGTTAGATTGTAACTTATGGACCCTGAGCTCAAGCTATGTGCCTAAACACAGAATGCTGCATTCCGGCCCCTGTTCTTTCCACACCCCCACCGAACCACATTCTCTTCCCCAAGGATAAGGCAGTCCTCATAAAGTCACTCCCTACCCTGAGAAGAGCAAGCATGGCACTTTTCCACCCCACATCTTCACGCCCCTCTCCAACCTCGTCCAACTCCACCAGTTGGAAAGGTACTCCCCAGCTCAGCTGATAGGCTGGAGTCTCTCTTCAGACACCCACCATGCTGGCAACCTAATGAACTTCTGCCTGAATCTTGGTCTGTCTCCAAACCTTTTAGCCTGGGATCTAACAACCACTCATATCATTAGATAGAACAACTAGGGAGAAGATCAACAAGGAAACAGAGAACTTGAACAATATGATAAATGAGTTAGACCTAACAGACATATATAGAATGTTACATCCAAACTCAGAGGGTTATACATTCTTCTCAAGTGCCCATGGATCTTTCTGCAGGACATGTTAGGGCACAATGAAGCTCTCAATAAATATAAAAAGATCGAAATTTTATACAACACCTTCTCAGATCATGATAGAATGAAACTGGAAATCAATAAGAGACAGGAAAAAGGTAAATTCGCATGTGTGGAGGCTAAACAACACACTCCTAAATAATCAGTGGGTCAAAGAAGAAATTGCAAGGGAAATCAGTAAATATATGGAGACAAATGAAAACAAGAACACAACTTATCAAAACTTATGGGATAGAGCGAAGGCAGTCTTGAGAGGGAAATTTATAGCCCTAAATGCCTATATAAAAAAAGAAAATTTTAACTGAACAACTAAAGAAACTAGAAAAAGAACAGCAAACCAATCCCAAAGCAAGCAGAAGGAAAGAAATAGTAAAGATTAGAGCAGAAATAAGTGAAATGGAGAACAAAAAAACAATAGAGAAAATCAACAAAACCAAAAGCTGGTTCTTTGAGAAAATCAATAAATTGACAAATGCCTAGCTAGACTAACAAATAAAAGAGAGAAGATGCAAATAAGCACAATCAGAAGTGAAAGGGGGAAGTTACGATTGACCCCACAGAAATAAAAGGATTATAAAAGGATATTATGAGAAACTGTATGTCAACAAACTAGACATCCTAGATGAAATAGACAAATTCCTAGAAATGCATAAGCAACATACACAGATGCTACAAGAAATACAAGAACTTAACAAACCAATCACATTTAAAGAGATTGAATTCATCCTCAAAAATCTCCCAACAAAGAAAAGTCCAGAACCAGATGGCTTCACAGGTGAATGCTACCAAGCATTCTGAAAAGAATTAACACCAATCCTGTTTAAACTATTCCAAAAAACTGAAGAGGAGGGAAAATTACTCAACACATTTTATGAACCCAACATCACCCTAATACCAAAGCGAAATGAAGACACTACAAGAAAAGAAAATTACAGACCAATCTCTCTAATGAACATAGATGCAAAAATTCTCAACAAAATACTTGCAAATCCAATCCAAGGGCATATTAAAAAAAATTATACATCATAACAAAGTGGGACTTATTCCTGGTATGCAAGGCTGGTTCAACATAAGGAAATCAATCAAGGTAATACACCACATTAACAAATTGAAGGGAAAAAACCACATGCTTGGGAAGCGGCTGTGGCTCAATCAGTAGGGCTCCCGTTTACCATATGGGAGGCCCCGGGTTCGGTTCCCGGGGCCTCCTGGTGAAGGCAAAGCCCGCCCGCACGGCGTGGTTAGCTGACCCAGCGAGCACAAGCAGCAAGAGGGGGATAAATGAATAAATAAATAAAATCTTTAAAAAAAAAAAAAAAACACCACATGCTCAACTCAATCGATGCAGAAAAGGCATTCGACAAAATCCAGCATCTTTTCTTGATTAAAAAACACTTCGGGAGATAGGAATAGAAGGAATGGTCCTCAATATGATGAAAGGCATATATGAAAAACCCACAGCCAACATCATAGTCAATGGGGAAAGGTTGAAAGCTTTGCCTCCAAGATTAGGTATAAGACAAGGATGCCCACTGTCACCACTGTTATTCAACATTCTACAAGAAGTTCTAGCTAGAGCAATTATACAAGAAAAAATAATTAAAGGCATCCAAATAGGAAAAGAGGAAGTAAAACTCCATTTGTGGATGACATGATCCTCTATTTAGAAAATTCTGAAATGTCTTTGACAAAGCTACTTGGGCCAATAAATGAGTTCAGCAAAGTGGCAGGATACTAAATCAACACAAAAAAATCAGTAATGTCCTTTGTACCCTAGTATTGAACAATCTGAGAAGGAAATCAGGGAAAAATTCCCTTTAAAATAGCAACAAAAAGACTCAAATGCCTAGGAATCAATTTAACCAAAGAAGTACAGGACCTATATGCAAAAAACTACAAAACAATGTTAAAAGAAATCAATGAAGGCCTAAACAAATTCATGTTAATGGATTGGAAGATTAAATATCATGAAGTCAATCCTACCCAAATTGATTTACAGATTCAATGCAACATCAATCAAAATTCCAACAGCCTAATTTACAGGAATAGAAAAGGCAATTACCAAATTTATTTGGAAGGGAACATGCACCTGAATAGCCAAAAGCATTCTAAAATAGAAGAGCAATATGGGAGGAATTTCACTGCCTGACTTTGAAACATATTACAAAGCTACAGTGGTCAAAACACCAAGGTACTGGCATAAAAGATGCATCGCTCAGTGGAATAGAATTGAGAGCCCAGAAATAAACACTCACCTCTACAGTCACCTGGTTTTTGACAAACCTACCAAGTCCATGCTAACGGGAAAAAACAGTCTCTTCAACAAATGGTGGTGGGAGAACTGGATATCTATAACCAAAAGAATGAAAGAGGACCCCTATCTCACCCCCTAAACAAGAATCAACTCAAAATGGATCAAAGATCTAAATATAAAAGCCAGGACCATAAAACTACCAGAAGAAAATGTACGGAAACATCTGCAAGACCTTGTAGTAGGTGGTGGTTTCTTGGACCTTACATCCAAAGCACATGCAACAAAAGAAAAAATAGATAAATAGAACCTCCTCAAAATGGAACGCTTTTGTGTTGGGTGTCCATCTGCCATATGGAGGGACCTGGGTTCGCTCCCCGGGCCTCCCGGTAAAATAAAAATATATATATATAGAAGGTGTATGGGCTGCCAGGCTCTGTGTGCCAGTGAGCCGCCAGGCCCCGGGAGCCATGCAGCAAGATGATGACGTAACAGGAGAGAGCCGCAGGAGAGAGTCAAGACGAGATGCTCCAAAAACCAGGAACCGAGGTGGCGCAGGTGGCAGAACACCTCTTTCCTACATCAGAGGTCTCCAGGATCGAATCCTGGTGAAGACTGGAGGAGAAGGATGGAAACAGACACAGAGAATTGCCCAGCAAATGGACACAAAACAGCAAATGGGGAAGGGGGGGGGTTAAAATGGATAAAGTAAATAAATAAATCTTAAAAAAATAAATAAATACATACATACATACTTAAATAACTGTGAGAAAAAAAATTTTTTAAATGGGCATAAGACTTGAATAGACATTTATCCAAAGAAGAAATACATCTAGTGAAAAAACACATGAAAAAATTTCAACTTCACTAGCAATTAGGGAAATGCAAATCAAAACTACAATGAGATATCATTTCACACCTATTAGAATGGCCACTCTTAAAAAGACAGAGAACTACAAGTGTTGGAGAGGATGTAGAGAGATAGGAACACTTATTCACTATAGTGGGAATGCAGAATGGTACAGCCACTGTGGAGGACTGGCAGTTCCTAAAGAAGTTGAATATAGATTTGCCACGTGACCCTGCAATACCACTAGAGGGTATATACCCACAGGAACTAAGAGCAGTGACACAAATAGACATCTGCACACCAATGGACACAGCAGCGTTATTCACAACTGCCAAAAGATGGAAACAACCCAGGTGTCCATCAACTGATGAATGGATAAGCAAACTGTGGTGTATTCACACGATGGAATATTATGCAGCTGTAAGAAGAAATGAAGGTGTAAAGCATATGACAACATGGATGAACCTGGAGGACATTCATTACGTTGAGTAAAGCAAGCCAGACACAAAAGGACAAATACTGTATGATTGCATGAACTAAATATATTGTAACATATTGTATAATTCCATTTAAAAAATGTAAATATAAAATCAATTTATAAAGATGAAATTTGATTAGTGGTTATGTAGGGGTGAGGAAGACATGCTAACGGGTGTGGAGTTTTTTTTCCTAAATTTTTTTGTGATGATGAATGCACAACACTGTGATAATACTAAAAGGCATCGATTATACACTTTAGATAGATCATACGGTATGTGAATATGTCTCAATAAAACTGCTTAATCAATAAGTAAATAATTGTGCAAGAATAGTCAGAAATAGCAGCTATGTAGAGGAGGGGAAACATACAGAGATTGAGAAGTGAAGAATTTTCTTGTTTGTTTTTTGTTTATTATTATTATTATTGAAATAATGAAAATGCTCTAATGATTAAAGTGATGAATGCACAATTATATGATTATTCCAAATACAACTGATTGTACACTTGGATGAACTGTGTGCTTTATTAATATGTATGAATAAAATTGATTTGGAAAAAAAAAAATCCAAATAGACCTAGTCCAAGGCACATACTACTCAGAATGTCAAACGTCAAATTTAAAGAGAAAATTCTGAGAGCAGCAAGGGAGAAGCAAGCCACCACATACAAGGGACGCCCAGTAAGACTAAGGGCGGGTTTCTCATCAGTAACCATGGAAGCGAGAAGACAGTGGTATGATACAATTATGATACCGAGAGAGAAAAACAGTTGAGAATTCTTTTTCCAGCAAAACTGTCATTCAAATATGAAGGTGAGTTTAAAACATTCACAAAGAAACATAAACTTAGAGAGTTCATAAAAAAGAATCCACCTTTGCAGAAAATATTAAAGGAAGCCTTATAGCCTGAAAAAAAGGAGGAGAGAGAGGCTTGGAGGAGAGTATAGAAGAAAGAATAGCAGAAAGGGTAACCAAAAGTGTAAAAAGACATATGAAAATAAGATATAACATATGAAAACCAAAGAATAAAATGTAGTGCATTTACAGTAATATCATTGAATGTGAATGGATTAAACTCCCAAATCAAAAGATATAGGCTGGAGTTGCCCAGCGAATGAACACAAAAACAGCAAAAATCAGGGGGGTGAGGTAAAAATTGATAAAATAAATAAATCCTTAAAAAAAAAAAGTGTAGGGGAGTAAGATATGGACTATAGTTGGGAGTAATACTTTGAGGATGCTCTTTCATAATTTGTTAACAAATGTTTCACAACAATGCAAAGTATTTGTGGTGGGGTGATGTATGGGAGCCTGGTATGATGTTATGCATGTCTGTTTTGTAAGTTCACAATGTTTACCGAACACTTATACTTTATGTATGTTTGTGTATAAATGATATACTTCAATAAATTGTTTTTGAAATGAAAAAAACAAAAAAGATATAGGCTGACACGTGATATGATATTAGCTGCACCCAGCTAGCTCCTGCCTAATTTCTGAGCCTGATTCTCTATCCTACTTTGTGAGTGTATGCTATCGTTCTAAAACCTTATTTTCCTGCCTAAGTGGGACAAAGTTGTCTTATGCTTTTTCCAAACAAAAATCTTGACTGGAATCAATAAACATTTATTAAAAAAAAAAAAGATATAGGCTGACATAATGGATTAAAAAAACATGAGACATCCATATGCTGCCTACAAGAGACTCACCTTAGACCCAGGGATAAAAACTGGCTGAAAACAAAAGGTTGGACAAAGATATTCCATGCAGTCACCAAAAAAGAGCAAGGGTAGCTATACTAATATCAGACAAAACAGAGTTTAAATGCAAAAAAGTTATAAGAGATACACAAGGTCCTTATATATTAATAAAAGGGACAATCCACCAGGAAGAAATAACAATCATAAATATCTACACACCTATCTAGGGTGCCCCCAAAATACATGAGGCAAACTCTGGCAAAACTGAAGAGAGAAACAGACATCTCTACAATAATCATTGGAGACTTCAACACACCACTCACATCATTAGATAGAACAACTAGACAGAAGATCAACAAGGAAACAAAGGGCTTGAACAATATGATCTATGAGTTAGACCTAACAGGCATACAAAACATTGTACCCAAACTCAGCAGGTTATACATTCTTTTTAAATGCTCATGGATTTTTCTCCAGGTTAGGCCACATGTTAGGTCACAATGCAAGTCTCAGTGAATATAAAAAGACTGAAATATACAAAGCCACCTTCTCAGATCATAATGGAATGAAACTGGAAATCAATAAATAGACATGAAAAAGGTAAATTCGCAAATGTGTGGAGACTGAACAACACACTCTTAAATAATCAGTGGGTCAAAGAAGAAATTATAAGCAAAATTAGTAAATATACTGAGACAAATGAAAATGACATTTTACCAAAACTTATGGGATATAGAGAAGGCAGTCCTGAGAGGGAAATTTAAGGCCTACATGCCTATATTAAAAAAGAAGAGAGGGAGCAGATATGGCTCAAGCAGTTGAGTGCCTGCTTCCCACAAAAGAGTTCCCAGGTTCAGTTCCTGGTGCCTCCTTAAAAAAAAAAAAAAAAAAAACACAACCAACAAGCAAGCAAACAAACAAACAAACAAAAATCCAACTCAGGGGAGCCTATGTGGCTCAGTGGTTGAGCACAGGCTTCCCACTTATGAGGTCCTGGGTTCAATCCTGGGCCCGGTACCTTAAAAAAAAAAAAGAGAGCTAAATTCAAAATTCTAACTGAGTAGCTAGAAAAATTAGAAAAAGAACAGCAAACCACTCACAAAGCAAACAGAAGGAAGGAAATAATAAAGATTAGAGCATAAATAAATGAAATGGAGAACAAAAAGCAATAGAGAAAATCAACAAAACCAAAAGCTGGCTCTTTGAGATCAATAAAATTGACAAATTCTAATGATGAAAAAAAAATCTCACCAAAATACTTGCAAATCCAATCCAACAGCATATCAAAAGAATTATAAACCATGACCAAGTGGGATTTATTTCTGGTATGCAAGGGTGGTTCAACGTAAGAAAATCAATTAACATAATACACCATATTAACAAACTGAAGGGGAAGTAGATGTGGCTCAAGCAGCTGGGTGCCCATTTACCACATGGGAAGTCCAGGTTTCAGTTCCCAGTGCCTCCTAAAGAAGACAAGCAAGACAGTAAGCTGACAGGACCGGCTGGCAGGGAGAGCTGATGCAACAAAATGACACAGTGAGATGAAGCAATGAAGAGCTGCAGAGAGGAAACACAATGAAAGACACAACAAGCTGGGAGCGGAGCAGAGCAGAGATTGGGCGCCTCCCTCCCACATGGGAGGTCCCAGGTTCAGTTCCCAGTGCCTCCTAAAAAAAAGAGAGAGAGAGAGAGAGAACAGAGAGCAGATAGCAAGTACAAAACAAGACAAGGATGCCCATTGTCACCACTGTCATTCAATATTGTGCTAAAAGTTCTAGCTGGAGCAATTAGACAAGAAAAAAAATAAAAGGCATCCAAATAGGAAAAGAGGAAGTAAAACACTCACTATTCACATATGACATGATCCTATATTTTAAAAATTCTGAAATGTCTACAACATAGCTATTTGAGCTAATAAATGAGTTCAGCAAAGTGGCAGGATACAAGATCAACACACAAAAAAACAGTATTGTTTCTGTACACTGGTATTGAACAATCTGAGGAGAAAATCAGAATAAAAAATTCCATTTATAATAGCAACAAAAGGACTCCAACACCTAGGAATCAATTTAACCAAAGATGTACAAGATCTATATGCAGAAAACACAATGCTAAAAGAAATCTAAACAAATGTGAAGACATTCCGTGTTCATCAACTAGAAGTATAAACATTGTGAAGCTGTCAATCCTACCCAAACTTATTTATAGATTGAAAGCAATACCAATCAAAATTCCAGCAATCTACTTTACAGAAATAGAAAAGGCAATTAACAAATTTATTTGGAAGGGAAAATGCACCCAAATAGCCAAAAGCATCCTAAAAAAAAGAACAATATGGAAGGAATTTCACTGCCTGATCTTGAAACATATTACAAAACTACAATGGTCAAAACAGCATGGTACTGGCATAAAGTTAGACATATTGATCACTGGAATAGAATTGAAAGTCCAGAAATAAACCCTCACCTCTATGGCCAACTGGTTTTTGACAAACCTACCAAGTCCCTGTTACTGGGACAAAACAGTCTCTTCAACAAATGGTGCTGGGAGAATTGGCTATCCATAACCAAAAGAATGAAAGAAGACCCCTCTCTCACTCCCTATACAGGAATCAATCCAAAATGGATCAAAGACCTAAATATAAAGGCCAGGACCATAAAACTACTAGAAGAACATGTAAGGAAGCACCTTCAAGATGTTGTGGTAGGCGGTAGTTTCTTAAACCTTATACCCAAAGCATGAGCAAGAAGGGAAAAAATAGACAAATGGGACCTCCTCAAAATTAAACACTTTTACACCTCAAAGGACTTTGTCAAAAGGGTAAAAAGAGGGGTCGGATGTGGCTCAACTGGTTGGGCGTCCGTCTCCCATATGGAGGGACCCGGGTTCGATCCCCGGGACCTCCCGGTAAAAAAAAAAAAGGGTAAAAAGACAGCCAACTCAATGGGAGATAATATTTGGAAATCACGTATCTGATAAGGGTTTAACAACTCAACAATAAAAAGACAAACAACCCAATTTAAAAAATGGGCAAAAGACTTGAATAGACATTTATCCAAAGAAGAAATACAAATGGCAAAAAAATACATGAAAGAATGTTTTTTAAAAAAAATTTCTAATAAAAAAATGAAAAATGAAAAACAAAGAATGTTCAACATCAATAGCGATTAGGGAAACGCAAATCAAAGCTACAATGAGATATCCTTTCACACGTATCAGAATGGCCACTATTAAAAAGACAGGAAAAACCACAAGTGTTGGAGGGGATGTGGAGAGATAGGAAAGTTTATTCACTGTTGGTAGGAATGTAGAATGGCACAGTCACTGTGGAGGACTGTTTGGAAGTTCCTAAGGAAGTTGAATAGAGACTTGCCATGTAACCCGGCAATACCACTACTAGGTATATACCCAGAAGAACTGAGAGCAAAGACACGAACAGATATCTGCACACAAATGTTTATAGTGGCATTATTAACAACTGCCAAAACATGGAAATAATCCAGGTGTCCATCAACCAACGAACTGATAAATTGTGGTATATACACACAAATGGAATATTCTTTCTAAGAAGAAATGAAATCATGAATCCTACAACATCATGGCTGAATCTGGAGGACATGATGTTGAGTGAAGCAAGCCAGACACAAAAGGACAAATACCGTATGATTGAGCTATTATAAACTAAATATATTGTGTAAACTCATGCAGTTAATAACTAGAATACGGGTCACCAGAAGATGAGGTTAGAGACTGGAAAGCTGAGGGTTAATCTGTGCAGAATTGGTAAGAAGGTTGTTTGTTAATCTTTGGAAATGAATAGAAAAGGTGAAAGCACATCATAGTGTTTGAAACTATCAGTGCTATTATATGGGTATGATAGTGGTTGAAAGGGAACATCTAAGGTCATGTATGTTACTAGAAAGAAAGTTAAAAAATATAAAATTGGACTGTACAGATAGTAAAACCTCATGTAAAATATGAATATGGGTAATATTGCATATAGGACTGTTTTTCTTTGAAACTAAACAAATGTATGTCAATGTTACAAGATGTTAATAACATTATACTAAGTGAAAGAAATCAGTCACAAAGCACTACATATTGTTTGATTCCATTTATATAAAATGTAAATATAAATCAATTTATAAAGATGGAACTATATTAGTGGTTATATAGAGTTGCGGAAGGATAGAGAGATTGTGAGGTGACTGTTAAGGGGTGTGAAGTTTTTTCTTTTTGGAATAATGAAATTGTTCTAAAAATCTTTTTGTGGTGATGAGTGCACAACACTGTGATTATACTAAAAGCCACTGACTGTACACTTTGGATGGATTGTATGTTATGTGAATATATCTCAACAACACAGCTCTAAAAGAAAAAAGAAATATCCGTTCTAGTATTTAGTATATACATAATGGAAATAAGATCTCATTCGCAAAAACAAAAAACTAAAAATAGGTAATAAGCAGACAGAATTTTCTGGAAACACTTAGGAGGCAGATAATAGATCCCCTACTGATTTATAAATATAATGTAATAGCAGAAAATTCTAAGTGATTTGCTAGAGTTGCAAACAACATCTACTCTGCAGTTCATCAGACTCGCCCAGGCCAAAAAGAAAATGATGATGATGGACAATCCCAATGCCAAAAAACAGAGATCTACAACTGCAAGCAAAACAGTTCCTTCCCTCCACCCCAGAGCTAAAACCCCTCTCAATCTGAAGCAGAGCAGGCATCACCATCCAAAAATCCTCAAGGTTGAGGAATATTTGAGGAAACAAACATAAGGAGGGGAACACAACCATGGAAAAAGTAAAATTATTAATATTGTAGTAAAAGAAGAACGTAACAATGATATAAAGACAGAGGTTTTACCAAAGGTCTGAGGGGAGGGGGAGGAAATAATAGGTGGAACATAGCGCATTTTTAGGGCACTGGAATTAAGTGTAAACCGCAATGTAAACTACAAACCTTGGTTAGCAGCAATGCATCAATATTTATTCATCAATTAAAACAAATGTACCACAATATTTTAAGATGTTATTAATAGGGAAAATGGGTGAGGGAAAAGTGTGGGGTATATGGGAATCCCTTACACTTTCAGTGTAACTTTTCTGTAATTTAAAACCTCTTTAAAAATAAAGTTTATTATATGGGGGAAAAAAAAAAGTGGACTGCTAGCTGCTTCTAAAATGTATTTCATAATTAATTGTGAATTACATGAATGAGTTTAAGAAAATACCTACTGGTTTTCTTTAACTCCATACCACAAAAAGATCATTTGGCAACCTTTTCTAGTATGAATATGCTCAGGAGTTTGGTAGGATGAAGGAGAAAAATCCTGAATATTTGGAAATTAACTGATCACTAGGTCATTAGGATTAGATATGCTTCTTTTTTTAAGTGCAATTTATAATTAAGTTCCCTTGTGTTTTTATCAACTCTTTCAAGTTTCTAAAAATATACTGAAAAATAAAGGAAATATTTACAAATATTGATCTTAAAATCAATTAAAGCTATCAGTGTAAGTCAAAAAAAGATAACTAAAACTAAAAACCAAAGAACAAAAATCAGAAAAATACCTTTAGCAAATATGGCAAGGGATAGTACTGATAAATGGTTAGTTTCCAGACAGACTACTGACAAAAGAAACACATTTCGAAATACATATGGAAAAATCTTCAGTCTCAATAATAAGCAACATGTGCCAAAGGGTATAAGGTTTTTAAGGTTCCTATGACCTGGCCACACAGCTTTTTTAAAGGCGCTGCAATTTATATTCTGATCATTGATAAATGTGCCATTTTACTCTACCTGCACTTCAATGAGTATTTTTTAAAATTTTGCAAGAGTTGGAAGATAGTATTTTTTTTCATTTGCATGTCTTTGCTAATTATTGAGACCGAAGACTATTTCATGAGAATTTCCAAAGAGAGGTTTTTCCTCTTCTATTTTCAGAGGAGAGCACAATATATACGGAAAAAAACTGAATGAAGTTACAAAAAAAAAAATCAGAAAAGTGCTGAGTACATGTGGATTCATTATACTATTCTCTCTGTTTTGAACGTTTGAATTTTTCCACAGTCATTTTTGGGAAACCATTTTTCCTCTTAAAGATCAAGAAGCACCGCGCTGGGCTTCATTTCAGAAAATATTGAATGAGAATGTATAATTAAGTCTTTTTCAGTTCTAAAATACTCTATAATGAGGACAAAGTAATCATTCATTGGACCACCATTTTCTATAATGGAAATATCTGTTTTCAACAGTCTCGCAAGCCTAACACAAATTCCTAAAAATGAGATAGGGTGGAAAAGAGAATTACTCGGTGACAGGCATCACCGTCTGCAGCAAGTCTTCTGTAAACAAACTTAGCCTGATGAAACGTGCTTGGGTTTTTAAATGCCTGTTAAGTGCGGCTGATGCTTGACCTTCTTGTCAAAGCAATTGCAAAGGGCCGACATGCAAACGCGAGCTCACCCTCCCTCTTAAACGCTGAGTCCTCACCCATAAGGGCCCTCCGGAGCTTGCCCCCAGGACGGTGCGGGAGTGTTTCGCTTCTCTGGAAGTGAGGCTGGGCAGGGGTCCTACCCCGCATTCGCTGGCGGAGGGACCGCGCGACGTGCGGCCACGCGGCGGGACGGAGGCCGCGGGGAGTCAGACGCCGCTGTCTAGTCAGTGCTCAGCAGAACAGTGCGGGGGTTGAGCGGAGAGTCGAGAGTGACAGGGTGTGGGCGATCCAGCAGGTTACTCACCCCGACACCGGCCGTCCAGGATCGCTGTCTTCCAAGACTCGGGCTGTGGCATCTTCTCTCCCGCCACAGCCCCGGTCCAAGCAGGTGGAGGTGCTCAGAGAAAAAGCGGGCCGGGAGGTGGAGCACCCTAGCGTCACGCAGGCAGGGGACGCAGGTCGCGGCCGCGGGCTCGCGCAGGCTGCGGGGCCCCTTGCCCAGAACCCCGCGGCAATTCAGTGCCCAGCGCCGCGCCTCCGCAGCGGGCCACGTGACGGGTGGCCCCGCCCCCGCGCGTCGCGGGTGCGCGTCGGCGCCTGCTGCTTGCGCAGCCGCTGTTCCGACGTCGCCGTGGCCTTTGTGCCCGGCCGCAGGGCTCGGATTCTCAGCCCGGAATCATCCAGGACGTTCGCACGAAGCCAGCGAATGGTGCTGGCCCTGTTTTCATGGGGGCGCTCTCGGGATTTTTCTCTTTGAAAAGAAACCTCAGTGCTTCACGGTAAAAGTCGAATAGGAGTGTATATATATATGTGTGTGTGTGTGTGTGGGTGTGTGTGTAGGGAGGACGTTCTACATCGCTTTTAAATAAAAAATCAGAGAGAAAAGAGCAGCAGATGAACCAAAACAGTGACCTTGAGCCGAATGGAGTTAACCACGTTGTCCAGCCCACCTTCTCCTGGATTGACACGAGGACTTGCCAAAAACCTAATTGGGTTGTCAGGATATTGCGCCACTCAGATTTCCCCTTTGGGACTAAGGACCCATTTCCCCAGTTGCTGGATGTGTAGGCAGCTGATGGCCCTCACCTGAGTCCCTCTATGGAAAATGCCCCCAGTCAAAGAGAACTCCACTTGGTGCCAAAGTGAATACTTTTAACCCCTCTACCCTGGTCAGGGCAGCAGTTCATCTTGACTGAAATTGACAGATATCTCAGTGGGTATTGATTTCTCTTTCCTGCCTGCAAAGCCTCAGCCAGCAACACTAAGTGCTTACAGTGTATCTGATCTACCTACATGTGATCCCAAATAACATCACATTGATTCAAGGGACCTACTTTACAGCAAAAGAAGTGTAGCAGTGGGAATATTAGCAAAGGATCCATTGGTCCTATAACATACCTTACCACCCAGAAGCTGCTGGTCTGATGGAGTGATGGAACAGCCTTTTGAAGGCATTGGTAGGGGACTAGCTTGGAGATAAAATTCTAAGAGGATGGGGCACCATCCTCCAGGATGCAATGTATACCCGGAATCAACAACCATTATTTGGTGCTGTGGCCCCACCCCAGTAGGTAAAACACATGGGTATGGGAGCCAGGGTGAGGGTGGGGTAAATAAGAATTGTCCCTGCTTACCATCACTCCCAGTAGCCTATGAGTGGGACACCGACCACTTACTTAAAATAAAAGTTCTGAAGACAGAGAGTTGGACTAGAGGCAGGAGTAATTTATTTCTTTCTCATGAGAAAGGGCACACACCCAGGCTAATGAAAGTGGGCAAGTGCGCGGGATCAGTGCAAGAACAAAGATTATATAGTTCCCCTGACACGATGTCCCATTTCCCACCCTCCCCAACCTTACCCATCTCCCATTGGCTGGGAGTTGTGGGCTTACAGTCTTAGGTGTGAAAACTAACCCAATCCTAAAGCGAAAAGTGTAAGGTAAGTTCTCAGTGTCCAAGTTCATCCCCTTTACTGAAGTGGGGTTTTGGAATGTGGGAGGATTAGATAAGCCGGAACAGGGAAAAGTTCTGAAAAGAGGCCACCTAGAATGTGGGGGGGGTTAGATAAGTGGGAACAGGGAATTCAGTTTGAGAAGAGGCCACCCTTTGTTCTATTTCTCTCAGCCTACTTGGGAATTTTGGAGTTCCTGACCCCACAACTTTGGGCTCTGCAAGGTTAGACATCCAGCTTCCCAAAAGGGAAATATTTCCACAATGGAAATCCCATTATACTTTAAGCTACAGCTGCTGATTTGTCACTTTTAACTCCTCTTGCCAGGACACCAGGAAAGGAGTCACCAGAGATAGTTGACCTTGATTATCAAGAATAGGGCTGATGTTACACACACAATGGCAGGGGAAGAATGTATCTGGCATGGAGGTAATCCTATGAGGCGTTTCTTGGCACTTGAGTACTTTACTGAGTTTTAATGATAGTTATGGAAAATGGAAGAAATAAGTAGGAAAGCAGTTAGCCTAAAAATTCATTCTGGATTTTCTTACTAGTCTATGTTGATTATGACGGTCATGATGTGGCAATAATGAAGTGGAGGATATTTAGCTCAGCATCTATAAGATGAATGATGGATACAATACACCCTCTGATGATGATGATTCTTTTTCCCCTTTGGTCTAAGAAGGGTATGGTGACCAGGGCCTCGACCCTCCAGGGATGAAAAATCTAGATCATGTAGTCAGACTTGATACTAGATAAGTTGAAATGCTAGATGAGGTTGCAGGCAATCTAGAATGGGTAGAAAAGTCAGTTCTAGGTATCATTTGGCCTCAAGTCCAGCTATAACAGCAAGGGCTGTTAATCATTCTACTAAATTATAAGTTTTCTCAGAAAAAGAAACCAAGAAGAATCCTGGAGGAGCTGTTCTGAGACTTTATTACATGGTGCGTATGGATCAACATGCCTCAAGTGGTTGCCCGTAGTAGATTCTGGGTTGATTCTCTCCGCAGAACGGAGGCACTCATTGCTGGGAGTGTTAGAGGCTGATGGCTCTAACTGAGCTTGTTTCTGGACTTGCCTTCAGCCAAAAAGAACTGCATCTCTTTTGGGGAACACCTTACATTCAATGGCCAGTCAATCGGCACTTTTGCCTGAAGTTGGGAGAACTCTAAAAGGCTATTCCAGCTCTACAGCTCCCCAGGTGATCAGCTGAAGGCTTTATCACTGCATCAAAGTTCATGTACTACCTCTGCCCTACCTTTCTGCCTTAACTCCTTCATAGGTGTTGCTCTTAGCAATAAACCTTCTGCAGGTAAAATTCTACCTCCAAGTCTGTTTCCCAAGACACCCAACCCAAGTCACAGGGGAAGAGGAAGAATAATCATCAGGGGTTGTATATTACCCATTTTCATTATCCCATCATTCATCTTATAAGTCCTGAGCTAAATATCTTCCTAACAAAACAGTTTCCTGGAGGCAAACAGAGAGGACTAACCATTAGGGCTAAACCCTGATTTAATTGCAGGCTTATAAAAGCAATTATCATTTCTCCCCCTCCCCCACTTTTTTGGTGGGAAAGTTAGAATGCTTTGGATTCTGCCAAGATCTAGGAGGAGGCCCTGGAGGTAGAGATAGGTGGGGAGAACGAATATGGCTAAATGGGTTGGAATAGTATCTAAAAGAGGGTGACCTTTAAATTTTTTTTTTTTTTTTTTTTGGCTGAAAAGACAGGAATATGTATGAGGTTTAATCCCTTATAATGGTCTGATGAATCTGGTTAATCTGGTTCTAAGATATCAACCAAGAAATAGCAGATTAAGCTGCAAGGCAACAAAGGCATTTATTTGAGGTCTTAGAATTGCAATTCTCGGGAAGCACATATTCAGGTAGCAATCCAAATTATGTCCTGCTTGGCATTTTCAGGCAAGGGTTTTTAGAGAAAAAGTTTAGACAAGTTGTGATTGGTGGCTATTTGGAGTACTTTAATTGACCTTCAGGTCAGATAGTTAACTGAGTTCTTTATCTTGTGGTTTGTTTATGGTGTCAGGTGACTTGGGGTTTTTGAGGAACACTGTTGCTTGAAGCTTTTCATACTTTGGCAGTTTGTGATATCTGGCAGAGACCTGCCTAAGAGTAACCTCCAGAATGACCTCCTGACTCCAATTGAAATCTCTTAGCGATTGAAAGTCTGTTTTATTTCTTTTAACATTTCCCCCTTTTGATCAAGATCTTTCTCCAAAAGCATTGCTGATCAACATTTGGTATTAATTCCTTGGTGCCAGGGAGTCTCGTCCCTGGGAGTGATGCCCCATGTAAGGGTAAAGTAGTGAGTTTATTTGCAGAGTTTGACTTAGAGAGGGGCCACATTTGAGCAACAAGATTTTCAGGGGGTGACTCAGGCATTATTAGGCTTAGTTTCATCATTACAGAAATAAGTTTCATAAGTGCAAGCTTTAAGATCAAGGGTTTTGCTCATTGGTATAACTAGGGGGGTAGTTGTGACTGTTATTCTGGAGATGAGACAATGAATAAGAGACATTGCAGGGGGACAGATGTGGCTCAAACGGTTGGGCGTCTGTCTCCCACATGGGGGGACCTGGGGGGGACCTGGGTTCGATCCCCGGGGCCTCCTGGTAATTAAAAAAAAAAGACATTGCAGTGACTATAAAATAGAAAGGATTATCTCAGTTTGAAATATGTTACAAATATAGTCTTCCCAAGATCTAAGATTTAGCCAATTAAATAAATGCCAAAGGGTGCAGCCAGTAGCTGTGGCCCTTCTGTGGAGTCTAAATTAGCAAGGACCCAGAAATTTGATAGATCACCTAGGTCAGCACTCTTTTGTATGGCTGCAAAACAGGATAGTGAATGGCAAGGGACTAGGAAGAGAGAGTAAGGGCAAGAATAAGGAGTTTAAAAGGGAGGGACAGAGATGGATTGGGGTACAAAGAAGAAGTGAAGGAAATGAGAACATGAGAGCTAAGAGGATATTGAAGATTATAATAGCATTATTGAGTTCATTTCAATCTGATGAAAATCAGGTTTGATCCTGGTTCTTGGGTTAGCTGTTCTCTTCAGATGATGTCTACTTCTGGGTAACTTAAGCCTAACTTCTACAATAACTTGAACCGAACAACTCTACTGGAAACATAAGAACAAAAAAAGGAAAAATGCCAGCTGGTTTTTAATAAGCCTGCAATTAAGTCATAATTTGTCCTGATGGTAAACCAGTCCTATTTGCCCCCAGAAAAGTTTTGTTAATTATTCATAATATGTCTCACTGGAATACTAATAAAAAGGTAAACTGAGGAAAGCATTATTTCTGGAAAACTTCCTCTAAAATAGCCATGAAAGTATACTACAGTTGTTTAATTTGTCCTTCACATAATCCAGAAAACCTTTCCATAGTTCTCAAGGACATTTTTCCTTACCTTCTGGACCTTTTAAATTTGGCAATAGAATTTTATTCAGTTACCCCATCCCAAGGTTATAAAAACATGCTTACATAATGATTTGTATGTGCTCCCATTGGTCTGAAGCCTCTCCCTGTAGACAAGCTGCTGTGGCAACCATCGCAAAAGTATTAGAAAAAGTAATTCCAAATTGGGGAATTTCCTCAGAACTTCACAGTGACTGAGGAGCCCACTTTACAGGACAAATTATGAAAATTATATGCAAAATATGGCCTATTTTGTTATATTTTCATTGTGCCTATCACCCCCAATCCTCAAACTTGGTAGAAAGAAAAAAATTGTGATTCAAACTCAGTTAGCTAAATTCATGGACTCCCTCAATCTACCATGACCAAAAAGCCTAAAGTCTTAATAAATCTAAGATCCACTCCTTTTGGAAAACATAAATTATCTCCATTTGAAATTGTAACAGGGAGACCTATGAAAATTATCTCTGGAAAATATGAGCCTTTCCTCATAAAAGGAAATATGCTAACCTATTGTCAGGAACTAATCAAAACCATTAAAAAAAAAAAAAAAAAAAGAAACCTTTGTAGTATAACCAAGGGTTAAGAATTAAATAATTATGTTTACTAAATCACTGTATAGGTGCCTTTATATTATAAAATAGCAAAAGGTTAATACTTGACTGTGCTGGCTAGAGTGGTCCCACCCGTTTGTGGTTACTCTAGACATAACCTCACCCTTGTGTATGCTTACTATTGGGATCATAATTCTAGATTGAACTCACCCTGTGTACACTTACAATTGGGCTGGTAACCACTCCACCCACCTCTGTTTACTATCCACATGAAAGACCTTGTAACTGACCTTTGTTCTGTATACCCCCATCCCAAATCCTTGTGACTGACCCTGGTTTGCTACCCCATCCCCATTATGTCCTGTTCAGTCCCTTAATATTAATGAAGGAACCTGTGTCCAGCTCCATCCCAATTATTCATTAGTGACCTGATGTTATAAAATATTAGAATTCCTGCAGACCGGGGAGACAGTTTGGGGCCAGAAGGTCACTGTTCTCCATTACTTGTGCAACCAATAAAACTCTTTCTCTTTTTGAAAGCCCGGTGTCTCAGGAATTGGCTTTAAAGATACATCAGGTAAAAAAAATCCTCTTTTGCTCAGTATCAGTAGAACAATCATTTTACAGTGTGCTCCCAGGAGATAAAGATCCTCAAAACTACAGAGCTGCAACCTCCAACCTGGAAACTTTGTATATTGGAAGTGATGCTTCCATAAAGATGCACTCCAACCTAGCTGTAAGGACCCTATCGAGTACTTTTAACTAACCTATGTGCAGCTAAATTAGAAAGTATTAATTCTTAGATTCATATATTTCATTTAAAGAAAGGTCCCAATCCTGTCTGGAAATCTATTCCTTCTGGGGACCCAAAGTCCAAAATTACCAAAGATGAGAAATAGCATCTAAGGCTGATAGCTATCCCAAGACCTGGGACCAGGCCTGTATAATTAATACTTACTGGTGATCTTATGCTTATTTCACCCAGAAGTAGATGGCATCTGATAAGAATGGCTAACCCAAGAACCAGGACCAGACTTGATTTTTACAACATAGTGAATGTAATTAATCCCTTTGAATAGTATGTTTGGAAATAGTTGAGATGGAATAGTTTATGTTGCACATGTTCCCACAATGAAAAAAAATAACTAAAGAGACAATGACAATCAAGTGCAATACATGATACTAGATGGGATCTAATAAGGGAGGAGGAAAAGGCTCAAAGGAATATTATTGGGACATAAGAAAAAAATTGGAATAAAGTTGTAAGCTTTATATCAATATTAAATTTCTTGAACTTGATAACTGCACTTAAGGTGGTTACATAAATGAATATCCTTGTTCTTCGGAAATGTATATGGCACAATTTAATGTTCAATGAGCAGGATGTATACAACCTATACACAAGTGTTTAGAAAATGGATTGATTTTATGATAATCAGGGTAGGCTAAACATTCGCTATACTAGAAACCATGCTTGTGTCTCCAGACCTAGTTTTTCTCCCTAGGTCTGGTTTTTAGAATGCTGGTGATAAACTAAGCCTGATTTATTATATGACCATCCTGTATGGGAAAAGACTGTAACTTGGGGTATCTTTGGTCAACCTGAAGAGATATAGCAGGGGGACAGATGTGGCTTGGGTAGTTGGGCGTCCACCTCCCATATAGAGGGACCTGGTTTTGATCCCTGGGACCTCCTGGTAAAAATTTAAAAAAAGAAAAATATAGAAGGCACATGGGCCACTAGACCCCGTGCGTGTGTGAGCAGTCAGGCCCCGTGTGTGGGTGAGCCGCCAAGCCTCGTATGCGGGTGCACCACCAGGCCCCGTGCAAGCCATGCAGCAAGATTGTGACACAACAGGAGAGTGACACAAGGGAGAGCCAGGATGAGACGCACCAAAAAAACAGGAACTAAGGTGGCGCAAGCAGTAGTAAGATGCTTCTCTCCCACATTGGTGGTTCCGAGGATCGAATCCCAGTGAAGACAGGAGGAGAAGGATGAGAAGAGAGGGCAGGAAACAGACACAGAGAGTTGCCCAGCGAATAGACACAGAAACAGCAAAAATGGCGGGGGGCTGGTGGTAAAAATAGATAAAAGTAAATTAAAAAAAAAAAGAAAATGGATTGATAAGTAGATAGATAAAGAATTTGGCAAATGTGGCAAAATTGGTGGATCTGGGAATCTGAGGTTTGCAATGATTGACAGGTCATAGGACCCTGAATCAATGCCTCTGTGGCATAGGTTGAGGAAAGGCAGCCTCCAGCCATAACCCACCTGACCCACTGAGTAAACCATAGCCTATGTGCAGCTCATCCCCTCCCAAGGATAAATAAAATGGAGGAGATAAGGGCCAATACTCCCTCCCTAACCCCTCCCACATTCCAACTCCTAGCCCACTCCCCCCCCCCACCCTGGCCATTTGGCCCCAGGCTATATTTGGTTTCCCGCCTATTGATGTACTGTATAAATTCATATCCACCACCTTCCACCGGTGGGCTGAAGTTTCTCTTCAGATCCCTCCCACCCCCCACCCCCGCCATGCTGGCAGGGGAGCTGAAGTCTATTCTTCAGACCCTCTCCATTGGGAGAGCTTCCCAGTAAAACTTCCTGCCTGCAATCATCAGTCTCTGAGTCCCAGTGAGCGCCACTTTTCTCTAACAGAGGGGGTAGGGGTATGTTGGAGTTCTCTGAATGGGGTTTGTATTATTTTTTAACTGTCCTGTAAATTTGAAAGTATTTCCAAATAAAAAGTGAAAAAAAAGACAAAAGACACACACAAAACTGTAAGCCATTTTACAAATAAATTCAATATGATGTAAAAGAAAAAAGAGAGAAAAAGGCAACATCAGAAGCAAGGAAGAGGGACTGTTTCCAAGCAACAAATGAGCCTCCAGGAACAAACTGGGAGGCTGCCCTGAAGAGCTGAACCGCAAAACCCAAACTCATTGCAAGTGGAGTGAGCATCAGAAATTCAGGAACCATCCAACTAGGTGTTGGTGCCAGAATCTGAACTGGTAGTAAGAAAGGAGCCTGATACACCTCAGCCAAAGTCTGTATGAACTAACCAAGGTTCTCTGCAAACATCTTACTAAGAAAGGTGACCCATGTCAGAATTGCCTATCTGGAACAGAAATTGAGTTGGCAAAGGCTCTACCCTTGTAATCTACCAGAACCAAGTATGTTTGGCCAATAATTGAAGACAATACACCTTACCTCAATCAATTGTATGATGGAGTCTTAATTATGTGACAACTTAAATTTCTAATGGGCAAGGTCTTGTCATCCCAGAAATTTAGTGGCAAGTAAGTAACAACATATTAGGAACTATCATTAAAAGAGTTTTCTTTTGTTTTGTTTTGTTTTTTAAAAAAGGCACTCCTCTTGCAGACCACTCTTGGTTGTATTTTTTTTTTTGCATTTCACATAATTTCATGAGGTTCCAAATGTGTATTCTCACACTTCTAGGTTGAAAGACTTGGATTTTTAATCCTCTTTTAATGAAAATGATTTGCTTTCCTTTCATAAGTTTTGCATAGATGCCTCCAACTCTGGGAAGATGGTGTCCAAATACCACTGAAATGACTTGCAACCCAATCGTTTCCTTAATTCAACACGCTCACTAATGTTTCCATAGTTACTGAATTTCAGATCAGGTCTTCTTAGAAAAAACTGCTCCTAAATAGAAATAAAGAGTCATTTCATTTAAAAAAAAAAAAATCCCTTAGATGGTCAAAACATAACTAACATAGCAGTATATATGTTAATCATCTGAACTAAAAAACATACCTTCTGATGAGGGAACAGAGCAGACACCCACTGTGGAAATTTGAGATTATTTATGAATCCCAAAAAGAGAAAGGTTTTGTTTGTAAACTATTCTTCTGGGTGTGATACCCTTTGATTATATTGGATTCAGTTGAGGGGCCCTTGTTTAAATTACCTGTTTGATGAAATTACCTGTTAAGATTAAGGATTTGATTCAATCATATCAGTAAGGCTTGACTCGGGCTGAGTCCCTGCTCCAGAGTTTACAACTGAGATTGGGAAGAAGTGGCTATGGGAAGCCTTGAGAGACAAGCCCTATGGCCAGCCTACAGCTGAGATCAGGGAAGAAGCTGGGCCCACAGATCCTTAAGAGGAAGAGGAAGCCCAGGAAGGAGAGATCAGGTAGAGATCAGCAGCCATCTTGCTTCACTATGTGACAACTGATATTGGTAAGAAAGCAACCTTGAGTTGGACTCTTTAGGGCCTTGTAACTGTAAGCTTTTCTCCCAAATAAATACCCTTTAAAAAGATTTCTGGTACTTTGCATCAGCACCCCTTTGGCAGACTAATACACCCACCATCAGTTTCAATCACACAGCTTACAGCATATGCTGTGATGGTGCTATGACGGAGGTGGCAAAAAGGAATCCAGGAAAAACTAGGTCCTGCTGCTTGGGAACCAAAGAATACAGTCATGTATTGTAGTAACATGTCCCCCTACTCTGTCAACAAATACTCAAGGACAAAAACCCTCCCTCCCTGGTCCCAATCAACACTCTATCTTTACAGACAAGGGCGATGGTGTGCTGGTAAAAGGTGACTTTGGCCTCTGCAGGAAGATGGCCAGAATTCAAAATCTGGTTCTGTCATGTATTGACACCTACTCTCATGAGATTGTCATGACAATTGAACCCTTTAATATGGGCAAAGCCCTTGGGGGAATAAGAGCTGGTGCATAGTAAGTGTTATGTTAGTGTCAGCCACTGTTATCACAGTTGGTTAGTTTTTTTTTTCTTTATTACAGAAGTTGTGGGTTTACAGAACAATCATGCATAAAATACAGCATTTCATATGCCACCCTATTTTTTTTTTTTTTTTCTTGCCACCCTATTATTAACACCTTGCTCTGGTGTAGAACATTGTTACAATTGATGGAAGCACATTTTTATAATTGTACTATTAACTATAGTCCATGGTTTAACTTAGGGCTCACTGTGTAGTGTAGGTCCATGGATTTTTTTTTTTTTCTTAATTGATTCTGTTACCACATATACAACCTAATTTCCCCTTTTAACCACATTGAGATATATATTTCAGTGCAGTTAATTATGTTCACAATGTTGTGCTACCATCACCACTATCCATTACCAAAATAATTCCATCATTCCAAACAGGAACCCTGTAAATTTTAAGACTTAACTTCACATACCCTATCCCTGCCCTGTCTGCTGGGAACCTATATTCTAGTTTTTAATGTTCTCTACTTTAAGGAGTCACTAAGTATAAATGTCTATGGGCTTAATCTGCCTCATATTAAAAGAGACTGAAGAGTAGACTGAAGCCTCCTTGAAACCAAGACCTTTGTATTTTCATCGTTTTTTTTCCCAGTGCCCAGCGTATAATAGAGAAACACTGTTGAATGAAAAATTCATTTAATGATAAGTGCGCATAGAATATTGGCTGGCATGAGCCATGTAATGAGGGCATTGCTCCTAGTCTAGAGGAATGGGGAAGGCTTCACTGAGGACAATAGTGAACTTGCTTATCCAAATGAATATGAATATGATGGGTGTGTTATGTTGGATTATTCCTAGGGATCCTTTCTTTTTTTTAAAGATTTGTTTTTATTTATTACCCGCCCCCATTGTTTATACTCACTGTCTGCTTGTTTTGTGCTTATCTTTTTAGGAGGCACGGGGAACCGAACCTGGGACCTCCCATATGTGAGGGAGGTGACCAATGGCTTGAGCCACCTCCACTCCCACTTGTTGTGCCTCTCATTGTGTTTCCTCATTGTGTCTCTTTGTTGCATCATCTTGTTGAATCCATTTGTTGTGTCAGCTCACCATGCCAGCTCACTGTCTTGCTCATCTTCTTTAGGAGGTACTGGGAACCAAACCCAGGACCTCCCGTGTGGTAGGTGGGTGCCCAACTGCTTGAGCCATGTCTGCTTCCTTCCTAGAGGGAGGGACCTCTGTAGGCCTTTGCCATTATGTTCTGTCACCCCAAGTTTCCTAGGGAGGATGAATGCAGAAGATTGGCCTGAGGGTGGGGGCTGGAGGTATCATTCTGGAGAGAGTGAAGGCAGGGCTGACTTTTAGGCAATGTCTGCCTTTCTGAAGTCCTCCTTGTCCCCTTCTCACTGAATTTCCAGTGTAGGGTGTCATACAATCCATTGATTTTATGCCTAACATATGTTTCTAGGTTCTGATTTTTTTTAAAAGATTTATTTTACTTATTTATTCCCCCCGCCCCCCGTGTTGTTTGCACTAGCTGTCTGCTCTCTGTGACCATTCACTGTGTGCTCTCTATGTCTGCTCATCTTCTCTTTAGGAGGCACCAGGAACCAAACCCAGGACCTCCCATGTGGTAGGCGGGTGCTCAATTGCTTGAGCCACATCCGCTTCCCTCTAGGTTCTGATTTTGAAAGACATCCAAAATTACTACTAATGAAAAAAAATTGCAGAACAAAGTATTGTATGATCCTAGTTATGTTAAAAAAAAAAAAAAAAGGAATTATTCTTGTGTGCATGTGTGTGTTAACAAGAAATAATAGACAATGATTACTTCCAAGGGGTGGAACTATGGGTTTAGAAAACTTACTTTTCACTTAATGTTCAGCACTATAGACTTTTTAAAATAAGCATGTTTTAACTTTTATAAAGTAAATTTTAAAAATCAGGGATATGATAAACATATAAAACTTGCACAAAATATAAATATGCAACTTAGTAATTGTTGAAAAATCAACACCAGTGTAAGCCCAACCAGGTCAAGAATTAGAACATTACCAGCGTCTCAGAAGCCTCCTGTCTTCCCTTTCCTGATCATAACCCTTGCCCTTTCTCTTACTTTTTGAAACACGATCCTGATTAAGTATTCATTTCTTTGCTTTTCATTCTAGCTTTGATATCTCATGCATGCATGAATTATTTGGTTTAATTTTACCCATTTTTTTAACTTTATAGAGATGGAATAATCCAGTATATCTTCTATTGTTTATCAATTGCTTTTATTCACAATTATGTCTTTTTTTAATGTATATATATTTATTTTTTACTTTACTTTGTACATTTAATAATTGAAAATATAAACAATTAAAAACTTAAAAGTAAACACAGATGATAAATATATACATTTCTCAATTAAATGTACTGGATACATATAAAATTTTTTTGAATCAAACAATATGTTACACAATATATTTGGTTCATAGTAATGCATTCATACAGTATTTGTCCTTTTGTGTCTGGCTTGCTTCACTCAACATAATGTCCTCCAGGTTCATCCATGTTGCCATATGCTTTACGACTTCATTTCTTCTTACAGCTGCATAATATTCCATCGTGTGAATAGACCACAGTTTGTTTATCCATTCATCTGTTGATGGACACCGGGGTTGTTTCCAAATTTTGGCAATGGTGAATAATGTTGCTATGAACATCGGTGTGCAGATGTCTGTTCGTGTCACTGCTCTCAGTTCTTCTGGGTATATACCCAGTAGTGGTATTGCAGGGTCATGTGGTAAGTCTATATTCAACTTTTTTAGGAACTGCCAAACAGTCCTCCACAGTGGTTGTACCATTCTGCATTCCCACCAACAGTTGAAGAAGTGCTTCTATCTCTCCACATCCTCTCCAGCCCTTGTAGTTCTCTGTCTTTCTAATAATGGCCATTCTGATAGGTGTGAAATGATATCTCATTGTAGTTTTGATTTACATTTCCCTCATGAGTGATATTGAGCATTTCTTCATGTGTTTTTCTGCCATTTGTATTTCTTTTTTGGAGAAATGTCTATTCAAATCTTTTGCCCATTTTTTAATTGGGTCATTTGTCTTTTTTATTGTTGAGTTGTAACATCTCTTTATATATCCTGGATATTAAACCCTTATCAGATATGTGATTTCCATATATTTTTTCCCATTGAGTTGGCTGCCTTTTCACCCTTTTGACAAAGTCCTGTGAGGTGCAAAAGCATTTCATTTTGAGGAGGTTCCATTTATCTACTTTTTCTTTTGTTGTACATGCTTTGGGTGTACGGTCCAAGAAACTACCACCTACTACAAGGTCTTGAAGATGTTTCCCTACATTTTCTTCTAGTAGTTTTATGATTCTGGCTTTTATATTTAGAACTTTGATCCATTTTGAGTTGATTCTTGTATAGGGGGTGAGATAGGGGTCCTCTTTCATTCTTTTAGTTATAGATATCCAGTTCTCCCAACAGCATTTGTTGAAGAGACTGTTTTCTCCCATTAACGTGGGCTTGGTAGATTTGTCAAAATCAATTGACTGTATAGGTGAGGGTATATTTCTGGGTTCTCATTTCTATTCCACTGATCGAGGTGTCTCCCTTTATGCCAGTACCGTGCTGTTTTGACCACTGTAGCTTTGTAATATGTTTCAAGGTCAGGCAGTGAAATTGCTCCCACATTGCTCTTCTTTAGAATGCTTTTGGCTATTCGGGTGCACTTACCCTTCCAGATGAATTTGGTAATTGCCTTCTCTAATTCTGTAAAGTAAGCTGTTAGGATTTTGATTGGTATTGCATTGAATCTATGAATCAGTTTGGGTAAGATTGACATCTTCACGATATTTATTCTTCCAATCCATGAACACAGAATGCCTTTCCATTTGTTTAGGGTTTTTAAAATTTCTTTTAGCATTGTTTTGTAGTTTTCTGTGTATAGGTCCTGTACTCCTTTGGTTAAATTAACTCCTAGGTATTTGAGTCTTTTTGTTCCTATTGAAAATGGAATTTTTCCCGATTTCCTCCTCAGGTTGTTCAGTACTAATGTACAAAAACATTACTGATTTGTGTGTTGATCTTGTATCCTGCCACTTTGCTGAACTCATTTATTATCTCAAGTAGCTTTGTCGTGTATACGTGAGGATTTTCTAAGTACAGGATCATGTCATCCACAAACAGTGAGTTTTACTTCCTCTTTTCCTATTTGAATGCCTTTAATTTTTTTTTCTTGTCTAATTGCCCTAGCTAGAACTTCTAGTACAATATTCAATAACAATAGTGACAGTGGGTATCCTTGTCTTGTTCCCAATCTTAGAGGGAAAGTTTTCAATATTTCCCCATTGAGTACAATGTTGGCTGTGGATTTTTCATATATGCCTTTTATCATTATTGAGGAATTTTCCTTCTATTCCTATCTTTTGAAATGTTTTTTATCAAAAAAGGATGCTGGGTTTTGTCAAATGCTTTTTCTACATCGATTGAGATGATCATGTAGTTTTTTTCCTTCAATGTGTTAATGTGGTGTATTACCTTGATTGATTTTCTTATGTTGATGTGTTTTTTTTGTTGTTGTTGTTGTTGTTGTTTTTTACCAGGAGGTCCCAGGGATCAAACCCGGGTCCCTCCATGTGGGAGACGGAAGCCCAACCAGTTGAGCCACATCAAACCCCTCTTATGTTGAACCAGCCTTGAATACCAGGAATAAATGCCACTTGGTTGTGATGTATAAGTCTTTTGAGATGCTGTTGGATTCGATTTGCAACTATTTTGTTGAGAATTTTTGCATCTATGTTCATTAGAGAATGGCCTGTAATTTTCTTTTCTTGTAGAATCTTTATCTGGCTTTGGTATTAGGGTGATGTTGGCTTCATAAAATGTGTTGGGTAATTTTCCCTCCTCTTCAATTTTTTGGAAGAGTTTAAACAGGATTGGTGTTAATTCTTTTCGAAATGCTTGGTAGAATTCATCTGTGAAGCCATCTATCTGGTCCTGGACCTTTCTTTGCTGGGAGATTTTTGATGACGGATTCAATCTCCTTAATTGTGATTAGTTTGCTAAGTTCTTGTATTTCTTGTAATGTCAGCGTAGGTTGGTTGTGTGTTTCTAGGAATTTGTCCATTTCATCTAGGTTGTCTAGTTTGTTGGCATATAGTTTCTCATAATATCCTCTTATGATCCTTTTTATTTCTGTGGGGTCATTTGTAACTTCTCCCCTTTCATTCTGATTGTATTTATTTGCATCTTCTTTTTTTCTTTGTTAGTCTAGCTAGGGGTTTGTCAATTTTATTGATCTTCTCAAAGAACCAGCTTTTGCTTTTGTTGATTTTCTCTGTTGTTTTTCTGTTCTCATTTTCATTTATTTCTGCTCTAATCTTTATTATTTCTTTCCTTCTGCTTGCTTTGGGATTGGTTTGCTGTTCTTTTTCTAGTTTCTCTAGTTGTTCAGTTAAATCTTTGAGTTTAGCTCTTTCTTGTTTTTTAATATAAGCATTTAGGGTTATAAATTTCCCTCTGAAGACTGCCTTCACCGTATCCCATAAGTTTTGATACATTGTGTTCTCATTTTCATTTGTCCCAATATATTTATTGATTTCACTTGCAATTTCTTCTTAGACCCACTGATTATTTGATGACAGATTTACTTTTTTCCTATTATTGATTTCTAGTTTCATTTCATTGTGATCTGAGAAAGTGCTTTGTATAATTTCAATCTTTTTTATATTTGTTGAGAGCTGCATTTTGACCTAACATGTGGTCTATCCTGGAGAAAGATCCATGGGCACTTGAGAAGAATGTATAACCTGCTGAGTTTGGATGTAGTGTTCTGTTTATGTCTGTTAGGTCTAAGTTGTTTATCATATTGTTCAAGTTCTCTGTTTCCTTGTTGATCTTCTGTCTAGTTGTTCTGTCTAATCATGTGAGTGGGGTGTTGAAGTCTCCAACGATTATTGTAGAAATATCTATTTCTCCCTTTAATTTTGCCAGAGTTTGTCTGATATATTTTGGGGCACCCTGGTTAGGTGCGTAGATATTTATGACTGTTATATCTTCCTGGTGGATCGTCCCTTTTATTAATATATGATGGCCTTCTGTATCTCTTATAACTTTTTTGCATTTAAAGTCTGTTTTGTCTGCTATTAGTATAGCTACCGCTGCTCTTTTCTCAGAAGCCTCCTGACTTCCCTTTCCTGATCATAACCCTCGCCCTTTCTCTTACTTTTAAACACGATCCTGATGATTCATTTCTTTGCTTTTCATTCTAGCTTTAATATCTCATTATGCATGCATGATTTATTGGTTTAATTTTACCCATTTTTTTAACTTTATAGAAATTGAATAATCCAGTATATCTTCTATTGTTTTTTTATTGCTTTTGTTTACCATTATGTCTTTAAGATTCATCTGTGCTGTTGTTATATCTATATCTATAGTTGGTTAATTTTCATTGCTGTAGTGAATTCTATTATTAAATATATCAGCTTATCCATTCTACTGTTGGTGAGCATTTGGGTTGTATTCAGTTTTGACTAACACAAAAATGCTGTTTATAAATGCTGTTTTATTTTTGCATTGTGTAGTGTATATACAGAGTAGGATTGCTGGATCATGGAGTATTCATATATTTTACTTACTAGATGCTACCAAACTGTTTTCCAAAGTGAGTTTGTAATAATTAACACACCCACCATTAGTGTGTAAGAGTTCCCATTGCTTACCAACTCTTTGTATTAACAGACTTTAAAAAGTTTTGCCAATCTAAGTGGCTGTATAGAAATATCTTATTGAGGCTTTAAGTCACATCTGCCTGATTAATAAAGAAATTGAGTGTTATTACTTTCATATTTTAAAACCTACACTAAAAAAATATAAGATCAAGACCAGGATATATAATAGCACAGAGAGATATTTACATATGTCTATCCATTTATCTGAAATAAGGCCTGTTGGGCTTACTGTCCTTATTTGTGTGTGCATAACTTTTGGGTGGACTACTTCCAAATTAAAATGGACCTGCAGTGACATGTTCTGTATATGTGCACCCTTTAGGTTCTCTATATATGCACAAATGGAGAGGCAGAGTTTTGACTTAGAAATCTTTGACTTTGGTAAAAAAGAGAGTGGAGGAAGAGACTCTAAAGAGTTGTGCCTAAGGACACAGCAGGGAGAAGGCTGTATGCTTCAGAGGGGCCATCCCAAGAGGAAAAAATAAAGATTTGGGCACCCCCATCACCAAGGAAAACACATTGTCTAGTATTGGTTGATTTACTTCTGAGAAACTTGAATTTCCCTGGAAATTAAAACAAAAAGGGAGATGCAAGTTTAGCAGCTTAGAATTAACTCAGAATTGGGTCTTGAGATGGGTGGGTATGGGGTTAAAAGGAGTGCTATTAAAGAAAACAGAGAAAACAAAAATTGGTTTGAAAAAGGAGAAGGTGGCTTCTTTCAGAAAATTACTGTTCTCTACTCTAACATAGTTTTCCAAATCAAAGACGTATTTCTCACCTTATATTCATCCAGCCAAACGTGCACCAATCTTAGATTGTTATATGTTAAGGCTTTTCTAGTTTCATTATATTGGAATTGTTTCTTAGCGATATGTCCTACCCGTGAGCAAGGGATTATAAAGAGTTGACCTCCACACATCCAGATCTAGACATAAGAAAAACAGAAAACATTTTCATGTATTTTTGCTAGTAATATATAAATACTGAATTTTTTTACAAACATAACAATAGCTAATATTTAATAAGTTTATTTCCTTTAATCCTTACAAAAACCTTATAATGCAGAGACTGTGATTATCCTTGTTTTCTGGACGAAGAAACTAATACACAGATTAGTTTAAAAATTTGTCCAATGTCTCATAGCTGTTGAATGGCAGAACACAGGGTTTGGATTCAGAAAATCTGGTCCAGAGCCAATGCTCTGAATTCTAATTGTTCTGCCTCTCTGATAAATGATCAATTCTAATGCTGATATTTATGAAGTCTGGCAAGGTATTTTGTCTTATAATATCCTTAAACTATATTTTCTGAAGTAATTAATAGTTGCTAGATGTAAGCAAGAAACAAGAGAAATGTTGATCATGGCTGAATTCAATTATTTATTCATCTTTTTCTATTTTGAAGACACCTTAAAAGACTTACTTTTAATAGCTTTTTCACTGCACAAAAGTAAAATATGGTTATTGACAAATTGGCAAATATAGGAAGGCACACAGATAAAAATCCTTCTAATCTTAGCATTCTGAATTCGTACACATACACAAACAACAATAAGGTAACTTGGTTTTTTCATTTGCTATCATGTGAAACTCTTTTAAAAGTCTTACATTGTTTGGAGATTTTGTTAGCTTCCCATTTTTAGTATTATGAATAACACCAAAAATAATGTGTTTGAAATATATAGCTAATGCACATGATTTCTACATCTTACATTACACTTGCCATGACTTTTTCCTTTATTCTGTTTCTCCTGTGGTCCACAGACCAACAGTAGCAGCATCATATAGGAACTTGTAAGTAATGCAAATTCTAATGCAACTCCAGACCTACTGAATCAGAAACTCTGGGTTTGGGGCCCAGCAATCTGTATTTCAACAAGCGCCCTAGGTAATTTGCATGCATGCTAAGGTTTGAGAACCACTGTTCCAACTGATGAAGACCATTTCTCTCAGTTTTGTTTTGTGGTTTTCTTTTTGTAATAATAAACTTTATTTTTAGAGAAGTTTTAGATTTACAGAAAAATTACACCAAAAGTATAGGAAATTCCCTTATAACCCTCCTCACATACACACAGTTTCCCCTATTATTACCATCTTACATGGTACATTTGTTAAAATTGATGAACCGATATTGAAACATTGCTATTAATCAAAGTCTATAGTTTACATTATGGGTTACACTTTGTGCTGTACGGTTTTATAGGCATTGACGAATGTATAATGTCATGTGTTTGTCATTGCAGTGTCATAGAGAGCAATTTCACTGCCCTAAAAATGTCCTGTTA
This sequence comes from Tolypeutes matacus, assembly GCA_026826555.1. Classification (NCBI taxonomy): domain Eukaryota; kingdom Metazoa; phylum Chordata; class Mammalia; order Cingulata; family Chlamyphoridae; genus Tolypeutes; species Tolypeutes matacus. The sequence goes on from JAKSZT010000049.1 coordinate 33,702,875, forward strand.
CCTCCCTCTCCCTTCTGAACCCCTGAGAACCACTCTATTTATACCAATGCCCACAAGTTCTTCTGTTAACACAAGATGATAACTACAATAACAATAAATCTACTGTGGTCTGTGGTTACACTTCCCCCCTTATGTTTGTTCATCCATGCCAAAGAGTCACAGAGGGTTGACTCTACCCTCTGGCACCCAATAATAGGCTCTAATGTGGCTTTTATGCTTGATAACCTCATGACAACCACTCACCACATGAAAATATGTAGTGAAAATTTTAGTGTTGGGGCTACAGTGAGAGAGTTGTCTGGTGGTGGTGGTGGCAGTGGTGGTTATTATCACAGCAAGTTTCTACCTGGCAGCCAGCATTCCAAAATATCTCATCTAAGAGGGCTTCCCTTTCACATACCCCCCTTTCTGACTTAATAGATTATATGTTGGGAAGCGAATGTTGCTTAAGCAGTTGGACGCCCACCTACTACATGGGAGGTCCTGGGTTTGATTTCCTGTGCCTCCTAAAGAAGATTAGCAAGACAGTGAGCTGACGTGACGTGCTGGCGTGGTGAGCTGATGCAACAAGATGTTGCAATGAAGAGACACAAAGAGGAAAACACAATGAGAGAAACAACAAGCAGGGAGCGGAGATGGCTCAAGTGGTTAGGCACCTCCCTCCCACATGGGAGGTCCCAGGTTTTGTTCCCTGTGCCTCCTAAAAAAAAAAAAAGCACACAACGAACAGACACAGAGAGCAGACAGCAAGCACAAACAACGAGGGCCTGGGCGGTGGGGCGGGGCGTGTGGGGGGGGTGATAAATAAAAATTTTTTTAAAGTTTAAAAAAATAGATTATATGTTGTGCACAAGCATGAATTCTCCTTTCTAGAGTTTCATGCTCAGAGTTCAATTAGTTTTACCTCTTGTAATCTATTTCTCAAATGAGTTTTTCCAATTCCCCCCTGTCTTGTCATTCTTTCAATTCTTATCTAAGGGAATGGGAATAGGGGATAGGAGGTGGGGGTGGATGACCTTAATAATTGCTGATAAGCATAAAATATGGTGTTAGAGATTAATCGTAGGAAGAAAATGGAAAAGCAGAACTTTTCAAATATGAGGTCTAATAACTGGTACAACCAACTTCTAGAGTTTTTTTAGAAATACCAGAAATACCCCTATAGAATGACTAGAAAAAACTTCTCTAAAATGTATGGCATAGTAGAAAAAGGCCTTAATAGTCTTGGTGATATGCCAAAAAGGGAATTAGAGGACAATATACAGTTCTAGATATGCCTATATTCATAATAATGTATCTGGAATATTATGAAAGAGAGCTGTAATTAAAAGAACTTTAAAAAATGAACAAAGTAACCAGCTAAAAGAAAGAAGGAATAGGGCGATAAAATTAATTTCAAGATAGAAAAAAAATCTGGAAAAAGGAAAAATCAAAAACCAAATATAGTAAAGATTAAAATACATGCTATGATAATAATCAAGTCAAAGTAAAATTTCTGTAGATGTCTTCATGGAATATAAAGAACTACTGGCAAAATTTAAAGTAGAATAATGACTGCCATTTATTATCTCTGATAAAATCTCTCATCTTCACAACAGCCTTGTAATAGAGAAAAATTTTTTTTCTTCATTTTACATATAAGGAAACTAAAGTTCAGAGAAAATATAAACTTAATCATAGACTAAGTGTTTTTTCTACACCAGGCTGTCTCTGTTAGAAGAGACAAACAAGGCAGACATAAGTGGAAAAAAAAAAAAAAATGTTAAGGATAGTAATGGTGAGCTCACAGCCAATTTTTAAGCATGTTTCAAAGTGGTCATTATGAAAATCTATTGGAATCTGGTTTAAAACAACAAATTACCTTTAATAAATATACGATAAGCATTTGCGATGTATCTGTGCACTTTCTCTTTCCAAGTATATCTACTTCATGCTTCATATTTTTTATTGAGATATAGTTCACATACCATAAAATTCACCATTTTAAAGTATACAGTTCAGTGGTTTTCAGTATATTCCCCAGGATTGTGCAACAATCACCACTATCTTAATCTAGAATATTTTCATTACCCTAAAAAGAAACCCCATACCAATAATTAGCATTCACTACCCATTCCTTCTTACCCTAACTTTAGCAATGCCTAATCTACTTTCTGTCTCTAAGGATTTGCTTGGTCTGGGCATTTGATATGAATGGAATCATATAATATGTGGTCTTTTGTGGCTTCTTTCTTTCATGTAGCATGTTTTCAGGTTCATTCATGTTGTAGCATATATCTCAAGAATCTACAGTCAGAAGGCAACTCAGATATCTTCTAGCATAGCAAAACTGAAAAACTCCTAATCCTGTGTTATTTCCACCAAACAACAACTACCAAGACAATCAGTATAATGAATAAGATTACATAAAAGGATTCCAAATATTATATTAATGTAACATACCATACATTAGAAATAAAATGTATGGTTAAGAAAATCTAAATCTAACATTTTAAAGTTTTCAATTTTTGCAAAGAGCACTGTAGGTTGTTACTGCACTTGACACCAGAATGGTACTGGATGCTGTTGTAGGAAAATCTGTATACTTATCACAGCATATTACGACTTAAAGTTAGATTTCACTCTCTATGTACAAAGGTAAGTATTTAAAAAACAAAGTCTGAATTACCCTTAATGAAAGTTCCACATTTTCTCCTCCCCAAAATTCCATGCCTTTGTCATACTTTCCAATTTCATTAAAATAATACCGATTTATAGCAAAAATTCCTCCAGCCATTGCAGGTGACCTAGAAGGGGGACATAAATATTAAACTGATTCCACAGTCTGTGTATTTTTTCTCAAAATTATATCAAATATTAGAGATAACATAGTTAAAAACTAGAAAACAACCATAATACAGAAATTATACATTTAAGTATGTAAAATTATTAAAACCATGACTACCTAAAAGTCAGCATTAAATTTTAATTAAATGACAAATTATGTAAGCAATATATATTCTCAATGTTGTCTTAATGAGAAAAAAAACTGATATTTAGAATGTGAGTTTTCCACAGGGATGATGATTGAATTGAAGAGTGGAGCTTGGACTACTCCATTTGTAAGGGCATTAGATGAACTGTGATGTTTACTTCTGTGAAAACCATAATGTCACAAAGCATTTTTTTAAGAGGTACCGGGGATTGAACCCAGGACCTCATACATGGAAAACAGCCATTCAACCCCTGAGCTTCATTTGCTGCCTAATGAGAGCTGGTTTTTTTGTTTGTGTGTTTTTAGGAATTACCAGGATCAAACGTGGGACCTCGTACATGGGAAGCAGGCACTCAACCACTTAAGCTACATCTACTCCACTAATTTTTTTTTTTAAGATTTGTTTTATTTATTTATTTCTCCCCACCACCTCATTGTTTGCACTTGATGTGTCTGTTTGTCTTCTTTGTTTCTTTAGGAAGCACCAGGAACCGGTGTGGGAGGGAGGTTCCTAATCTCTTGAGCCATCTCCGTTCCCTGCTTTATTGTGTCTCTCATTATGTTTTTCTTCTTGTGTTTCTTGTTGTGGCATCTTGTGGCATCAGCTTGCCACAACTGCCCGTTGCACCAGCTTGCTGTCTTCTTTAGGAGGCACTGGAAACCGAACCACGGACCTCCCATGTGGTAGGCGGGAGCCCAATCTCTTGAGCCACATCCGCTTCCCCCTAATTTTTTTTGTCCACAAATAGCAGGGCTCAATAATGCTAAACTATTTAAGCAGCTTGAAAATAATTACATGTTCATTCATTCATTCGTTCATTTGTTTAAAAAAGTAGTTACTGAACACCTACGATGTATAATGTGTTAGGGAAAATTCAGTGAATCAACATGTAAGGATCCCAGCTTGTGTGGGGGCAGGGGAAGAAATAAGAAGATGAGTTAGAGGTTATTACAGTGTTCCAAGAGAAAGACAATGGAATCTTAGATAATGAGTGGTAGTAATGAAAGTGGTGAGATGCAGTTGAATTCTTGATATAGTTTAAAGATGGAGTGAACAGATTTGCTAATGTGGGTGTAGAGGAAAAGAAGAGTCAAGACTGACTCCAAAGTTTTTGGCCTGAGCAACTGGAAGATGGAGTTGCAATCCCAGAGATGTGGAATGCTGTGGGTGGAGCAGGGTTTTGACAGGAAAATTCAGTTTTGGACATAATGCATTTGAGATGTCTATTGAATTTTCAAGTGGAGATGCAAACTAAGCAGTTGAATATGAGTTGAGTTCTGAGAGAGGTCTGGGCTAGAGATGTAAGTTGGGAGTCATCAATATCAGATGGATGAGAATCACTACTTGAGTGAAAGAAAGAGCAGAGGAGGCTGATGTAGCTCAAATGGTCAGGCATCCGCCTGCCATATGGAGGGACCTGGGTTCGATCCCTGGGACCTCCCGGTAAAAAAAAAAAAAAAAGAAAGAGTAGAGTGAAAAGACAGAGAAGACTGAGCCCTGGGCGCTTCAAATTCAGAGGATGGAGGAGGAGGTGGTAGCTACAGAGAAGTGGGGGTCAAAAGAAGGTTTTGTTTTTTAATTGGGAGAGATACATTACATCTGTATTCTGATGAGAATGCTTCAGTAGAGAGGAGAAATTGATGAAGTGATAGAGAGGGAATTACTGGAGCAATGTTCTAGTGTAGGGGTGAGGGAATGGGATCAAATGCACACTTGTGTGCTGGTATACAACCCAGGACACTGTGATTATGGGCAGGAGGAGAGTATATGGATGTAGAGGTAGTACCGGGAGTTTTTGGAATTTCTCTTGGGATTGTTTCAATTTTCTTAATGAACACTAAAAGCCATCTAAAAATTGCTTACTCCCTTATCATAGCATTATATTGAATTTATATATTTACCTGCTCACTAGACTATCCATATTTTGAGGGCTGGGATCATGTTTTCTATACTCAATACAACGCGAGGCACATAATAGGCACTCAATACATACTTGTTCAATTTACAAATTGTCATTTCACAAAACATTTTTTTAAACTATTGAAGTATATCATTCATACATGAACATACATAAACTATAAGTGTTCAGTAAACATTGTGAACTTACAAAACAAACTTGCATAACATCATACAGGGCTCCCACACATCAATCCACCGCAAATACTTTGCATTGTTGTGAAACATTTGTTAACAAATTATGAAAGAGCATTGTCAAAGTATTACTACTAACTATAGTCCGTATCTTACTCCCCTATACATTTTTTTAAGGATTTATTTATTTATTTACTGTTTCTGTGTCTATTCGCTGGGCAACTCTCTGTGTCTGTTTCCTGCCCTCTCTTCTCATCCTTCTCCTCCTGTCTTCACTGGGATTAGATCCTCGGAACCTCCAAAGTGGGAGAGAGGTGTACTACCGCCTGTGCCACCTTAGTTCCTGGTTTTTTGGCACAGCTCGTCTTTGCTTTCCCTTGTGTCACTCTCCTGCTACATCATCACCTTGCTGCATGGTTTGCGGGGCCTGGCAGCACATCCACGCACAGGGCCTGGCGGTGCGCCTGGGGCCTGGGGGCCTCACCCACACACGGGGCCTGATGACTCACCCACTCGCAGGGCTTGGCAGCACATCCACGCACATGCCTTCTATATTTTTCTTTTTTTATTTTTACCAGGAGGTCCCAGGGATCGAACACAGTTCCTTCCATATGGGAGACGGATGCCCAACCATTTGAGCCACATCCACCCCCTTGCCATATCTCTTAAGGTTGACCAAAGATACCTAGAGTTACAGTCTTTTCCCATACAGGATGGTCATATAATAAATCAGGCTTAGTTTGTCACCAGCATTCTAAAAACCAGACCTAGAGAGAAAAACTAGGTCTGGGGACACATGCATGGTTTCTAATATAGTGCATGTTTAGCCTACCCTGATTATCACAAAATCGGGACAGCGAGAATATTTGAATGTGCAAAACTTCTTGAACCACCACTGCACTGTATGTTCACTAGCAGTTCCTGGGCCAAATGTGTTGTTGATGTTGCAGTTGTCTCCACTGCTTTATGACCCATTTTGAACTCAAATAAAAAAACCGCTTGTATTTGCTTTTTGTCTAACATCATTTCCATAGTCTAAAATAAATAAACATCAAGTAATAAGTGATTAGCCAAAAAACATAAAGCGAGAAATACACATTAAAATGATGTATAACGTAATCACATTTATTGAAGAATGTAGTCCAATATCAAACGGCAAATTTCAACTGTGCAAAACTGCAATTACTTTTGCACCAACCTAATATATTTATAGAGCCTATGCCTGAATCTTTGAGGACTGGAAATGGAGGAAGCCAGATGTGCAAAGTCCAGATGTGATGTCCAAGTCATTACAAAGGATGGGTCTCCAGGAGTTGGTTATTTACTGGATTAAAGTAGCAGTGGGAGATTTGGGATATTGCTACACAGCATTCATATCACACATATGTGGCCATTTTTTTTTTTTTTTTTTTTTTTTTTTAATTTTTAGGAGGTACCAGGGATTGAATCCAGGACTTTATACATGGGAAGCAAGTGCTCAACCACTGAGCTACATCCTCTCTCCAATATGCAGCCATTCTTAATAGTGGTTCTAGGATAAAATACTGAATAATTTTCCAATTCCTTCTCCCAACTCTTACATAGTCTTTGTATCATTTATATTAGGAGGCAAGATTCCTTACCAAGAGTAGGATGTTTTGTTTTGTTTACTTTTTTTTTCTTGAGGCTCTGGGACCGGGAATTGAACCAGGGACCTCATATGTAGGAAGCAGGTGCTCAACCACGTGAGCAACATCTGCTCCCCAAAAGTAGGGGCGGGGGGGAGCAGGAGTAGTGAGTATTGGAACTAAGGGAAGTAATAAAGGTTTAAATTAACCACGTTGGAGAATGAGCACAGGAACTCAAAATGGATAGTTTGTGGAGCAGCATGTGTCCGAGACCATAATTGTGTAGTAGCATCGGTATATACCTCAACTCAAACATAGGAGCAAAGCAAAGACATGGTAGAATTGGTCTGGGGTTGCAGATTTGCAGGGTTATTGTGGCAGAAGTGAGGCAGAATGTGGCAGCAGAAGGTTTGGCAAGAGAAGAATTGAATTTATAGATCAGAAAATTTAAGCCACAAGAGCAGAAAGAAAGGCATGAAGAGTGAAAGAGAAACTGAAGGACTGGAGGCATTGGTGATATCCAAGCCATAGCTGGTGCAGAACAGGAAAAAGCTAGAAAGATTCTAGGTTGTGGCCAAATAATGGGATATATAGTAATTTAGAAGATGAAAGATTCAGGATATGGTCACAAGAAGAGTACTAGCTAACATTTATGTAGCATTTATTATGTGCCAGGTGCCATTTTAAACTTTGACACTTATTAAGTCTTTAAGTCATTTAATTCTCATTCTCAACAACCCTGTAATATAAGTATTATTATTATTCAGATTTTACAGATAAGGAAACTAAGGTACAGAGATGTTAAGGAATTTGTGCAAGATCATTCAGTTCCAGCTAAATTAGAATAGAAGTGACGAGTAAGGACTTTATAGGCTATAGTTTTGGAAAATTTACTCATATGGTTTTGAATCATAGAAGTTAATAACAAGAGGAGAGGGACACAATGAGCCTGGTGTCAAAGTAGATGTGGGAAGTGATCTGGAGAGAATCTCTTCAGAAATTTCTTCATAAAGGGAATGAAGAGTCACAATACTCAAACTCTGAACAAAGTAGAAAATTAAAAGCAAATGCAATTGGTCTCACACTTAGAAATACATTTTTGAAGATGAAGAATCTATGAAATTACTGCAAGCTCTTGGATAAATATTTTATATATGACTTTGGCAAAGATGTCTACTCCTTGTGGGATATTCAGTGCTGAAATTTTGTTCATTGTTTCACAAACACAGTTGAAATCAGAGGGGCACAAGCCACACTGTTATTCTGAAATGGGATAAGAAGTTCACTTTCAAATGCTCACTTTAAAATCTACCAAATTCTGTTATTAAAGAATTTTAGAAACAAGAGAAAGAAAATGTTTATATTAAACTTGAGAAATCAAAGGAATAATCTCTGAAAATTACACTTTTTAAGTCCCAATACACATAAGCTTTTGCCCCATAACCAGCAGAAACCTTACCTGACTGGTGTAATGGGTCCTTCTGGTCCCTCCATCTCATAAGAGAAAACAGAATCCCATTTAAATTGTAGATACCAGTCAAATGCACCTCTTACAATAGGAGAGGGTGTATATTCCAAGGTTGTGTCATCAATAACATCTATCAGAGGGCAAACCACCATTTTGGGGTCTTTGGAGATAGCATACAGCAAGGGCGTCAGCCATGCTCTGTTCACTTCACAGTGGCTGTCTAGGAACACCAGAACTTCCCCTGGGAAGGCAAAACAGTCTAGTGTTAGTCCATATGGATGAAGCATGTGGCAGCTCAAATTAAAGTTCAATTCAATGAGGATTTGTTGAGCATTTACTACCTGTTTGGCTCTTAAGGTACCTTTAATTTCATTGGGGGGAACAAAAAAATACATATTAAGTACCAAATATGTGGGATAGCATGCACCACAGACATTCAAAAGAATCTCGGTAAACTGTGGACTGGAGAGTAGTCTGGGGAAGATTCCAAAGAAACTATTGTAACTGAGCTGGGATTCAATTTCAAAAATCATTATAGCTTGACCCCTTAATTAATCAACTTTTTTTTTTTTTTTTTTTTTTTTTTTTTTTAGGTATCGGGACTGGGGATTGAACCCAGGACCTCATATGTGGGAAGCCAGTGCTCAACCACTGAGCCACATCAGCTCCCCTGAGTTGGTTTTTCATTTGTTTTGCTTGCTGTTTTTGTTGTAGTTTAGGAGGTACCGGGAACCATACCCGGGACCTCCCGTGTGGGCAGCATATACTCAACAACTTGAGCCATATCTGCTCCCCTAACCAACTCAATTTAACAAACGTTTATTGAGAGGATACCTTCTTAGGCATTGAGTTTGGTGCTAAGGATACAAAGACACATTATCATTTTTGTTCTTAAGTTCAAGCTTTAATGAGAGAATATTCTGCTTAAGAACTTGAGAAAACTGACATTGGCATGGTTAGGCTTTTTCTTGTAACCACCATAAAATCATTAGGAAAGTATGGAAAAACATCTCATGCTTAGATTGGAAGACTCAAAATTGTTAAAATGGCAATAGTCCCCAAACTGATCTACAGATTCAATGCAAACCATACAAAAAAAAATCACAGCTGGATTTTTTGTAGGAAATTATAGACCCGTTTCCCTAATGAATATAGATACAGAAATCCTCAACAAAATACTTGCTAATTGAATCCAACAACACATAAAAAGAATTATTCATCATGATCAAGTGGGTTTTATTCCAGGCATGCAAGGGTGGTTCAACACAAGAAAATCAATCAGCGTAATACACCACATTAATAAATCAAAGAAGAAAAATCACATGATCCTATTGATTGATGCAGGAAAGGCATTTGACAAAAAACAGCATCTTTTTTAGATTAAAAAAATACAAAAGACAGGAATTGAAGGAAAGTTTCTTAACCTGAAAAGCCATTAGATAGCATTGTACTCAATGGTGAAAGGCTGAAAGCTTTCCCACTGAGATTGTGAACAAGAGAAGGATGCCCCCTGTCACCACTGTTGTTCAATATTGTGCTAGAAGTTCTAGCTAGAGCAGTTACGCAAGAAAAAGAAATAAAAGGCATATGAATTGGAAAGGAAGTAAAACTTTTGTTATTTACAAATGATATGATCCTATACCTATAAAGTCCCAAAAAATCTACAACAAAGCTACTAGAGCTAATTAATCAGCTCAGCAAAGTGGCAGGATATAACATTAATAAGTAAAAATAACTAGTGTGTCTATACAATAGTAATGAGCAATCTGAGGAGGAATACAGGGGAAAAAATTCCATTTACAAAAGCAATTAAAAGAATCAAATATTTAGTGCTCACTTCGGCAGCACATATACTAAAATTGGAATGATACAGTGAAGATTAACATGGCCCTTATACAAGGATGATATGCAAATTTGTGAAGCGTTACATATTTTTTTGATGTTCTTTCATAACTTGTAACAAATTTTCTACAACAATGTAAGATGTTGGTGGAAGGGTGATGTATGGGAATTCTGCACATTCTGCATGATTGTTTTGTAAGCTCACAACTTCTCTAATAAAAAAACATGTTTTTTTAAAAATCACATATTTAGGAATAAACTTAACCAAGGACATAAAGGACATGTATTCAGAAAACTACAAAACATTGAAAAAGAATTCAAAGATGGTCTAAATAAATGGAAGGACATTCCATGGTCATGGATTAGAAGATTAAACATCATTAAGATGTCAATTCAATCCAAATTGATTTACAGATTCAACGCAATCCTGATAAAAATTCCTTTTTTGCAAAAAACCTTTATTTTGCAGAAAGGAAAACCCAATTATCAAATATTCGGAAGGGTAAGGGGCCCTAAATAGCCAGAAATATCTTTAAAAAGAGGAATGAAATTGGAGGACTGACAGTTCCTGACTTTAAAGCATGTTACTTAGCTACCATGTAAAACAGCATGATACATATAGACCAATGGAACCAAATTGAGAGTTCAGAAACAGACCCTTGTATCTATGGGGTCATGTGATTTTTGTCAAGGCTGTCAAACTCACCTAGCTGGGTCAGAACAGTCTATTCAACCAATGGTGCTGAGAACTGGATGTCTATATTTAAAAGAAAGAAAGAGGATCCCTATCTCACACCTCACACAAAATTTCACTCAAAATGGATCAAAGACCTAAATATAAGAGCCAAGACCATAAAACTCCTAGAAGAAAATGTAGGGAAACATCTTCAAAATCTGGTGATAGGTAGTGGTTTCTTAAACCTTACATCAAAATCACGAGCAATGAAAAAAATAGATAAATGGGACCTTTTCAAAATTAAAATTTCTGTGTGTCAAATGACTTTGTCAAGAAAGTGAAAAGGCAGCCTACTCAATGGGAGGAAATATTTGGAAACCACATATTGGATAAGGGTTTGATCTCCATCTTATATAAAAAAATCATACAACTCAATAATAAAGAGACAAGCAACCCAATTAAAAATGGGCAATAGACTTGACTAGACATTTTTCAAAAGAGGAAATACAAATGGCCAAAAAGCACAGCAAAAGATATTCAAATACAAATATTCTTGCTGTCCTGATTTTGTGATAATCAGGGTAGGCTAAACATTCACTATATTAGAAACCATGCATGTGTTCCCAGACCTACTTTTTCTCCCTAGGTCTGGTTTTTAGAATGCTGGTGATAAACTAAGCCTGATTTATTATATGACCATCCTGTATGGGAAAAGACTGTAACTCTAGGTATCTTTGGCCAACCTTAAGAGATATAGCAGAGGGACAGATGTGGCTCAAATGGTTGGGCGTCTGTACGTCTGTATCCCATACGGAAGGACCTGGGTTCGATCCCCAGGACCTCCCGATAAAAATAAAAAAAGGGAAATATAGAAGGCGCGTGGGCCGCCAGGCCCCATGCATGGGTGCGCCACCAGAACCCGTGCGTGGGTGCGCCGCCAGACCCCACGAGCAGGTGAGCTGCCAGGCCCCACAAGTGGGTGAGCCCCCCAGGCCCCACGCGCGGGTGAGCCGCCAGGCCCTGTGAGCCACGCAGCAAGATGATGACATAACAGGAGAGTGACACAAGGGAGAGCCAAGATGAGATGCACCGAAAAACCAGGAATTAAGGTGGCTCAGGTGGTGGGATTCCTCTTTCCCCCCTCGGAGTTTCTGAAGATCTAATCCCAGTGAAGACAGGAGGAGAAGGATGAGAAGAGAGGGCAGGAAACGGACACAGAGAGTTGCCCAGCGAATGGACACAAAGACAGCAAAAACGGGGGTCGGGGGTGGGGCGTGGGGGTAAAAATGGTTAAAAGTAAATAAATAAATCCTTAAAAAATGTATAGGGGAGTAAGATACAGACTATAGTTAGTAGTAATACTTTGACAATGCTCTTTCATAATTTGTTAACAAATGTTTCACAACAGTGCAAAGTATTTGTGGTGGGGTGATGTGTGGGAGCCCTGTATGATGTTATGCATGTTTGTTTTGTAAGTTCACGATGTTTACTAAACACTTATAGTTTATGTATGTTCATGTATGAATGATATACTTCAATAAATTGTTTTAAAAATTAAAAAAAAAAGATATTCAATATCACTAGCTATTAGAGAAATGCAAATCAAAACTACAATGAGATATCATTTCACACCTTATAGAATGGCTGTTATTTAAAAAAAAACACAAAAAAATGAAAACTGCAAGTGCTGGAGAGGATGTGGGGAAATAAGAACATTCCTTCTCTGTTGGTAGGAATGTAGAATGGTACAGCCTCTATGGAACACAGTTTGGCAGTTCCTCAGGAAGGTAAGTATAGAACTGTTGTATGATTTGGCAATCCCACTACTAGAAGTATATTCAGAAGAACTGAAAGCAGAGATGCAAAGAGACATTTGCACACCAATGTACATAGCAGCATTATTCACAATTACCCAAAGATAGAAACAACTCCAGTGTCATCAACTGATGAATGGATACACAAAATGTGGTATATACATATGATGTAATATTATTCAGCCCTAAGAAGAAATGAAGTCAGGATGCATATGATAAAATGGGTGAACCTTGAGGACATTATGTCGAGTGAAAAAAGCCAGATGCAAAAGGACAAATATTTTATGGTCTAACTAATATGAACTAAATATAATGAGTGAATTCATGGAGTTAAAAATCTATAGCATAGGTCACTAGGAGATAGAATGAGGGTTGAGAAGGGGAAGCTGACACTTAATGTATGTAGACTTTTTAATAAAGTTGATTGTAAGTATTTGGAAATAGAATGAGTTGATGGTAACACATTATAGTGAGTATAACTAACACTACTGATTTATAAATGTGATTGCGGCTGAAAGAGGTAGCCTAGGGACATAAATTTCAATAGAAAGAAAGCTAGAGGATAATCTATGGATTATGTAACATAGTGAACTCGATAGTGGATGAGGATTGTGGTTTATAGTACAAATACAAGAATGTTCGTCTATTATAAGGTGTTAAGAATATGGTGATACCTGGGGAAAATACAACTAATGTAACTTATAGACTATAGTTAACAGTAATATTGTGATATTTTTGCAGCAAATGCAAAGAAAGTATTATATCAATGCTAAGGATCAACAATGGGGAGTATAAGGAGGTATAAGATATTTTCTTTTGGAGTAAAGAAAACATTCTAAATTGGACTGAGATGATGAGAGCACAACTCTGTACTTCTTGCTCCCATGCCTTTCTCTCTCCTCTCTCTGAATTCATCCCATTTTTGGAGGACTCCTGTAAGAAGATTAAAACCTACCCTGGGCCATGCCTTAACCAAAGTAACCTAATCAAAAAGCCCCTAACTGAAGTAACTTAAACAAGAGGCCCTAGTTACAATAGATTTACACCCATAGGAATGGATTAGCTTTAAGAACATGATTTGTCTGGGGTACATAATAGCGTCAAACTATCACAGTGTTCATGGATTGGAAGACTAAATATTGTTAAGATGTCAGTTCTACCAAATTGATTTACAGATTCAATGCAATCCCAATCAAAACTCCTACAGCCTTTTTTGCAGAAATGGAAAAGCCAATTATCAAATTTATTTGGAAGGGTAAGGGGCCCTGGATAGCCAAGAACATCTTGAAAAAGAATAATGTAGTTTGAGGACTCACACTTCCTGGCTTTAAAGCATATTACAAAGGTACAGTGGTCAAAAAAGCATGACAAGAGAAAACGAATAAAATAAAAAAAAGAAAAGAAAAGAAAAAAAGCATGACACTAGCATAAAGATAGATATATTGACCAATGAAATTGAATTGAGAGTTCAGAAACAGACACACATCTATAGCCAATTGATATTTGACAAGGCTGCCAAGTCTACTCAACTGGGACAGAATACTCTCTTCAATAAATGGTGCTGGGAGAAATGGATAACCATATCCGAAGGATTGAAAGAAGACTCTTATTTCACACGTTATACAAAATTTAACTCAAAATAGATCAAAGATCTAAATATATGAGCCAGGACCATAAAACTCCTAGAAGAAAATGTAGGGACACATCTTCAAGATCTGTGGTAGGTAATAGTTTCTTAGACTTTACACCCAAAGCATAAGCAATGAAAGAAAAAATAGATAAATAGGACCTCCACAAAATTTAAAACTTTGGTGCTTTAAAGAACTTTGTCAAGAAAGTAAAAAGGCAGCCTACTCAATGGGAGAAAATACTTGGAAACCACCTATCCGATAAGTGTTTAATATACAGAATATATAAAGAAATTCTACAACTAAAAATAAAAAGACAAACAACCCCATGAAAAAAAAATGGGCAAAAGCCTTGACTAGACCTTGTCCAAAGAAGCAGTACAAATGGCTAAAAAGCACATAAAAAGATGCTCAACATCATCAGCTATTAGGGAAAAGCAAATCAAAACAACAATGAGTATCATTTCACACCTACTAGAATTGCCACTATTTAAAAAACCCAGAAAACTACAAGGGTTGGAGAGGATGTGGAGAAATAGGAACCCTTGGCTCATTTTTGGTGGGAATATAAAATGGTGTAGCTGCTGTGGAAGACACTTTGGCGGTTCCTCAGGAAGCTAAGTATAGAATTGCCTTATGATCCATCAATCCCACTAGAAGATATATAACCAGAAGAGAACTAAAAACAAGGACATGCACAGATATTTGCCCACCAATGTTCACAGAGGCATTATTCACTATTGCCAAAAGGTGGAAGCAACCCAAGTGTCCATCAACTGATGAATTTATAAATGAAATGTGGAATATACATCTGATGGAATATTATCAGCTGTAAGAAGGAATGAAGTCCTGATGCATGTGACAACATGGATGAATCTTGAGGACATTATGCTGAGTGAAATAAGCCAGACACAAAAGGACAAATATTACGTGATTGCACTAATATGAATTATCATTAGCAAACTCAGAGTTAGAATCTAGAATAAACGTTACCAGGAGACAGATTGGGGGTAGAGAATGGGGAGCTGAAGCTTAATTTGTGCAGAATTTCCAATTCAGTTGATTGTAAAGGTTTGGAAATGGATAGAGGTGATGGTAGCACGTTATTGTGAGTATGATGAACTGTGCTGAATTATGTTTGTCAATGTGATTGAAAGGGGATGTTTTGGGTTGTGGGTGTTACTGGAAAGAAAGCTAGAACATAAAACATGGGATCGTATAACATAGTGAACGCTGTTGTGGACAATGGATTTTAGTTAGCAGTACAAATATAAGAACGTTCCTTCATGAACTATAACAAATATACATCACTATTACAAAGTGTTAATAATAGGGTGGTATATGGAAGAAAATATACCTAATGTAACCATGGACTATAGTTAGCAGTAATATTTAGTATTATTTCATTAATTGTAACAAAGGCACCACACTAATGCTAAGTGTCAGCAATGGGGGTTAGAAGGGCCTTAAAATCTATTGAGGTGGAATAACCCTTCTCCAACCTTGAATGTAAACCAGATTTTTTACATGACTTTTAGGTAAACCTAAATTTCTCTAATTTAAAAAAATACAATATATTTTTTTAAAATTATGCTAAATGGAAGAAACCAGGCACAAAGCACTACATATGGTATGATTCCTTTTGTATAAAATATAAATATAAATAAACCTATAAAGACAGCATTGGATTAGTGGTTATGTAGGGCTGGGGAAGGACAGAGGGATGGAGAGATGACTGCTAAAGGTTATGGGGTTTTTCTTTTTGGGGTAACGAAAATGTTCAAAAACTGTAATGATGAATGTGCAACTCTGATTATACTGAGTCATTGTACACTGTGGATGGATTGTATTGTGTGTGAATATATCTCAATAAAACTGCTTAAAAAATAAGGAGAGTGAAAAGAAAAAAAAAAATGGGCAAAAGATTTGAATAGACATTTCTCCAAAGAATATATACAAATGACCAAGAAGCATATGAAAAGATGCTCGATATCATTAATCATTAGGGAAAATGCAAATAAAAACCACAATGAGATGCCACTTCACAACCTTTAGAATGGCAATAATAAAAAAGAGAGATAATAGTGAGTGTTAGCAAGGTTGTAGAGAAATTAGAAACTTTGCACATTGTTGGAGTGAATGTAGGGAATGTAAAATTGTGCAGCCACTGTGTAAACAGTCTGTCAACCCCTCAAATGGTTAAAATTAGTTACTACATGAACCAGCAATTCCACCTGTAGGTATATACCCAAGAGAAATAAACATTTACCTTCACACAAAATCTTGTACACAAATGTTCATAGCAGCATCATTCCAAATTGCAAAAAAAGTGGAAACAACCCAAATGTCCATCAGCTAATGAATGGATGATCAAAATGTATATCCATCCAATGGAATATTATTCAACAATACAAAGGAATGAAGTACTGATACATGATACCACATGGATGAACCTTGGAAATGTTATACTAAGTGAAAGAAGCCAGCCACAAAAGATCACATATTGTTTGATTCTATTTGTATGAAATGCCCAGAATAGGCAGTTCTATAAAGAGAGACAGTAGATCAGTGGTTATCTAGGCCTTAGAAGGTAAATGTGGTGAGGGGGAATGGGGGATGACTGCTAATGGGTACAGGGTTTCTTTTTGGTGGAACAAAAATGCTCTAAAATTAAATTGTGGTAATGCTTGCACAACCATGTGAATACACTTTTTAAAAACATTGAATTATAGACTTTACATTGGTGAATTGCACATTATGTGAACTGTATCTCAAAAAACTGTTAAAAGGTATTAGGAAAGAAAGTCTTGTGGGAAAGAAAGTATACATCCTCCATCTCTTGCTATAAAATACAATTGTTTTTATACATGATTCAGAACAGAATTTTTTTTCTTTTAATTTTTAAATTTTATTTCTATCAAAGTAATAGTTATCATTTAAATTTCATATAGTAGTACTCTAAGGCTGACAAATAAAAGCAGAAGGTCCCTGTCCAATACAATCCTACGTTCCATACCCTGCCCTCAGAAGCAACCAATTTCAACTCTAAATGTGATTTGTAAATACCTTGCTTATATAGCTGTTTTTCAGTTTTAGATTTTATTTTCTTAATATAGAAAACGAGGTTGAAGCTAAATTATATCCCTCACTCCCACATTTTACAAAGCATTACATTTTCTACAACCTTCTAAATCTGAAAATATCTTTATTTTACCTCCATACTTAAATTCAGTTTGGCTAAACCAAGAATTCTAAGTTGAAAATCAGATTCCCTCAGAATGTTGAAGGAATGGCTTCATTAGCATTAGAGGCTAGCTTCCATTGTTCCTGTTGGCAAGTCTACTGCCATTCTGAACCTTGAACTCTGAAGGTAATCCACTAGTCCTCCATCTTGCCTCCCTCCCCCGCCCAAGGTGGAAACTCATTGAGAGCATTATTTTATCCAGGAAGTGTTCAAGTTTCACAATTTACCTTGATGTGGGATTTTCACATTTATTACATTTTACATTTTTTAGTCCCTTCCAAGGGTCCAACGGTGGATCCTTTCAATCTGAAGTCTCCTGTGCCACCAGTCCAGAGAAATCTTATTCTATATCTTTAATAATTTCCTCTTTCCATTTTCTTTGTTCTCTCTTTTAAGAGATAGACATTGGGTCTGTTGGATTGGTCCTCACATCTTATGTTTTCCTCTCCTGTTTTCTATCTCTTTTTCCTACTTTTTGGAAGATTCCTCAATTTCATCTTCTAAAACTTCAATGGATTTTTAATTTCCATCATAGTATAATTTCCAAAAGTTTTCTTGCTCTAAGTCCTCCTTTTTGATGGCATCCTGTCCTGTTCTTATATCACGAATCCAATATCTTCTCTTAACTCTTTAGGAATATTAGTTTTTGGTTTTTCGAAACTTCTTTTCACTTGTCTTTGCTTCTTCAAAACTTCTGTATTTCTATTAGACTTATTGTTTTGCTTTTTGGTCTATCTCTCATATTAGAAGCTTTTCTCAAATATCTGATAATTGGCCCCACTGACTTTGGCAGGGCCATGTTACTTGCTTTGGCCAGTGGAATGTGAGTGGACATGAAGCATACCACCATCCATGCAGAAGTTTTAAATGTGTTTTTGTGGCTTGGCTCTGTTCTCAGCTCTGGGCTTTTGCCTTCTGCCAGGAGTGAGAACAGCATGTCGATAGTGGCTGCTCCTTCAGTATGTGGTCCTGTTTGGTGAGTACAAGGAAATGACAAGGTGATGGTAGCTGGCAAATACACTTATTAAAATTTCTTCACTTAAGCAGCTCTGGATCTTCTAATACCTTTCCCAGACCTAGCTGAGCTGGTTTTCTATTAATGTAATCTTAGTAGTTTACTACTTGTACTTGGCTCCCCAGAAGGACATTAACCAGAACTTCTCAGTTCTGCTTACAGGAATAAGATAACATCTCAAAGTAAAACCAGACAAAATGGTGTCATGAGCACCATGGCCCAGTAAATCAGTTACTTCCTCCTCAAAAGACAAAAGTTTGGCATCCCTGAGCAGTCAGCTGGGAAAGGTGTCATGAAGACTCTGCACATAGGAGCATGCACATCAATATCTAAATCTAAACTGTGAGTGACGAATCACTGAAACCGGGACAACAGGAGTAAGCTCGGTGTGCTTGAGACAACACAGGATTGAGACATCTGCCCGTGCCCTCCTTACAAGACCCTTGAAAGATCCGTCACTGACCTGACAAGAATGTGTCATGCAGCCATCACTTGGTTTTCGACCCCTACCCATTTCTTCTACCTGTAAAAAACCCTATCTCACAGCCTCACTTAGAACTGGTTTGGGGAAGATTCCCCCAGTTCCTTGCTTGTGCACTAGCAATAAATCACCTTCCCACTGAGAGACGTGTTACTCCTTTCTGGAGCAGGATGGCAGGCCCTTCTATTGGAAATAGCTGTGCTTGTGGTAAATTTTTCTGTCTTCATTCTGATAGTTAAATCCTGTGACATGTATTTCTTCATCTCCTTATGGTGCATTTGAAATTGTAATGTCAATTTCAGCACAATCCATCACAGTCTGATTGTTTGCCTGCCTCACCTGGGCAGCGGCCTCCAGTTTGCCCTCCTAGGTGAGGTTCAGCAAGTCGGGCTTGAGGATAGAGTTGATGGCCCAGGCTATGGAGGGGGAGGGGGAAGAGGGCCAGTGAAGCAGGCTAGTAAAATAGGGAATCAATAGATGGATCTGGAACCTGGCAAGAAGCCCACGTGGATATCAGTACCCCAAGATGGCTGCTGGAAAACCCTCGTGAGATTTCTGCCATCCGGAATGAGGTTTCCTCTGGAAGCCAGGAGAAGGCTCAAATATTCTCCAGGGACATTATCATTGGGCCCACCCAGGGGATTGAGGGTGGGGTAATCAATCAAAACAGCAAACAGCCGGGATTCCTCCTGTGTCATTAGCAAAGGGGTGGAATAATTAATGGTTTAAAAAGCAAGCACAATGGCTGAACCTTTCTCTCTCTCTTGCCTTCTGCGCCCTGCTCTTGCTGGATCAACACGCAAGTAAAACCTGGGTATTTATAATCTATAATGGAAAATTGTAGTCTATAAAGCAGCCCTCTCTACCACTCTTCAGCCCCTTCCTCTCTACCTGGGACCTATGTTCTGTTATTTTCTCCCATTTCTCTTCTCACCACTCCTTAATAAATTACTGGCCTAACTAACCTGACATGCTCTTGAAATTCATTTCTGCAGCATAGTCAAGAACCTAGACAAAATCCGGTAACATGAGGAAGAGCAGGCAGCAAGGGAGGGGGCAACGACCACCCCAGAACAGAATTTTCAATCATTAAAAATGATATAGGGAGGCGGCTGTGGCTCGATCAGTGGGGCTCCCGTTTGCCATGTGGGAGGCCCCGGGTTCGGTTCCCGGGGCCTCCTGGTGAGGGCGGGCCCACCCGCGCGGCGTGGTTGGCTGACCCGGCAAGCGCAAGCAGCAAGGGGGGGATAAATGAATAAATAAATAAAATCTTAAAAAAAAAAAATGATATAACCCTTATCTCTCAGCCTAGATCACTGATTTCTTATCTATTCATCCAAAATATTGACTATACATATAAGTAAATGCTTATACTTGTTCTATCAATACTTTGAATAGAAGGACTCATGGGAAAAGCAACTTTATTTTATTTTCATTTTGTTCTTCCACTATTCTTTAAAATCTGTTGAGGAGGAATGACCCTTCTACCCTTGAATGTAAACCAGAGCAGGTCCCAGGACATTTCTGGTTACTCTTGAGTAATTGAAAGTCTTAGAGTCACTTTAAGTTGAAAACCCAGTCCCATTTCAGAAATTAGAATTTACAGTCCTGTGTCATAATCAAAGATTCCCTGACTTCATGCAGAACTACTCATTGCCTTTCTCCCATAACTGGGCTGAGTTACGGAAAGGTCACTTGCTTTTGGGTTAAGATAGTATGACTGTCTTCTTACCTCTTTCTTGCTCTTCTTATTCCCCAGCTTTTGCTACCTGAGGTTTCTGACTTCACTAAAGGCCAAAGTAGGGTGAGAGAGGAGAACTAAATGGGGCAGGAAAGTTCTTACTTGACTGGATTGTGGTAAAATAGTTCAGTGCTTTCTGAAATGACCCCCTTCTCTCATGGTGTGCTTGTGATGGTTATTTTGAGGACCTCCCTTCCCATCCCTGGGTGTCTTTTTACCTGTAGTTCCCATGACCTGGGCAAACGCATTATTCTGTGGTTCCAGAGCTCTCCTCAGCAACTTAAGAGTCCTGTGCTTACTTCTCTACCGAGACCTGTCCATCCCTGTTAGCCCAGTGGAACCTTTCTTAGAGTTGTGCAGCCATCTGGAGCGCTTTCAATCTAAGCCTCCTTCCTCCCCTCTCTTTCTCAGGAGGGATCAGGTCTGAAGCTCCGATGCCACCTGCACCGCACTTCTTCTCCCTCTCCGCTTTATTCTATCTTTTGTTTTGTTTTGTTTTTGAGGTACCAGGGGCCGGGGATTGAACCTGGGATGAGACCTCGTATGTGTGAAACTGGCGCTCAACCACTGAGCCACGTCGGCTTCCCTGAGCTGTTTTCTCCTCTGTTTTTGATTGTTGTTTGTTTCTCAGGGGGCACTGGGAACTGAACCTGGGACCTCCAATGTGGGAAGCAGGCACTCAACTGCTTGAGCCACATCCGCTTCCCTCTTTATTCTTCATATGAGTTTCCACTAATAAACTTTACCTTTTTAAATTCCATCTTGGCATCTTCTCCTCAGAGGACCTGAACTGACACCCTGTCCTAGCTTCAGAGTCCCCCATGGGACTAGGACTAGCTTCCTTACTGGAAGCTTCTGTTGCAACTGCATCACAGTTCAACTTCTTCTTGTTCAAGCTTGCTTTCTTCAGTCTTTAAAAAGCTCAGTACCCAACAGCTTTCCCCAGTAGATCTTCTGCATGCAAAACTCTGTCTCAGAGTTTATAGATGGGGGAACCCATCCTATGACAAAGGGCTAATAGTATGGCCTCTGGAAAAGAATAGCTTCCATTTAATATATTTTTTAAACAAATCAATTTTGTTCACACTTCTCCACTATATGTTTACCCTTTTTTTTAAACAAGTCAATTTTATTGATACTTATTAATAAAGCATACAATCCATCCAAAGTGTACAATCAACGGTATTTGGTATAATCACATAGTTGTACATTTATCAATTCAACCATTAGAGCATTTTCATTATTCCAATAATAATAATAGAAAACAAAAAACAGACAAACAAAAAACTCATCACTTCTCAATCTCTCTCTGTTTCCTTGCTGTACATAGCTGCTATTCTGTTTCTGTCTCCCTAGTTTATTTGTATTTATATTTTGTATAGATGAAGTCAAGCAAAATGGTAATACTCTGTATCTAGTTTCTTTCTCTTAGTATATTTCCCTTTTTAAAAACCCTTATTGGAAGATTATTAATATATTACTATATACTACTGTCCATAGTTGGCTTTGGTTGCATTTTTGCCTGATATTAACATCTTGTAATATTAACATACATTTGTTCAGTTTCAAAGAACCATTTGATACTAAAAATTGACATATGAAGCAGAATATTTTGAGTCAAAAGAAGATTAAAGATTCATATGGCTGAAATGTATTTCCATTCTTCTGTTTGAGCCAGACGAGACACAGAAGGTCTCCATGTGGAATATTGTGCATGGGAAAGAAGGTTTCGAATACAGGCACTGGGTCCTGTCCAGAATGAAATATTCATACCTGAAGCATGGGCTGCTCCAATAATCCTTGCTCGAATTAGCCCCTCTCTCTTTTTGTTTCTTATTAATTTAATCTTTCCACGAAAAATTTCCAGGTGATGGTTTAGTTTTTCTTTCAACTCATCTGGAAAAATATCCAATTTATGAACTACAACTACAGAAATTACAACAATTTATCACAAATATGATTAGCTCCTAAAAAAGCATGCTCTTCCACAGAACTTCTAACTTTAAGTGTAATTTTTATCCAATATAAGGAAGGAAGAAGAAAAGTGATTCATCATCTAAGTCAGGAGTTCTTAACCTTTTTTGTCCCATGGACCCCTTTGCCACTCAGGTGAAAACCACAGATCCCTTACCAAGTCCACACTCTACTGTGTATTATTAATAAATATATCACACCCGTACCAACACGTCCCCACAAGAGTAATGTTTTTTTGAATTTCAATTCAAGCTCCCCTTGTTAAGAACCCTTGATCTAAGTCAACTGTAAATGTTCTGCTATGCTTCTAGTTAAATACTTCTATTTTAATAAATTGCTGGCAGTGGTAATCACTGATATGAACTTGAAACCTTAGGTTTTTCAGAAGATAGTCATGCTGTTGGCTTGCGGCCAAGAGAGACCATGACTTTGAGAAGTTGGATGGCAGGAAGTTAGCTCCGGACACTTGTGTAACTCAATAGGGGCTGTTCCCTGGGCCTCCTTCAGCCCCCGCCCCTCAACTAAGGGAGTCCATTGGCAGTGCCTCCTGGGTGTCAGCAGGGTAGACAGGCTTCAAGTTCAAAAAACTGTCCCATAACCCAACATTTCATTGTGTATTAAAGGCAGGAATGTGTCATTCCTGAGCTCCATCAGAGCACTGACTATCCCATTTCCTGTATTTGAGGTTCTACATGGGTCAAAGACTAGGTCACTTGATGGGGCAGGTAAAATCAAGAGTCTTATCTGGCAGCACACCCATATCTTGGCCATCAGCAGCGATTTCACAGTCTTATGAAGGGGGACCACAATGTCTAAGGAACATACAAGCGGGTCACCAGATGTCTCTAAACTCATGGTGTGGTCTGAAAGGCTGGAGTAGAGAGAAGTCATTCCTGGGACTGCATCCCCATGGCAGGATCTTTGCATTTAAATGTGCTTTCATGTTAAGTGCCTGAATCATGTCATGCCCCTGCACAGAGCCCTTTAGCATCTCGTTTTCTTCAGAAAAAATTTTAACAATGCCCTTCTTGGGCAGTTCCCTTTTTAATATCTCTGTTTTTATCCCCCCCACCAGCTCTGCACTCTAGTCATTGTAAACTATTCTAAGCTCACCATGTTCTCTCTTGCTAAGCGTCTTTACAATTCTATTTTCTCTGTCTAAAACACCTTTTCCTTCCTCTCCACCTGGGTAACTTGAACTCATTCTTCAGATCTCACTTAGATGCCAACTCTTCCTGGAAGTCTTTCCTGATCCCTAAGGATGAAGTTAGTGCCCCTACATTTACCTTGTGGAAGTATTAACCACCCTGTTAGACCAAGCACCATAAGGACAGGGACCAGGTCTTACAGGTTCACCAGTACACCAAAAGCACCTAGCAGTGTCCCAAAAATATATGCTTTGAATAAGAAACCTCAAGTGCTATCAGTAGATTAGAGAGATTATTAGTGCTTGACCTTACCGTATTCGCTCATGTCGTCTACCAAAATAATTTCTTCAAGTATATGGTGTGGAGTGAGATTAATAACACTGGACACTGTCCGAAACAAGGTATTATATTCTTCATTAAAGAAGCAAATAACAACACTGGCAGTAGGTAGTTTGTATGGGTAATGTTTTTTAAGACACCTGCGGGCATAAATATTTGGAAGAAAATGTTCATTTAAAGCCTTAGATGTTTTGCTGTCTAATTCAAACACCTTCCTTATTTTCATTTTTTCCTCTTTATTCCCACAATTGAGGATAATGAATGTTGACAGTACATTTAAAATTACAAAAACTAAGATACAAAAGTTTAACTTCTCATGTTCTAATATTTCCTAAATCATTTCCCCTTCTTAATAATGCTGATAATTGCTCTTTCCTGACTCTGTTTTGATCATCTTAGTTGTATTTTAAACATACTATAAGCACAAATTATATCCTTATTTTGGCTTCTATTTTATGAAACTAAATTGGTAGGCTTATACACATGGAAAAGTTTACCATTGTACTACTATTGTACTATCTTCAAAGAAAACACATGCTTTATTTATTATTTTAGGTGGTACCAGAGATTGAACCTGGGACTTTGTACATGGGAAGCAAGCACTCAATCACTAAGCTACAACTGTACCCCTATTCTTATATTTGTGTAGTAGATATGATGCAATTGGATTTCTTCTAGGTATTTGACAAAAACTTTTTCTATTATATACGTGAGGAAAAAATAGAAGCTGAGTTCTAGTAATATTAATTATTAACTATTAATGATTGTATGGATCTCTATAATATTTTTTAGAAATATTTTGGTGGTAAGTGACAGAATCTCCCCTGGAGCTAGCTTACGTAAAAGATATGACACAAATGTCTCATAGGACCTAGCGATAAGAATGCAATCAGAGCCTCAAAGAACCACCAGAACTAGAGGCTTGCATGCCATTTGATGCTCTCTCCATCTCTGCTCTTGTCCTTACATTTGGGGATAAAAATAATGATGATGACAATAACAACAATGTCAACCTACCTCATATGGTTGTGAGAATGCAATGAATTAATGTACATGTAAAATGGTCAGAATAGTGACTGATGCATATTATTACATAAGTGTTATGATGTTTATTCTCTCTCTGCACTCTAGATGTTTTCCACTTCTTTACTCCACAGACTGGGAAATGTGGCTGACTTCAGTATATCATATAGTCCAGCACCCAATAAGAAGGTAGGACTTCCTCTTTCCCAAGACCAAAAATCACAGGAAAGGAGTCATTGGCCCAGCTGGCTCAGGTGCCCACCCCTGGGCTAATCAATTGTAGCCAGGGAGTGGGGTCAAAATATAAAATTCCCATTGCAACCATGTGAAAAAGGAAATGGGATGGGAAACACCTAGAAAAGAGGTACTGGGCCAGCAATCCTCTAAGTATCCACTACAGTACCTTTAGCATATTCATGGGTTGAAGTCACCATAGAAGAAGAGGGCCTTGTCTTGGACAGCATTTTCATCCAAAAAACAGATGATGATATGGAAGGAATGCCTATCAAATGGAAGCTGCCATGATGAGCAGAGGAATGGTAATTATGTTAGATGACAGAACCAAGAAAATATATGAACAGTTTGTAATGATGGGTAAAGTAAAACATCCTGCACATGGATATGAAACATTAAGTGGGAAAATATGGCTTTGCAGAAACATGGAGGACAAAAATTAAGAGGCTTAAATGATCAGTAAGATTATTGAGTTATCAGAGAGGAAGTAGATGTGTGTGAGAGAGAATGGAATGATGCTAGGCTGAATTAATGGAAGTATAATATCAAGAATGAGGATGGGGAGGCGGCTGTGGCTCGATCAGTGGGGCTCCCGTTTGCCATGTGGGAGGCCCCGGGTTCGGTTCCCGGGGCCTCCTGGTGAGGGTGGGCCCGCCCCCGCCCGCATGGCGTGGTTGGCTGACCCAGCGAGCACAAGCAGCAAGGGGGGGATAAATGAATAAATAAATAAAATCTTAAAAAAAAAAAAAAAAAAAAGAATGAGGATGGTGATAACCCAGGGTGAACTTGTGCTGCTTAGAACATATCTCTAATATTATATTCAATCCTGGGTATGTCATTTTAACAAAACTACAGATAAATGGGAGTACCTTCAGAGGAATGAGAACTTGATGGTGAAGGAGCTTGAAATTATGTCACATGAGGATTCTTTAGACCCTCAAGAGAAACCTGGTATATATGGGTTTCTCTAAAATTAATTGAGAAATGTTTCTGTTGGTATCTCCTGTAGAAAAACTTTTCTGATAAGCTGATTTCAGGTGTAAAAATAATTTGGATAAGGCCTGAGTTTGGTTGTCCTTGGTTAGCTGAACCATTCTCTGCTGGTTGTATAAATTAATATTATAACATAGAGCAAGACTTCTGAAAATTTTAACGTGCATAAAAATCACTTGGAGATCTTGCATATCACTTGGAGAACATTTCATTTACTTTTGCAATACACGGGCTAAAATTCTCCAGACCTCAGCTGACTTGGCAATCTGCTCACAGCTTTGCTATATATTTTTTATATTTAATTTTGAAATAATTTCAAACATACAGAGCAGTACAAAATCCATACAGAGAACTCCAACATACCCCAATCCAGACACCCAGATCCACCAACTTTTAATATTTTGCCATATTTCTATTTATCCATCTATCTGCCCATCTGTCATCTGTATCTATCTATCTATCTATCTATCTATCTATCTATCTATCTATCTAT
>JAKSZT010000049.1:33729670-33749349 GCA_026826555.1 Tolypeutes matacus
TATCTATCTATCTATCTATCTATCTATCTATCTATCTATCTATCTATCTATTATCTATCTATTATCTATCTATCTACCTACCTATCTATCTAGAAACAGATATTTTCTAGATGTGTATTTTCTGTCTTTACACATTTGAGAGAATAGGTTGTATACATCATGTTCCCTGACAAATTAATACTTCCGTGTATATTTCCTAAGAAAGGATATTCCCTTTGTAATCTTAAGTACAATTATCAAATTCAAAAAATTTAACATTGATATAAAGCTTACAATCTATGTTCCAAATTTTCATTTGTCCCAAATTGTCCTTTTGGGCTTTTTTCCATCCATTATTAGATCTAGTTCAGGATCAAATATTGCATTTAATTGTCATTGTCTCTTGTTCTCTCTCTTTTTTTTTTTAAAGATTTATTTATTTATTTATCTCCCCTCCCCTCTTGTTGTCTGCTCTCTGTGTCCATTTGCTGTGTGTGTTCTTCTGTGTCTGCTTCTCTTTTTTTTTTTTAACCGGGAGGTCCCGGGGATCGAACCTGGGTCCCTCCATATGGGAGACGGACGCCCAACCATTTGAGCCACATCCGTCCTCCTGCTTGTCTTCTCTTTAGGTGGGACCTTCCAGAGAGGGAGAGAGGCGGTCAGTCTCTTGCGTCACCTCAGCTCCCTGGTCTGCTGCGTCTCTTATTGTCTCTTCTCTGTATTTCATTTTGTTGCATCATCTTGCTGTACCAGATCTCCACTCGGGCCAGCACTTCACTCAGGCCAGCACTCCTATGTGGGCCAGCACTCCGCGCAGGCCAGCTCTCCTGTGTAGGCCAGCACTCCACGCGGGCCAGCTCTCCACACAGACCTTCACCAGGAGGCTCCAGGAGTCGAACCCTGGACCTTCTATATGATAGATGGGAGCCCAATTACTTGAGCCACATCTGCTTCCCCATTGCCTCTTTAGTCTCTTATTTTTTAATTGCGGAAACATATACATAACAGAACCTGGGCTCTATTTTCTGTCTCTATGTGTTTACATATTCTAGTTATTTCATAAATAGAATTATATATATATATATATATATATATATATATCTGTACCTTTATGTCTGACTCATTTTACTCAGCGTGATTCTTTAAGTTCTTTAAGGTTCATCCATGTAGTAGCATCTATCATTCTTTTTTATTCCATTGTCTGTATATACCACATTTTGCTTATCCTTTCACCTGCTGATAGACATTTGAAATTGGGAAGTGTAGCCCTCTAATTTTGTTCTTTTTCCAGATGGTTCTGGCTATTTGGGGTCCCTTGGCCTTCCATATAAATTTAATGATTGACTTTTACATTTTTACAAAGAAGGCAATTGGGATTTTGAATGGGATTGTGTTAAATCTGTAAATTGCTTTGAGTAGTATTGATATCTTAATGATATTAAGTCTTCCATAAACAAAACAAAAAAAACCCCTAGGAATGGGGGCGGATGTGGCTCAAATGGTTGGGCATCCGTCTCCCATATGGAGGGATCTGGGTTCGATCCCCGGTACCTCCTGGTAAAAAAAAACAAAAACAAAAACAAAAAAACCAACCAAGCAACAAACAAACAAACAAACAAACAAAAAAGTCTTCCAGTCCATGAACACAGAATATCTTTTCATTTATTTAGGTCTTCTTTAATTTCTTTCAGTAATGATTTGTACTTTTCTGTGTAAAAATCCTTTATATCCTTGGTTAAATTTATTCCTAAATATTTCATATTTTCAGTTATGATTTTAAATGGAATTGATTTCTTGATTTCCTTTTTGGATTCTTTGCTGATTTTTTTGTATTGATCTTATACTCCATCACTTTACTGAGTTCATTTACTAGGTCTAGTAGCTTCTTGTAAATTCTTTGTGATTTTATATGTTATCTGCAAATAGGAATAGTTTTACTTCATCTTCAATTTGAATTACTTTTATTTCTTTTTTCTTGTCTAAACGCTCTGGCTAGTACTTCCAGTATGATGTTGACTACCAATGGTAATAACGGACATATATTAATCTTTAATATTACATAAAATGGAAACATGATTTAAAAATTCACATGAACTTCTGGGAAGGTGGCAGATTAGAAACACATGGGACTCATTCCCCTTCCAGAAAAATAGCTAGAGGACAGGTTAAAATGGCCTGGAAAAAGATCTTCTAGGGTTTAGGAAACCGGGAAAATGCTGGACACTGTCCAGAAGAGAGAGGAACAAAGGAGGGGAATCGTGAGGGCAAAACTGTCAGTTGAAACCAGGAGCTGCTACTGGCACCCTTCCCCACACTAAAGACACTTTAGAATTCTCAGGTCTCTGAGCAGGCTTCAGACAAAGAGGGCTCCAGGGATCTACTGCCCCAGGAAAGGGGAGAGAGAAGGACACAGCCTAAGGCTGACTTAGTTTTTGACACACAAATTTGGTCTGCTGTGTTCCATGAGCCCTTTCAGGCTGAGTGGGGCCATGTAATTGTTTGTCTTGGGAGCCAGCAAGGGACTAAACCAGGATGCTTGTTGAGGATGCAGAGGAGAGTGGAATTATTTCCTACCCAGAAAAGGAAGGGGGCTACCAGAGAAGGCTGGAGAACTGTCTCTGAGAAAGTTTGAATTACAAGCCTCTTAGCCTCCAGGCAGGAACCTCTATCACATTTATCAGGTCCAAGTTACAGCAAACACACTGCTACCAGGGATTGAACGAAGAGGGCTGCCAAAAACCACCATCTGCTGGCAGAACAAGGAAGTGCAGGAGAGAAAATTAAAAGTAAATAAGTACGAGGCTTTTACCAGCCTTCATAGCCTCCCTCCCAAAGGCCCTAGGAATCAGGTCTGCAACCTATTACTGGGTCCAGAGCCCAGTTTTGAGCAACTAACAGAGACAATCCTAACAATCCAGGTTGAACGAAGAATCAAAGAGCAACAGTAACACAGCCTCCTGCCACTAAATCCCTAGGAAAGTGAAGGAAATTGAGCATCTGAGTAAACTACAATCCTAACCAGATGCCTAGACATCAGCAAAAAATTATGAGCCATATTAAGAAAATGGAAGACATGGCCCAAGAAAAGGAATATATCAAAGTCCCAGAAGAGATCCAGGATTTGAGAGAACTAATTAGTGAGATTTCCAAAATCAAATTAATGAGTTGAAAGACAATATGGCTAAAGAGATAAATGATATCAAGAAGACATTGAGGGAAGTGTATGTGGCTCAAGCAATTGGGTGCCCACCTACCACATGGGAGATCCCAGGTTTGGTTCCCTGTGCCTCCTAAAGAAGACAAGCAAGACAGTGAGGTGATGCGATGGGCTGGTGTGGCGAACTGACACAACAAGATGATGTAATGAAGAGACAAATGAGGAAACACAATGAGAGACACAAAAAGCAGGAATGGAGGTGGGTCAAACCATTGGGCACCTCCCTTCTACATGGGAAGTCCCAAGTTTGGTTCCTGGTGCCTCCTGAAAAAGAAGACAAATACACAATGAACACAGAGAGCAGAAAGCAAGCACAAACAATGAGGTGGGGGGAGAAATAAATATATAAAATAAATCTAACAAAAAAGAAGAAGAAGATATTGAGCAAGTACAAAGAATTTGAAATCCTGAATAGAAAAGTAACAGAGTGAGGTGGATGTGGCTCAAGTGATTGGAGACAGTTCTCCAACCTTCTCTGGTAGCCCCCCCCCCTTCCTTTTCCGGGTAGGAAATAATTCCCAGGTCTACCATATGGGAGGACCCAGGTTGGATCCCTGAGGCCTCCTGGTAAAGGTGTACAGGTGAGCCATTCAGCAAGATGATGACATAACAAAAGAGATGCAGAGGAGAGTCAAGATGAAATGT
The DNA here is from genome assembly GCA_026826555.1 of Tolypeutes matacus. Classification (NCBI taxonomy): domain Eukaryota; kingdom Metazoa; phylum Chordata; class Mammalia; order Cingulata; family Chlamyphoridae; genus Tolypeutes; species Tolypeutes matacus. Next base: position 33,733,512 of record JAKSZT010000049.1, read on the forward strand.
GCCAGAAACCAGGAACTGAGGTGATGCAAGTGTCAGGGTGCCTCTCTTCCATATCAGAGGTCCCTAGGATCCAATCCCGCTGAAACCTGGGGGAGAAAAATGAGAAAAGAAGGCAAAAAGGAAAGGGAAAGGAAATGCAAAGGAAAGGGAAGGAAAGACACAATAGATGAGATAAAAAACACATTAGATAGGGAATGGAGGTGGCTCAAGTGATTAGGCACCTCCCTCCCACATTGGAGGTCCTGGGTTCAGTTCCCAGTGCCTCCTAAACAAACAAGGAAGACTAACAGACACAGCAAGTGCAAATAACCAGGAGGTGGGTGAGAAATAAATAAATGCATTAGAGGCATACAATAGCACACTTGAAATGATAGAAGAAAGAACAAGGGATACTAAAGACAGAAAAGATAAAAGTGAAGAGAGAAAATAACATAGAAAAGAATGGAAAAAATTGAGCAGGGACTCAGGAAATTGAATGACAACATGAAATGCAACAACATATATGTCATGGGAGTTCCAGAAGAAGAGAAGGGAAAAGGAGCAGAAAGAGTATTTGAGGAAATAATAGCTGAAAATTTCCCAACTCTCACGAAAGAAATGAACTTACATGTTCAAGATGCGTAGCATAGCCCAATTAGAAAAAATGTTAATAGACCTACTCCAAGACACATACCACTCAGAATGTCAAACTATCAAAGATAAAAAGAAAATTTTGAGAGCAACAAGGGAGAAGCAAACTTTCACATACAAGGGATACCCAGTAAGACTTAGCGCAGATTTCTCATCAGAAACCATGGTGGTGAGAAGACAGTGGTATGATACAATTAGGAAACTGAAAGAGAAAAACTGCCAGCTGAGAATTCTTTATCCAGAAAAATTGTCCTTCAAATATGAAGGTGAGTATAAAATATTCACAGACAGAAACTAAGAGAGTTCATAAAAAGTATCCACCTTTGCAGGAAATATTAAAGGAAGCCTTAGAGCCTGAAAGAAAAAGACAGGAGAGAGAGGCTTGGAGGAGAGTATTGAAGAAAGCATAGCAGAAAAGATAACCAAAAGAGTAAAAAGACAGACAAACATATATGACATATGAAAACCAAAGAATAAATGATGGAAGTAAATAATGCCTTTATAGTGATATCATTAAGTGCAAATGGATTAAACTCCCCAATCAAAAGATATAGGCAGGAAGCAGATGTGCCTCAACCAGTTGGGCTCCCACCTACCATATGGGAGGTCTCAGTTTGGGTCTCAGTGCCTCCTAAAGAAGACAAAAAACGCTGTACCCACTGCAACAAGCTAGATGCCACACTTGCTGCAATGAGCTAGATGCTGCACTGTAGCAATGAGCTAAGCACTGCACTGTTACAGCAAGCAGATACCTAAACGAGCAGATGCCACAAGCCAGTAGACACCACAGCCCATGGGGAGCAGATGTGGTTCAGGCTGTTGGGTGCTCACCTCCCATGTGGGAGGTCCTGGGTTTAGTTTCCGGTGCCTTCTGGAGAAGGCAAGCAAACAATGAGCAGACAGATGAGAGAACCATCTGGGGGATGGGGGGGTGGATAAATTTTTAAAAATAAAGTAAATAAATAAATCTTTTTTTTTTTTTTTTTTTTAAGATACAGGCTGACAGAATGGATAAAAAATCATGAACCATCCATCTGCTGCTTACAAGAGGCTCACCTTAGACCCAGGGATACAAACCAGCTGAAAGTGAAAGGTTGGAAAAAGATACTCCATGCAAATAGTAACCAAAAAAGAGCAGGGGTGGATATACTAATATTGGACAAAACAGACTTTAAATGCAAACAGGTTATAAGAGATACAGAAGGCCATTATATATTAGTAAAAGGGACAATCCACCAGGAAAATATGTCATAAATATCTATGCATCTAACCAGGGTGCCCCAAAATATATGAGACAAACTCTGGCAAAACTGAAGGGAGAAATAGACACCTCTACAATAATCATTGGAGACTTCAACGCACCGCTCATACCTTCAGATAGAACAACGAGACAAAAGACCAACAAGGTAACAGAGAACCTGAACAATAATAAAAGAGTTAGACCTAATAGACATATACAGAACGTTGTACCCAAATTCAGCAGTTTATACATCCTTCTCAAATGCCCATGAATTTTTCTCCAGACCACGTTGGGACACAATGCACTCTCAATAAATATAAAAAGATTGAAATTATATAAAACAACTTCTCATATCATAATGGGATGAAACTGGAAATCAATAATAGATGGGGGGGAAGCGGCTGTGGCTCAATCAGTGGGGCTCCCGTTTACCATGTGGGAGGCCCCGGGTTCAGTTCCCGGGGCCTCCTGGTGAGGGCGGGCCCGCCCGCACGGTGTGGTTGGCTGACCCAGCGAGCACAAGCAGCAAAGGGGGGATAAATGAATAAATAAATAAAAATCTTAAAAAAAAAAAAAAAAATAAATAAATAATAGATGGGGAAGAGGTAAATTTGCAAATGTGTGGAGGCTAAACAACCCACTCCTAAATAATTAGTGAAAAGAATTAACACCAATCCAGTTTAAACTCTTCCAAAAAATTGAAGAGGAGGGAAAATTACCCCACACATTTTATGAACCCAACATCACCCTAATACCAAAGCCAGATGAAGACAGTAAAAGAAAAGAAAATTTCTAACCAATCTCTCTAATGAACATAGATGCAAAATTTCTCAACAAAATACTTGAAAATCCAATCCAAGGGCATATTTAAAAACTTATACATCATGACCATGTGGGATTTATACCTGGTATGCAAGGCTGGTTCAACATAAGAAAATCAATGTAATGCACCACCTTAAGCAATTGAAAGGGAAAAAAACCACATGATCCTCTCAAATGAGGCAGAAAAGGCATTCAACAAAATCCAGCATCCTTTCTTGATAAATAGGAATACAAGGAAAATTCCTGAATGTGATAAAAGGCATATATAAAAAATCCACAGCCAACACCATACTCAATGGGGAAAGGTTGAAATCTTTCCTTCTAAGATCTGGAACAAGACAAGGATGCCTACTGTCACCATTGTTATTCAACATTGTACTAAAAAGTTCTAGCTAGAGCAATTAGACAAGGGAAAAAAAAAAAAAGAAAGAAAAAACTACAGGCATCCAAATAGGAAAAGAGGAAGTAAAACTCTCACTATTTGTGGCTGACATGATACTATATTCAGAAAATTCTGAAATGTCTACAACAAAACCACTTGATCTAATAAATGAGATCAGCAAAGTGGCAGGATACAAGATCAACATACAAAAAATCAGTAATGTTTTTGTACACTAGTAATGAAAAATCTGAGGAGGAAATCAGGGGGAAAATTCCATTTACAATAGTGTGGCAGTTTGATATTATTTATGAATTCCAAAAAGAGATATTGATTATGTTTGTAAACTGGTCTGTTCCTCTGGGCATGATACCCTTTGATTGTACTAAATTCAAAGGTTTTACATTTGCTTACTTTGTTAAGATTAGAGCTTTGATTTTACTGCGTCATTAAAGTGACTCAGGGTTGAGTCCCTGCCCCATTGTTGGGCTATATAAATGGATTCTCATTCAAGAAGAAGAAACACAGGAGAACACAGAAGTAGATACACAGAGAAGATACACAGAGGAAGAGAGCTCCATGGACACGGCAGAGGCCCTGGGGAGAGAGATGAGTCATTTGCCTGATAGTTTACAGCTGACCTTGTGAAGAGACCAGCGCAGATGAGCCCAGAAAGAAATGAGCCCTGGGAAGAGAGACAGGCCCTTTGCCAACCTACAGCTGAGATTGGAAGAATCTGGACCCAATGAGCCCTAAGAGGGAAGAGGAAGGCTGAACCCTCGCAGACATCACCCACCATCTTGCTTCAACACATGGCAACAGAGTTTGGTAAGGAAGTAACCTTGAGTTGGACTCTTTAGGGCCTTGTAACTGTAAGCTTTTACCTGAAATAAATACCCTTCATAAAAGCCAACAGATTTCTAGTACTTTGCATCAGCACCCCTTTGGCTGACTAATACAAATAGCAATAAAAAGACTCAAATACCTAGGAATCACTTTAACCAAAGAAGTACAGGATCTATATGCAGAAAACTACAAAACAATGCTAAAAGAAATCAATGAAGACATAAACAAATGGAAAGACATTCCCTGTTCATGGGTTGGAAGACTAAATATTGTGAAGATGTCAATCCTACCCAAACTGATTTATAAATTCAATGCTGTACCAATCAAAATTCCAACAGCTGACTTTACAGAAATGGAAAAGGCAATTACCAAATTTATTTGGAAGGGAAAGTGCACCCAAATAGCCAAGAGCATTCTGAAAAAGAATGGGAGGAATTTTACTGCCTGACCTTGAAACATATTACAAAGCTACAATGGTCAAAACAGCATGGCACTGGCATAAAGATAGACACATTGATCAGTGGAATAGAATTGAGAGTCCAGAAAGTAACCCTCACCTCTATGGCCAACTGGTTTTTGACAAACCTGCCAAGTCCGTGTTAACGGTACAAAACAGTCTCTCCAACAAATGGTGCTGGGAGAAATGGATATCTATAACCAAAAGAATGAAAGAGGTTGATTGCATAGATGGCTGGTTACATCTACAATCAGCTGAGGAAACTGCCATCAGTAATGACGTCTCATCTAATCAGTTGAAGGTCTTAAAAGGAGAAGTGATTTCAGCATCCAGGGAGAGAATTCCCATCTCTAATTGAGACAGCTAGCATCTACTGGGGAACTCATCGAGGACCTTCATCAGAGCCCCTGGCTTGTAGCCTGCCCTGTGGAATTTGGACTTGTGCATCCCCACGGTTGCATGAGACAATTTTCTAAAATCTCATACTATTTACAGATATCTCCCATTAGTTGTGTTTCCTTAGAGAACCATGACTAATACAGATTTGTTCCCACAAAAAAAAAAGAAAGAATGAAAGAGGACTCCTATCTCACTCCTTATTCAAGAGTCAACTAAAAATGGATCAAAGACCTAAATATAAAAGCCAGGACCTTAAAACTACAAGGAGAAAATGTAGGGAAACATCTTAAAGACCTTGTGGTAGGTGGTGGTTTCTTGCACCTTACACCCAAAGCATGTGCAACAAAAGGAAAAATAGATAAATGGAACCTCCTCAAAATTAAACATTTTTGCACCTCACAGGCCTTTGTCAAAAGGGTGAAAAGGCAGCTGACTTAATGGGAGAAAATAATTGGAAATCACATGTCTGATAATTGTTTAATATCCATGATATATAAAGAGATGTTACAACTCAACAATAAAAAAACAAACAACTCAATTAAAAAATGGGCAAAAGACTTGAATAGACATTTGTCCAAAAAAGAAATACAAATAGCAAAAAAAAAGAAAAGAAAAGAAAAGAAAAAATGTTCAACATCACTATTGATTAGGGAAATGCAAATCAAAACTACAATGAGATACCATTTCACACCTACCAGAATGTCCATTAATAAAAAGAGAACTACAAGTGTCGGAGGGGATGTAGAGAGTTAGGAACACTTATTCACTGTTTGTGGGAATGCAGAATAGTACAGCCACTGTGGAGGATTGTTTGGCAGTTCCTAAATAAATTGAATATAGATTGTTATGTGACCCTGCAATACCACTACTGGGTATATACCCAGAAGAACTGAGAGCAGTGACACAAATAGACATCTGCACATAGTGGTATTATTCACAATTATCAAAAATTGGAAACAACCCAGGTATTATCAACTGATGAATGGATAAACAAACTGTGATGTATTCACACAATGGAGTATTTTGCAGCTGTAAGAAGAAATGCAGTTGTAAAGCATATGACAACATGGATGAACCTGGAGGACATTATGTTTGAGTGAAGCAAGCCAGAAACTAAAGGACGTATACTTTATGATTGCATTACTATGAACTAAATTTATTGTGTAACATATTATATGATTCCACTTATATAAAATGTAAATATAAATCAATTTATAAAGATGAAATTTGATTAGTGGTTATGTAGGGCTAGGGAAAGCATGCTACAGGTGTGGAGTTTTTCTTTTTGGAGTAATGAAATAATTCTAAAATTTTTGTGATCATGAATACACAGCATTGTGATTATACTAAAAGCCATTGATTCCACACTTTGGATAGATTGTATAGTAAGTGAATGTATCTCAATAAAACTGTTTAATAGATAAATAAATAATTGTGCAAGAATAGCCAGAAATAGCAGCTATGTACAGCAGGGGAAACAGAGAGATTGAGAGGTAAAGAATTTTCTTGTTTGCTTGTCTGTTTTTTGTTTATTATTAGTATTATTGAAATAATGAAAATGCTTCTCAATAATGATTGAAGTGATGAATGCACAACTATGTGATTATACCAAACACCAGTGATTGTACCCTTTGGATGAATTGTATGCTTTATTAACATGTATCAATAAAATTGATTTGTTGAAAAAAACAACCTAGAGAGCAGATGTAGCTCAAGTGGTTGGGCGCCTAAAAAATATTCACATGGAAAATTTGCAGATCCTTTAGATATATATATAGAGAGAGATCTCAATTTTATTACCTAAGGCTAATCTGATTTATATAGATAAAAAATTAAACAAAATATAATAATAAAAAATAAAGCAGCATATTAAAAGAATAGTGCCTCATAACTGAGATCAGTTTAGTTCAGGAATGTAAGGGTGACAACGTAAGATATCAATAATTTACAGGAGGAAAACCTTATGGTCATGCTAATTCAGTTCTCAGCAATCATTCAATAAAACCTAATTAAATTTAAACTCTGACCCAAAATAAATACATTCCAAATTGGTACAGCTTTGGTCAGTCGACACATATGCCAAAAGTGGACTTTGCTACCAATGTAACAAATAAAAGCCCTCTGGCATTTATGCAATGCACCTATGAGAATAATAGTTTTTAAATAAAGGAAAGAAAAATGATATTAATAAGAATAAATAAGGGTGGAAACTTCAAGTGAAAGAATAAATATGAATATCCTCAATGTAATAAAAAGTTATCAGAATTCAATTTAATTAAAAACTTAAATACGAAAAGAATAATTATCAACTCATTCCAGGAGGCAAGCATTACTTTGACAGTTAAACAAGACAAAGATATGAAAGAAAAATACAGACAAATATCCTTCAGACACATTGATAAAACACTCTAAACAAAACTTTAGCAAATCAAATCCAACAATATATAAAAAGGGTAATACATGATGATCAAGTGGGTCATATCCCAGAAATGCAAGTTTTGTTTACTATTAGAAAAATCAATGTAATTCATCATCCTTTCAAATTAAAAAAGGTAATCCATATGATTATCTCAATATACACACAAAAGCACTTGACAAAATCCAACATTCATTTCTGATGGAAAAAAAACTCTCAGCAAACAAGAAGTTCAAAGGGAATTACTTCCACCTGATAAAGTACATTTATAAAAAAACCTATTGATAATATCATACTTAATGGTGAAAGAGTGGGGTTTTTCCACTAAGATCAAGAATAAGGTAAGGCTGTTCACTCTCACTACTTCTATTCAATATTGTATTTGATGAAATAAAGGCATCTATATTGGAAAGGAAGAAGAAAAAGTGTCTTTATTCCTAGACAACATGCCTATCTTCATAGAAAATCCATAAATTCCTGTTGCTTAAATCAACCAGTGTGTGGTATCTCTCATAGTAGCAGGGCAAATTAAGACAATGAGGTTTCCAGTTCCACATCTTCGCCAATGTTTGGTGTAACCAGTCTTTTTAATTTTAGCCATTCTATTAAGTATGTAGTGGTATCTCATTGTGGCTTAATTTGCATTTTCCTGATGATTAATGATGTTGAGCATCATTTCACGTGTTTATTTGCCACCTGTATATCTTCTGTGTTGAAGTTCAAATACTTTGCCCATTTTTAAATTGGATTTTTTTTTTCTTACTGAATTTTGTAAGTTCATTATATATTCTGGGTATAAGTCCTTATTAGATATATGATTTGCAAATGTTTTCTCCCAGTCTGTGGCTTGTTTCTTCATTCTCTTAGCAGTGTCTTTTGAATAGCAGAAGTTTTTAATTTTGATGAAATCTAATTTATTAATTTTATTTTTATAATTTTGTATTTTTTATTTTGCTTTTGCCTAACCCAAAAATCACAAAGATTTCTCTTGTAGAAGTTTTATACTTTTACTCTTTCATTTAGGTCCATGATCCATTTTGAGTTAATTTTTGTGTATGGTGTGGGATAAGGGCCCAATTTCATCCCTTGGTATGTATCTAGCCATCCAATTGTTCTAGCACCATTTATTGAAAAAACTATCTTTTCAAAATTAGAATGCCTTTACACCTTTAAAAAAAGTCAGTTGTTCATATATGTGTGGGTCTATTTATGGACTCTATAATCAGCTTTGTTGATCTATTTGTCTATTTTGAGGGCCAATACTACACTCTTTTGATTACTACAGCTTTATAATATGCCTAAAAATCAGATAGTGTTAGTCCTCCAAATTTTTTCAGTTTTTTAGAAGGTACTTTTCCTTTCCATATGAATTTTAAAATCATCTGTCAATTTCTACAAAATAAAAAGTACTGTTGTGATTTTTACTGGGACTGCATTGAGTCCAATTAGAGTAGAATTGATATCTTAAAAATATTGATTCTTCTGATTAACAGACGAGGTATGTCTCTCCTTTTATTTAGATCTTCTTAACTATCTCTCAGTAATGGTTTAAAGATTTCAGTGTACAGATCTTAAACATCTTTTGTCAGATTTATCTTTAAGTATTTCAGACTTTTGATGCTATTGTAAATAATATTTTAAAAACTTCAATTTCCAATTGTTTCTTGCTGGTATATACAAATGTTACTGATATTGTATAGTGATCTTGTATCCTGTGATCTTGGTAAATTCACTTATTCTTTTTTGGAGTACATAATTCAACCTGCCACATTTTTATATTGCTGGTGGGAATGTAAAATATTTACCCAAGAGAAAAAAGAGCATCTGCCCATACACAATTTGTATATGAAAGTCCATATTAGCTTTATTTGTAATAAAGACTGGAAGCAATTTAAATATCTATCAACAGGTGAATGGATAAACAAATTGTTCATATATTATACATGGAGTACTACTTAGGAATCAAAAACTACGTGTAACTACTTGAACGAATCTCAAAATCATTATGCTAAGTAAATCTCACTTATTTAAAATTCTAGAAAATGAAAACTAGTCTATGGTAACAAACCCCATGACTGAGAAATCTCATTCCAGCAACTTTCTTCTGAAAATATTAACATGAGTGCATAAAAATGTATGTCAAAGTATATTTGTTACATTATTTTTATAAAGTTGAAAAATTGGAAACAACATGGATTTTTCTAAAAAGAGAAATTGTACATTTACACAATGAATAATAGCTCTCAATTGTTAAAATTAATGAGGCAATTTTTATGTGTAATGCTTTAAAAAGGTCTCTATAATTTAGTTAAGTTAAAAAAAGATATAGAACAATATGTAGAGTAAAGCATATAAAGACTATATATTTATGCTATAGGTTTACTGTTTGCTTATAAATATGTGCATGTATCTAGATACAAATTCTGGAAGGTTATACTCTGAAATAGTGAAAATGATTATCTCTGAATTGGTAGGGAGAAGATAGTCATGTTTCACCTTACACATTTATTATAAAGAAGAAAAAATGATAGGATTGTGGGTGTTTTTACTTTTCCTTTGTGTGTTTTCTATATTATTCAGGTTTTCTGTAATTAACTTATTATTATTTGTATTATTATGTAATTAACTTATTAATTAATTTAACACAAAATAAAATCTGCATACTTATTAATTACAAAAGGAAAAGCAGTAAATTTACAGTGATTTATGGTGAGGAAACCTAGTGGACAATTTTAATCAAGTGATCAAAGGAAACATCACCAGTAACTGGACAAATAGATATCATGTGCCTCCTAATAGGATGCACTGAGAAGGGTACAGCCTCACTTCTGTGGCATTCCTACCTAAAATGCATAACCTGAACTATTTAACCATAAGGAAATATCAGACAAGCCCAAATTGAGGTACATTCTGTAAATCAACTGCTTAGATCTCTTCAAAAGGGTCAGAGTTGTGAAAGATAAGACTTAGGAACTGTTTCAGATGAGAGGAAACGAAGGAGAAAAGACAACTAAAGGCAATATGTGGTTGCAATATATCTTGTGTCCGATCCTACCAGGAAAAGACACTAGTGGGACAACTGTAAAAATTTGAATAATGTCTGTAGGTTAGCTAACAGTATTGTATTAAGGTTAATTTCCTGATTTTGTTAATTGTTCTGGATCTGTGGGTATGTAAGATGTTAATATTTGGGGGATCTAGGTAAAGGCTGTAAGGTACTTCTTTGAAGTGTTTTTGCAACAACTTTGTAAGTTAGAAGTCTCTTCAAAATTGAAAAGCTAAGAAATAAAAAATTAAAAGACCAATTAATATAAAAGATCTAGTCTTCAAAAGATCTGTATCAAATATTTCTTTAGCTTAATGGAAATAATCATGGGAACTTTAAAGTAAAGCAAGGTTCAAACAGAAATTTCACTTAACCGAATAATAGTATTACTAAAATAATGGCTTAGGATTTGCTTAGACTCCAGCTAGCAGGTAAAACGTACTTTAAACACACAATTGTATCTTCCATAGAATTTAATTTCCTATTAAATAAATTAATGAGACAGGTTAGTATAGTGAAAGGGGGAGGGCAGCTGACCCTGCAGCCCACATGGCTGACAGGCCACATGGCCGTGAGACACCACCTGGAAACCTCCTAAAAAGAAAGCTGCCGGAAGGACCCCATGACAATCTCATTTTGAATGAGAGGGAAAACCCCAGATATCTTCAAAGGGCCTCACCATTGGCCTCCTGAGAAATGGTAAGTGGGGCAACCAATTAGAACAGCAAACATGGACCAGGGCCCCATCCATGCCACTCACCCTCCAGTGTGCCCAGGGCCACGCCATGGACCATGTACTTTTCTCATTTTCTTGTTTCTTTTTTTTTTATTTATTTTATTTATTTATTCATTCATTTATCCCCCCCTTGCTGCTTGTGCTCGCTGGGTCAGCCAACCACGCAGTGCGGGCGGGCCTGCCTTCACCAGGAGGCCCCGGGAACCGAACCCGGGGCCTCCCATATGGTAAACGGGAGCCCCACTGATTGAGCCACAGCCGCTTCCCATTTTCTTGTTTCTTAATAAACTTTTTACTCTCTTGCCTACCCTATGGTGTGTCCTTAAATTCTTTCATGGGACATAAGCCAAGAACCTAGAAGCCCAGAAGCCAGAGCCATCTGGTAACATTAATATTTTGAATACTAAATCTGCCAAATCTGCTTTTCTTTTTGGATGAATCTTTCTCTGAACTTTGTAACAAATAATCTTGTGATGGGGGAAGGGAAGAAAAGGGAGGTCACACTATTAGAGGAAAGAAATGGTAGCATGGAGGGAAATTCATAACTCATAGGCATTTTTAAAAAACTGACATTGCTTTTTGTGGTAATAAAAAAAATTGAGAAAAAAAAAAAAAAAAGACCTCTAAATTAACCTCATACCACTTTCTATGGTTTTGTAACTAAGGGGTAAGAACTAACAATAATTATGATTACTAAATCATTATATAGATGCCTTTACATTATAAAATAGCCAGAAATTACTGAAGCCAGCTAGAGTGGTCTGACCCCTGTTTATGGCTTCTCTAGACTTAACCTCAGCCTTGGGTATGCTTACCTTTGAGATGGTAATTCTAGATTGACCTGACCTTTGTTCACAGATTAGGCTCACACTGCTGTATGCTTACTATTGGGATCGTAACACTCCACCCACCTCTTTTTAATATCCATATGGAAAAACCTCTAGAGCACATACTATGCCAATGGGGAAGATAGTTTTTCCATTATAAGTTCTAGAATCTTGAAATGGGATCTTGAAATCTGACTTCAAGTCCTAAAAATCAGAATCTTTCCTATCAGACTTCTAATATCTTAAAATTCAAATCTGGTTCATAACTTTATTTATAAAACTAGTAGGAGGAACATACATTTTATTCCTGGTATCTGGAACAATTCTCTCAGGGCCCAGTCTTCTACTGAGAATGCTATTAAGTCCATATTTAAAAAATCCATCCACCAATTCTGGGTCCGAAAAGTTAAAATCATTATCTGCAAGAAAAGGTAATTAGAGTCATTTGAGTAAAGGTTTACTACCAGGGTTGGATGTGGTTCAAATGGTTGGGCGTCCGTCTCCCATATGGAGGGACCTGGGTTCGATCCCTGGGACCTCCCGGTAAAAAAAAAAAAAAAAAAAAAAATGTTTACTACCATCACTTTGATGCAGGACAATAAGAACAGTTATACCCTGAAGTCGTTCCTTTTAAAATGAATTAGAGTTAGTTGCTTGGAACCTAAACTAACCCCAGATGACAAGGTTAAGGATGGGAGTTCAAAGTATTTACATGAATCAAAGCAAATCCTTAGCAGAGTAGGAACAGCTACCTACTCTAGTCATTCAGTCTGTCCAGGGAAGGAAGTTGCTCAGCCTCCTTGATTCCATCAGGATTCACAACTGTAATTGTGAAACTGTGGTAAAAGAGGAATTTAAGTAAGATGGGAGAAGAGTTGAAACCCCTGTTCCAAATTTTTGTTAGAATAAAAAAAGATAACAGAGGAAAACCCAAACATATCAGTCATAATAATAAATGAAGTTGGGGGTAAATTCCACGAAAAGATAAAAACTCATAGGTGGGAATAAAAGCCAAAATGTCATCATACAAGGTAAGCAAAATAAACTAAAATGGTTAAAAGTCAAAGAATGGTCAAAGAATACAAGACTCAAAATACCATTCAAAAAAAATAAAGAATTCACTAGAAGAAGGATTACAGAAAGTCATTTTATACTGATAATAAAAATGTTAGAATAAAGATTTAACAGTAATGAGCTGTACATATCAAATACTACTGCAAGAAAATCTTTAAGAAAAATTATTAGAAATATCACATATACTGTCAAAAATAATGGAAGATTTTAAGAACTCCAAATCAGAAAAAGAATTACAAAGAATATGAATAATGTAATTAACAAAGTTTCCTTAGTGGATCTATACTGCACTTTGTTGTCTACTTAGAGAATAAACTTTCCTTTGCAATGCCCAAGGAGTGCTTTCCAAAATCTATACAAAAGGCTGTAAAGGAGGTTCTGGCCTAGATGGAGTAGCCCCATTCCTCCCAGGTCTACCCTCTCACAGCTAAAAGATCCTCGGCATAACATAGCAAATAAGCATAGGGAGAATCTGAAAGGTGGAAATAAGAAGGTGGGTTGCTTTGGGACCTCAGGACTGGAAGAATGACATGGGGGTGAGGACCCTGGATTTCCTTACTGCCTTCTGTACCTTCCAGACAGGGTGCTGTAGAAGCCTGCCAAAAGGCACAGACCAAAAATAAATAAATAAATAAATAAATAAATAAATAAATAAATAAATAAATGCCTATCAATAGAAAATCTTTTGGTAATACTTGCTCTATTTCAGCCAAACACTAATGGAAAAATCACACCACACCCTGTGGTTTCAGCATCTTCCACCCACCCACCCCTTGCCACAAGGAGGGCAGCACTTCTATTTCCCCGCCCACTGGTGTTGGCCGGGCTGAGCAGGAACTTTATCTTCCATCCCCTGCCTGGCAGAAGCAGGCAGTGCTCTGATTACCCCAGTGAGTGGTGTCAGCAGGCTGAGCAGGGAGCTGATCTTCTGTTCTTCTGCCTTGTGGAAGCTGGTGATGCTCTAATTCCTCCAGCAAGGCAGTGTCAGGTAGTATCAGCAGCACGGTGAGCCTCCAACCCTACCCAGCAGCAGCAGACCTAATTGTGTCGGGAGGTAGGCTAGTTATCACTCTGCTTCTCCCCATACTCCTGGTGTCAGCAGAGTCCAGTAGCGAAATGAACCTCCACAACCATTTTTAGCTCTGCCTGATGGAGTAAAAGGGCCACTGAGTAGGAATCTTTCAAATGAGGGAGTGCCAGACAGAAGAAACATTATAGGAAAGGACAAGGAATAGCATGCTACGTGCTGCCAAGTAAAAGCTGAATCAGTAGGGAATGGTGGGAGGTGAGACAGAAGAGAGATCAGAGACAGATTCAGAGAGCCTATGACAAGGAACAGATCCCAGAGGGTTTATGTCCAAGCCCTATAGGTGATGGACAGCCAATGGAGAAGATTACAAACAATACAGAGACATGGTTAGATCTGCATTCTAGGTTACTTATTTATGGTGTCACTGTGGAGTCTGAATTTAATGGGGACAAGACTGAAGGTGGAACAAGCACAGAATGCTACCTTTAAGATCCAAATGAGAGAGATGAAATCCTGGAGAGGAACCGGGCATAGAAACAAAAGAATGAATGGCAAGAAGACTATAGAAGTAGACACTAAGGAGAATGTAAAAGCCACCTGGACCTGAAAGGAGGTGGCACATTGTGGATTTATAATCTAAGTAAATCCCCTAGACAAAGACTCAGAAAACAAAGAATCTTTGTTTTTGTTAATATTGTGATTTTTTAAAATACCCATATCTGGGAACAGTTTCATTAGTTCTAACAATTTTCTAGGAAATCTTAAAAATTTTTTGAAGATTTATTCTGGCCTCCAATTTCCAAACTCTTCTCTTTGGAGGACTGATTTTCCATTTGGTTTTCAAAATATGAACACAGCAAGATGACCTCTTGGAATATTAATCTTTGTTCTTTCTATTTCATGTTCCCTTGGAAATTATTCTACACGTTTGGTTGGCACCATGTGCATTGCCTGGAAGAGCAGCCACTTTGGTACAGCAGGAGAGAGAAGAAAAATAAGTCAAGGTTCTTTTTTGCTCGTGGAAGCAAGCTTTCAAGAACTGAAAGGGAAGCAAGGCACAGAGCCTATCCTCTGATATACTGGAAAAAGACTGGAGGTGGACTGAGACCTCCTTTGTCCTTGGTAAGACAGAGGAGGGTCAGGTGGGCTGGGGGTAAGGAAGGGAAGAGCTGGCCTCAGCATCTCAGGACCAGAATGGGTTTTGGATGCCATTTTGTGCAACTACCCATCCAATCCCAGAATCTCATCTTCTCAAAGCAAAATAAAGTAAAACCTATATTACTCAAAAGACTGTTAGTGTTCTGATCAGTTTAATTTTCTGTTTGAGATCTGAGAACTCTATTAGTTTCAATCTTCAGTGCTGAAAAATCTTTCTGAAGTGCTCCCTTTCTGACCTTGTTAAGTACTGCTTATTATAAGTGATTTAATCATTTTTAGTCAGCTAGTATTTTTGCTCAGTGATGAGGGGTTATAAAATAAGCATAATACATGAGCTCTACCTTTTAGGTCATTATAAATTAAGTCAGTCATGAAGACTTAAAAACATGAAACAGAGGACAAGAAACAAAAGCTAAATATCAGAGGAAACTTAACAATCGAGTTCAATCGCTAGGAGATTAAGCAACTTCTAAATTCAAGTGGTTAGTGTACAACTGATAAAATTTACAGGTGATAACAAAAGGTAAAACAGAGTTCAGAGCAGAGATTTCATTCCAAGGGAACAGGTTATGAGAGGCATTTTGTGGGAGAAAGGTCACAGGCTCCCTGCGTGTCTGTGAGAAGCTACCAGGTGCCAGGTACTGCTTTAGGCACTGGGACGCATCCATGAACAAAGCAAAGGTCCCTGTACTTTCTTATAAATTGTATAGAGTGCCAATGAAAACACGAGGTACCTTTTTTTCCTTTCTTTCTTTTTTTTTTTTTTTTTTTTTTTTTT
>JAKSZT010000049.1:33749449-33876083 GCA_026826555.1 Tolypeutes matacus
ATTTTTTTTTTTTTTTTTTTTTTTTTGAATCAAACAATATTTTACACAATATATTTGGTTCATAGTAACGCATTCATACAGTATTTGTCCTTTTGTGTCTGGCTTGCTTCACGCAACATAATGTCCTCCAGGTTCATCCATGTTGCCATATGCTTTATAACTTCATTTCTTCTTACAGCTGCATAATATTCCATCGTGTGAATAGACCACAGTTTGTTTATCCATTCATTTGTTGATGGACACCTGGGTTGTTTCCAACTTTTGGCAATGGTGAATAATGTTGCTATGAACATCGGTGTGTGCACATGTCTGTTCGTGTCACTGCTCTCAGTTCTTCTGGGTATATACCCAGTAGTGGTATTGCAGGGTCACGTGGCAAGTCTATATTCAACTTCTTTAGGAACTGCCAAACAGTCCTCCATAGTGGTTGTACCATCCTGCATTCCCACCAACAGTGAAGAAGTGTTCCTATCTCTCCACATCCTCTCCAACACTTGTAGTTCTGTCTTTTTATTTATTTATTTATTTTTTTTTTCTTTTTTAAGGATTTATTTATTTACTTACTTTTATCCATTTTTACACCCCTTCCCCCTCCCCCCCGTTTTTGCTGTTTCTGTGTCCATTCGCTGGGCAACTCTGTGTCCATTTTCTGCCCTCTCTTCTCATCCCTCTCCTCCTGTCTTCACTGGGATTCAATCCTTGGAATCTCTGATGTAGGAGAGAGGCATCCTGCCCGCGCAACCTTAGTTGCTGGTTTTTCGGTGCGTCTCATCTTGCCTCTCCCTTGTGTCACTCTCCTATTATGTCATCATCTTGCTGTGTGGCTCGCGGGAACTGGTGGTGCGCCCGCGCACAGGGCCTGGCGGCCCACGCACCTTCTATATATTTTTTAAATTTTTACCAGGAGGTCCCGGGGATCGAACCCAGGTCCCTCCATTTGGGAGATGGACGCCAACCAGTAATAGCCCCCTGCTATATCTCTTAAGGTTGACCAGAGATACCTAGAGTTACAGTCTTTTCCCATACAGGATGGACATATAATAAATCAGGCTTAGTTTATCACCAGCATTCTAAAAACCAGACCTAGGGAGGAAAACGAGGTCTGGGGACACATGCATGGTTTCTAATATAGCGAATGTTTAGCCCACCCTGATTATCACAGAATCAGGACAGTGAGAATATTCGCATCTGTCTTTTTAATAGTGGCCATTCTGATAGGTGTGAAATGATATCTCATTGTAGTTTTGATTTGCATTTCCCTAATCATGAGTGATGTTGAGCATTTCTTCATGTGTTTTTTTGCCATTTGTATTTCTTCTTCGGAGAAATGTCTATTCAAGTCTTTCGCCCATTTTTTAATTGAGTCATTTGTATTTTTATTGTTGAGTTGTAACATCTCTTTATATATCCTAGATATTAAACCCTTATCAGATATGTGATTTTCAAATATTTTTTCCCATTGAGTTGGCTGCCTTTTCACCCTTCTGACAAAGTCCTGTAAGGTGCAAAAGTGTTGAATTTTAAGGAGGTCCCATTTATCTACTTTTTCTTTTGTTGAATGTGCTTTGGGTGTATGGTCCAAGAAACCACCACCTACTACAAGGTCTTGAAGATGTTTCCCTACATTTTCTTCTAGTAGTTTTATGGTCCTGGCTTTTATATTTAGATCTTTGATCCATTTTGAGTTGATTATTGTATAGGGGGTGAGACAGGGGTCCTCTTTCATTCTTTTGGTTATAGATATCCAGTTCTCCCAACAGCATTTGTTGAAGAGACTGTTTTCTCCCATTAGCATGGGCTTGGTAGGTTTGTCAAAAACCAGTTGACTGTATAGGTGAGGGTATATTTCTGGATTCTCAATTCTATTCCACTGATCGAGGTGTCTCCCTTTATGCCAGTACCACAGTGTTTTGACCACTGTAGCTTTGTAATATGTTTCAAGGTCAGGCAGTGAAATTCTTCCCACATTGCTCTTCTTTTTTAGAATGCTTTTGGCATTTACCCTTCCAGACGAATTTGGTAATTGCCTTCTCTAATTCTGTAAAGTAAGCTGTTGGGATTTTGATTGGTATTGCATTGAATCTATATATCAGTTTGGGCAAGATTGACATCTTCATGATATTTATTCTTCCAATCCATGAACACGGAATATCTTTCCATTTGTTTAGGTCTTTTTAAATTTCTTTTAGCATTGTTTTATAGTTTTCTGCATATAGGTCTTGTACTTCTTTGGTTAAATTAACTCCTAGGTATTTGAGTCTTTTTGTTGCTATTGAAAATGGAATTTTCCTCCTGATTTCCTCCTCTGATTGTTCAGTACTAGTGTACAAAAACATTACTGATTTTTGCGTATTCATCTTGTATCCTGCCACTTTGCCGAACTCATTTATTAGTTCAAGTAGCTTTGTTGTGGATACTTCAGGATTTTCTAAATACAGGATCATGTCATCCGCAAACAGTGAGAGTTTTACTTCCACTTTTCCTATTTGGACACCTTTAATTTTTTTTGTCTTGTCTAATTGCCCTAGCTAGAACTTCTAGTATGATGTTGAACAACAATGGTGACAGTGGGCATCCTTGTCTTGCTCCTGATCTTAGGGGGAAAGCTTTCAACCTTTCCCCATTGAGTATAATGTTGGCTGTGGGTTTTTCATATATGCCTTTTATCATATTGAGGAATTTTCCTTTTATTCCTAATTTTTGAAGTATTTTTATCAAAAAGCGTGTTGGATTTTGTCGAATGCCTTTTCTGCATCTATTGAGATGATCATGTGGTTTTCTTCCTTCAATTTGTTAATGTGGTGTATTACATTGATTGATTTTCTTATATTGAACCAGCCTTGCATACCAGGAATAAATCCCACTTGGTTGTGATGTCTAAGTCTTTTGATATGCTGTTGGATTCTATTTGCAAGTATTTTGTTGAGAATTTTTGCATCTATGTTCATTAGAGAGATTGGTCTGTAATTTTCTTTTCTTGTGGAATCTTTATCTGTCTTTGGTATTAGGGTGATGTTGGCTTCATAAAATGTATTGGGTAATTTTCCCTCCTCTTCAATTTTCTGGAAGGGTTTAAACTGGATTGGTGTTAATTCTTTTTGAAATGTTTGGTAGAATTCACCTGTGAAGCCATCTGGTCCTGGACTTTTCTTTGCTGGGAGATTTTTGATGACGGATTCAATCTCCTTAATTGTGATTGGTTTGTTAAGTTCTTGTATTTCTTGTAGTGTCAGTGTAGGTTGGTTGTGCATTTCTAGAAATTTGTCCATTTTATCTAGGTTGTCTAGTTTGTTGGTGTACAGTTTCTCATAATATCCTCTTATGATTCTTTTTATTTCTGTGAGATCATTTGTAACTTCCCCCCTTTCATTTCTGATTGCATTTATTCACATCTCTCTTTTTTTCTTTGTTAGTCTAGCGAGGGGTTTGTCCATTTTATTGATCTTCTCAAAGAACCAGCTTTTGCTTTTGTTGATTTTCTCTATTGTTTTTCTGTTCTCATTTTCATTTATTTCTGCTCTAATCTTTATTATTTCTTTCCTTCTGCTTGCTTTGGGATTGGTTTGCTGTTCTTTTTCTAGTTTCTCTAGTTGTTCAGTTAAATCTTTGAGTTTAGCTCTTTCTTGTTTTTTAATATAGGCATTTAGGGCTATAAATTTCCCTCTCAAGACTGCCTTCGTTGTATCCCATAAGTTTTGATAGATTATGTTCTCATTTTCATTTGTCTCAATATATTTACTGATTTTACTTACAATTTCTTCTTTGATCCACCGACTATTTAGGAGTGTGTTGTTGAGTCTCCACACATTTGCAAATTTACTTTTTTCCTGTCTGTTATTGATTTCTAGTTTCATTCCATTATGATCTGAGAAGGTGCTTTGCATAATTTCAATCTTTTTATATTTATTGAGAGCTGTATTGTGACCTAACATGTGGTCTATCCTGGAGAAAGATCCATGGGCACTTGAGAAGAATGTATAACCCGCTGAGTTTGGATGCAGTGTCTGTTAGGTCTAACTTGTTTATCATATTGTTCAAGTTCTCTGCTTCCTTGTTGATCTTCTGTCTAGTTGTTCTATCTAATGATGTGAGAGGGGTGTTGAAGTTTCCAACGATTATTGTAGAAATGTCTATTTCTCCCTTCAGCTTTGCCAGAGTTTGTCTCATATATTTTGGGGCACCCTGGTTAGGTGCGTAGATATTTATGACTGTTATATCTTCCTGGAGGATCGTCCCTTTTATTAATATATAATGGCCTTCCGCATCTCTCATCACTTTTTTGCATTTGAAGTCTGTTTTGTCTGATACTAGTATAGCTACCCCTGCTCTTTTCTGTTTACTATTCGCGTGGAGTATCTTTTTCCAACCTTTTACTTTCAGCCGGTTTGTATCCCTGGGTCTGAGGTGAGTTTCTTGTAAGCAGCATATGGATGGCTCATGTTTTTTTATCCATTCTGTCAGCCTGTATCTTTTGATTGGGGAATTCATTCACATACAAAGATATTACTGAAAATGCACTATTTATTTCCTCCATTTTATTCTTTGGTTTTCATATGTCATCTTGTTTTGGTCTCTCTTTTTATTCTTTTGGTTATCCTTTCTGCTTTTCTTTCTTCTATACTCTCCTCCAAGCCTCTCTCTCCTGTCTTTTTCTTTCAGGTTCTAAGGCTTCCTTTAATATTTCCTGCAAAGGTGGATTCATTTTTGCAAACTCTCTTAGTTTCTGTTTGTTTGTAAATACTTTATATTCACCTTCATATTTGAAGGACAGTTTTGCTGGATAAAGAATTCTTGGCTGGCAGTTTTTCTCTTTCAGTTTCCTAATTGTATCATACCACTGTCTTCTCGCCTCCATGGTTTCTTTTTTTTTTTTTTTAAAGATTTTATTTATTTATTCATTTATCCCCACCTTGCTGCTTGTGCTCGCTG
This sequence comes from Tolypeutes matacus, assembly GCA_026826555.1. Taxonomy (NCBI): domain Eukaryota; kingdom Metazoa; phylum Chordata; class Mammalia; order Cingulata; family Chlamyphoridae; genus Tolypeutes; species Tolypeutes matacus. The sequence continues at coordinate 33,754,379 of JAKSZT010000049.1, forward strand.
GGTCAGCCAACCACGCCGTGCGGGCGGGCTTGCCCTCACCAGGAGGCCCCGGGAACCGAACCCGGGGCCTCCCACATGGCAAACGGGAGCCCCACTGATTGAGCCACAGCCGCTTCCCCCTCCATGGTTTCTGAAGAGAAATCTGCACTAAGTCTTACTGGACGTCCTTTGTACGTGATGGTTTGCTTCTCTCTTGCTGCTCTGAGAATTTTCTCTTTATCTTTTACATTTGACATTCTGAATAGTATGTGTCTTGGCGTAGGTCTATTTGGATTTATTCTCATTGGGGTACGGTGTGCTTCTTGGATATGTAAGTTCATTTCTTTCATGAGAGTTGGGAAATTTTCAGCTATTATTTCCTCAAATACTCTTTCTGCCCCTTTTCCTTTCTCTTCCCCTTCTGGAACTCCCATAACACGTATGTTGTTGCGTTTTGTGCTGTCATTCAACTCTCTGAGCCCCTGCTCAATTTTTTCCATTCTTTTCTCTCTCTATTCTTTTCTCTCTTCAATTTTAGCTACTCTGTCTTTGGTATCACTTATTCTTTCTTCTATCATTTCGAGTCTGCTGTTGTATGCCTCAAATGTATTTTTGACTTCACCTATTGTGTCTTTCATTCCCATGAACTCCATTACTTTTCTGTTCAGGATTTCAAATTTTTCTTTGCGTTCGCTCAATGTCTTCTTGATGTCATTTATCTCTTTAACTATATTGTCTTTCATCTCATTAATTTGATTTTGGAAATGTGTGCTCATCTCACTGATTAGTTCTCTCAAATTCTGCATCTCTTCTGGGACTTTGCTGTATTCCTTTTCTTGGGCCATGTCTTCTATTTTCTTAGTATGGCTTGTAATTTTTTGCTGGTGCTTAGGCATCTGGTTAGGTTGTATTTTACTTAGATGCTCTATCTCTTTCTCTTTTATAGGGTTTTAGTGGCAGGAGGCTGGGAGTTACCACCGCTCTTTGATTTTTGGCTCAACCTTGATTGTTAGGATTGTTCTGCTGGTTGCTCAAAACTGGGCACTGGACCCAGTAATTGGTTGTAGAGTCGTTTCCTAGGGCCTTGTGCAGGGAGGCTATAGAGGCCAGGAAAAGCCTCTCCTATTGATTAATTTTCTTATGTGCACTTCCTTGGTCTGCCAGGAGATGGCGCCTGTTGGCAGCTCTCAAGTCAATGCCTGGTTGGAGTGTATTTGTTATGACACAGACCAGGTCAATGTGGTAGAGCTTCCTGTCTGGGGGCTAAGAGCCTTGTAATTCAAACTTTCTGAGACAGTTGTCCAGACTTCTCTGGTAGCACCCCCTTTTCCCAGCTAGGAAATATTTCCACTCCCTTCTGAATCCTCAACAATCAGTCCCTGTTAGTAGAGGAGGAGATTGGGAGGTTTGTGTATCTTTAAACCCTTGCAGGCTCCAAGGCAAACAATGGCACAGTCCCACCCAGCCTGGAAGGGCTCTCGGGACAGGGCAGACCAAACCTGCAAGTCAAAAGAAGGGTCAGCCCCAGGCTCTCTCTCCCCTCTCCTGTGGAGTCCTCAACAATTAGTCCAGGCTAGAACAGAGGGAGGTTGTGAGGGTCGGATTTCTCCAGTCCTTCCTAGGCTCCCAGGGCAAACTGCTGTGTGGAAGGGTCCGTGGGGCTCCGCAGCCCAAATTTGCAGGTCAGAACCTGAGTCAGCCTAAAGCTGTGTCCCTCTCTCTCCCCTTTCAGGGAGTAGTAGATCCCTGGAGCCCCCTTTGTCTGTAGTCGCAGGCCCTGAGGCCTGAGAATTCTAAAGAGTGTGGGGGAGGGTGCTGGCAGCAGCAGAAACTGCTAGTTCCAACTCACGGTTCTGTCCTCGCGATTTCCCTCTTTTGTTCCTCTCTCCTCTGGGTGGTGTGCAGCCTTCACCTGCTGTCCTAAACCCTAGATGATCTCTTTCAGGGCTGTTTCAGCCTGTCCTCTAGCTATTTTTCTGGAGAAGAGATTCCTCTGTCTTACTAGTTCGCCATCTTCCCAGAAGTCTAGTTCCTTTTTTTTCTCACCCATCAGTGTGGCAAGGATTTTAAAGACTGATAACATCCAGAGTTGGCAATGGTCCAGGGAAACCAGTTGGTGGAAGTGCAAACTGGTTATACTGGTAAAGAATAATTTAATAGTTTATTATTTTTTTAAATGCATGTATGCCATGGCTTAGCTCTCCAGTTTCTAGAAATCTTTTCTATATAAAATATAGTATTATATGTGTTTTTAAAATGTGTGAGTGTTTATTTGTCTTTATGTGTATGTATTATAAAAGAAGTTCACTGCATCAGTTTGTAATTGTAAAACACTGGAAGCAGCCTAAATGACCATCAATAAAGGAATGGTTAAATAAGATCAAGATCTGAAGAATTTATACTATACAAACACTTAAGTGTGAGGCAGATCTACATGTATCTAGCTAAAAAGATTATCATTACGTGTTGTTAAGATTTTTTTTTAAATGCATAGAAGAGTCATAGGGAAAAGTTGATATATATCAAACCCTTAAGCATTTACCTCTTTAGGGTGAGAATGGAGGGTGGAGAGGAAGGAATTTCTCTTACATGTATATACACACGTATACACACACACAAATATATGTATGCATTTAAGTGCTAAAGATTATGGGTTATTTTTACTTTATATATTCTAATTTTTTAGTATTTTTCTAAAATGTTTATAAATGAGACCCAAAGATATTAAACATGCTTCTAGGGTAGAGGCAGTGAGGAGGCTGTCCTACTAATCTTCTGAATCTATGCCCAGCCATGGACCGTACTGTTTGCTGGAAGATACCTGCCAGGAACACAAGGACAGGCAATGTAACTGCTACTAGTTGGAGCCATAGTTGCAAACCTGAATGTGACCTCTGGTGATTGAGCCAATCTCATGTGATCCCCACATTTCCTTGACTTAGACCAGGAACAGGCTATACTCTTATCTCAGAGAGAATGGCTATTTCCCCTTGGGTGCATCTTTCTTTGCTTTCCATAACCATCTGAGTGGTAAGACTTTAAAAGCCAGGATTAGGGGTGGCCTCAGGGAAAAGGGCCCAGGAAACCAGCAGTGGAGCTCCTTTACATCACACACATGGTCCTGCTCAGTAAGGCAGGCTTGAAGGCCAAAGCCTAGGGGTTGAGAGGGAGGGCCAAGGACATTGGGGGTTCACAGAACACATGCTAGTTTCCAAAGTCTAATTTCTGCTCTGACCTCTATTATTCTCTTCCTTCAATTTTCTTTGGGTTTCTTTTGTTAAACTAGATGTAAACATGGGAAAAATATGAACACAACAAACTAAAAAAGCAAATTCCAAAAGGATAGGTACAGCAGAATATTTACAAGTATATTAAAAACACACCATTTTACATATTGCTTAGGGGTAATACACAGAGGACGTGTTAAAAAACAACAAAACGTGTGAGAATGATAGCCATCAATTCAGAGCAGTGACTACTTCTGGGGTTAGAGGAAGAGGGAAGGAACTAGGGATGCATTTTTTACTGTACCTATTAAAATTTATTTCTTTGAAAAACAAAGCTATCTGAAGCAAATATAGCAAACTAGTTTAAAACCTGTTAATGTGGTGGTGAACAAACACATACCTGTTTTATTACTGCCTGTACATATATATTTGGAATTCATAATTTAGAAATTAAATTGCTCTAAAAAAGATATTCTCTTACTCTTCCAAGCATTAAATTTATACTATATTTTCCCCTAAAATAGCTAACAAATAAAATTAAAATACTTACTTAATTTAAAAAATGTTTCCTGTTCATCAGTTTCATCTGTGTCAAAACTTTCAGTTCTTAAATGTTGTGTTGGTATTTGCTCTGAGTCTTGGGTATTGTGCAGATGCCTACTTTTTTGAAGGGACCAATTTGTTTCATCATCCTGGATTGTCTTTTGCTGGCTGATCTCACGATTATGGTGAAAATAAGTGAATAACAGAGCTGTCCAGATTCCAAATATAACAGACCCACAAAATAAATATTGGATTTTGGCATTTCTCATTGTAAACCTAGCATTGTTGAACATCCATATTTCAATTTCCTAAAACAGAAAGATATAAGAGAGGCTATATTAGATATTTCAGTGGTTTGTAGATCATCTACTTGGCTTAAATTCAATCTTCAGTGTTTTTTAAAAACAGTCATTTTGATATCACTCCTTATCATATACTTTGACAATATAAAGTGTATCTTTTTCTCTATTGGCAAAACATCTTAAAACTAACATTCCTAAGATTACTCAAAATCACAATGTATAATGTGCTTATAAAACATAAAGTTTCCTTTCATTGGCCCATACTCCTAAGCATACAGCTAAAGGAAATAATGTGAAAAAAAGACTCTTCCCTGAACCATGCCCAGTCTACCTTGGAGTAACAGAATATGTCTCTTTTAAAAAAGTGATTTGACACCAATAAGATGGTTAAAAATGTGAAAACATAAAATAATATATATTGGAGAGAAAGTGAGGGCAATGAGAACTCTGGTCCACTGCCGGTGGGAATGTAAATTGGCCATTTGGCACCATTTTGGCAATATCTAGTTATATTGAAGGTAAACAGTTTGTGTACTGAAGCAATTCCATCCTTAGGAGGAGACTAGATAAAGTGAGGTTATTCATTCAACAACAGAAATTAATTAATGAAGCTAAATGTATTAATACAGTACAATCTTTAAAACAACGTTGAGCCAAAACCAAGTAGCTTTTCTAGTAACTTTCTCCAAAAGTTAGAAACCAGTTAAAGGGGAAAATATACTTTAATACACAAAACAGGGGGGCGGATGTGGCTCAACTGGTTGGGCGTCCATCTCCCATATGGAGGGACCTGGGTTCGATCCCCGGGACCTCCCGGTAAAAAAAAAAAAGAAAAAAAAAAAGAATAAATTTCTAAAAAAAAATACACAAAACATACATATGTATTTATATGATAGAATTATTACTTAAAAAGTGAAATAAATCCATACTAACTGGGAGATTTCTACTATATTAAGAAAACTTTGGAGAAATTCTCTTTAAAAGATGACCCCCACCCCCATTTTCTTATTTTATTAATGTAAGTTTCCTCATATTTTCTGTTAGCCCCATTCAGCAAAATAGTCCTCCGCGACCCCAGTCGGCACCGGCGGGTCTCCCCTGCCCCATAGCAGATGACCCCAAACCCCCATCCCTGTCCCTAATCCAACAGGAAACTTGTTTTTATGTTAACAAAACTGGGCAGGTAGAAGAAAATCTTAAAATTTCAAAAGAATACGAATCATTCAGAGGGCCCGAGGCAACAGCTATGGAAACCGATCCTGGTTATCCTCATTTCTCTCTTACTTTTTCCCACCCCTAAAACCAATCCTTTTGTCTATTATAACACCACTACTGTTAGGATTGCTGCTGCTGCTTTTGGTCTTTGTCTCTTACAGCTTCTTGTCCGATCCGCATGCCAGATTGTATGGCATCTTCTTGCTACATGAACGCCAGTACCAGCCTCTTCGGGACCAGAAATCAGAACCCACCGGACAGAACAGAAGGAATCCCTTCGCTGCCCCCTAACAGCAGGAAGTAGCCAGACTGAGTCGACCTCCCGAATCCCCTCACCCTTCTGTTTTGCCCAGGAGTCCCATTACTTAGGTCCTTCATCACATATATATTATCAAAGAGTTTAGGAATGTTAGACGTTCCCCCTTATGAGGTTTGCAATGACTGACAGATCATAGGACTGTAAAACGATGTCCCTGTGGCATAGGTTGAGGAAAGGCAGCCTCCAGCCATAACCCACCTGACCACTGAGCAAGCCACCACAGCAGTCCCCTCCCAAGTAGAAACAAAGTGGAGCAGATAAGACCACCACCAACCCCTCCCACATTCCAAGACCTCCCAGCCCACTCCCCACTGGCCATTCGGCCCCAGGCTGTACTCGGTTTCCCCGTCTATTGATGTCCTGTATAAAAAACCATATCCACCACCTTCTGGGTGTGGGCTGAAGTCTCTCTTCAGACCCCCTCTGTTGGGAGAGAGAAACTTTCTGCCTGCAGTCGTCAGTCTCTGCATCTCAGTGAGCGCTGTTTTTCTCTAACATTTTCTTAAAGCAGAGCTCACCCCAGTTCTCTGGAATATGTGCTCCCCCACCCCTACCCCCATACTCCTCTGCCTTCCATACACTCCCACAAAACAGAAAACTTCTCCTACCCAGAGACAGGTCTAGAAGGTCTGTGACAGGCTTTCCAACTCTATATCCTCAGAAGGAAATGTTCAGTTATTTTCTTTACTAAAATATGCTGAATTCATATGCTAGAAATATAATACAGAATTCCTTTGTAAAGTACATTTCAATGATGATTTGTCTGTATAGTAAATCAAATTCTAAATATATTCAGGAAACTTGAGAGTTAATTAAAAGACTTCTGTTAAGAAAAGAATGTAGCTAATAATTACCAACACAAACACCCTAAAACACCAAACCAAACCAAAACAAAACAAAAACACCCCTAAACCTGGATTTATAGTTATGGGGTTTGTTTTAAAATATGAATCTTTAGAATATGAAAAATATGACCATTATTTTCGAATATGTCACAACTAATTTTTCTGTAAAATACCAGTATTTTTTAACTCTGTCTTTCCTAGGACAATCTTAATACTGATTTCCATACAAGATCTACAACTTTCTGAGACTATTGAGTAAGTAATAATTCCCATGGTATAAATTTCAAGAGGCACAAAGGGGTATATAATGAAAAATGGCCCTGTTTTTTTTAGTACAAGTCATTACAATGCTCAGTTTGCCTCTTGAGTAGGTAACCCTGCCTGGGGACTTCTAGCCATACCCTGTTTAAAAGATCAAAAAAAATTTTTTAAGGTTTTAGATGTATGTATTTATTTTTTAAGCTTTATTTTTTAAATTTATCCCCCCAACCCCTTGTTGCCTGTGCTTGCTGTCTGCTCTCTGTGTCCGTTCATTGTGTGTTTGTCTTCTTTATAGGAAGCACCAGGAACCGAATCCAGAACCTCCCAAGTGGAAGGAGCCACCTCCACTCCCGACTTGAGTTTCGCATTGTGTTTCCTCATTGTGTTTCATCATTGTCTCTTCCTTGCATCAACTTTTTGCATCATCTTATTGTGTCGGCTCACCATGCCAGCTGTCTTGCTTGTCCTCCCTAGGAGGCACCAGGAACTGAACCTGGGACCTCCCATGTGGTAGGCGAGCACCCAACAGCTTGAGCCATATCTGCTTCCCCAAATCTTTTTAATCCTAAATTCCAAAGTCAGCATCACATTCAAGAGTCAGTGATTTAATGCACTGCTTCCACTGATTAGAGGTAGAAGGAGTTTCCCGCTTTCTATAACGCTGAGTTTATCCACCTATCTTTTGAGATAGTTGGATTTGCTTGCTTTGAAATAGATGTATTTCAAATCAAAGTCATAGGTGAAATTAGTCAGGGGACTAAGCTGAACAAAATGAAAGAGGTAATTTTTGTCTGAATAACTTACTTTGTAGTGCCTGGACTCTGAGCAAATACCTGATGTGCTGGGCTGCCCTCTGCTTGCGTGGTAGTGTTAAAGCACAGCATCAGGCAGCCTCACAATACCTGATGACATCACACAGGACATCTGCCAATCCCCAGAGGCCCCCTGCCTGGACGCTCCAACCAGAAGGTAGAACCAAGGACTTCTAGGGTTCAAAGGGTCCTTTGAAAAAGACATAAAATCCTCAGCTGGGAAAATAGGGAAAGCTTCATACCAGGCAAGATTAAAATGCTAGGAAAAAAAAAACAAAATAAAACAAAACAGAACAAAACAACAAGCTTTCAGAACACCTCGTTTTGACTTTTAAAGATGAATCAAAGGTCTGGTTTTTTTGCCCTATAATATATGACTCAGCATTTAGATTTACCACACTGTTTCAGTCCAATGCTTGTAAAATTTCTTCTTTTTAAGGATCTAACCTCACCACCTTGAGGAACCTGACTCAGTATTTTGCCTGTAACCAGACATATGCTTCAAAGTATGTAAGTTGCAGGAGGTCAAGTGGTGCCTTTTGATAACATTTTCTGAGGCAGACAGGATAGGCAATAAAATCTCAAGCCTCCTTCAGTCAGGCTCATTGGGAAGGTCCTTTGGTCACGTTGGTAGTTTAAGAGTATGTTATTTAATTTCCACATATTTGTGAATTTTCCATTTCTCCCTCTTATGATTTCTAGCTTCATTCCACTGTGGTTGGAGAATATACATCATAGGATGTCAATATTTTTTAATTTATTGAGATTGATTTTGTGTCTATCCTAGAGAATAATCTATGTGTACTTGAGAAGAATGTTTTCTGTTTTTTTGGGTGAAGTGTTACTATATATGTCTGTAAAGTCTAGTTGGTTTAAAGTATCATTCAAGTCTTGTGTTTCCTTACTGATCTTCTGACTAGATGTTCTATACATTATTGAATGTGGTATATTAAAGTCTATTACTAATGTAGAATCATCAAAGTCTTCCTTCAAATCTGTCAGTATTTGCTTCATACATTTTGGGGCTCTGCTGTTAGGTGCATATATACTTAAAATTGTTATGTCTTCTTGTTGATTTGTCCCCTTTATCAGTATATAATGACCATCTTTATCCCTTGTAACTGTTTTTGATTTAAAGTCTATTTTATATGATATTAGTATAGATATCCTAGCTCTCTTTTGGTTACTACTTACATGGTATAATTTTTTCCATCCGTTCACTTTCAGCCTATTTGTATCTTTGAATTTAAGGTGATTCTCTTGCAGATAGCACACATTTATCCATGCTGTCGATCTCTGCCTTTTGACTAGAAAGTTTAATCCATTTACATTTATAGTCACTACTGATAATGCAGAACTTTCCTCTGCCATTTTGCTATTTAGCCTTTGTATGTCTTATACTATTTTATCCCTCAATTCTTTCATTAATGCCTTCTTTATATTTATTTGATTTCTTGTGTTATACCATATTGAGTCCCTTCTCATTTCTATCTGGATATATTTTTCATCTATTTTCCTTGTGGTAACATGGGGATGAATTTTAACATTCCAAATATATAACAATCATATTTGGTTTGATACCAGCTTAGCTTCAATAGCATACAAGTAAACCCCTCCATCCCCCTACCTTTTTTGGTTCTTGTTACCACTTATATCTTTGTACACTGTATGTGCAAAACCATATGCTTATCATTACTTTTATGCATTTGCATTTTAGCATCTGAAGGAAGTAAGAAGTAGAGTTACTACAGTAATACTGGCATTTATAATTACCCAAATGGTCTTTTAACACAGGTATTTATTTCTTTATGCTGCTTTGAACCACTGTCTAGTGTCCTTTCCTTTCAGGCTAAAGAACTCCCTTTAGCATTGCTTGTAGGGCAGGTCTAGTACTGATGAACTCTCTCAGCTTTGGTTTATCTGGGAATGCCTTAATCTTTACTCAATTTTGAAAGAAAGTCTTGCTGGATATAAAATTCTTGGTCGGCCAGTTGTTTTCTTTCAGCACTTTAAGTATTTCAACCTATTGTCTTCTTGCTGCCATGGTTTCTGATGAGAAATCAGCATTCAATCTAATTGGGACTCCTTTGTACATAACATGTTGCTTTTCTCTTGCAGCATTCAGAACTCTCTCCTTGTTTTTACATTTGACAGTGTGATTAATACATTGTGGGTATATTTTTCTTCATGTGTGTCCTGTTTGGTGTTCTCTGGGCTTCTTGGATGTGTGTATTCACGTATTTGCTAAGTTTGGGAAGTTCTCTGTTATTATTTCTTTCAACATTTCTTCTGCTCCTTTCTTTCTTCTCCTTCTGGGACTACCATAATGCATATATTGGTATGCTTGATGGTGTCCCAGAGGTATCTTAGGCTATTTCTACTTTTTATCTTTTTTTTTTTCTTTTTTCTTTTTAATGCTCAGCCTGACTCTTTTCAAATGTCTTGTCTTTGAATTCACTGACCTTTCTTCTACTAGTTCCAAACTGCTCTTGAAACCCTCCTGGGAATTTATCGTTTCAGTTATTGTGGTCTTCAACTCCAACAGTTCGGTTTGGTTCCCTGTAAAAATTTCAATCTCTCTACTCATTCATATTGCTCATTCATTGTTTTCCTGATATCCTTTAGTTGTTTCCCAATATTTTCCTTTATTTCCTTGGGCATTTTTAAGATAATTTTTTTAAAGGCTTTGTCTGGTATGTCTACATTCTGGTCTTCTCTGTTGGTGTTTTCTGGACTTTTATCCTCTTTCTTTGAATGGTCCATCACTTCCTGTTTCTTTGTCTTGTACTCTTTTGTTGCACACTGTATATTTAAAATTTTTTTTTTAGTAGGTACTGGAGAATGGACCCAGGACCTCATACATGGGAAGTAGGCTCTCAACCACTGAGCTGCATCTGCTCCCCAAAGAGAATTGGATTTTCTTTATCTGTCCTTAGAAGGTACTGGGGATTGAACCCAGGACCTCATAATGGGAAGCAGGCACTCAACCACTTGAACTATACCTGCTTCCCCATTTTAATATAACTCTGAGATTTATTCCCTGAGAGTTCTGTTTCTTTGTTTTGTAACCAGCTGGCAATAAGACAGATTTTCTTGAGTTTCAGTCCTCCTATCAGGAAGGTCTGCCCAAGACCAATGCCATGTGCAGGGTTTGCCCTGTTTTTCTGTGCCTCTTTCTTGTTCTGGATTTTTGCTTGTTAGTTGTTTGGGAGTTCCCCTGGAGTTTGGTTGTCCCCTCTGTTTCCCAGAAGACAGCCCTCCCAGGTGTTTGAAGCCAGAAAACCTTTGCCTCAGACTCTACACCTTTGTAGTTTCTTACTCTCCTTTCAGGGTCTCTAGCTGCTTTTGCCTGGAGGGCAAATTCTGGGAGGAGGGGCACACCAGAGAGGACTTTCCCAAGTCAGTTTTCCCAGCTGACACAGGGCCAGGGACCAAGGAAGGGGGTGCAGACTGGCTCTAAAGTGTGCTGGGGAGGGAATCAGGAAGGGCGCCAAGAGCTTCTTTCATGGCTCCCCAAGGCTGAGCTTTCTTGGCCTGCCCAGAAAATGCAGCCCTTCAACTAACTGCCTCCTACATCCCTAAGAAAGCATATTGTCTTAAGATCTCCTCCACCAACGACCTTTGTTTGGGGTGAGTTGAAAAAATGACCACTTCTGCCTTTGTCCAGGGTGGGGGTGATAGGTTGAAACAATGGCCACTCTCAAAGTTGGGCCCTCAGGTATCCAAAGCCACTTATCAAAAGCCATGCCCACTTCTGGAAGAGGATTTTTATGTCTCTTTCTGTCACCAGTGAGCTAGCCCGGGGCTCAACCACAGGATGGCCTGCTGCAAGAGTGGGGAATGGGCACCAGTACCTCCTACCCAGTGAGAGAAATTTATTGTTCCTTACCATAATTTATCAGCTTCTTCCTCCTGCTCTTCCCTGGTTGCTGAACAGTGTTCTTCTGGCCTTCAGAGTTCTGACAGTTGTTTCAGTTTCTGCCTTTTTAATACATTTATTCTGGTGGAAGGGCTGAGTCCTGGAGCTCTCTATTCTGCCATCTTCCCACAATCTTCTCTCGATGGTCTTTTGAGATATCAACTTGGCTCGGCTACACTTCCCAGTTAGTAAAACACTGCTCTAGCTATTGCTATGAAGGTATTTTGTAGATGTGATTAAAGTCTATAATCAGTTGAGATTATCCCAGATAACCTGGGTGGGCTTGCTTTACTCAGATCTGTTTATTCATCCATCTCTCTAGGCATCAATTCATCCTATGGATTTTCTGCATTCACACTACAACCACTGCAGGCCAAGCCACAATCATATATTTCCTTTATTATGGCAATCGCCTCTTCATCTTCATTGATCTTCCTATTCCACTCTTGCCCTACCCCTACATCCATTCTCCACAGAGGAGCCAAAGTGACTTTTTAAAAATGTAAACTGATGATGTTACTCCTCCTTTGGCTTCCCATTGAATTTAGAGTAACATCCAACCCCCAGTCCATAGTCTTCATGGCTCTGCCTGACCTAGTCCTTTCCTACTTCTCTAACTTCATCTCATTTTACTCTCCCTGTCACTTACTACTCCTCTGTCACACTGGTCTTCCTTCCTCAGATATGATAACCTGGTTCTTGCCTTAAAGCTTTTAATTTGCTGTTTCCCTTCTGCCCCCAGATAATCCCAGAGCTGGTTCCTTTGTGTCATTCAGGTTTCAGGTCAAATGTCACCTCCTCAAAGACACCTTTCCTGATGTTCCAATCTAAATACTCTCCCACATATTCTCTCCCTTCACCCTATTTTAGTGTCTCTCTTTCTACTCCTATTCATGTCCAAAAAGGCAAACTTTGCCTCCTTGAAAGCAGGAAACTTTACTGTTCACTATGGTTTCCCCAGCACTGGAATGGTGCTTGGTACACAGAGGGAGCTCAGCAAATGCTTGTAAGTGGGAGGAGGAGGTCATCAACTGGGAGAAAGGGAGGAATTGGGGTAAGAGGTTTGAGGACACCATGAGGGGAGGAATCAGCCTCCACAGGGACTCTGACAGGAAGTCCACCAGGATTATCAGGTTGCAGAAAAAATAAGCCAAAGCTGAGACCCAGAAAATGTGGTGGCATCATTCCCTACTTTTATGTTTCTCCAGCAACTTTCAGGAAGATCAAGTGTGAGAGTGAAAAATGTAGATAATTGGAATGTTTCAGGGCCAGGGTTTTCAAGGCAGATTTTATTTTCTTGTAGCAAACTGTTCTTTCTAGTTGCAATGAATTAAGATTATAAAGCTATGCAATCTAGATTCTATTAAAAAATACTTTAAAGTCTTTTGTTTGCTTTCCTTTTCTTTTTTCTGTTTTGAAACAATTGTTAAGGTTTTTTGTTCTAGCGCATTCAGGTTTGGAATCTAGAAAATAAAAAATTAGTTATCATTCACTCTACTTCTCTATAGTAGTAGTGAACAGATATTACTTTTTTTTTTTTTTTTAAAGATTTTATTTATTTATTCATTTATCCCCCCCTTGCTGCTTGTGCTCGCTGGGTCAGCTAACCACGCTGTGCAGGTGGGCTTGCCTTCACCAGGAGGCCCCGGGAACCGAACCTGGGGCCTCCCATATGGTAAACGGGAGCCCTACTGATTGAGCCACAGCCGCTTCCCTAGATATTACTAATTTTACCTAATGATATAAGCCAGTAACTTGGATGGAAAGATGCTGTGTAATGATGTCTGTTGTGAAATAGATTTCACACTATTGCAAATCAGGCCTCCTGTGTTCTTAGCCAGAATGCACTACTCAGAAGTTGTATGAGCTTTCTGGACCTCAGTTCCTCACCTGGCAAAGAAGAAGGTAGACCAGGTGGTGTTTTCATACATACTTCTTGGACCCATAGGGATTTTGCCTGGGTGCTCCTGGATCCTGGGAATGGGTAAGGGAAGGTGGAGAACAAGCCAGGAAGGATATTCTACCTTAAACCAGGAGCCATTTCTGCTTTTTCTGATTTACATATTGAGCTTCCCCTTAAGGAAAAGATTTTGAGGAAAAGATTTCTTAGCTAAAGATCCATCTGTAGAGCCAGTTGAACTACATGATCCTGTTCAAAAATTTTTTTAAGATTTATTTTATATTTATTTATTTCTCCCCCCACCCTCGTTGTTTGCGCTTGCTGTCTGCTCTCTGTGTCTGTTTGTTGTGTGCTCTCTGTGTCTGCTCATCTTCTTTTTAGGAGGCACCAGGAACCAAACCCAGGACCTCCCACATGGGAGAGAGGTGCCCAATTGCTTGAGCCACATCTGCTCCCTGTTTGTTGTGTCTCTCATTGTGTTTCCTTGTTGTGTCTGCTAGCTGTGTCAACTCATCTTGTTGCTTAGCTCACCATGCCAACCCGTTGCATCAGCTCGCTGTCTTGCTTGTCTTCTTTAGAAGGCACTGAGAACTGAACCCAGGACTTCCCATGTTGTAGGTGGGTGCCCAACTGCTTGAGCCACATCTGCTTCCTGATCTTATTCAATTTAAAAAACACCATTGAAACCCCTTTGAGCCTCAGCTGCCTAATTTCTAACTGAGCATAACAGTATTTACTTCCTAGAGTTATTGTGGAAATTAAATATTTTGAGAAGCCTTTAGGCACACTATAATTCTTAGAAAATATACAAAAGGGGAAATAGTGACCAATGCAGAGGATGGCTGTGTAATAAAAGTTAAAGACAGTTTTGTTAGGGGAAATCCTCATATTGGTCTGACATGTGTGCCTTCTACTGTGTTGAACCATTACATTTTGGAGCCATTATAATTTGAATGATTGGTGTCAAATTATTGCAAAAACCAATAGTAATTGCTGGTCTGTCTTCCCCACCAGGTGTCAGCTCTTGGATGGAAGAGATAGTTTCTTGTTCATCTTTGTATTCTTGGAACCCTGGAACACATGAACTGAATAATGAAAATAGCAGTGTGATTTGAAGATAAGTTCATTAACTTCTACACCTCCAGGAAAGAACACTAAAGAAAACAAGATATAGGGTTGCCCCTCTTGTTCTCTGCGGGTAGGATGAGTTGCCAGCCTTTTTGAAGAATAGGCCAGAGTAAATTAGGTTTTGTGCCCTTCTCCTTGCTCTCCCTACAATTAGGTTATACAGGGAAAGATGATTTAAATAGGCCTTAAGGATACTCCTCATAAAGGGAACATTAAGGATAAAATCAGCAAGGTAGTCAGTAGGTAAAAGTATTAAAAGGAAGAGATTCTATTTAAAAAACAAAAAAGAAGACCAGGTGGAGAGAGGAAGCCAATGGTATTTTTTCCTGTGGCTGACACTAGTATTTCACTCTTCTAGATATCTCTACTGTAGAAACACATCTTCTCAGAAGCATCTGTTCAATAGAACTGAGTTCAAGAATAAGACTTTAATAGAATACAAGGAACACAGCGATGGAATGAAAAGAATGAGGATTGTGAAAGAGCATGCTATTCTCTCTCTTCTTCCATACCAGCTGGGTTTATAATCTGCAGTCTCTGTTACAATTAGATATGGCCAGAACTAAGTTCTCTTCGATGGGATGTGGGCAGAAGACATGTGTACCACTTCTGACCCATAAAACCTCCCAGGAGCATTCCTCTCTGCTCTGTCTGGGATGATGACAATCAACACAGCCTTGGAAGCCAAATGTTCAAAAAGACAAAGCCACTACCAGCCTAGTGCCTGAACATCCACATGGAGCAATCTGGAATATCCACCCTGAATAGTCAAGTGAACAAGAAATACTTGTTGCACTGCTACATTTTGGATATTCTTAAATTGGAATTCAGCCTACCTCAACTAGAAGAGACACAAAAGAAAATAATAAAGATGAAGAAGTGAATGTGTTAAGCAAAATAAACAAATATAAACTGAGAACATGCTATATGCTCAGTACTTTTCTGTGGCTATAAAGGACATATAAAATATGGATGCTGCCCAGGAGCTGCTTCAGTGTTATTAGTAAGACAGAATACTTAATGTGGAAAAGTTAGAGGTAGATGCAAGATACAAAGTGCTGAATTATGGAGAAATTCTAGAAAGATGGAATCGGAGTATGTAGGCAAGGCTCAATTCTCTCACAAAAACAATGAAGGAAGGGCAAAAAGTTGTCCGAGGGAGCTGCTTTGGGGATTTGTAGATCAGGAGAGCGCTTTGCATTCTCCAGGGGGATGAGGGACAGAGAGATGAAGAAGCCAAAATGAAAACTGTGAGTTATTGGCTAGCAAAGCCAGGAATGGCACCCATCCCCCAACCTCAGCCTGGATAAAACCCATGGCTCACTGCAGCCAACTGAGAGGCTAACAGATATCTTCCTCCCTAGTAAGAGGTAGGGTGTGGCAGAGGGTGGAATGTGGTTTCTCTTCAGTGAATTTGGCCATCAAAGCCCACATTGAATCTTACCTCTGGTCAGAGCAGAATTACAGGCAAATGGAGGTTGAAAGAGACACCTCTGTGGAAAAATTCGCTGACAAGTACCATCAGCTGGTTGGCCGGGAAACTGCAAGAAGAAAGCTGCTTTTAGGAGTCTCTTGTCCCAGTCCCCTCAGAGTGGATCTATGACCCATTAATGAGTCACTGGCCCTATTATGATATTTTAAATTGGGAAATTTTAAAGACTTAGAATACGTTGAACCAGAAATCAAAGAAGAGCTGTAAAATAAAACCACTATGCAAGAGAGAGAAATTGACCATCAGAGTAAATTCACAACATATTCAGATGTCTAGACATGAGCAAAACATTACAAGCCATACTAAGAAACAGGAGGAGATGGCCCAGCCAAAGGAACAAACCAAAAATCCTGACGAAACACAGGATATAAGACAACTAATCAATGATAATCACATAAATCTCCTAAATCAATTCAAGGAGTTGAAGGAAAATATGACTAAAGAGATAAAGGATATTAAGAAGACATTGGGTGAACATAAAGAACAATTTGAAAGCCTGCAAAGAAAAGTAACAGAGCTTATGGGAATGAAAGACACAATAAATGAGAATAAAAATACATTAGAGGAAAGTGGATATGGCTCAAGTGATTGGGTTCCCATCTACCATATGGGAGGACCTGGGTTCGATTCCTGGGGTCTCTTGGTGAAGGCAAGCTGGCCCGCCTGCGCCATGGAGAACTGACGGCCCATGCTGTAGAGAGCTGGTGCAACAAGATGACACAACAAAGGAAGATGCGGAAGAGAGACAGTGAGAGATACAGCAGACCAGGAAGATGAGGTGGCTCAAGCAATTAAGTGCTTCTCTCTCACACTGGAGGTCATGGGATAGGTTCCCGGTGCCTTCTAAAAGATAAAGATGAGAAGAAAAAAAAGACAAGTAGACACAGAAAGAACACAAAGTGAATGGACGCAGAGAGCAGAGAGTGAGCACAAAACAACAACAAGGGTGGGAAAAAATACATTAGAGGCATTTAACAGCAGATTTGAGTTGATGGAAGACATAATTAGTGACTTGGAAGACCAAGCATCTGAATTTGAAAAGACAGGAAAAGAGAAAGAGAAAAGAATGGAAGAAATGGAACAGAGCCTCAGGGAACTGAATGACTAGGCTAAACGCACAAACATACGTGTTATTGGTGTCCCAGAAGGAGAAGAGAATGGAAAAGGGATAGAAAGAATATTTGAGGAAATAATGACCAAAAATGTCTCAATCCTTATGAAAGACATAAATATCAATATCCAAACAGAATAATCCAAATAGACCTATTCTGAAACACCTACTATTCAGAATGACAAAAAACAGAGATAAAAAGAGGATTCTGAAAGCAGCAAGAGAAAAGCAATGCATCACATACAAGAGAATCTCAATAAGACTAAGTGCCAATCTCTCATCAGAAACCACGGAGGTAAGAAGAAAGTGGTATGATTTTTTTTTAAGGTTGTGAAAGAGAAAAACTGCCAGCCAAGAATTCTTTACCTGGCAAAACTGAGGGTGAGTTTAAAGTCTTCACAGACAAACAAAAATAGAGAGCATGTTTCCAAAAGACCAGATTTGCAAGAGATACTAAAGGGAGTAACAAGGAAAATACAAGGGCAAGAGACTTGGAGAAGAGTGTAGAAATGAAGATTATTAGTAAAGGTAATTTAGAGGGTAAAAAGACAGATAATAATAAGATATGACAACAGAAAGCCAAAGGATGAAATGGATGAAATAAGAAATGCCTTTACAGTAATAACATTGAATATTAATGGATTGAACTCCCTAATCAAAAGACATAGACTGACAGAATGGATTTTAAAAATATGAACCATCTATATGCTATCTACAAGAGACTCACTTCAGACATTAAAAACACAACCACATTGAAAGTGAAAGATTGGGAAAAGATATTCCATGCAAATAGTAACCAGAAAAGATCTGGAGTAACGATACAATATTGGACAAAATAGATTTTAAAAGGAAAACTCTTATAAGAGATGAAGAAGGATATTAATAAAAGGGGCAAAACATCCTGCATTCTCCAGGGGCATGAGGGACAGAGAATAAAACATCTGGACAGAGGATAAATAAGGAAACAGAGAGCTTGAATAATATGATAAATTAACTAGACCTAGCAGACATTTATAGAGCATTACACCCCAAACAGCAGGATATACATTCTTTTCAAGTGCTTATAAATCCCTTCCAGGATAGACCATATGTTGGGTTACAAGACAGATCTCAATAAATATAAAAAGATTGAAATTATACAAAGCAGTTTCTTTGATCATCATGGAATGAAGCTGGAAATCAATAATGGATGGAAAAAGGGAAAATTCACAAATATATGGAGATTAAACAACACTCTCTTAAATAATCAATCAGTGAGTGAAAGAAGAAATTGCAAGAGAAATAAGTATCTTGAGATAAATGAAAATGAGAATACAACATATCAAAACCTATGGGATACAGTAAAGACGGTGCTGAGAGGGATATTTATAGTCCTCAATGCTCACATTAAAAAAGCAGAAAGAGCTAAAAAAGAAACAGCACACTAATCCCAGACCAAGCCAAAGTAAATAAATAATGAAGATTAGAGCAGAAATAAATGAAATTAGAAAAAAACAATAGAGAGATCAACAAAACCAGAAGCTGTTTCTTTGAGAAGATCAACAAAATCGACAAATCCTTAACTAGACTGACAAAAAAAGAGATAAGTTGCAAATAAAATCAGAAATGAGATGAGGAGATATTACCACTGACTTCTCAGAAATAAGAGAGATCATAAGAGAATACTGTACACCGAAAAAGAACTGTACACCAAAAATCTAGACAATATAGATGAAATGGAAAAATTCCTAGAAACACATGAACAACCTACAATGACTCTAAAAGAAATAGAAAACCTCAACAAACCAATCACAAGTAAAGAGATTGAAATTATCATCAAAAACCTTCTAAAATGAAAAGCCCAAGACCAGATGGCTTCACAGGTGAATTCTACCAATCATTCAGAGATAATCTAATACCAATCTTGCTCAACCTCTTCCAAAAAATTGAACAGGAAGGAACACTACCAAATTCATTCTATGAAGCCACCATTGCCCTAATGCCAAAACCAGATATACTACAAAAAAAGAAAATTACAGACCAATTTCTCTAATGAATATAGATGCAAAAATCCTCAACAAAATACTTGCAAACCAAATCCAAAAGCACAATAAAAGAATTATACACCACAATCAAGTGAGTTTTATCCCAGGTATGCCACGGTGGTTCAACCCAAGAAAATCAATTAGCATCATAAACCACATTAATAAATTGAAGAAGAAAAATCACATGATCCTCTTGATTGATGCAAAAAGGCATTTGACAAAATATAGCATCTCTTCTTTATACAAACACTATAAAAGATAGGGATAGAAGAAAGCTCTCTCAACACGGTATAGTGCATATATGAAAAACCCATAGCTTGTACTCAATGGTGAAAGATTGAAAGCTTTCCCACTGAGATCGGAAACAAGACAAGGATGCCCATTGTCACCATTGTTATTCAATATTGTGCTAGAAGTTCTAGCTAGAGCAATTAGGCAAAACAAGTAAACAAACAAACAAGAAATAAAAGGCACACAAATAGGAAAGGAGTATAACTTTTACTATTCGCTGATGATATGATCCTTTATCTAGAAAATCCTGAAAAATCCACAACAAAGCTACTAGACAAATAGGTTAGTTCAGCAAAGTTGTGGGATACAAGATTAATAAGCAAAAATCATTAGCATTTCCTTACACTAATGATGAGCAATCTGAGGAGGAGATCAGAAAAAAATTCCATTTATAATAGTGACTAAAAGAATCAAATATTTAGGAATAAACTTAACCAAAGACATAAAGAACCTGTATTCAGAAAACTACAAAACACTGTTAAAATAAACCAAAGACCTAAATAAATGGAAGAACATTCCGTATTCATGGATAGGAAGTCTAAATATCATTAAGCTGTCAATTCTACCCAAACTGATTTACAGATTCGACATAATCCCAATAAAAAAAATCCCAATAGCCTTTTTTTTTTGCAGAAATGGAAAAGCCAATTATCAAATTTATTTGGAAGGGTAATGATCCCCAAATAGCCAAAAATGCCTTTAAAAAGAAGAAGGAAGTTGGAGGACTCTCACTTTCTGAATTTAAAGCATGTTACTTAGCTCCAGTGGTAAAAACAGCATGGAACTGGCATAAAGATATACATATTGACCAAAGGAAACAAATCAAGAACTCAGAAATAGACCCTCACATCTACGGTCAAGTTATTTTTGACAAGGTTGTCAAGCCCACCCAGCTGGGCCAGAACAGTCTATTCAACAAATGATGCTGGGAAAATTGGATATCTATATCCAAAATGAAGAAAGAGGACCCCTATCTCACACCTCATACAAAAATTAACGCAAAATGGATCAAGGACCTAAACCATAAAACTCCTAGAAGAAAATGTAGGGAAACATCTTCAAGATCTTGTGGTAGGCAGTAGTAGCTTCTTAAACCTTATACCCAAAGCATGAGCATTGAAAGAGAAAATAGTTAAATGGGACAGCCTCAAAATTAAACACTTTGGTTCATCATTATATAGATAACTTTTACTTCCAGTATATTATAAAATAGCTAAAAATTAATATCTGAAATTATTGAAACTGGCTAGACCAAACCCACCCTTAGTATGTGGTCATTTCTAACTAAAAACCTGCCATTGTGATGGTTATTCCAGATATATCTCACCTTTGTATGTAGTCATTTCTACCTGCTATTATGATGATTATTCCAGATGGATCTTACCCTTGTATAAGAGCATTTCTATTGAAATGGTAGCCATTTCACCATTCTCTGTTTGAAATTCATAAGAAAAACCCTGTAACTGACTCCTGTCCCCAGATGCCTTGATTTCTTGATTGTTTTGTGATTATAATAACTTTGAGACACACTCCAGTTTGTACCCATCCCCCATCTTGTTCAGCTACTTAATGTTTATTAATGAAGGAACCTGAGCCAGACCCATCCACACCCCAAAAAAACACTTTTGTTCAAAGTCAAAAGACTTTGTTAAGAAAGTGAAAAGGCAGCCTACTCAATGGAAGAAAGTATTTGGAAACCACATATCCAACAAGGGTTTGATATCCAAGTTATATAAAGAGATTACATAACTCAATGATAAATAGACAAGCAACCCAATTAAAAATGGGCCAAAGACTTGAATAGACATTTTTCCAAAGAGGAAATACAAATGGCCAAAAAGCACACGGAAAAATGTTCAACATCACTGGCTATTAGAGAAATACAGATCAAAACTACAATGAATATTATTTCATATATTACAGACTGGCCATAATTAAAAAACAAAAACAAAAACAAAAAACAAACAGAAAACTACAAGTCCTGGATAGGATGTGGAGAAATAGGAACACTCCTCACTCCTTTACTGTTGGTGGGAATGTAGAATGTTGCAGCCTCTGTAGAAGTCAATTTGGCAGTACCTCAAGAAGCTGAATATAGAACTGCTGAATGATACAGCAATCCTGGTACTACGAATATATTCAGAAGAACTGAAAGCAAGGATGCTAACTGACATTTGCACACTGATGTTCATAGCAGCATTATTCACAATTGCTAAAATATGGAACCAGCCCAAGTGTCCATCAACTGATGAATGGATAAACAAAATGTGGTATATACATACAATAGAATACTATTCAGCTGTAAGAAAAAAATGATAACAGGCTGCATATGACAGCACGGATGAACCTTGAGGATATTATGTTGAGTGAAGTCAGCCAGATACAAAAGGACAAATATTGTATGGTCTCACTAATATGAACTAAACATGATGAGTAAACTCATGGAGGTAAACTCTAGAGTATAGATTACTAGGAGTTAGAATGTGGTTTGAGAATGGGAGCTGATGCTTAATGTATGTAGAATTTTTTTTTTTTAAGATTTATTTATTTATTTATTTTTTCCCCCAGTTTTTGCTGTTTTTGTGCCCATTTCCTGCCCTCTCTTCTCACCCTTCTCCTCCTGTCTCCACCAGGATTCCATCTTGGGAAATTCCGATATGGGAGAGAGGTGTCCTGCCACCTGCGCTGCCTTAGTTCCTGGTTTTTTGGCACGTCTCGTCTTGGCTCTCCCTTGTGTCACTTTCCTGTTACATCATCATCTTGCTGCGTGTGGCACACCCACGCACGGGCCCTGATGGCACACCCACGTGTGCGGCCTGGGGGCGGAGCCTGGCGGCACACCGGCGTTCCTTCCATATATTTTTTCTTTATTTTACCAGGAGGTCCCAGGGATCAAACCCAGGTTCCTCCATATGGGAGACAGATGCCCAGACATTTGAGCCACATCTGTCCCCTGTATGTAGAATTTTTAATAAAGTTTACTGTAAAAGTGTCTGAAATGAATACAGTTGATGGTAACACATTATAGTGGGTATAACTAATGCTGCTGATTTATAAATGTGATTGTGGCTGAAATTGGTTGTCTGTGGATGTTAATGTCAATTGAAAGGAAGCTAGAAAATAACCTAGGGAATGTATAACATAGTGATTTCAGTGGAAGATGAAAATTGTGGTTAATAATATAAATGTAAGAATGTTCTTCTTTTACAAGTGTTAAGAATTGGTAATACATGGGAAAATTACAACTTATGTAACTTATGGATGGTGACTAACAATAACATTGTAATATTTTTGCAGCAATGGCAAAGAGGATATTATATCTATCAATTCTAATGGACAACAATAGGGAGGTATAAGGGGGTATGGGATTTTTCCCTTTTGGAGAAATGAAAATGTTCTAAAATTGACTGAGGTGATGACAGAATAACTCTGTGATGAAAATGAGAGCCACTTAGTATACTTTGAATGGATTGTACTAAGTGTGGGACTGTATAACACGGGGCATCCAGTGGTGGAAGATGGACTGTGGTTAACAATATGAGAACATTCTCTCATGAAGAATAACAAATATATAATACTAATACAGGCTGTTAATAACTGGGTGGGTTGAGGGGAAATACACCAAATGTAAGATATGGACTATAGTGAGTAGTAATATTTTGATGATGCTCTTTCATAGTTTGTAACAAATGTTTCACAACAAGGCAAGGTGTTGGTGGTGGGTGACATTTGGGAGCCCTGTACGATGATATACATGCTTGTTTTGTAAGTTCACAACTTTCACTATACACTTATTGTTTATGTATGTTCATGTATGAATAATATACTTCAACAAAATTTTATTTTTTTAAAAAGTGCTGAATTATGTGATATAGACTAGAGTTGCCAAAGCGTGGTGTCAAGGAAAGAACACTGGACCAAGAGTCAGAAAAATCTGGGTTCTAGTGCTGGGTCTGCTACTAACCAGCTGCTTGTGTCTAGGTCTTAGTAGCTTATCTGTAAAATAAGCACATTGGACCACCTGACCATTGCATCTGTCATGGTCCTCAATACTCAAAATAGTAATTGAAGAGATTCTAATAAAGAGACTATTTACAAGAGTGTAACCCCTATTACAGGCGTGGTGGTGAAGGATCCCTGGAATAACAACAATGGGATATCATTACCAACCCTAAATCTGAAAAGGTGAGAGGTGGGAGCAGGGATACTGGATTTTTGTGGCGAGAGCTACCAAAGGCTTTCAGGGGCTGCCTGAAAAATACGGCTTAGCAAGAGGAATACTAAACCAGGGGGAAATTTCCCAGTTTCTCTCCTCCTACTAACAGATCTTCAGATGCTCATCACTGGAATCCAACTGGAAGCCAGAGGGCAAAGGATGGGACCTCAAATGCAGCAATGATGTGAGGACTTAGGAAGGAGGCAGAACTGGGATCTGCGAGGATTTTAGGGTCTATGGCCATCTCTTGTCCTGTTACTCTCTCTGCAGACCAGCTCTTTCTGTTTCTTTGTCCACAGCAAATATCCACCAAGACTGGCCAGGCTTTCCCCTGTCCTGCCTTGGCTTTCCCGCAAGTGGGTATCTGATTTGTCCAGATTAGCTGTCCATCTCAGTCCAAACAGTTATGGTATTACTTGTTACAAATATGGATGCTGGGGCCCTGCGATTTGGAAGTTAGTCTCAGAGCAAATGAGGTATCCCAAGTTGGCCAGATCCTCCAAAAGGTGGCAATTATAGAAAACACAGCAAAATATATAAGAGAACAATGAAAAAGACCCATAATCCTACAAACCAGAAATATATTAGTCAGGAGATAGTTGGCACCCACAATTTAGGTAATTTGAGGAGAGATTAATAAAGCGACTGTTTACACGGGCATGGGCAGAGTGTAGGGAAGCCCCAGAAAATAGCAACTTTCTGTCCCTGTAGTTAGTAAGAGCAGGTGCCTTCACTCCTTAGACCTGAAGAGGTAAAGGGAGGAAGCAGTTGCCAGAACCTAGAAGGAGAGAGAGAGTTATATGGAAAGGGCTTCAGATAGAGCTGAGACCTTTGGTGAAGGGACACAGGCTGAGTGCACATCACAGAGAGGGAGTTGGGAGATTACATACCCTACTTCATTCATCCCTCTTATTCCAATCAACTGATGGTAAATTCTACTGATTGAACCCAATTAGAAGACAGAGAGCACAAGAAGCCTTTGATGTAGTCCATACAGGTCAACCCTTCAGGGCACAGAGCAGGGTGAATGATAGAATGTGTATCTGGAAAGGCAAATGGAAAACATCCAACACAATCACCAATGTTACCTCCAGTTATAACATTCTAAGCCCAATAGCAATGTTTAGATCCTTGGACCAGGACCCTATAAGAAGAAATGGTTCAAGAAAGAAAGTCCTAAAAATGGGTTTCTGACAATACTCACTCACTCATCCAACAAATATTTATTGAGCACCTACTTTGTGCCAGGCACATAACATGGCATTTTCTCAAGATAAAAAATTCCTGCACTTACAGTGTCTACATTCTTGAATGAAGAATATACAGAGTGGTCACAAAATTTCTGTGCATGTTAGTTGGAAATGATTTGAGTGCACCATTTCAGTTTCTTCACAAATTTAACATTTTGAATTAAAGCAAACCCTATTAGTGAACACAAAGTCCCTAAACATGAGA
The DNA here is from genome assembly GCA_026826555.1 of Tolypeutes matacus. Classification (NCBI taxonomy): domain Eukaryota; kingdom Metazoa; phylum Chordata; class Mammalia; order Cingulata; family Chlamyphoridae; genus Tolypeutes; species Tolypeutes matacus. The sequence goes on from JAKSZT010000049.1 coordinate 33,779,418, forward strand.
TTACATCTAATAACAGCTGAAGAGATAAAGGATATCAAAGACTTTTAAAATTACTTCCCACCATCAACATAGAAGATGGCCATTAAACAATGGGAAGATATTACAGTTTATGTGAAGAATGGGGGGGGGGGGAACATACAGATTTCCTCTAAAGGGCATATATTGGGAATTTGTGGCTGCTTTTCTACTTGAAAAATATGATTGGAAAAACTTTATAAATTATAATTGTGTTAAGTGTTCTGAAGGAGCATGCCTCATAATTTTTTGCTGAAAAATGAACATTTTAGATAATATATTGTAGCAGTGCTCGATTCTGATTTTTGCTCTCCTCAAAGGTTGCTGTTGCTATTTGATTTGTTTGTTCATCTGTTTAGTAATTTGTCTGTGCTAGGTATGTGAAATATAGCTCTACCATAGAGTATGGCTGCTGAGGTCTCTGCTCTTTTTTTTTTTAATATTTAAGCCTAGCTACCTAGAGGTCATCCCCTTGGCTGCATAACTTATTGGTTAGCCAGTGATTGGACAGAGGTTGTACTCCAACACCTCAAACCAAGTAAAGTTTTCATCTTCTGTCAATAGATTTGCAGCAGTTAAGGAGCAAATTTAACATTCAGGCCATTTTCAAGTCTGCCTCAGCTTTTGCTTGTTGTTGGGCTCTTTGGCATCTCCTCTGTGCTGAGTGCAGCCTCCAGACAGCCAGGAATGTGTAAATGGTTTGGGCCTTCTCTCGTCTCTAATGCATATGAGTATCTCAGCCAGGCATATGCTTGTCCCAGTCTTGACTGCAACCTTTACTTAGTAGAACTGTTTGCTCTCTCTACTCATCTACTGCCCAGATTACCATTTCACCAATGATGCTGTTGGAACGGGCATTGTCCACTGCTCCAAGTTGATAGCACCCCTTCAGACAATGGCAACAAAGCTGTTGGCCCTCAAAACCTGCCCTTCCCTGGTACAACATCCACATGTCCAATCAGGGTGGGAGAAATGGATGAAGCCCCAGACAAGAATGTCATAAAGCCCCACTGTTGTTACCCACAGTTGAGCTTTTTCAAGTGAATATCTTTCTTAAATTGTTGTCTGCTTTTGGTCGAATTCCAGAGTGCCAAAATAGTTGTTTTTGTCGGTTTTGTCCAGCTTTACAGTTGCTTTGGGGGAAGAGGAATTGCCAACTTCCTCACTTGGCCACATCTAGAAGTCCATAATGTCTTACAACACCGCCTGTGCCCTCTTTCTACTTTGCTTCCAGATGATACGTAGTGACTGACATATCACGTGCACGCAGGAGCTTTATAGCTATGTTATAATGGCCATCATTGAGGGATTGTTCCCAAAATGAAGTGCATTAAAAGCAAGCCAACACGTTCAGCTTCTGAGAGCTAGTCTGGTGGGTTGTGGGCAAACGTTATTCAAGCAAAGCTGATGGGTCTTCTGCATCTTGTTTGCTTTTGTCTGATCTGATGAAACCTCAAAGGAATCTAGGATGAATTTCCATCCTCTACTGAAATTCTTCTAAAATCATCATTTTTTTTTAATAATCTACTTTCATTGCATGAAAGCACATAAGATGATCAATATCCCTTGACTCATGCTAGAAATACTATCCCCTCCATCAACTGTGCTCTTGATGAACTTTTTAAAAAGCCGTTTCACTTCCATAGCAATATTTGTTGCTTCTTGTTGACTTCTTGTAATACTCGATAACTTTCACTTCTGGTTGGCTTTGACTACTCTATTTTGAATGCCGTTTCCTTTTTAAGCAAAGCAAAATTGACACCTGTAATTTATAGCTTGTATCGTTGCATTCATTAAAACAGACACCCTAGCATTTTTCTCTTTTAATTCAAGTAAACGTCCAATATTAGATGATGTAAGAGGCTCTGTTGATTTTTGGATTATTTAACTACTTCTCTTACTTAAAAATAAAAGGGAGGCATTTTAATAGGAAAGAGGCAATTTAATAGGAAATTCCATGTGCACGAAGGACTCCAGCCAGGCCTAAACAGAGCAGAACAGACAGAGCTACACTGAGCTCAGAGCTAACTCCCAGCTCCTTTGGGGCTGAGCAGTGACAGCGGCTAGAGAGCACATTTTATTTTTCCTCTTCCTTTCTCCCTTTTATTTCTGTTTCTCTTGATTCCAGTCAGATGTACACTCTCACATCCTGTCACCTATATGTTTTCTCCTTCTTTCTGTCCTACCGTGTACAGCGTGAAGCAGGGTTTAGGATCCTGCCGCATTACAAGAGGCTCACTGACTCTTAGTAACTGAGAGGAAAGCTAATACATGATTTTAAAATACTTACTATGAAGTTTCCCAATGCTGTTTTCTAATATAACAGTCAACTTCCCCTGCCAAGGCATCTAGATACCTTTAATTTCCTTTTCTCTTGCTCTGTTCTTACCACCTGCTCATTTTATTATTTTCTTTATCTATACACTTATGCTAAAATACTCTTTCTTATGTATGACAAATTTCATAATTAAAAATATAAATAAATGGCTTGTCCTTTCTTTCTATATTCTTATTTTCTTTTCAGCTTTTGGCAACCTGGTTTAGAGACAACTGCTTCAGAAGGTGGGTCCTCCTTCCATCTCTTGACATTCTGCAGCGGAGGAGGGTTTGCAGTGTAAAAGGCCAGGCCGGGTGGCTCTGGGGCTAGACAGGCGAGGGTCCACTGAGACCCGCTCTTTGCAGCCTTGGGCGGATCACTGGACCTCCCCAGTGCCTGTTCTCTCTTCTGTAAACCAGGCATGCTGCCGCCTACCTTACTAAAGGAGGAAGCCCTTGCAAAGGCACTTAGCACGGCCCTGGGCACAAAGCAAGGACTCAGCCAATGATGGGTGTTACTCCTTCCCCCTGGCTGTCCACTAGCAGGGCACTTGGTACAGAGGAAAATAAAGAGCTCTGAGTAACCCACAAACTGATTGGGGGACCTCTGAATAATATTCAAAAATTAAAGGCCTTCACACCTTTCTGATTGATAAAAATTGTAATGTCTGAAAATATCAAGAGTTATTATGGTGTGGAGCAATAGAAACTGATGGGAGGGATGTAGATGACTATAATAATCCTTTGGCGAGCAGTTGGGCAATATGCAATCAAGTTGAGAAACCAAACACAATGACCCAGCAATTCACTCTTAGTTATATACTCTAGAGAAATTTGCACATGTATACAAGGAGACAAGTACAAGGATGTTCATTATAGCATTGCTTATCAGGAAAATTGGAAACAACTCAAATATCCCAGAATAAGAGAATTGGTAAATACATTGAAGTTTTCATACAATTGAATAGCAGATAGAAGAGAAAATGAATTAACTAGAGCCACAAGGATAAACTTCAAAAGTATAGTATTGAGGGAGAAAAGCAAATTGCAAATGGATACATACAGTGTGAGAACATTCTCATAAAGTTTAAAACATGCAAAGCAATATTATATTGTGGGGACACATATATAGGTAGAGAAGTATAAAAACATGTATGAGAATGACAAACACAAATTCAGAACAGTATGCAATCAGGGATGATACACAGGGATCCCCAACTGTATCCATATTTTTAAAAAGAGCTAAAGTAAATATGAGGCAAAATGTTAAGATTTGATAAACCTGGCTGTGAGCATGGGTATTTTTATGTTATGTACTTTGTATAAGCTTGTAATATTTCATGTAAAAACAATGAAAGGTCCTCTTCATAGAATTCACAGAACTTTGATTCCTTATAACCTAGAAGATTCGTCACCGTTTCTATTCAAAATAATTAGTGTGTTTTATTTCATAGCTAGCCCACAAGAGGGAGACCTAGATCAGTCTGCAACCAAATGCATGAAAAGGAAAAACAGCATCTGCGGAAACCTTTGCCAGGAGCCCTGTTGGCCCCAGGTCTTGTAGAATGCTGCTCCACTGCCCTCTGGGATCTGAGGCAGCCTCATTCCACACGTTCAGAAATCTGCAGAAGCACCGCTTATGAAGACCACATCAGAGGATGCAGCGACTAAACCAATGTTTAAAAAATACAATTTAATTGAATGTTTGCAGAGTAAATAATAAACAGCAACACCAGGCAAAGGGAGTCAAAAGCATCCAAACTTGGGAGAGGGCATGGGTGCCACTTGGAACCAGTGGTGAGGTGCTCTGGGTCCCCTCCCCCGGCTGGGGTCTCGTGCTGCTTATCTGTGGGGCACCCTGATGTATCTATTTCTACCACTGGAACTAGAAATAATTTAACTAATGCTACCTGTGCCTTTATTAGATCTGTAACTTAAAATGACCATTATGAGCATGCGCGCGCATACACACACCAGATTTAAACTGTGTACAGTGGTTTTTAAGTTTTCCCATTAATATTTCCTCTGTTTTATTCATTTATTAGTCCGGTGTCGTTGTGGAGGATACCTAAATTAAGAATATTCTATTCATTGGTGTTTTCATGAATTGGGAAGAAACTGCCATTCCTGTTTGCCATTACTAGTCAGTGGCTCGTTAACCTCTGGGAGGACAGGGACCTCATCCTCCTTAATAACAATCATATCTCCAGTAGCAAACACTGTGCCTGGTACATTGTTGGCACTCAAAAAATTTTTGTTAGATTAATGCTCTAGATAGATAAAATCGGAGAGAATTAAATTCTCTTTGTTCAGCGTGGAAAGGATCTGGATGGGATCAAAATTGGTTAACTAGATCGTCCTGACGTGCACAGTTGAAATTCCAGAGCAGTTTGATTTGGGATGCGTAGTGCAGTCTCCTCAATTGTACTCTTCAGAGGAGGATGGAGACCAGTTCCTCACTAAGCAAAAATCAAACAAAACATTGCCTTCACCCAAACCCACAGGCCTCTGAAGACTGGCTCAGGGTGAATGAGTTTCTGGTCCTGCCGCCCCTAAACATGGCTGGTCGGGGATAAGGGATGCTGCTGAACATCAAGGGAAGCTGTGACCGACAGAAACCAAGAAGGGAATAGGAGAAACTGCCTCAGTGAGTGAAGTGTCTCAGGTGTGTGGGCTCACAGAAACCACCACATGGAGTCTTTGTGCTGATGCTAGTGGCTCTACCTGCTGTCCATCGCCCAGTCACACCAGGGTACCTTTCCAAGTGCTCAGAGTCACTGTCACACCTGAGGATGAATGGTCGAGAGAGAGGGACAGGGAAGAAGAGGAAGAGGAGGAGGAGGGAGAAAGAGAGGGAAAGAGAAAAAGAGAGAGAAAGAAAGAAAAGAAAAAAGAAAACTACAGTAAGAGTGAAAACTTGTCATATCTTAATTTTCAAAAACAGAAGGTGGACCCTGCAGCCCATTCATTAGTGACTTGGATACTGACTCCAGGAAAGGGTCTAGATTCTAGGTTCTAGGACCTAGAACAAAGGGCCTTGTTCAAAGGAAAGTTGATCACAGGGAGAAATAATGGTCCTCCTGAATTCTCAGAAAAAGGCTGCCGACGGCCTCATTCACTAGAAAAGCGTTTCTGTTACACAATCACATACTAAGTATGGCCCGAGAGCTGACTGTTTTCCCCCAGATGCCAGGCCAATGCCCAAACAAAGGCAAAGAACAGTGCTCTGGCTGCCTCTGCAGATCCGGCTTCCCACTGAGGGGTGGGTCTCCCCCAAGACCTGAGCGATCAGAAACCGAGTGAGACTTAGGAAACAGCAGGCTCTACGTCATTTGTTGAAAGAACCAAGAAAATGTGGCCGTCCAAGGATCAATCCCTCTTTCCCTCCCTCCTTCTCTCTCTGCAATACAGTTTACAGTAAAAAAAAGCACAAACTTTATGAGGGCTGAGGCAGGCTAGACTAGGGAATAAAGAGACAAATCTGTGTCCTGGCAGGAAGACACGGCTGTGGAAGATGTGGCCATGGAGACCCCACAAAATGGCCACTGGAAGAACCCTGCAAGAACCCCCATTCATGACGGGATTTTGTCCAGGACCAAGGAAAAGCCCCAGATGTTCTCAAGGGGACTTGCTATGGGGGGGGCGGGGCAGGGGAATTGATGGGGGGGGGTAACCAATCAAAACTGCTAACAGCTGGGACTCCTCCTCCAAACAGTAACATGGGGAGGGGCAATTAATGGTTTAAAAAGCAAGTGCAGTGACTAAATTGCCTATTTTGCCCTTTCTCTTCCTGCCTGGATTAACAGGCAAATAGACCTGGGGACTTGTAATCTGTAATGGGGAGTTGTTATCTGTAAATCAGCCCTTTTTACCACTTTTAGCCCTTTTCCTCTCTCTACCTGGGACCCATTATCTGTTATTTTCTCCCATTCTCAGCTCTCATTTTCTTAATAAACTACTGGCCTAACTGGAAAAAAAAAAAAAAAAAAGCACAAACTTTAAACTAATACTGGCATGGGTGTGAATTCTTTCTGCCACTTAATTACATGGCCTTGTGCAAGTTAATTAACCTCATTAATTTACCTCATTAAGTCCCAATTTCCTTCCTTTGTAAAATGGGATACTACTACTTAATCACGTGTCAGTTGCTCTAAGAACGAAAAAAGTACTAGTAGAGTGTCATATTCACTTACTTTTTTATATTTTTATTTTTTTAAGATTTATTTATTTATTTATTCATTTATCCCCCCCTTGCTGCTTGTGCTCGCTGGGTCAGCTAACCACGCTGTGCAGGCGGGCTTGCCTTCACCAGGAGGCCCCGGGAACCGAACCCGGGGCCTCCCATATGGTAAACGGGAGCCCTAATATTTTTAAACTTTAATTTTTATTTTGAAACAAGTTCATTTACAGGGACAGTGCAAAAATAATACCAAGCCCATTCCGAGAACTCCAACATACCTTCCACCTAGATACCCAGATGCACTTTTGTTATGCCACATTTGACGTATCATTCTATCTATCCACCTATTTATCTATTTTCTAAACATTTGAGAGTAGGTTGTATGTATCATGCTCCATGAACACTTACTATTTCCATGTACATTTCCTAAGAACAAGGATATTCACTCATGTAACCACCTTAAGTATAGTTATCAAGTCAAAAAATTTAACATTGATATAAAGCTTACAGTCTATACTCCAATTTTTTCATATGTCCCCAAAATGTCCTTTGGGGCATTTTCTCTTCCATTATTAGTTCAAATCTGAGATGACGTATTGCCTTTAGTTGTTATTGTCTTTTTAATCCCTCTCTCTCCCTCTCTTTATGGAAACATATATGTAAAACACAAACTTTCCCATCTTATTCACCTCCAAGCACAATTCAGTGGCATTAATCACTTTCAAGGTTGTGCTACTCTCACCAGCAACCATTACCAGAACTTTTCTATCAACCCCAAATAGAAACTCTGTACCCATTATGCATTACCTGTCCCTTCTCCCCCCTCCTCCACCACAGTAATCTGTAATCTACTTTCTGTCTCTATGGATTTGCATATTCTAGCTATTTCATGTGAGTGGAATCATACAATATCTGTCCCTTTGTGTCTGACTTTTTTCACTCAACATGATGTCTTCCAGGTTAATCCATGTAGTAGCATATATCAGAACTTCATTCTTTTTTAGTGCTGAATCATATTCCATTGTATGTATTTACCACATTTTGCTGAACCATTTATCTTCTGATGGACCCATCGGTTGCTTTCACCTTTTGGCTACTGTGAATAATGTTGCTACAAACATTGGTGTACAAATATCTGCCCGAGTCCCCAACTTCAGTTCTTTTGGGTATATACCTAGAAGTGGGATTGCCAGGTCATATGATAGTTCCATGTTTAACTTTGTGAGGAAATGTCAAACTGTTTTCTACAGTGTCTCCACCATTTTACATTCACACCAACAATGTACTAAAGTTCCCATTTCTCCACATCCTGTTAGCACTTGTTTATTTCTGATACTTAAATTAGAGCCATTCTAGTAAGTGTGAGGTGAATTCATTGTGGTTTTGAGCTACATGTTCCTACTGGCCCATGGTACTGAGTATCCTTTTATGTGCTCATTGGCGATTTGCATATCTTCTTTGGAGAAATGTCTATTCAAGTCCTTTACCCTTTCTGTGGTGAACGCTTTAGAATCCTTTCTCATTTCTTTCTGTGCATATTTTCCTAATATTTTCTTTGTGGCTACATGGGGCTTAAATTTAACAATAATTTTGTTTGGCTTGATACCAACTTAACTTCAATAGCATAAATACACTATGTTCCTATATGCTTCCACCCCCCCACCTTTATGTAGATTTTGCCACATATTACATATTTATACATTATAAGTTTAAAACCTTTTATCACTCCTTTTTATGCATTTTAGATTCTGTCATAATTAAAAGTGTGTTTAAAAACCTAAAATATAATAGAACTGGTATTTATTTAGCCACATTTTTTACCTTTACTGGAGATCTTTATTTCTTTATGCAACTTTGATCTAATGATTAGTGTCCTTTTGTTTCAATCTGAAGAGCTCCTTTCAGCATTTCTTGTAAGGCTAGTCTAATGGTGATGAACGCCCTCAACTTTTGTTTATTTGGGAATGTCTTAATTCCGCCATCATTTTTGAAAGACAGTTATGCTGGTTATAGAATTTTTGGTTGGAAATTTTTTGCTTTCAGCCCTTCAACTATGTCATCCTACTGCCTTCTCACTTCCATGGTTTCCAATAAGAAATCAGCACTTCATTGTATTGAGGTTCCCTTGTAAGTGAAATGCTGTTCTCTCTTGTGACTTTCAAAATTCTCTATCTTTGCCTTAGATGGTTTGATTATAATATGTCATAGTGTGGATCTATTTGGGTTTCTCCTGTTTGGAGTTTGTGGAGCATCTCGGATGTGTATACATGTTTTGTTAAACTTAGAAAGTTTTCAGGCATTATTTCTTTGAATATCTTCTCTGCCCCTTTCTCTCTTTCCTCTCCTTCTGGGACTCCCACAGTGTGTATATTGGTATGCTTGATCATGTCCCAAAGGTTCCTCAGGCTCTGCTAACTTTTCTTCATTCTTTCTTTTTTCTGCTCCACAGGCTGAACAATTTCAATTGTCTTATCTTCAAGTTCACAGATTCTTTCTTCTGCCACCTCCAATCTTCTGTTGAACTCCTCTAGGGAATTTTTAATTTCTGTTACTACAGTCTTCAGCTCTGTTTGGTTCCTTTTCATAATTTCCATCTCTCCATTGACATTCTCTTTGTGATCACCTATCATTTTGCTGATGTTCTTTACTTCTTTGTCCATGTTTTCCTTTAACTCTTTTAGTATACTTAAGACCATTTAAAAAAGTCTTTGTCTGGTGTATCCAAGGCCTGGTCTTCCTTGTTGATGGTCTCTATTTCTTTATCTTGCTTCTTTGCATGAGCCATCATTTCCTTTTTTTGTTTGTTTGTTTTTTGTTTTTTATGTTTTGTAATCTTTCTTGCAACCTGGACATTCTGATATTGATATTTTAATGCTTATCTCTGAAATTTAGACACTGAAGTATCTGTTCCTTAAGCCTGTATCCAAACGGCATTATGGCAGAGTTATCTTTGAATGCCAGGAGCTGACAAAAAAAAAAAAAAAAAAAAAAAAAAAGAAAAAGAAAAAGCACCTTTCTTAATCTTTGTAGATTGTCCTGTGCAAGTGTTCTCCTTTAGAGTTTACTGTTATAACAATAAGTTTAGAGACTAGCCAAAGGCAAAAACATAGGGCACTCCCCAGTGTTTTCTGCACTTTCTTTTCCTAAGCATGCATGGGTGGCCCTAGGAATTCCTCCATTTACATGGATCTGACTGTCCTCTCTTTCCTAGGAAGCCATATTTCTTCACAGTCTTGAGCACTGCATTGTATGTCCCACAGTCAGCAAATCTTTTGTCCCAGCCTGCTGCAATTTGACTATTCTCCTACAGTGTTCTGTAGAAGAGTGCTATGAGCTGCTTTCAACATGCAGGGCAAGTTTTGGGATGTTGAACCCATGATGAGTCCTTCATGCTGCTACCAGATTAGCACAGACATAACATGTTCCCAGTGTGTGCATGACTGTTATTTTGTTCCCTCAGGACCAGGGACCTGCACTGGGAGCGTGCACCGGCTGAGCTGATGAGGGGGTGGGAGAGGGGCCAGCCAGGGCACCACAAGAAGGCTTTCTTACCATTTTAAGTTACTTTTTCCTTGATTTGGTGCTTGCCCTGTTACCGCATACCTTTAACTATTTTTCTGGAGCTTTGAGAAAGATGGTTCTGCCAGCTCTTGCTTGTTGCTTAAAGCCGCTGTGGGGAGAAGGGGCCCTGGAGAGGCTTAGTCTGCCATCTTCATGACCAGACCCCTCACTAATTTATTTTTAAGAACTCATTATATACCAGGCTCAATAATTGGCTTCTTAAATGTTAGTTTCTTTCTCCCTTCCCCTAAGCAAGGAAGGGAGGTACTAGGTTCACTACCAGTGGAGGTACTAGGTTCACTACCAGTATTCTGTAGAAGGGGTGATAAAATCCTTTTGTATTTATATTGGTGCCCAGATAATTAAGATTATTTGGAGAAGGATATCTGTATGTACATGTGTGTATAACCACAAACACACATAAATACTTATGTGTATGTATATATATATGTACACACATACATATTATGCTATATCTCAGTTTCCCAAAAGGATTTGCATCAGTTTAAGAAAATAACAAGTAGAATAGTTTAAAATAGTGCAGTCATTTAAACTCTCTTGTATTCTGCTAGTGAGAGTGCCAATTGTATAATATTTCTGAAATGCATTTTATTATATCAAGACTTAAAACATTTAAATATTTTGATCACTTCTAGAAATGTATCCTAATATTAAAATTTAAACAAAGATTTATGTTTTAAAGAGTTTATTATAGCCATTATTTAAAATAGCAAATTTTGGAGGCTGTCCACCTGTTCAACAATGAAGAGAAAAGGTAAATAAATAATTTAAAATGATATAATATTAAGTGAAAAAAATCAGGATACAAATTGTGTATACTGTATGACCACAATCATGTAATGATCTATTTCTACACATACATAGAGAAAAAATTGGAAATAAATGCATCAACATGTTAACAGTAATGGTGAAATTATAGGTGACTATTATTTCTCTAAGTTATTCTGTATTTTCACATTTTGACAATTTACTTTTTAAAAATATAGAGAGAATGGTAAAATAAAAAAAGTTTCTGTAAGGGAGGTAAGAAAATATCAATGCCTTCCCCAACATCAAATCCATCAGCTTATTTTCAGTCTTTAACATAATTGATTTTTCTGTAGCACTTGACACTGTTGACTACTCCCTACTTCTAGAAATCCTTTTTTAAATATACCTTTTAAATTTTTTTAAAAAGATACTTAGATTACATAAATATTACATAAAAAATATAAGGGATTCCCCTATGCCCTGCTCCCAACCCCTCCCACATTTTCCCACATTAACAACATCCTTCATTAGTGTGGTACCATTTGTTACAATTGATGAACACATTTTGGAGCACTGCCACTAATCGTAGATTATAGTTTACATTGTAGTTTACACTCTCCTGCACAATTTTGTAAGTTATGACAAGATATATAATGGCTTGTATCTGTCATTGCAATGTCAAGAAATCCTTTCTTTTGACTTTTGCAGCCCTAGGTTCTAAAAGAACCAGTGCTGCCATTGATTAGCAATGCCTGCAACAAGCACAGAAAAGGGAAGTGGTGGTGTGTATGCTACATATTGCAGTCTTTGTTCTAGCCACTTTCCCTTTGGTAATCTCACCCATTCCCATGGCATCAGTGACCATCTCTCTGCTGATGACTCAAGCCTACAATTCCAGTATCTTTCTTTCTTTCACATTCCATAGTCCTCTCTTCAACTTTACATATTTTTCTTGATGTCAGACATCTCAAACTTAACAGGCACAACGCTAAACCTATTTTCTTCTCCCTTTTATCTTCCTGTTCAGAACCTCTTTTTCCTCCTCTGTTCCCCAAATGTATCAGTGTTAATTCAGTTTTTAATGGTAAAAACTTGGCATCTTTCTTAACTTTTTTCTTTTTCCACTCCTTCCTCCCAATTCCATAAATTATGAAACAATGTAGGTTCCACCTCAGCAAGGGCTCACAAACATAGCCTTTCTTTTCAGGCCTGTGTCACCTTCCTCATAAAATTATTTCAACAGCCTCCAAATCAGCCTGATCCTCTACTTTGCCGCCAGGGTTATCTTCCCATACACAAAGTAGATAATGTCACTCACCTGTCCAAAAACCTCTGTTGACTCTTTTTGGTTGTAGGATTAAGGTGTAGGTGTTTTAATTGGATGTGGGAAACCCTTTGCAATCTGTTCCAGCCTCCCATGCCTCCATTCCACATGCTCCCTTTGTTCCTTTCCTGGCAGTGACCTCCCCATGGTTTTTCAGACATACCAACCCTTTCACAACTCCACACCTTTCTGCCTGGAGTGCCTCTTTTACCTGGCCAAGTCTTTTTCATCCTTGAGATTTAGGTTAAACATCACTTCTTGGTAAACTCTTCTCAATTTTCAGAGTTGGTTTTCTGGCCCCTGTTCTGCCAAAGTGTTTTCTGAAACTCTGTAATAGCACTTACTTTCCTGTGTTTTAATTTGTGTTTTCTTGTCTGTCTCTCTAATGGGCTACAGCTTTTCAAGGAAAGCACCTGTGTCTTATTTACCTCGGAAAGTACAAAGCTTAGAGGCTGGCATCTAAGGGATACTAAATAAATTACGCTGAAAGAATGAATGAAAAAGGAGGGAGTTAAACACTCTTATCAGGAACCTGAGTGTTTTTGTATATGAGCATTATATTTATATGCTATTCCTGGTGGCCATGAAAATTTAAAAATAGGGGAAATTATACAGTTCTCACTGTCTATTCCCATATTAGTTCTTTAGGAGAAATAAACATTTTTTGGCCTTAAATTCCAGTGATGTTTGCTCATTTGAATCCCCCTGTACAACAAATGCTTCTCCAGTTTCCACACCAGCTTGTGGCAAGATACTCCAAGGAGTGTGGGAAATTATGACAATAAACTTGTCTTTGTTTCTAAGCCCCCACCCAGAAGATTCCCTGGAATCTCAGCATCCCAGACCCCTCCCTTCACTTGGCAGGACCCCACAGTGTCATAAATACTCTCTTTGGCAACCATTAAAGCTCCAGTCTGGAGCTTGCTCAAGGACGTGGGCTGACGTGGGCTGACGTGGGCTGACGTGGGCTGGTAGCACCACTCCTCGCCTTGCCTGTTCCCCCCTCACCCTACCCCTCCTGTAGCCAGCCAAGGTGCTCTTGCTCAGAAATGCACAGCCTCCATTTAAGGGGAGAAATTCCCATGACCCCTATATTTTCAGTATCATAGTACTTTAAATTCATTAATGTAAAGTACTTTAAATGTGTATGTTTTAACTCTTTGTACTTATTTAACTAGAGAAACAAACTTATAAACTGAATTTCAAGATACCATAAAACCACGTTTATTTAATGTGAGAGATGATGCTCTCTGGCAGCAACTAACTCTCTAATGTTCATGTTAATAGCAAAACACCCTATTTGCCCTGTTTTTGCCCTTTCTCTCCCTGCCTGGACCAGCACGCAAGTACACCTGGGGACTTGTAATCTGCAAATCAGCCCTTTTTAGCCCCTTTCCTCTCTGCCTGGACCAGCCCACAAGTATACCTGGGATCCATAATCTGATATTTTCTCCCATTTCTCTTCTCTCATTTTCTTAATAAACTACTGGCCTAACTAAAAAATAGCAAAACAGTGCAGCCTTAGGTCTAGTTTAATAGTTAATCTGCTTTAGGATTTTTAGCTTTAATAATAATAATGAATAATAATGTTGAGGATTTTGGGTATCAGTATATTGTACAACATGTCATTATTAACTTAAAGGCTTTAACTGGTTCAGAAAATTCTGCCAGCAAGCAATCTGAAACGCCAATTTAAATGAGATGTTATTACAAACTGTAAAGCTGTTGCTCACATATAGATACAGTTAGCACAGGGGCAATGTTGCAATCTGTATTCAGGAGGTATCTAATTTAATATTTCTGGACCCAGGAACAGGAATTAATATCTGAAATTGGTTAGTAATGTCTGCAGAGAGAAAAAACTGGTTTCTAGTTTCAGCACAGGCTATTGTAGGAAATCAGTAAACAATGGAAATGATGTATTCACATAATTTCAAAAATGCTCTGACCATAAATCAGGCTTTTTTCTGTTGCCTCCACTTTGTCTTCATGCTAAAATATCCAAAGTGCTGGGAAACTCAGATTGCTCAATGACACAGTTGAAGTCAACAGACTTTACTTGCTGCAAACACATCAGGACTGCCTCTGCTTTTTTTTTCATTAGCTCATGAAAAATGAAAGAGTTTATTATTCCACCACTGTGCATCATTTTTGAGGACTAATCAAAGTCTCGATATATTAATAACTTAAGAAATGATGCTTTATGTATGAAAATGACTTTCAATTGCAAATAACCATGTCAAAAGAAGAGTCTTATATCTATAACTGATGAAATAATTGAACATGAGTACAATATGATTTGCCTCAACCCCTGCTGTGTCAGGGGACAATTCCAGGGACATGACACATAGTCATAATCGAATCTTATACAGCATCCCCAGAAGGAGATCGGCATCTCAAGTCCTTCCTTGGGATGATTCTCTGTACCTGTTGTCAGCGTCTTGAATAACCCTGGCCGAGCTGGGTTGGACATCCCAGCTCTGCCCCTTCCTTTGCCTATAACTTCAGGAAATGGAATGGTGTGGAGATAGAAATACTTTTGAGGCAAAGGGACAGTTGAGCAGTGTAGACCCCTCTGCACAGGCAAGACATACTGGGTTCTGGAGGGGAGAGACAGCCTGGCTCACAGAGATCACCTTCCCCAGTGGCTCAGAGCCTACAAGGAGCTCCCGGCTCCAGGATACTGAGGTATTTAAACCCTAGCACTTACATAGTAGAGGCAAAAGGGATATCATAAAAGAAGAGACACGGTCACAGGAGTGGTTCAGCACCTGATCTTTTCTGTACTGACTTGGCCACCAGTTCAATATCTTCACATTGAGAATGAATGGAGAGTAATTTCCTATCTGTTCAAGATACTGAGGTACGATATAAAGATGATATGAGAATTCAATTATTCATATAGCTCCACAAAATCTTTTTGTCAAAAGCAAATGTCCTAAAAGCAATTAGTCCCAAAGGAGCTCTCAACCCACCTGCAGTTGTGACAAAGTCAAATAAGAGTAGCTTCCATACAGTAAGCTCTTAGCATGGGCAAGGCGCCGTGCTAAGCAATCTACTTGCATTAGTTCATCCCCCATCTAAGAAGCTGTCAGCTATCTATCACTGCATACTCACCATACCAAATCCTAGTGGCTTAAAACAGCAACCATTTAATTTCTCTCATGATTCTGTGCGTTGACTGGACTCAGCTGGACGTTTTCTTTTCCACATGAGGTCAGCCAAGGCTGCCATCATTTGGGGGCTCCACTCCGCTGGAACATCCAAAGTGGCTCACTCACAGGTCTAGTGTCTTGTTGGGGACAGCTGGAAGGCTGGGTTGAGCTGAGATTCTGGCATGGCTGGGCCTCTCCCTCTTCCCCATGGCCTCTCCGTGTAGTTTCTTCACATGGATTCCCCAGCAGGGTAGCCAGACGTCTTATATGATGACTCAGAGCTCCCAAAAGCACAGAAGTGGAGACTGCCAGACCTTGTAATGGCTTAGAGTTGGGAGCGGCGTGGCATCACTTCTTTTGGTTAAATTGAGGCACGGGGCCAGCCCGCGGGAAGGGGTTCCACAGCGGCATGGAAAACGAAAGGGGAGGTTTTCACTAAAGGCAACAGAGGCACAGAGAGATCAAGTCACTTGGGTTCACACACTAGTAAGTGATGGAGCCAAGATTCAAACTTGGGTCAGCCTAACCCCAAACCCATGTTCTTAATGGTTGTTTTACTGGTCACAATCCAGGACAAACATAAAGTAGGGGCTGAGGTCTATAAATGGGGTCAAGAAAACTAAAAGCCATCCCGAGCTAAGGCTTGCAAATGATACTGGGGGCAATTTTTTCTTTTTCGTTTCCTTTTTTTTTTTTTCTGTTTATTCTTTTGGGGTCAATTTTTAAAAGAGATTTTTAGCTATGCTCAGAGAAAGAAGAAACAGAGGCCCCCTGCTTGGGACAGATGGTATAATTTAACAGATGAAAACACAGAGCTGTTGATTTCTTATTTGGCTTCAATTCTATCAGGATCATTGTCTTCAAACCATAAAGGACAAAACAAATAGCCCTCAGAGCTAGGCTGCATTATGCACTAGACTTTGAGTTAGAGGAACAAGGATTTGCCCAGCTCCACCCTTACTAGCTGTTTTAACAAGCAAACCACATTCAGCCTTCTGAGACTTAGTGCTCTTGCCTCTAAAATGATATAAAAACAAATACATTGTTCTGAGGGTTAATCAAGATGATGTTGTGAGGATTAATGAAATAACCCGGATCTAATACCCAGCTAGGTTCAAAAAAATGTTAATTTTTATTGATGAGGTCGTGTGACAGGCTAATTTGAATACATTACATTCCAGAGGATTAGGAAACTATGCAAAAGACATTAATGAATGTATGATGTGCTTTAAGTAATGTTAGAAAACAGCAAAAGTACCAAAGAGAAGCAACTGTAGCCCTGATTTCCAAAGAAGTAGAAAGTATTTCTACAAAATATAGACCAATAGGTTTGATTTTGATCCTGGACAACTTCTAGGAGAAACTTTTAAATGATGGAAATCATGATATATCTACATAACGAAATATTATACAAGCATTAAAAATTATGTTGTAGGGGAGCAGATGTGGCTCAAGCGGTTGGGAGCCTGCTTCCCACATGGGAGGTCCCGGGTTTGGTTCCCAGTGTCTCCTGAAAACAAACAAAAAAAGCAAACAAACAAAAAAACCAATTCAGGGTTGCCGATGTGGTTCAGTGGCTGAGTGTCGGCTTCCCACTTACGAGGTCCCTAGGTTCAATCCCCGGCCCTGGTACCTCAGAAAAAAACTTACGTTGTAAAAGCATGTGTAATGACAAGGAAGAATGTTCTCAATAGAGTAAACTACAAAACTGATGGCAGGACAGTATATACAGCATTATCTTAATTTGGTTAAAAGAAAAAATGTTGTAAGTGCATCTGACTGAACCCTGAGCCGGTTTTCCTCCTACTCACTGCTCACTCCTTCAGGCTTCTTGGCTGCCTTCCCCTTCTAGGCTCCCCAATATGAAAAGCTTTCTTCTCTCTGTGCTCTTTCCTTAGGAGACCTCATCTTTCCCATGGTTTTAAATATCAAAATGCTGATTCCTACCTCCCAAGCACTTTTCTGCTCACCAAGCTCATACACCCAACGGCCTACTTAACATCTCTACTTGATGTGCCTCAATTGTTAAAAAACACAGGAGATAAATCAAAATGGAAATCTAGAAAAAATTCAAGTCACACACAAGAAGGCAAGAAAAGGGAAAGAGAGGAAGAGAAACAATCTCTCATACACGGCTGGTAGGAATGCAAAGTGGTACAGCCACTTAGGCATTTATCTCAGAGATACTAGAATTCATGTTTACACAAATACCATATACCATATGTGAAGGGCTACAACAGCTTAATTTGTGATAACAAAATACTAGAAACAACCCAAATGTCATTTTTTTGGTGAATGGTTGAACAAAGTCTGGTACATCCACACAATGGAACACTACTCAGAAATAAGAACTATTGATACACCCCACAAGTGGGGCAGACTTCAAAGGCCTTATGCTGAGTGAAAAAAGGTCAATCTCTAAAGATTATATGCTGTATGATTCTATCATCTAACATTCTTGAAATAACAAAAGCACAGAGATGGAGAAGACAACAGTGGTTTTCAGGAAAATACACAAAGAAGTAACATGAGAGAGTTCTTTTGCCATGATAACACAATTCTGTATCTTGATTGTGGTGGTGGTTACAGGAATCTACACTTGTGATAAAATTGCACAGAACTACACACACATACATACACGAATGCAAATTTTTAAATGGTGAAAACTGAATAAGTATCTGTAGCCTAGTTAACATAATGTGCCAATGTATGTTTCCTGGTTGTGTACTACAGCTGTATAAGATGTCACCATTGTGGAACTATGACAGTTTGAAGCTTTTTGTGGACCCCAGAAAATATCATGTTCTTGGGGCTAATCCATTCTTGTGGGTGGGGGACCCTTTGATGGATTGGATTCAGTTGGGGGGACTTTAATTGGATTGCTTCAGTGAGGCATGACCCAGGATGAGTCTTGGTCCTCTTGCTGGAGTCCATTATAAATAGGACTGAAAGCAGATACACACAGAAAAAAAGCCTCAGAGACAGAAGGAGAGGTCCTGGAGGCTGGAGGCTGGAATCAGGAGCATGGAAGCAAGGAAAGAGGCCCCCAAGAGGGTAGGCCCATGGAGCAGGTTGAAGCTGAAGAGAACAGGGGCCCAGAGGAGAGGGGAGAGTAGATTGGCCCTGCCATGTGCTTGATTGCCCACAGCTGAGCTCATCTTTAGCTGCTGCTGCCATGTACCTGATCACCCACAGCTGCAACGTGGTGAGAAAGCACCTCTTGATGATGCCTTGATTTGGAAACTTTCATGGCCTCAGAACGGTAAACTTTTAACCTAATAAATTCTCATTATAAAAGCTGAGACATTTCTGGTATTTTGCACTGGCAGCCTTTAGTAAACTAAAACAGGGATCCTTAGTAAAGGGTCTATGAGACTCTTTGTACTATTTTTGCTACTTACTGTAAGACTATAGCTATTTCAAAATTAAAAATGTAAAAAATAAAAATGAAAAAATAACTTCAGTTGTTATTGTCTAATTGTGAAAGTAGTTCATGACTGTATTATTCAGGGGTCATTTGGCTGCAAATAACAAAAATTCATTCAAGCCAGTTTATGCTATATGGGGAATGGGGCATTACAAGGCTATAGAGGTGGATCTGAAGGACCTCAAAGCAAGCAATGATGCCAGGTCTTAGGAAGGAGCCAGAGCTGGGGTCTGCAAAGATTTTAGGGTCTAGGGCAATCTCATGTCCTGCTTCTCTCTTTATTCTCTCTGAGAGCTAGCTCTTTCTGTTTCTGTGTCCACAGCATATCTATCCACCAAGACTGACCAGGCTTTCGCCCATACTGATTTGGCATTCCTGGGAGAGAACATCTGATGAGCCCAGTTTATTTGTCCATCCTGATCCAAACAGTTATGGGGTCTCTTGGTACAAATGTAGACACTGGGGCCCACCCCTGTGATTTGGGAGACAATCTCAGAGAAAATGAGATGTCATGAACATGCCAGGTAACCCAAATGTGACTATTATAAAAACTAGCAAAATACATAAAAGAACCAAATAACCAATCCCCCAAACCAGATGTATATTAGTCAGGGTCCCAGCAGGCGATAGTTGGCATGTACAACTTGGGTAATCTGAGGAGTAATTAATAAAGGGAGTGTTTAAAAGTCATGGGTAGAGTGTAAGGAAGGCCCAGAAACTTGCACAGAACCTGGAGTTAGGAACAGCAAGGCAACTTCACTCTCTAGGCCTAAAGAGGGGAAGGGAGGAAGAAGTTACTAGAATCTAGAAGGAAGGGGAGGGCTTCACTGAAGTAGCTGATACTGTCTGTGGAAGGACACAGCCAGGTTGAGGCAACTCCACAGAGAGGGAATGGGGGTCTGTATATCTGGATTTACCTTCTCCCACATTCCATTTGCCTGGTGGTGCCTTCCACTGGTTGAAGGCAATCACGAATCAGAGGTCAAGGTGCCCATTGATAGAGTTGGAAAAGGGTGGGCTTCAGAGCACAGAGCAGGGTGGAGAAGGTGGAGAGTGGATCTGAAGGGGCAAACAGAAGACAGATATTCAGCACATCAGAAAACCTACAATAGAGTGTTGTAATCAAGATGACAACATAAAACGTATCTGGGAAAATCTCCCCCAGAAACAACTAATGAAAGGACAAATCCCACTTGCCTGGAACTCTGGAGGATGATAGAGACTGGAGAAGAACTCCACAAACACTGAACTGAAGGAAAAAAAAAAAAAAAAAAAAAACAACCACAGGGTGAACTACAGCAGCAACTTAGAAGCCCAGGTTCATCCTGGCACAGGGACCCAAGGCTTCAGAGACATAGGCAGAACCCAAGCAGCTGGTGAGCATGTGCACACAAAAGGGACCCCAGAACATAAAAGACTCTGTGGCAGAACTACTGGCAGGAGGTGCACACACTCAACCTGCTTTCTGGTTGCTGGAGTACCTAAATGAAAAAAAAAAGCACCTTTTTGAACATTGACCCCATCTGGGTCCTCAGGGCAGCATACCCTAATAAGGAAGTTACCAGACACAGAGAAACCTGACGGAAAGGAAGCGGAACTGAATTGCTGTAAGGCAGGATGGGTCCCAGGACTGAGGAGTGTAATGAAAAGAGGGCACTGAGTGAGAGAGAGCAGTTGAGCAAAGCATTGGAGCTCGGGAGAAAATTTTGCACAAAGCAAACAGAACAGATCAGGATTCTCAGAGAAGGAAAAGAGGACGCCTTCTCATGGAGGTGAAACAATTGCACACAAAAGAGCAGTCTTAAAAGTTGTACTGCATGTCCAGGGCAAGAAATAGGTGGAGAAGACTTGAGAAAATCTGAACAAACATGAGTTGCTGCAAAGTTTCAGTATAAGGAGGACCAAGCATTGAAGAAGAACCTTAACATACAGCCAATCTACACTAAAACCCTGGGGAAAAGGGAAAAACTGACCTTCATGTTTTTGCTGTATCAAAATAATCAGATACAGCAAAAAATTACAAGCCATACTAAGGAGCAGGAAGATATGGCTCAGTCAAGGGAATAAGTTATAACTTTAGAGGAGACACAGACTTTGGAACAATTAATCAAAGAAGTTCAAACAAATATCCTTAATCAATTCAAGGAGATGAAGGGAAATACAGATAGAAATAAACCAAATATGGATATAGAGTTAAAGGAAATTAAGACAATGTGTGAGCAAAAAGAAGAATTAGAAAGTTGAAAAAGGGGGAGCAGATGTAGCTCAAGTGGTTGGGCACCTGCTTCCCATGTATGAGGTCCTGGGTTCGATTCCTGGTACTCCCTAAAAAAATCAAACAAATGAAAAAACCAACTCTCATCAGGGAGAGGATGTAGTTCAGTGGCTGAGTGCCTGCTTCCCATGCATGAGGCCCTGGGTTCAATGCCCAGTACCCTCTAAAAAAAAAAAAAGGAAAGTTGAAAAAGAACATACAGAAATTATGGGATGGAAAGCACAATAAAGGAAATTTATTCTAAGCATACAACAGCAGATTTCAACAGGCAGAAGGAAGAATCAGCAAACTAAAAGACAGGACAATCGAAATTAAGATGTCAATTCTACCCAAATTGATTTACAGATTCAATAAAATCCTGATTAAAAAAATCCAACAGCCTTTTTTTTTTTTTGCAGAAATGGAAAAGTCAATTATCAAATTTATTTGGAAGGGTAAGGAGCCCTGAATAGCCAGAAATATCTTTTGAAAAAGTGAAATTAGAGAACTTTCACTTTTTGACTTAAACTCACATTACTTAGCTACAGTGGTAAAACAACAACAGCATGGAACCGGCATAAAGACTGGCATGTAGATCAACGGAACTGAACTGAATATTCAGAAATAGACCCTCACATATGTGATTTCTGACAAGGCTGTCAAGCTCACCTAGCTGGGCCAGAACAGTCTGCTCAACAAATGGTGCTGGGAGAACTGGATATACTGGGAGAATTGGATATACCTACTGTGGCCTTGGGCAGTTTGATGTAATTATGAATTCCAAAAATATAATTGGATCATGCTTGTAAACTGATCTGTTAATCTGGGCATGATTACGTTATGATTAGGGTGTTGACTGGGCCACGTCAGTAGGGCGTTGAGCCCCACCCCTTGGTGGGTGGGGAATCAAATATAGAAGGCAAGGCAAAGAACAGAGCAGAAGCAGTCTTTTGAGAAGCAGTTTTGATGTTGGAAAGAAGGCCCCAGGAGAAGAGAAGCAAGCCGTTCGTCTGATCGTCTACAGCTGAACTTGTGAAGGAAACAAGAGCTAAGCCTGGAGAGAAATGCAGCCCCGGGAAGAGAGGAACCCCAGAAGCCTGAACCCTGGCAAACGCCGGCAGCTGTCTTGCTCTAACACGTGGCAATGGACTGTGGTGACAGAAGAAACTTAATGCCTTATGGCCTGGTATCTGTGGACTTCTACCCCAAATAAATACCCTTTATAAAGACCAACCCATTTTTGGTATTTCACATTAGCACCCCTTTGGCTGACTAATACACCTACCCAAAAGAAAGAAAGAGGACCCCTATCAAACACTTTATACAAAAATCAACTCAAAATGGATCAAAGACCTAAATATAAAAGCTACAAACATAAAACTCCTAGAAGAAAATGTAGGGAACCATCTCAAGATCTGGTGGTAGATGGTGATTTCTTAAACCTTAGACCCAAAGCATGAACAACAAAAGAAAAAAATGGATAAATGGGACCTCCTCAAAATTAAACACTTCTGTGCTTCAAAGGATTTGTCAAGAGGTGAAAAGGCAGCCTATTCAATGGGAAAAAATATTTGGAGACCACGTATCAGATAGGGGTTTGATTTCCATATTATATAAAGAGAGGATACAACTCAATGATAAAAAGACAAGCAACAAAATTTCAAAAATGGGTAAAAGATCTGAATAGACATTTTTCCAAAGAGGAACTACAAATTGCCAAAAAGCACATGAAAAGATGTTCAATATCACTAGCTATTAGGGAAAAGCAAATTAAAACGACAATGAGATTTCATTCCACACCTCATAGCATGTCCATTATTAAAAAGACAGAAAACTACAAGTGCTGGAGAGGATGTGGAGATAGGAACACTCTTTCACTGGTGGTGGGAATGTAGAATGGTGCAGCCTCTGTGGAAGACAGTGTGTCAGTTTCTCAAGAAGCCAAACAAAGAACTGCCATATGATCCAGCAATCCTTCTACTAGGAATATATCCAGAAGAACTGAAAACAGGGATGCGAACTGACATTTGCACACTGATTTTCATAGCAGCATTATTCACAATTGCTAAAAGATGAAAGCAACCTAATTGTCCATCAACTGATGAGTAGATAAACAAAATGTGGTTTTGTACCGTGGAATATTATTCAGCTGTAAAAAGGAATGAAATTCTGATACATGAGACATGGATGAACTTTGAAGACATCATGTGGAGTCAAATAAGCCAGACACAAAGGACAAATATTGTATAATCTCACTGATATGAAATAATTTAGAATAAGCAAATGCATAGAGTCAGAATCTAGAATATAATTTACCAGGGGTCAGGGAGCAGGTAGGGAATGTGGAGTTAATGTTTATATTGTACAGACTTTCTATTTGGGTTGATTGTAAAGCTTTGGTAATGGATGGTGATGATGGTAGCTCAACATTGTGAATGTAATTAACAGCACCGAATTATATATTTGAATGTGGTTAAAAGGGGAAATTTTAGGTTGTACATATGTTACTAGAATAAAAAAATTTAAAAACTGGGAAGTGCATGTGGCTTAAGCAGCTGGGCTCCCACCTACCACATGGGAGGTCCCAGGTTTGGTTCCTGGTGTCTCCTGGAGAAGATGATCAAGATGGCAAGTTGATGCAACAAGATGACGCAACCAAGAGACACAGTGAGGAAACACAATAAGAGACACAACAAGCAGGGAGTGGAGGTGGCTCAAGCAATTAGGTGCCTCCCTCCCACATGGGAGGCCCCAGGTTCTGTTTCTGGTGCCTCCTAAAAAAGAAGACGAGCAGACAGCAAGTGCAAACAATGAGGGGGCAGGGGGGTGGGGAGAAATAAATAAAAATAAATCTTTAAAAAAAATAAGTAAAAACCATAGGACTGTACAACACAATGAACCCTTTTGTAAATGATGGACTACAGTTAATAGTACAATTATAAAAATGTTATTTCATGAATTGCAACAAATGTGCCACACTAATGCAAGGTATTAATAATAGTGTGGTATATAGGCAGTCTGTATTTGATGAATGATTTTTCTGTAACCCTACAACTTTTCTAATTAAAAAAAAGAAAACCTATGATAGAATTTTGGTTTATAAAAATCATATCAGATATCAGAGTTAGATACAGTTTCACAGCCTGACTTTTTCAGTGAGTATCACATTGTGAACATATTTTTCATGCTTCCAGAAACATTATTTTAAGTGGTTGACTAACATTCCATTATAGAGTCGTGACAAATAACTTCTCTTGGTTAACATTTGGGTTGTTTCCAGTTTTTCACCCTGAAGTTTTTAAGTTTGACGGTGGGTCTGCTGTAGAACGCTTGGTTGATACTTTGCTTATAGCAGTTACACCTTGTCCTGTCATTGTTTGCTGCCTGCCTTCCTCCTAGACTGTGACCTCCTTGAGTCCTTCATCTCTGTAGCCCCAGGTCCTAGCATAGTGCCTGGTGCAGAGTAGGCGCTCAATAAATATTTGCAGAATGATTAAATGAATGAATGACAGGAGAACAATATGAAGGCTGCCTCCCAGCACAGTGTCATGAAGTCCTCTCATCTTTGATGAATACCTAAGGGTGCGGATAAATGTGACACACCACCTTGGCGAGCAAGCTACATGAGAGAGGGCATAACTTCTAGAGTTTGTCTCTCGGCTCCCATACTTCCTAGGCTTTAGAGCAAGTTCCTTCCTTGTAAAATAGGGACACTAGTACTTATCTTACAGGATTTTACCTGAAGTGTTTCTAATCCTCACAACCCTGTGAGGTAGGAATTATTTTCTCCCTTTTTTTCAGTAGCCATGAATACCTGAAAATTTGTTAGACAATTGCATAGAGATAGGAAAGAGAGAAATGCAGAGAGAATAAAAAAAATAGTTAAGCTAAGTTCTTGAACAAGGAAAGTCTAAGATTACAATGGAAAGAAACCAAAGGACAGAGTTACTACAGAGAGATGGGGGAGTTGGAACTGCTGTTGAAGATTCCCTTTTGCCAAGACAAACATATTTGTCAGTTTCACCTCTAATTTTTACAAATACTTTATTGTTCAATATTTACCAAATCCACCTCTTGGAAAAGCCTTGATTCACCTGAGGAAATCTTATCCAGTGAAATGTTTTTTATTTCAAGCTTAAATATCATAGTAGAACAAGTGAAAATTTTGCTCCCAGTTTAAAATGAAGAGTTGGCAGTACCTCGGAAATTTTAAACTGGGAGCAAATTTTCACTGGTTTTATGATGACAATTATTGGATTGCTCAGGCCTCTGTTCCTCTTAACCATTTCCTTGTATTGACTTCTATTTCATTCCCAATTCCACCCCCACCTCAGGTGGTATTTCAAACACTCTGAGGGATGGTCTCTTTCCAGTTTGCCCTTCCTTCTAGATCCCCCAGGCTCTCAACGTAAAGCTTAGGATGTTTGCTAGGGCCCCTCCTTCTTGGTCAGCACTGGACTCTACTTTTTTGTCCTCCCAGCTCTTGAGACTGCTTAGCATTTCAGCCTCTGCTCTTTTCTCTTCCTAGGTCTTCCCACATATAGCTACAGCTGCTGGGGTGATCCTTCCAAAGAGATCATCAGATTGTCATTGTCCTGCTAGGAGTGCCTTCCCAGTTCTTGCTGCCTCCCTCTTTCTCACCACTGCCACCTCTTCAGAGAGGCCGTTCCTGACCACTGCAGGTCAAAGAGCCCCTCTGCACCTTGTGACTGTGTTATCTTCCTCATAGAACCCATCAGGGCCTGAATTACCTTACTTGCTTCCTTATTTTAGTCTCTCTCCCTTCACTGTGGTACCTCCTCCCGTTAGCACAGTGCCTCGGCTCAATTAGATAGAAGACTCAAGAACTTGTTTGTTCACTGATTGACAAACCTCCAAGCCCATGAAAAACAGAAATTATGGAACCGGACTTACCCTTGAATACACAGTTCCATTGGAGGAATAAGAAGGAAAAACAAAACAAAATAAAACTCTTCTCATCCACTGTTTTCCCTGACCCTGAGTTCAACAAGAAGTACTTCCTCTGACAGCCTCCAAAACTAACAAGATAAAACCCCAGCAGCTGTACACTGTCAAGGGCATTGCAGTCACGTTTGGTAGCCAACCCTTCCCACATGTCCAGCCCACACCTTTTTCTCCCCCAGTATAAGGGCTGGGTGTAGATAGACTCTTTCAACAAGGTGAGTTCTTTCCTTTATGAATAAACCATTTCTCCCAGGCTGAAGGGAGAAGCAGGGTCACTACCTAGCATTTACAAGGCTCTGAATGTTTACACAGTACTTTGTTCTATTTTATGGACGGTGGCAAGGTCTAGAGCAAATACACACATGGAGATACAAACACTGAGTTTGGAAACCTTGGATTTAGTCCCAGGTTTGCTACTGACTTATGTGAATTTTATAAAGGGCATTTGATTTATCTAAACTTGTCCTTGCTTTACTACACAGTGATGATTCAAAACTAAATGAGACAGTCTGTGAGATGTCTAAGACACAATAGTAGGATGCACTTTTGTTCCTTAGCACAGTATCACTAATGATAGTGACACTATCTATAAAAGAGAAAACTATGGCAAGCATAATTTAATTTCATCCGTGTGTGCCCTTGTAGCACCCGTAGAGCGCCTTGTCACCTAGAAAGTATAGTTATTTCTTCTATATTCCTCGAGAAGGCTGTTGCAGTAAATAAGGCCTCCTTAATGCCAGAAGGGCTTCTGAGCTCTAATTTTCTGTCATTGCATTGTCTAGACTCAAATATTTAGATATAGTCTTGGTGCATCCCTCTTCCCGAACAAAACCTGCTCATTTGTTTTTCTATAGATATTATACTTCCCTTTGTCTCTTCCTTTTCATTTCATACTGCTATTCTTCTCTTTGCTGCATATCTGGACTTCTGACATTGTCTCCTAAATAGGTCCCCTTCCTGCAATGTATTCTTTCCATATAGTCTTCATATTTATTACCTCTCGATAAATATTCTTAAAATACTGCTTGGTGTGCCTCTCTCCTGCTCTAAAATTTTCTATGGCTCCCCATTGCTTAAAGCATAAACCCTGAACTCCTTAGGATCGACCATAATCTGGGATAAGATTGTCTTTCCTAACATATCACTTCCTATTTCCTCATCTTGGACACCTTTCTACTTTTTAACACACCTGCTATGCCCAGGTTCACATTTCTCCTGTCTTCTCAATGGCTCCTCTCAACTCCACCTAGAAGATATCAGTCCAATCTATCTTTCAATAGATCTGATCCAAAACAACCTCTTCTCAGACTCAATTTTCAAAGTACCCAAGTCCCTATAACTCCTTTGACAGTCAATCATACACTGAGTTCAGTTTTTATTTGTGTGTGTATGTGTGTGTCTTTTCTCCCCAGTAAGATTATATCTCTTTAAAAGGAGATAGGGTAACTTACATAGTATTTAATCAATTCTAAGACACATCTCTTTTCACAATTAATTCTCAAATAGGGTACATCTTAAAATCAGTTGTGTCACAGTTTAATTGGCAGGGTTTTTCTTTCTTGGCAGTAAATAAAATGATGGTGTACCAAATACTTGATGGTACCTTAGTCAATACTTCTTGAAATTCCCCTCTACTCCTAGCACAGGTGATTTTTACAAGTCTCATTGATTGATGATGTGATGTACCTTCAGATGAACTAGCTCAGAAGCAGGCTTTGGCTGCACGAGTCCATGTCACAGCCTTAGTACTTTGAACTGAAGAAGCAAAAGAAAAGAATGAAAGGAAAAGGCCTATGTGGCTGTGGTTGCTCCTTCAACCCCAGCATCTCTATTACGTGTGTCTGTGTCACAGAAGGTAGAACCATAGATAAGAGCAGGTAAGGAGCCTGCCTGTGAGGCAAAGTATGCCTCTGATTAGGACACCAGGGAAATAGGTTTCAAAGTAATCTAGATTCAAATTAGTCCAGGAAAGCCAGAGGGATATGTTAGCAAAATACAACATTTCACTGCTTGAATACATGCATGCATAAACAAGATCCTACTTGTAGTTGTGATCATTATCAGAAGAGACTGCTTGCATTCAGTGTTGTTTACCAAAGCCACAGGCCTGGGCCATTCTAATAAGTAAAAGGCTATTAAATGGATTCCTCTTATCATAAACAGGAACCAAGGGGGCGAAGCTTTAGGAGAGAAACACGTTTAGACAGGAAATGTTGCCTGATGGAGGGACGCTGAGTTGGACTTCCACAGCATCTGGCGCTCATCCTTACAGTGGAAGAATGCTCTCCTGTCCCATCAGGGCATCCCAGAGCTACTTGCTCCAGTGCAGCTTTCGTAGCTAAATGATTTCCTACATAAGTGCTGCAATTTGTGCTTCTATGATCAGTAGGATTGAGCAACCCTTTCGACAAGAACAGCTTTTATTTTCATAGTACTTCATAATTTACAGATTATTTCCCAATTCATTGTTTTCTTTTGAACCCTAAAACAACACTATGTGATCAGATTCTATTATCTTCATTTTTCAGATTATGAAATGGAGGCTCAGAGAGAGAGAAGAGAAGAGCGACCACGGTTTATTCAACACTCATGAAGCTGGACACATTGCAAATCGGTTTCCATCTCATTTTCCCAGGAAGCTGTTTTGATGCGAGGTTCTGAGCTTGCCTGATGGGACTAGGGCCCACACTCATCTTCAGATTCCAGGTTCCTTGCTCTCACCGTTAACATACTAGACATAAGAAGTATAGGAAAAGTACAAGACAAGATCTCTGGCTGGTGGGCAGGGTCCTTCAGGTCCAGTGGCTCTCTGTGGATTCCTGGTGATATTTGGGACAAGGAAGCCATGTGAGGCGAGGGTAATCCTCTCCACCTACACAGCCTTTCTTTCTCTGGGATCATGCTGCCTCCCTGACCTTGCTGCTCAGGGAAATGCATTTTCCAAGCCTGAAGGGATGCCCCTATGTGCTCCCTGCCTCTGGTCAAGACGTAATGTCAATATCCCAAGTCTCTTTAGGTTTCTAGAGAACACAAAAACCAATAGGGCTTGCTGGCTCTTTCTTTCTCTCCCAACCCTCCCCTGAAGCAAAAAGTAATAAGACAGACTACCTGCTTAAATGGGAGAGAGGAAAAGGAAAGCACAGGTTAATGCCTCAAAATATCTCCCCCATGATCTTGAATAAACAAACAAAAATTACTAGAGTTACTAGTAATTAATTAGCAGAGGGGGACTTGATTTGGGCTTTTAAGAAGAGGTAAAGGATGAGTTAAAGAAGAGTAAAGGATAAAGAAGGAATGAAGATGGCTTTTCAGAGCCAGAACAGAGGATGTGATTCAGGGAGTAGAAGAAATGAGGCTGGATAGACGGGTCAGAGCCTTTCGTGCTGGAGGGCTTTAGATTGGTGGGTTTAGGTGATGGGAAATCAGCTTAGGTTTTAAGACTGGGAATTGCTATAGTAAAAGCAGTTTTTAAACAAAATGCAGTGGAAAGAGAAAAGGGTTCTGAAATTAGAATCAAGTTCAAATGCTGGCTTCCCCACTCACTAGCTGTGTGACTTAAAGTAAGTTAGTGAACCTCTCTGGGAATTGCACAGTGGTAACAGCAGCATAGTTTTGGATCTTCCCAAATCCCCAAGTAAAAACAGACAGAGCACTAGATTGAAAAACCAAAAACTCATGGACATTTACAACATAATTAGTTGTCGAGGTATCTCCACAAACCCCCAAATACAAGCAGATGGTGGGAAGCCACTAAAGCCAAAAGACCTGCATGATATCAGCATCTGTGCGGGAGAATGCAAAGAGGTATGACAGGGCAGTTAACAGAACAACTGGCAGAAACCCGCAGGCCAGTTGAGGGCAGTGGCTGAAACTGGGAGAGGTTTTGGATCATTCCAGTAGTGAGAGAATGTGAGAGTCCTGCAGTAATACCTTAAAGGGCTGTGTCAATCCAATCTGTGACTCACCAGGGCTCCCTCTTGGATAGGAGAAATTGCCTGGAGTAAAATCAAAATTGAGCAGAATAGGGGTAACATAAGTGAAGAAAAGAGAAAGTGCAGATAAAAGTAGAGGACAGGGACCAAGCCAACAACAAATCTCAGCAAGCAAGCTGCTACATGAAAACAACAGTAGGAACTCTGTTAAGTGAAAAAGCAATTAGTATGCAGGAACATTAACTTCATATAAAAAATAGCAGAAAAATATTGAGGTCAAATCTCATACAAAGTTACTACCTAAAAGAAGAGAAAGAATAGAATAACATCCCTACAAACAACAAAAGCCCACTGCAAAGATGTGCTCACCAAACAGATCCAATCTGTACTGTATTGTGTTAGTTTTCTATGCTGTGCTACAGATGACCACAACCTTAGCTGCTTAAAACATCAATTTATTAGCTCATGATTTTTGTAGGTCAGAAGTCCAGGCACAGGTTAACTAGGCCCTCTGCTCAGGACCTACCAGGCTAAAATTAAGGTGTTTACTGGGGCCACAATCTCATCTAAGGTTCAGGGTCATTTTCCAGGCTCTGTGGTTGTTGGCAGAATTCAGTTCCATGTGGTTGTAGAACTTAGAACCTCAGCTCCTAGTGGCTGCCTGCTGCTCCCTGCCGCACAGCCCTTGCCATGGAAGTTTGCTTCCTTAAGACCAATAGGAGAGCGTCTCTACCACTTTGAATCTCTCTGACTTATCTGTCTCTGACCTCAAGACCCTCTTTTAAAGGGCTCACCTGATTAGATCAGGCCCACTCATTTCTCTTTTGATTAATTTAAAGCCAACTGATTAGGGATCTTAACTACATCTGCAAACTTCCTTTACCATTGCCATATAATGTAACCTAATCATGGGATCAGTAGATCAGCAGATGGATCCCCTTATATGTAAATTATTACAGCTAATATATATATATATATAATGATAGAATTAGAATAACACCAGTTTACAACTCCAGATGAATTAATGGGCCTAAACATTGAGCATTGACACTTGTTAAATCAAAAAAGAGCAAAAATCAGACATTATGTACTTCCTGAACAAAATGTACAATAACAGTTATAATTTCTGCCAAAGGAATGGAATCAGTCTGATTAAGCAGTTGGAGTCAGCTGCCAATTTGCAGAGCATATAGATGATAGAAGAAAATGTTGTGCCGCATCTTTTGTATGCAATCAACAAAACCCTGCCTTTGGAAAGTTGACATTCAAATGGCCTATGTAAATTGTAAGGGAAAGAAATGGTTGGAGAGGGAATTGTGGATTAAAGGCGACTTAAAAGGCATATCAGTTTTAAAATTGGAAAAGACTAAAGTACAATGATTATGGATATGCATTTTGGGAATAAAACTATAAAGAAACACAAGGAAGTGAATACAGCAAAGGCCAGAACAGTGGTTATTTTTGGAGAGAGGAAAGGGGCTATGATGTAATGGAGCACATGGAGGGGCTTCAGAGGTAGCTGACAACAATTCACTAAGCTATAGATTTGTTTTGTGTGATTTTCTTTATATGTGTTTTATTTTACCATAAAAAATATTTTTAAAAAGAGAGATAAAGATCTTGGGATTAGGGGGTCGGAGTTGGCTCAACTGATTGGGCGTCCGTCTCCCATATGGAGGGACCCGGGTTCGATCCCCGGGACCTCCCGGTTAAAAAAAAAAAAAAAAAAAAAAAAAGATCTTGGGATTTGAGGAGACTCAATAAATTATACCCATTTTTTTCCCCACTCAAGTTCTCAGTCAAATAAGAGCTGGATAGGCAGCAGAGGGAGTCCAAACCATCACTTTTATTAATAATAAAAGTTTGGGGAACCTGCCTTTAGGTCTGCAGGTGAAGCGTGCTTGGTAATATCACTCCCCGGAATGAGAAAGACCTGTCTTGGCCACATCCTCAACGTCTAAAGGCGTCTTCCCAAGGCTGTCTGCCCAGTGCTTGGAGGACTAGAGCAGAAAGTACGTCCCGTCCTGTCAACTGGCTTCCACACAGGAGGGGAGGTAGAAGGAATTGAGTTATACTTATTGAGTTACCAAAACAGTCAGGCAACTTACTTCCAAGGCAGGAAGAAGGAATGAGGCAAGGGACCACTAGTGCTCAGGGAAAATCGCTTCTCACAAAAACCAGAGGACTGGGGAAGAAGTGCACCTAAAAGACAAAACCTACATCACAGGGTTGTTGTGATGATCAGAGAAGATCACACGAAAGTGTCTCTCACTTCCACTGTCAATACCCATTATAAAAAGGTTACTAACAAAAAAACTGCCCAGCAGATCTACGTAGAGTAGGCATCTCTCTGCCCCACTGGGCATGTTGTTTCACAAAGGTGGGAGGAATTGTAGAGAGCCAGGCGAGGTCCAGCCTAGGCATCGCCCATCCTAGGAAGTGGTTAATTCTGCCTCCGCTGGAAGCAGCAGGGAGCCCTGAACCTCACTGCTACTCATTCCATTCTTGAACAACGTTAACTGATAGTTCATAACAAAGCTGAGAACAAATCTTTCTGTCAGTGATTAGCTGTACTACCTGGAACATCACAGAATAAATCTGTTCCTTCCTCCAGAATTTAGGTGCTTTGGACCTCGCCTTTTCCCAAGCATGTGAAATAATAGACTTTTCAGAATTTGAAATATGATGGGTGGGGTCACTAGGGGGAGGGGAGGAGGGGGAAGGGAGAAGGGGAGGGGGGAGGGGAGGCGCTGAGGCTGGTAGACGGCAAATGCCAGAACCGTACCCAATAGGGGATGGCCAGAATGAATCTGCAGGTTGTGCCCAGGACAAGTCGACAGGCTTGCACAGAGCCTAAGACATGTAATGGGGATATTGAATCGAACATGGATGGGGAGAGTGAATAAAATCAGGAACAACTAGGAAGACATGGGTCAGAAAAGGTGAAATATTAGAGTAATTCCAGTGATGGAAGGTGAAGCGTGAAATGGGTGGGGGTGAGTTATGCACTCCTAGCTTGATTTGCTGGGGCAATTAGCTTATTTAAAGGAGCCAGGGGTGGGGGGTGGACATACTCTTTCAAAGGCCAACAGCCATGATTCCCCAGATCTTCAAATGTGAAGACATCATAATATAAAAAAATTCGTGGACACTTTCATGTTACCAGTTATACTTTTAGTACTACTGATTTTTTATATGCTGTTTTAAATGAAGAAAGAATTGTATTAAATTAATTTGGATGCTGTTACAATTAAATAAAATAAATTTTTGAAAAAAAAAATCTTCACTTATCTAGGTGATTAATACCAAATTCCTGCATAGAATTCTTTAAAGTTTTGATTCCTGTTAACATTTTTATTTATCATTTTAATAATGGAAGGTAGTCTTCTCACTGAGCCCATTGGCTGAACAGGGAATGGTCAAGATGCAGTCTTCAATCCTTGGTCTAACCACCTGCTGCTGTTTCTGCACCTTTCAGTCCCTTTAACATTGTGGCCAGGAGGCAATTAAGGCCACTTGGGCTAAGAGCCAGGAACAGTTGTCTGTTGGTAACAGTGACCAGAAGACAACAGAAAGGTAGAAGGTGGGAGGCCAGAATTGGGAAGTGAAGCATGTTTTTTATTTTTGTTAGTTTTTTGTTTTTGTTTTCAGTTTTCATTTTTATCAGAATTATACTCAAATATAGCTTATATAGTCCAATAGGTTAAAAAGTCAAATTGTTTAAAGACTTAAAAATTGGACAAAGATTTGTTATTTTAAAAATCAGCTGAATTACAATCTTTCAAAGTGATTCTTTTGGTGTTTACCTCTGTTAGAGGTTCCCCCTTATGAGGTCTGCAATGATTAATAGGTCATAAGGCCATGCCTACATGTGCAGAGACAGCCCATATCCCCCCAAGAATGAACAAAAGATCCGTATCACAGTGGAGCAGATCAGGACCTTCACCCCTTCCAGGTCCAGGCCCCACCAACCCCTCCTGCATTCCAAGAATACCCCACCTCCTAGCCCACTACCCCCAAGCCATCCATGGGAAGAATTCGCTTTTACAGCCCCTTACTGGCCCCAGGCTGTACTTGGTCTCTAACCCCCTCTCCATGGACTAACGTTTTCCCACCTGATGTACTGTATAAAATCATATCCACCACCTTCCACGGGTGGGCTGAAGTCTCTCTTCAGACCCCCTCCACTGGGAGAGCTTCTCAATAAACTTCCTGCCTACAATCATCAGTCTCTGCGTCCCAGTGAATACCACATTTTTCTCCAACATTTGGTGCCAAAAAACCTGGGTCTGGGGTTGCTGAGACTGACTGATTGGTGAGGAATCTCTGCCCTGCCGCTGGTGAGAGAATCCATCCAACACCAGACACCGAATCACAGCAGGTGAGTCAAGGATTTCTCTACCGGAGGACCCTGCTCTCTCTCTTTCCTTTTTCTATTGTCCAGGACAACCCATGGAAAACCGAAAATCCTAGCGCTAGGTCAGTGATCCTCACAGACCTCAGTGGCCACAATGGGCGGGAGGTCTGTGTCCTTGTGGGAAGAGACCGTTGGCTCTGGAGACATCCTGCTCCAAGTGTGGTCTCCTGTTTCCTGGAAGATTTCTGACTGATTCAGGGATGGCTGTCTCACTCAGAATCTCCCCGTTTTAAGAATCCTTAGTCTCACCCATGCCACCAAAAATGGGGAATTCAATTTCGGCCCCCCCAAAAACCATGCCTCTGGGTTTTCTCCTTCATAACCTTAAAACTCTGAACCCAGAAGGAGATATCAAACCTTAAAAGCTCATTTTCTATTCAACCTCTGTGTGGCCGCAATACAAATTGGACAATGAAAGTCAATGGCTGGAGAATGGTCCCTTCGATTTCTGAATTCTCCGAGACTTAGAGAATTTCATCCAGCGCAACAGCAAGTGGTCAGAAATTCCTTACCTTCAGGCCCTCCCTCTGTCAATCCTGTTCCTCTTACCAAATTCTTCTTTTACACCAAAAACCTCCTTTTCTTTTTCCTTCCCTTCCTCCCCCTCCTCCTCCGTCACTGCCTTCTGCCCCAACTTTCTCCCCTCCTCATACAGGCACCTGGGCCAGTGCTCACCTCCCTTCCCCGCCCCTCCCCTCCCTCCACACACTGAAAACCCTTCTTCCAACTCCGATCCCTCCAATCATGCCTCTCCTCCACTGCCGTATGCCTCATCAGCGCCCCCCTGAACTTACTCCATCCTCCTCCCGTTCCCGCCACACCTCCCCTTGAACTCGTTCCCTCCTCCCCACCCATCACCTGCTCTCGAGCCCATCTCCCCACTCTCCAGCCTCCTTCCCCAGCTCCTGTCCTCTCTCTCCAGGAAGTTGCCAAGGCAGAAAGCAGTAAGTGCATTCATGGTCCCTTCTCCCTCTCTGATCTCTCCCATATTAAACACCATCTCAGATCCTATTCCTCTGATCCTACTCATCAATAATTTCAATACCCAGCTGTCCCTAATAATCTTTCTTGACAAACCTATAATTGCTCACCTCTTATAAGTAAGCTTTTAGCTAACCCCTAAGTGTACTCCTAAAATCAATGATCCAAAATATATGTGTTAAAGATCTGTCTCTCTAATCTGCTAAATTAAAGCTTAACTGCATTTATAATGCTCAAATATTCCTAACTGTTGCTGATTACTAGTAAAAGTGTTTCCAAAACAAGCTTGCATTATTACAAGCAACACACTGATTCCAGGAGAGAAAAAAAAATCTTAAAAGCAGTAAAATCAAAGATATAAAATAATGAAAAGCCTAAAAATAGCCACACCAAAGGAGTAAAGAATTATGAGTCAAGTTAATGAGCTTTATGCTTCTGTCAGTGTGTCTTAACTCTTTTTGTGTTTGTCTCATTGTTCAGTGCCAGTGTATCTTTTAATACCTCCAGATGGTAATATTAAATTGACAAATGAAAATTCTTAAAAGAGCTCTGTTCAAATGGACAAAAATTAAATAAGTGCTTATATTAATAAATAAGTATGAATACTAATAAGATAAATTTGCATTATGTATATTAAATCTTTAAAGTGATGAAAATTTTGTCTTGACTAATGAAATTACTACAAACTTCTTCATAAAAAATAGTTCTTAACTAAATTGAAATGAATAGTTTATTTTTCTTCACATAATGAAATGAAGGATGTGCAACTTAAATGGATATTGAAAGAAGTAAAAAGTTTGTAGGAGTGCTGACTAAAATTTGATAAGTTTGTTCAGGAAAGTATGTTTTATCCTAAGACAAGATGGCTGATTGTCATAAAATCAGAATGGAAGTATGTAGGACAAATCTTGAATGCATATGGTAAGTTGTAGAAGGTATTGGGGTAGCATTAAATAAGGAAATGTGTTCTGTGAAGGCGGAGTTTGTCTTGAAATGAAGTAACTATACCCTATGTGGTTATGAATAGTTATAAGAAGTTTGTAGAAGCATTGCTTAAACTGAAATATTCAAATGGCTAATTACAGGAAGTCATTATTAAACAGAAACTGAATTGATGCATAACAGGAAAACCTGTCAGAGGCTACCTCAGTCTGCATATTAAAGCGGTAATAGGGAGAAAATAATTTTGATTCCATTGGGAATCTTAGGTTTTCATAAAATAATGGGAAAAGTAGTTTTTCCTGCACTGCTAAAATAAAATACGTGTTAATTAATGTTATCATGGTAATTGTTGTAAGAAATTTGCTTTGAGACAGTTCTCAAAATCATTTTAGTAACTTATGTATGTAGGGTGTATAGAATACGTTTTTATTATTAAAGAAAAAGACAGTAAATTTGTCATAAAATAAAATGACTGGTTATAAAGAAAAGTTAAAATATAAAACAAAACCTGAATGAATACAGAAAGGGCAGAAAGTTCGTAAAAAAGAAATTTTTGCAGTTAAAGTTGAGTAAAATTTATTTGAACTATCTATAAAGTTTTAAAAGCTGCAATATTAAATAGTTTACTGATGCAAAGTTAAAATGTTGTTCTTTCTATGTTAAAATAACAGGATTCCCCAAATCAGTGGTCTGTTTTCAGCAAAAGTTTTCCAAAAAGTGTTTCTCCTGACTAATCAGTATACAAAAGAAAAAAATCTCTTTTATCAAAATAGCTTCTTATAATTTAACCTTATCATTTCCTTGGCTGTTTAAGAAAAATAAATCTTATCACTTTCAAAAGGACATAATGTTCAAACCTGTCTTCTCAGAGTCAAATTCTGAAAAATGTCTTTCACCTTAGGCATTTGATATATTATAAGTTAAATGGAAAGTGTTTGAGAGTGTTATAAAATTGAAAGAAATTCTTTAACCCTCTATTAATTAAAGTTGTGCCAATAAAATGTTCATATGAATACTTAAAGAGTACATAAAATTCCTGAAAATCTAAAAATGTTTTGGCATAATATTAGATAAAGTATAGTGTCATTAATCATGGTTTTAATGGTTTTTTCTTTAAATGGTATGTGTCACAGAAACAACCTCTCCATCTAGAAATCAAGAGGCAGATGCTTTAGCTGGTGTTCATCTGATTTGCCCCACCTCTGCTAAAGAAGCAGCTCTATGGCTGCAGAAAAAGAGTGGCCATTGAGGGCTGCCAGGGGTGGTGCATAACAGTAGATTATCATGAATTAAAGTAACATCGTCTGCAGCAGTTCCAAATATTGCAAGTGTGTTACAAAAATTAATATCCAGTAATGTCACTATCACTTTGTTTTAAAACTTGCTAAGGCTTTCTTTAGTATCTCCTTAGGCAAGTCAAGCCAGCCTGCATTCACCTTCATGTGAGAAGGCCAGTGGTCGATTTTGCAGTGCTTCCCCAAGGCTGTGTGCTTAGCCCAACCATCTGGCCTGGCCTGGTGGCAGAGATTCTGGCTGCGTGGGAAAACCTGTGGCTGTAACCCTATTGCAGCAATCCTTTTTTCAGAATTAAAAGAAGCATCAGAGACAGTGGTATCTTATCTTAGGAGCCTGAGATGGGCAAACAATTGGGACAATCGACGAAGTCCTGGCTGTCTATCAAATTCTTAAATGTTGTTTAGTTGCGTAAAACAGAAACTGTACCCTCTGCTGTAATTGATAAAGTACAATGTTTTCTCATATTAATAGAGTTTATAATATTGGGGTACTGAAAACCCTTCATCCCTCATTTAGCTCAGATATTAAAACCATTATACGTGTTAATCAGAAAAGGTTGTGCATGGAAATGAGAAAATCCCTCCTGTAGGCCGCTTTTTAGGAAAATAAATAAATAAAAAGGGCAATAACACAAGTTTAAGCAGTAAGGAGGGTGGTGAACCCTGTAAATTGGATGTAGCCAGTACCAATATTGGCTTTGGGTCATATTTGTGACAGAGGCAACATTCTAAACAAATACCCCTTGGGCTTTAGTCACAATTGCGAGAAGAAGCCAAAGTACAAGACAGGAACAATGAACTCTTGTGGGCTGCCCTCTGTGGGGAAGAGAGATCTGTGGAAGAACAACTGGGACACCTGCCAGCAGCGACAGGTAACCGTCTATCATGTCCCTGCCCCCTCCTCTAACATCTCTCTTGGGACTGTTGAGGCAGATGCCCTCACGAAGATCCAGAGCCAGACCATTGAGACCCAAAAGCAGCAGAGTGGCTCCGCCGAAAAGGCAAACATTGTGGATACCAGACCTTGTGGTGCCTCGCCCAGCAGTTCCAACCGCCTGTCACTTGCCAGCAGCTCATAAACATCACCCACAAGTGCCCTTTGCGCTCACTCCAACGACTGCGACATCGGTCCCTCCTGCTCTCAGAAGGGGCAAGGTATGCTTTCAGTGCTGCAGACACTGCAACGGGACTCGTGTGACTGGATCCTCACAACATTGGACTACGTTTAATTCAGCGCTGTAAACCAGAGCTCCAGTTAAGATGCTAACAGCAAGAACAAGACAGGCACTAAAGTTATAAGTTAAAGAGCCAGCCACCCCACAGCCCAGAAAGGAAAGTAATAATAATCTGCTGTTGCCTATGCCTCAAACTATACCAACTGGGAGAAAATAAAATCATTTTAACTGTAGGCCTATGCAGCCCTACTGGTTGGGAATCTTAAATCCATGAAAAATAAAAAATCACTCAAAAACACTGTTACAAAATCACAGTTAATAACCTAAAGTCTCCTATTCCCGCTAAAACTCTGAGTGTATAAGCCCACCAAATTATGTCATTTCACTGTCAACCATTAATGTTCAATGTTGAGTATATAATCTTATTATTCCTTCTCCTCAGACTCCTGGAGGCGATAACCTCACAGTCCACCCTAAATTTCATGGTTAATTCCTATCCTTGCCACAATTATAACTCTCATTCTCCTCATATCAGCAGGTCCATACATCTTCCGCACAATAACTCAGTCTATCCAAACAGCTGTCTGAGATGTCACCCATGATAATGTACATGATCTTCTCCTCCTGCAAAAATACAGTGCCAGCCGCTGAGCTAGAAGCCACAATCTCTCAATGCTGAAAGGGGAACAATAACTGAATCCCACAACACCCCATAACAGCAGAAAGCAGCCAGATGATCAATGCCCACCTTCCCACTCTCCCTCTCCACCCAACCATATCAAAAAGTTGGGAATGTTAGCCCCGTTTAGCAAAATAACCCCCCGTGACCCCCGTCGGCACCCACAGTTCTCCCCTGCCCCGATAAGAGATGACCCCAAACCCCCACCCTGTCCCTAATCCAACAGGATGTGCTATTCTCAAAACCAGCCATGAGAATATCACAAGACCGCGGGAGGCACCTGTGCAATCATAAATGAAACTTGTTGTTTTTATATTAACAAAACTGGGCAGGTAGAAGAAAATCTTAAAATTTTAAAAGAAAACATAGAGATCATTCAGAGGGCCCGAGACAACAGCTATGGAAATCAATCCTGGTTATCCTCATTTCTCTCTTACCTTTTCCCACTCCTAAAACCAATCCTTTTGTCTATTATAACACCACTACTGTTAGGATTGCTGCTTCCTCTTTTTGGTCCTCGTCTCTTACAGCTTCTCGTCGGATCCACAAGCCGAATCATACAATCAACAACTCAGGAACATGTGAACGGCATCTTCTTGCTACATGAACGCCAGTACCAACCTCTTCAGGACCAGAAATCAGAACCCACCGGACAGAACGGAAGGGAACCCTTCGCTGCCCCCTAACAGCAGGAAGTAGCCAGAGTGAGTCGACATCCCGAATCCCCTCACCCATTCTGCCCAGTATTCCCATTACTTAGGTCCTTCATCATATATAGATATAATCAAAGAGTTAGGAATGTTAGAGGTTCCCCCTTACAAGGTTTGCAATGATTAATAGGTCATAAAGCCGTGCCTACGTGTGCAGAGGCAGCCCATCTCCACCCAAGAATGAACAAAAGATCCGTATCACAGTGGGCATGGAGCAGATAAGGACCTTCACCCCTTCCAGGCCCAGGTGCCACCAACCCCTCCTGCATTCCAAGAATACCGCACCTCCTAGCCCACTACCCCCTAGCCATACAAGGGAAGAATTCACTTTTACAGCCCTTTATTGGCCCCAGGCTGTTCTCAGTCTCTAACCCCCTCTCCATGGACTAACGTTTCCCCACCTATTGATATAATGTATAAAACCATACCCACCACCTTCCACGAGTGGGCTGAAGTCTCTCTTCAGACCCCTGCCATAGCTGCGGGTGGACTGAAGTCTATTCTTCAGACCCCTTCCACTGGGAGAGCTTCTCAATAAACTTCCTGCCTGCAATCATCAGTCTCGGCATCCCAGTGAGCACCGCCTTTTTTCCAACAACCTCCATGTCATATATCTCTGTGGCTTTTTCACAGTTAAAAGCCCCTACATTTATAATTGATCCGATCCCAAAGGTTTGATATGTAATTGAAAGAGAAGGATTTGGTGCCATAGATTTTAAAGCTCTATAGCAAGGGAAACAATCTCAAGTTATTCAAGTTATTCAGCAATAATCTAAATGATGGTAATTTATTGCTCAAAGCTATCATGAGCCGTTTTACCTGAAGCAGATCTAAAATATTAGTGTTAGTTTCTGGGAAATGCTTATTTAAAATTATTTCTTAAATTGTTACCTTTTTGCAAACTTAAAATATAATCTGTTTATCATAAATCCAGAATATATAAAGAACTCTTACAACTCAACAATAAAAGCCAAAAAATCCAACGAAAAAATGAGAAAAGGACTTGAATGACATTTCTCCCAAAAGGATATACAAATGGCCAACTAGCACATGAAAAGAAGCTTGACATAGAAATGCAAATCAAACCCACAACGAAATACCACTTTACAAACATTAGAGTGACTAATATTAAAGAAACAGAAAATCACAAGTGTTGGCAAGGATGTGGAGAAATTAGAATCTTCATACATTGCTGGCGGTCCTGGAAAATAGCATAGCTGCTATGGAAAACAATTTGGTGGTTCCTCAAAAATTTAAGCATACCATTTGAATGGACAATTGTACTCTAGGGTTATACTTCCAAAGAATTGAAAACAGGGACTCAAACAGATCCTTCTTCACTAAACAGACCCTTGTACACCAGAGCAGTATTATTCACAATAGTTCCAAGGTGGAAGCAATCCTAGTGTCCATCAACACTAGATGAATGGATAAATAACACATGGTATATGCATCTTATGGGATATTATTTGGCCATAAAAAGGAATGACATTCTGATACATGTTACAGCATGGATGAACTTGTGAACATTATGCTAATTGAAATAAGCCAGACTCGAAAGATCAAATATTGTATGATTCCACTTTTATGAAATTATCTCGAATAAGCAAATTCATAGAGACAGAAAGTCGATAAATGGTTTCCAACGGCCAGAGGGATGGGGGAATGGGGAGTTATTGCTTAGTGGGTACAGAGTTTCTGTTTGGAGCAATGGAAAAGTTTTGGTAATGGATGGTGGTGGTGCTTGCACAACATTGTAAAATTAATACCACTGAATAGTACATTCAAACATGGTTAAAATGGGGAGCAGATGTGGCTCAAGCAGTTGGGCACCTGCCTCCCACATGGGAGGTCCCGGATTTGGTTCCTGGTGCCTCCTAAAGAAGAGTAGATGGACAAGGGAGCCATCGGGGGCGGGAGTATAAACTAATCTTTAAGAAAAGAAAATATTAAAATGGAAAATTTTGTGTTGTACATATGTTACCACAATACATTAAAAAACAAAAACAAAAAACTACTACCTACTGAATGTTTGGCCTGAGCATACCTCTGCAAGACAGCATTTGGAATGTCACTGCTAAGCAAAGAGGAAGGAATGGAGTGTAGGGGCAAAGACCCACCCTGCCAGAAGTGTTCTGTATTTCTTTGATGCAGATTCTTCTTTTCCCATTGCAGGGTAAGGCTTATTAAAATGCAAATCCTTCCAGGAGGGAGTAATGCTGTTCATGCAGAGTTGATAATGACTTTCCAGAGGTGCTTTCCGCAGATTAATGTTAATGGAAGAGAGGAGCATGAGTTCCCACCACAAAGTCTATTTCATCTCCCTGGGATTCAGAGGTTTCATGCCCTTTCCTACCATTCCAGTCCTACAACCTATTTCAGAGGCCTTGGGTAAGCAGTGTTAGCACGTGAAAACAGCTTAATGAGAGTAGCCAGTTACCTTCTCAACCACATTATTATTTAAATAATCATCCATGATTTAATATGTCACAATCATCATATATTACATTATTAGGTATTTGGGGGATGTCTAATACGATTTCATTTATCCACATGTTTCCTGCTGACCCAGTACCACATCTTTTTTATTATTACCCCTGGATAATAACTAAAACCCAGTAGAAAGAATCTCCCCTTATTACACCTTTTTTCCCCCAAAACCACTAATGGCATTCTCCTATATTAATTCTTCTGCAAAAACTTTAAAGCTACACATTCAAAATTTTTAAAATCCTGTGGGAGGTGATATTACTCAATTTTGTTCACTTTGTATAGTAATTTGGGAAACACTAATACTTTTATAGTGTTAAATCTCCCTATCCAAGAATGTGATTTGCCTCTCAATTCATTCCATTTTTCTTTCAAGTCTCACACTGAAGTTATGTCATTTTCTTCATATAGGATCTGCACATTTCTCACTTATTCCTCGTTTTGATGAATCAGATCTTTCTTCTTTTTAATTTTCTAGGTGGTTACTGTTTTAAAAGAAAAAAGCCTTATGTTTTGTATATTTATTTTCCAGCCAGTTATTATCTTATGGAATTATCTTAGTAGGCTGCTAAGTATTTGTAGTAAATATTTTAGTAAAATAAAACTATTTTAGTCAATTTTAATTTGTTTTCCAGGTAGGTGATTATATCATCAAATACTAAATCTTGTTTCCTTTTCAATATTTATAATTATTGGCCCATCCAGAATTTAATGAAAATACATCTATTGTTTCAATGACTTTGCTAGATATGTTTTATGATGTAAAGAAAATAACATTTGCTTACTGTTTCCTGCAGATTTTTTTTTAATTGAGGAAAAACTGCTGAATTTTATTAAATTGAAGATGCTGGAGCCAGATTGCCTGTGCTGAGGCTGGAATGCTTAGCGTTAGGAAGATGGATCTGAGATTGGCATATAAAGTGGACTGAAGGCAAAGACTGGAGCTGGAGAGATCAGTTAGGAAGATACGCCAAGAAGAAGTTAATATATATCTACATAAATGAGAATTCCAGAAAGAAAGAAAGAAAGAAAAAAAAAAAAAAAGCCAAAGAAGAAGGAAAAAAAGCTATAATATAAAAAAATAAAAAATTAAAAAAATTTAAAAAGAAGAGAATTTCCTGAACTGGAGGAAGACTTTCTCTTCAAATTGAAAGAGATCACTGTGTGCCAGATTTAAAACAAAAATAAATGGAACAAGATCTTTGTCTAGACATTTCCTGGTGAAAGTTTTTAATCTTGAGGATATGGAAAAACAATCTACATGCACTAATTTTTTTAAAAAATTGTCTACAAAGGGGAAAAAGATTAGGTACACATTAGACTTCTCTACAACATGAAATGTCAGATGGAACAACATCAGACTATGAGGGAAATAGGTTGTGACATCCGTATTCTATGTCCACTGGAGTTAGCATTCACTTTTAAGGGCAGCCAACAAATACTTTGGGCATACAAAGACTCTAAATATACTAGTCATATAATCTTCCTGAAAAAAAAATTGCTCAAATAAGAACCCTGGTATCAATATTTTTGTTGCTAAAATTTAAATAAATTTTGCTTATTTATATATAACTAATATGCACATGTGGGAAAAGTTTTAATTTTACATAAAGTATAAAATGAAAAGTAAGACTGTTTCTCCTTATAATTCATTCACAGTTTCTTTTCCAAAGGGAGCTAATTTTTTTTTCCAGTTTTCTGCGCTTTTAATCAAGTTTCATGGTAAGTATTATAAGTTTTTTTCCTTTATTGGAGAAGCTGTGGGTTTACAGAGCAAGCATGCATGAAATCCAGGATTCCCATATACCATCCTATTACCAACTCCTTGCACTGGCGTGGTACATTTGTTACAACTTTTGAAAGAACATTTTAATAATTGTACTATTGAACATAGTCCGCGGTTTAACTTAGAGTTCACTGTTGGTGTAGTGTGGTTCTGAGGACTTTTAAAATTTGTTAGTCTATTACCATATATACCATTTAACATTTCCCCTTGTACTCACTTTCAGATACATATTTCAGTGCTGTTAATTATTCACAGTGCTGCACTACCATCACCACTATCTAGTACCAAAACATTCCCATCATTCCAAATAGTAACTCTATATTTTAAGCTTTTAACTTCCCATTCTTTATCCCCACCCTGT
The DNA here is from genome assembly GCA_026826555.1 of Tolypeutes matacus. Taxonomy (NCBI): domain Eukaryota; kingdom Metazoa; phylum Chordata; class Mammalia; order Cingulata; family Chlamyphoridae; genus Tolypeutes; species Tolypeutes matacus. The sequence goes on from JAKSZT010000049.1 coordinate 33,824,154, forward strand.
CCCCTAGTAACCTGTATTCCAAATTCTAACTCTATGCGTTCACTTATTATAATTAGTTCATATTAGTGAGAGCATACAGTATTTGTCCTTTTGTGTCTGGCTTCTTTCACTCAACATATCTTCAAGGTTCATCCATGTTGTCGCATGTATCAGGACTTCATTCCTATTTATGGCTGAATAATATTCCATTGTATGTATATACCACATTTTATTTATCCATTCATTGGTCGATGGACACTTGGGTTGTTTCCATCTTTTTTTTTTTTGAAGTGGTATCTCCTTTTGGTTTTAATTCGCATTTTCCTGATAACTGATGGTGTTGAATATCTTTTATTTTTTTTACAGTTGATGTCTTTTTTTTTTTTTAATTAATTTATTTTTTATTGTGGGTAAAAATCAAAATTTTCACAATACATACCAATATTTGTAAAATGATATATAAATATATATGTATATATGTGCATTTGCTTACAAAAATGTTATTTATATATATAAATATATTTTAAGAGGTGCTTAGATTACCCAAAATATTACACGGAACCCATTGGGATTCCCATGTTGCCCACCTCCCACACCTCCCACCACATCCCACACAAACATCTCCCACAAGTGTGGCCCACCACCCTCAACCATCTTTTGACAACTCTGAATAATGCTGCTATGAACATTGGTGTACAAAAATCTGTTTGAGTCCCTGATTTCAGTTTTTCTGGGTATATACTTAGAAGTAGGATTTCTGGATCATAGGGTAGTTCTATACTAAGCTTTCTGAGGAAACACAAAGGGAGCCACTTTTAACAAATTTTGTTTTTAGTTCTTCTAATGGTTACTTCCTAACCATAAATATATGTGTATTAGTCAGAGTTCTCTAGGGAAGCAGACCCAATAGGATATATGTAATAAAATATATTATGAGGCTTTTTATAGGAATTGGCTCACCTGACTGTGGAGATGGGCAAGTCCAAATTCTGTAGGGCAGGCTGCAAGCTGGGAACTCTGATGAAGGTTTTCCATGAATTCTCCCAGGAGAAGCTGCCTGGCTGAAGTAGAGATGGAAATACTCCTTTGTGGCTGCTGAAATAATCACTTCTCCTTAAGTTAAAGCCTTCAACTGATTGGATGAGATTTCTCTCATTATTGAAGGCAATTGCAGTTGATTGTAGATATAATCAATCAGCCATAGGTGAAATCAACTTATTGATGATTTAAGTCCACAAAATATCCTCACAGTAACAATCAGGCCAGTGCTTGCTTGACCAAACAACTGGACATCACTACCTGGCCAAGTTGACACATGAACTTAGCCATCGCATTATGTAAACTCCCATTTATCTTTAGACAGTACAATTATGAAAAATGAGGCTTTAGTTCAATTATGCTACCTTCCCCTCTTTTTCACCCCCTTCCAAATTTGTGTGGGTGTGATTTTACTTCTTTTTGTTCATTAATTACATCTGTACTATTAAAAACATAAAATAAACAAAAAATATCTGTTCTTTTTAAAATATATATTTATTTTATTTATTTCTAGCTCCCCTCCTTGTTGTTTGCACTTACTGTCTACTCTCTGTGTCTGTTCGTTGTGTGCTCATCTTTTTTTTTTTTTTTTTTTTTTTAGGAGGCACTTGGAACCGAACCTGGGACCTCCCATGTGGGAGGGAGGCGCCCAATCGCTTGAGCCACCTCCACTCCCCGCTTGTTGTGTCTCTTGTTGTGTCTCTTCATTGCATCTTCTTGTTGTGTCATCTGACCATACCAGCCCATCACGTCAGCTCACTGTCTTCCTTGTCTTCTTTAGGAGGCACCAGAAACCCAACACAGGACCTCCCATGTTGTAGGCAGGCACACAACTGCTCGAACTACATCCACTTCCCAAAATAGCTATTCTTGATCCATGAACTAAATATGCTAAGTTGGCTAAGTTAACACCCTTACACTTTTCTCAACCTCTTCTCACCTTTCTATATGTGTCAGCCGCATGAATACTTTTACAGTCAAGATTTATATTTATACTCTGTTCTGTATATTAAAATCTTTGCCTACAGGTTATTTCTAAAAATCAAAAACCAATTTTATCCATCAGAGTTCAGTTGCAGATAACAGGAATCACTGTGGCTATTTTAAGCAGAAAGGGACTAAATACAAGGGCTGGCGGGAAAGGCTATAGGTAAGACTTCCAGGAATGACTCCTGGAACTGTCCTGCCAGGACAGCCGCCACCTCTGCCACCATCAGGAGATGGGGGGTTGTGAGCACTAGAGAAGTTATAGCTGGTGGTGTGGGCTCCAGGAACCCAGTTTTAGGTGTGTGATGCAGGGATCAGGAAACCTCCACTGCTGCTTTGCTGACTCCCAAACCATGCTGCGTGTGCTAGGTCTACACCAGCAGCAATGGAGCTTTAACACCCTGCCTCTTGACCTTGTGATGTTAACACTGCTGGAGGAGAACCAGCAACAAAACAGAGCCCACTGCCTTCTCGGCCAGGAAAAAGAGCAAAAGTTGAAGTGCAGGTTCTGGCCACATTTCCACCTTCCATCTAATGACTGGATGTAAATCACAAAGGGATCTCTAGCTGGGAGGGAATAGGGAAATGCAGGTTTTGCTTCTCAGCCTCTGCAGGATAGGAAGGAACACCAGAACAAAAATGTGGCAATATACTGAGGACCAAGCCACCATCTCCAGCATGCCAAGTGTTTATAATAAAACCCTGATAGATGATTAGACCCATAAATAAGGAAACGAGCCTCTCTGTCATTGGTGCCACTCAGACGAGGCTGTTTCTACCATGAGGTCACATGGATTCTCTATTCTTTTGTCTTTAATTGCTGAAAATCATGCCACATTTATGTTTTGTTTTGTTTTTTCAGACTATGAATCTTTTGTACACATTTTAATTTTCCTGCAGTTACCAACTGACTTATCTTTTTGATAGATAACACAGTTCAATTTGACTTCCCCTCTCACATACCTATTTGCCATTCATTCACCCAATACATTCAACTTGAAACCCTCTCAGTTTCTGTTCTAATTTGGATCATTTGGGCAATAATATTTTTAACTTCTAAGAACTTATTACTCACTGATTGCTATTTTTTAAAGCAATCTCTTCTTATTTGGTGGACTAACATCTTGAACCTCTCTCCGAACACCAATTAGATTTTTTTTTTTTTTTTCAAACAAAAGGTCTCACATATTTATTACTAAACCAACTTATTTATGCCAAAGCATAAAAAACAAAGAAAAAAACCAGCGTTTTCCTCCAATAAACTAAGTCCAACTGTTCAGAAAGGGCGTCTTTTCAACTTCATATCGCAAAATATAAGTGAACTTACAGAGCATAAACATGTGAGTTATCACACGTGCGATTCCTTATAGACCCAGCTTCGTTCTTCTCCAATGTCTTCTCTTGGAGTTGTACCTGATTTTATTGCCAGTTTTCGTTCGAATCCATTGAGGAATGGGGCGATTCTGTTTTTGTTTCTTGGCCAGGAATCGCTTGATTCTAAAAGCCTCATGAGAAGACATGGCGAAGCTGGAAGTCAAACGTACCAACGATGGCGGACGAAGAAAGAGAAAGAGAGCAAGAATTTTTAAAAATCCTCTTCCCTTTCCTAATTATCTTTGTTTTCTCTTGAGTTAGTTGACTTATCTGTTCGTCTTGAGCCATCCCTTCCATGCTGCTGTTTTCACTTTTTATTTTTTATTTTTTGAGTACCAGGACCAGGCACTGAACCTGGGACCTTGTATGTGGGAGGCCAGTGCTCAGCCACCGAGTCACATCAGCTCCCTTGAGTTGGTTTTTTCATTTGTTTACTTGTTGTTTGTTTTTGCTTCTCTCTAGGGGCACCAGGAACTGAACCCAGGACCTCTCATGTGGGAGGCGAGCGTTCAACTGCTTGAGCCACATCTGCTCCCCCTGCTGCTGTTTTTTTCCTCAAACATTTGGTAAACTTTGGTTACCTATTCATATTTATAAATTCAAAACCAGGATGATTAACCTAAACAGCTGGCATTGGCTTCCTCTGCCATTGTTATGTTGGTTTTCCTGGTTGGCCTCTCTCTAAATGGGAGCCTTGTGCATCTGAGGTGGTGTGTGCTGAATGAAAGGCATCCCTTTAGGGCAGCTGGGCAGGGATGGCAGATTGCCACTGCCCCTCGGAAACTCTTCGTGCCCCACCCATAGCCTCTTGGCACTCCCCTCTACTGGCTGAGGTCAGTCTCTCTATACATAGAGCCTGAGACTAGGATTTGAGTGGACATGATTTATTCTGGAAAAAATTCTAAGGGAATAAAAGAAGCAGAAAAGGGGTGGGATGTTGTCTCAGGTAAAGTAAACCTAGATCTGATCCAGGAGAGGGAGGGTGCTCTACAGTGTTGTCCAGCCTTGAATCAAAGGGGCTAGGCTTTAGTACCCCAATATTGGTCCATCATGCCCAAGGGTGGGTGAGTACAATTTCCCCAGCAAAGGCTTTCATCACCTAAGCACACTTCTCTGGAGAAGGTCTCATGTGTAAAGCCAAATACTCAGAGCAGTGCAAGTCAGGGAAAGGGAACTCCTCATACGCATATGTTTTCCTTTTTCATTCTATCTTGCAAGTCTCTTAACCTCTCTCATATTTTCCTTCTCTTTATCTTTCTGGGATGCATTCTAAGTTCTTCAGCCTTTTTAAAAATTGCTTATTTATTTATTTGGTATGTGTGGCTGTAGATTCTATGATAGTGGATCCATTCCTTGTGCATTTTATAATTTTTTAGGGTGAGCCTATGGTTTAGCTGCCACACCCACAAAAGGCGTAGGCTGAGATTTTTCATGGGAAGTGCTTTTATTTCCATACAGAGCCTGGAGCAAAAGCTTTCTTGCCACATCCCTGAGCTGAGGATAGTCTTCCAGGCACCTATAAGAAGGGAGTAACCTCCTCGGGTACTGGCTCTAAGTAGGGATTTCCAAGTAAGTTCCCATCTTGTACAGACCCCATGTGAGCCATCAAGTCCCTTCCCTCAGCAGTCAGGACCTGCTCTGGCTCCATGGCAGCATCCATTTGCACCTTTATCCACTGGATTTTGGTAATCTCTTTGTTTCTGACATCTAGGGATTTCTCTTTCTTTCTTTCGGCTACATACTAAAATTATTTTCATTACATTGGGGGGGGGGGGTTGGAGTTTAATATTTTCTTGTTTATTGTGTGGGTCTCCACCCACTGAGATAACACCATATGACAAGATGAACACTTTTTTTTTTTTTTTGCTTTTATAAAGGGTATTTATTTAGGATAAAAGCTTACAGTTACAAGGTCATAAAAAGTCCAACTCAAGGATGCTTTCTCACCAAAGTCAGTTGCCACGTGTTGAAGCAAGATGGTCGCTGATCTCTGGTCTCTGCCTTCCCCTCTGGGTTTCCTCTTCTTCGGGAGTCATGGGCCTGCCTCTTCAGGCTTCGTGCTCAAGTGAAGACCTCTCCTGGCATAAGGCTTGTGTCTTTCTGGGTCTCCTCTATCAGTCTTGGCTCTCTTCCCAAGGTCAGCTGTAAGCTATCGGGCAAAACGGTTCATCTTTCCCTGGGGCTTTAGCTGTTTGAGCCTTCTCCTTTCTGTCACATGGCAGGATCAAAAAATGACAGAGCTCTCTCTTCTGTGTGTCTCTCATATTTTAATCCAGCATCTCTATATGCGTTATAGCAGGAGAAGGTCAGCAGCGGTTCTTCCCACCACGTTTTCAAATCTGGAAGTTCTTTGCTCTTTCTTTTAGAAATTCATCAAAATCTCTCCCCTGCTGTTATTCACATACTGGCCCTCCCCACCCCTATCCCCAAATCAGAGCAGTTATGAATTTATTCCCTTTTGGTTTTCTTCTACTGTTATTTCCAAAGAATTTTATTATGGAGAAAAGGTAAATCTGTGTAATCAATATATCATCTTAAACTGAGAGCTCATGAAGCTTTTCTTGATTTCTTCCCAGAAATAGATGAGCTCATTCCCTTGAGTTCTGTTTGGAAACATCATAGTCTGTCTTGTTTTTATAGTTATTTATTTATTTATTTTAAGATTTATTTTAAAAATATTCCCAATAAAGTTCCTGCATGCAAATTTCAGAGTCTTATTTCCTGGTGATAAATTATCCTCCCCATCCTGCTCTGACCTTGAAGGGGTCAGAAACCATGGCTAGTGAGTTGGGGATAGGGGGAGAAACATGACACAGGGAAACAGAGAGGAAATTGGTCGGCCCTTTTTTTACTACAGGTTTCTGTTTGATGCAAGCCTGAATTGGGCAAAGATAAGAAACTCACTCTGCATGAAGTCCAGCGTTTTGACTATTTCATGGGACTAAATATTTTAATTAGTGAAATGAGGCTGTTCTTGTGACTGGAAGGATGATTAGGATGATGGCGATCCAACAGTAAACAGGAAAGCTTTGGACATGCATTCATTTGAGGGTAAGTAAAGAACTAGCTTAACTAAGGAATTTGAAATGATGGGAAAGAATAAAATTGTTCTTCTCTACCTTCTGGAGTGTTGCACTTTCAACATGATGATAACATGAGATTACATTTAAGTATCAGAAAACCCTAAATAATATATACCTTGATTTCTTGATCATTAAATGCCATCACTTATAAGATTCACTTATCAATATAATAGCAACCTCCATGGGTGAAAAAATGATTAGATTAAATATATGTTGATATCAAAAGTATGAAAATGTATATCTTAAAACCAAGGAAACACAGCACATCAAACATTAAATATTCAGGCTGCAATTGCATCTCATCTCTGAGAATTCCTAGAGGCTATCGGTTGATTGATCTTTCAGTTTTTCCATGTACAAATCCTGGTTATGTGCTTATTTGTGGTTCAGGCCACACAAGTTCGTAGTCCTCCACTAAGCACATTTACTACAGTCCTCTACCTTAAAATGATTACCTTTGCTAGCACTAGCTGCTCGTCCAGTGCTCACATGACATTCTGTGGCTTTCCAGAAACCCATGGGCCATGACTGAAGCAAAGCCTGGTGGTCAGTTGTGAGATCCACAGCCATAAACCTTTCCTCACTCAACAGGGTCATTGCCTGTGTATGCTCACCAAGCCAGGGGAGCAAGCCCCTGATCAAATTCTTCCTTTTAGTAAGTGGGTAAAAGGTTGGTAAAAAGCCAAGCAAAGGCTTGGGACATAATTGGTGCTTAACAAATATTAGTTCTCCCCTCTCGTCCCCTGCCATCTTTCAGCTGCTTTTAAATTAACTGGAGAATCTGGAAAGTGTAGTTTGATTCTTGGATGGTTGGAAGGGAAGTCCATTGCAGGGACAGAGTGAAGAAGGGGTGGTAAATAATGCCAGGTTAGAAAATGAATGCCGCATTTGGAGATGACTCTGAAAGGAAGGAAAGAGGAGGGAGAGAGGCTGACAGCCAGAGTAAAATCTCCACTGAAGGGGGTCCCGTTCATATTGAAGGCCGAGAGACAGGAACCTAAGGTTTTGGAGGGGTTGTGGCAAACACTCCAGAACTGACGGCCACCAAGGCGAGGGAGCAGAATCTCTAAGAACTGCTTCCCCGCAACAGCCACCAACATTTTATGAAAATCTTCAAGCATGCAGCAAAGTTGGAAAGACATTTCAGTGAACAGCTCCTATCCACCAACTGGACGTTACCGTTAAAATTTTATTCTACTTGCTAAATCACAAATCTATCCATCTACCCATCTAACTTTTTGATGCATTCCAAAGTCAATTGCAGACATGAGCACATTTCTTCCTCGCATATCATTTACTAGAATCCAGTATTTGTTTAGTTATTTTCTTCTGATGTAAAATTTAAACACAATGAAATGCATACATCTTTTTTTTTAACATTTTTTAAACTTTATTTTGTTCATTTAATAATTAAAATATAAACAATTAAAAACTAAAAAGTAAACACAGATGAATAAATATACACATTTCTCAATTAAATGTAATGGATACATATAGTTTTTTTTTTTTTTAATCAAACAATATTTTACACAATATATTTGGTTCATAATAACGCATTCATACAGTATTTGTCCTTTTGTATCTGGCTTGCTTCACTCAACATGATGTCCTCCAGGTTCATCTATGAATGCATACATCTTAAGCGTACATTTAAGAGATCTGACAAATGTATATGCTTTTATAGAGACCATTACCAATGCTCCAGCAAGTTATTTTGTGCCCTACCCAGGCAATCCCATCCCTCACCACCACCTCATTCTGATACTTTTTCTTCTTCATAGGGTTGTTTTGCCTACTCTAGAAATTAATAGAAATGGAATCACACAGTATATACTCGCTTGTATCTGGTTTCTTTTGCTCAGCACACTTTCTGTGAGAGTCATCCATTTGTTGCAGGCATCGGTAGTTTGTTCCTACTATTACTGAGTAGTAGTCCATTGCATGAATATACCACAATTTTTTTTTATCCTTTCACCTACTGATCAATACTGGAGACATATCCTGGTTTTTGGTTATCATGAATAAAACTGTTCTGAATATTCTTGCACAAGTCTTTTGTGTTGAAATGAGTTTTCATTGCTCTTGGGTAAACACCTAGGAATGGAATTGTTGGGTCCTAAGGTCAAGGTACTAAAGCCTGCTCTTGAGAATGAGTGATTTATACCACTTTTTCTGACCTCAAACCCTGGATTATCAGATGAAGAATATAGAGATATCTTTACTCACTGGTGTTTGTCATTTTAGATGATACCCCAAATAAATAAGAAATGTTTCTGGTAAAATATACTTGCATTATATGACAGAGTCCATATTTTCTGAATTAAAAATAAGGGCACATGGCCCTTCTTCTTCCCTTTCCTGAACAATTCAGTCCAAAAGCCATTAGATGGGGCCAGCAAAGTAGGCCCCCATGCTGTGGGGCTGGGGACAGGGTGCTGTGGTAGTCCAGAGCAGGAATCAGAGCCCCCCCCCAAAAAAAAGGGGGAGGAGGCATGACACCCCAGTAGCAGTGGCCACATCTAGTGTCCAGATCTTGATTTCTAAGTACCAGTTTCCACTGCCAAACAACCAAGGATCCTTGGAGAAATCACTGTTCCTGGGCTGGGACAGGAAAAGTACAGTATGAGCCTGGAATATCTTTTTATGTTAGAAAGTAAGGAAATACTCAAAGAATGATGGAGGCCTGTCAAAAAGACAGAGGAGACAGATGGACGGGAATCTCATTGGCCAATCTGAGACAATTTGAGAATCAAAAGAAATAATGACCGTAATGGATGACATCCCATTGAATAAAATAGAAAGCCATGTGTCCCTTTGGATTTAAATAAATAAATGAATAAGTTGAAAGTTCAATGAGGAATCAATAATTGCATAGTTTCAAAGAATCTCTCCACAAAATTCTAATTAATGACAAAGGAAAAAAGAGTAAATGTATAGTGTAGAAGTCTGAACACCACTTTAGTCAAATAATCAAAGTGAACATCATCACAAATGGGACAAATTGTTATTGGATACCACCTGTGGGATGCAATGAAAAGAACCCAGCACCAAATAGACCATCTTATTGGCCCATAAACTGTTGAGAGTTCCCAGAAATTCAAATATTTCAGCATTGGATCTACTCTCAAATGGTTCAGGAAGAAAATGTGTTCTTTGCACAGTACTTGCAACATTTCTGTGTTTGACATTATTTCAAAATAAAATTAATAATTAAAAAATAGGGGCATATGCGGAGACATGGTAGGGAAGGAAGAGAAGGAAGAAGGCATGGTTGCCTGAGCATAGTCAAGACAAATGGCCCCTTTTCCACAATGTGTTAAGATAATATGTTGAAATTCATAGAAACAGAAAGTATATTCGAGGTTATCAGGGGATGGGAGAGAGAAGAAGGGGCAGTTGCTTGGTGGGCAGAGACAGTTTGTAAAGTTTGGAAATATTTTAATTAAAAAAAACAGTTAATATGTTGACATGATGGCTAGGATTATGATGGAAAACAATGTAGAGGTAGAATGTAAAGGCAAAACCAGTACTCAGTTAAAGAAGGTAGTTAGTGGGTAGTGACGTGTTAATATTCTTGCTCTACCACCAAGCAAACGCATAAAAAGCTGGGCATCACCAGCACCTCCACCTTTTGGCCCCAGTTCACTCTGTTCCCAGGCACATGTCCACAGAACCTAGTTATTCTCTGCACACGTGGTCTGAAAGACTTTTTTTTTTTTTTTTCCCACTTGTAGGTATGATAGACAATCTGGGAGGTATAAATTCAATATATTTGAAATGAGATTATTCCAGATTACCCAGGACTATTACATATGGGAGTAATGGTGTGCTCTTCAACCACTATCTTGCTCTCTGCCCTATCCATGCCCTTCCCAGAACTGCTCTGCTCTAACTGTAGGACACTGCATTTCCCAGCCTCCCTTGTGCTCCAGCTCCTGGGTAGGACAGGACAATGGAGGCACTGGCATTGTCCCTGGAAAAAACACATGAAAGAGCTGATGGATTTCTCCCTGTTATTCATTTTGATGAATATACAGATCATTTAAATTCTTTTCTCAGCAGCTTAACAATTATGTTGGAAGCAAAGCCAAATCCAGTTTTTCTATGTATATCAATCAATTCTTCCACCAAGGTTCCTAATACTTCTTTAGTCTTAAAGATGTTTCCTCTTTCTCTGTGTTCATCTGGGTGGAGAATAATACACTATAGTAGTAAAGAGCTGAGTTTAAATCCCAGCTTTGCCACTTATTTTGTGGCCTTGAACACCTTACTTAACCACTTTGTGCCTTTGTTTTGCCTGTAAAATGGGATTAGTAATAACACTGACTTCATAGCATTCTGGTAAAAAGTGGCAAGGAAGGGGACTTAACTTTTAAATAGGGTGGTCCCAGAAGGATTCACTGAGAAGTGACATTTGAGTGGAAAGTTGTAGATAAAAAGAAAGTTCATCGTTCAGATACTTATAGAAAAGGATATTCCAGACAGAAGGACTAGCCAGTGTAAAGGCCCTGAGGTAGGAGGGTGCCTGGTACATTTGAGAAAACACTAGGAGACCAGTTTCCTCCAAGAGTAGAAGAAAGGAGAGGATGAATGGTAGAAAACAAGGTCAGATAGGAAAGGAGGGCAGATCACATGAGGCCTTGCAGGTCATTGCAGGGGTGTGGGCTTTCACATAAGTAAGATGCAGAAGCTCTTGGAGGATTTTTGGCAGAGGATCACTCTGACTGTAGTTTGGAGAATAGACTGTAGGAGGCGAGGGTAGAAGTAGAAACCACTGTGACCAGGTGACAGGTGATGGTAGTCGACCAGAGTGGCACAAAGGAGGTAGTGAGAAGGGGAGGGTTCTAGATATGCTTTGACTATAGGACTATCTGGATTTGCTATTGGCTTGGAAGTGGGGATGAAGAAAGAAAGCAAACAGGGACAGGAAGGCTAGTGAGACCAGGAAAGAGAGGGTGAGACGACAGGGAAGAACAGGTCTGGGTGGGAGACGGAAGATCCAGATTTCAGTTTGGGACATGTTCAGCTGGAGAGATCCACGTGGAGAGGTCAAGTAGGCATTTAGTTATGTAAGTCTGGAGTTCATGGAAAGAGTGGACTAGAGATATAATTTTGGGAGTCATTGGTGAATAGGTGATTCATAAAGCCACAAGACCAGATGAGTGCACCAAGGGAGTCATTATGGCAAGAGAAGAGAAGAGGTCCATGGACAGAGCCCTGAGGCCCTCCAACATTAAAAGAGAAGTGGAGGGGAGCAGATGTAGCTCAGTGGTCGAGCTCCTTGCTTCTTACATACGAGGTCTTGGGTCTGATCCCTAGTACCTCCTGAAAAAAAAAAAGCGGAGGATCCAGCAAAGAGACTGAGAAAAACAGCTAGCAAGGTAGAAGGAAAAACCACAGTGTGATGTCAGGAAGCCAAGTAAAGAAAATGTTTCCAGGAAGAGAGAAATCAACCAGTCAAGTGCTGTGATAGATCAGTAAAATGAGGACCGAGAACGGACAAATGGGTTTAGCAATGGGAGGCCAGACCATTTCAGTGCGGTGTTGGGATGAAGGCCTGATTGGAAGGGGGTCTTGTGAGAATGGGAGGAGGAAAATTAGAGAGAGGAAGACTAGACAACTCTTTGGATGAGTTTTGTTGTAAAGGGGAGCAGAGAAATGGGGCAGTAGCCAGAAGGGGATATGGGTTCCAGAGGGAGTTTTTTTTTAAGATGGGAAAAGAACAGCATGCTTGTAATGCTGATGGGCTGATGGGTACAATCCATTAAAGCAGTGGTTCTCAGCCTTGGCTGCACATTAGGAGCGTCTGGGGAGTTGTAAGCAGCCTAGCGCTGAGGTCAAAGTCCAGACCAACTCAGTCGGGATCTTCAGGGACAAGGCCTAGACATCAGTACTTTTTAAAGCTCCCCAGGTGACTCCAGTGTGTAGCCAAGATTAAGAACCACTGCATTTGAGAAAGAAAAATTGATGGAGCAGGAAAGAGAGTAATTGCTTGAGTGGAGGACAGGGACAATATCAAGTGAAAAGAAGAGAGCTTGTCTTTCAGTAGGAGCATAGATGGTTTGCCTTTATTAATAGGCAAGAAAGCAGTGAGTGAGGGTGTCACTGCAGGTAGGTGGGCAGGTATGGGAGTGTGATCTTGTGGAAGTCCCCTTCCGATTGTCCCTTTTGTCAGAGAACTAAAAAGCAAAGGGAGAGTGAGCATAGGGAGGAGTGTTGGAGGCTTGAGGAGGGAGGAGAAAGTTCGGAATGGTCATCGAGGAGAGTGGGAGAGAGAATGTACTGGGGAAATCTACTGGGGCCCCCTCAGGCATGTGACCACTGAGAGAGACCATTCTGCCTGGGTGTGCTTTCCCTTCAGCCCCACATTTCTGGGCAACTGCCAGAATCCAGCTCTGCCACTTTCTGTGTAATCTTTCCCTTTTTTTAAGGGGGTACCAGGGATTGAACGGGGGTCCACACACATGTGAGGTGTGCAATCAACCACTGAGCTCCACCCACTCCACATGCTGTGTGATCTTGACCAACTTATTTAATCTCTCTGAGTCTCCATTTCTTTTTCTGTGAAATAGCGATGATACACACCACGGAAGATTGAAGATGTATTTAAAGCACCTGGCACAAGAGTTGTCCCACTGTATGCACTTAATAAATGTCAGTTACTGGGGGAAGGATGTGGCTCAAATGGTTGGGCATCCGTCTCCCATATGGAGGGACCTGGGTTCGATCCCTGGGACCTCCCGGTAAAAAAAAAAAAAAAAAAAATGTCAGTTACTATTTTAATTATTAATAAGTTAGGGAGGGACTGCGTTCTATCTTGTAGCATTCATCAGCTGTTTCAAAAGAAGCCAGCTTATCTCCTCTTTGTGCAGCTGAGGCAAGGTTTTCTTCTTTGTATTCTTCAGAGGACATGATTCCTGTGCTGACCACATGGAAGTTATGTGGTCAAGAAATGTCTCTGGGATGACTAATTAACAATTTAATGAGCATTTGTCTTGGTATAAGCCACTACATCATTGAAATCAAGAAGAGGGCAAAAGCAAGGTAGAAATATCAGCCTGTTTCACCAACCATATATTTTTCTCTATCATCCTCCCCATTTTAAACACTCTGATTCTGATTTTAACTGCAGAATTCTAAATAAAATGTACAATTTGTACCTCTTCTAATTAAAAAAAAATATCTCAGATCACATACAATAAAAGGCACAAATATAATATGGATGACAAAATATGACCAGACAACCAAGCTGGAGAGACTGTCCTGGAAACCTAGGTACCACAGATGGATGTGCATGTTTATCTCTGAACTTTCTGAGGTTGAGTGAGTATATGTATTTGAATTAAAATAGCGCTCCTAATTTTACAGATGCATATTCATCCAGGTGAACCGTGATTGTTTTCTACGTATTTTGAAATACAGCATACTTTAGCATCTGTCTAGGACACAGCTTCAAATGGGCTGGGAGGTGGTCCCTGGAAATAGCTCCTGAGAGCTTGTTATTTCACTCTTCCCCCTTAAAGCCCACTAATGGTAAAATGGAGATGAATGGGGGTGTCTATCCCAGTCCCTGAGCTATTATGATGGTTAGGTTCATGTGTCAGCTTGACCAGGTTATGGTGCCCAGTTGTTTGGTCAAGCAAGCACTGGCCTGATTGCTCCTGTGAGGACATTCCATGGACTTAAATCATCAGTCAGATGATTGCATCTACAGCTAATGATATCAACAGTTAACTGAGGAGATTGCCTTCAGCAACGAGAAATCTCATCCAATCAGTTGAAGGCTTTAAAAGAAGTGATTTCAGCAGTCAGAAAAGAGCATTTCCATCTTTACTTCAGATAGACAGCTGCTCCTGGGGAATTCATCGAAAACCTTTATCGGAGTTCCTGGCTTGCAGCCTGCCCTACAGAATGTGGACTTGTGCTGCACCACAGTTTCTGAGACAATTTTATAAAATCTCATACTATTTACAGATATCTCCTGCCAGATCTTTCCCTAGAGAAGCCTGACTAATACAGCTAGTAAGGAGCAGCCTCCTTGGAAAAGGGGCCTCCAGCCACCCTATTACCAAAAGGCAGGAAAGACACAGAGGTCAGTTTTCAGGTGTCCTGTGAGCAAACCCAGGGACTGCTGGCTTCTACGGGGCCTGAAGTTAGGCATGTTCCTACGTGAGGAGGCCCAAGGCTCCTTTCCAGCCTGAGGAGGGAACAGAGCTATACACAAAGGGGACAGCCCTCCAGAAGGACGAGTCCTCAACCTGGCACCCTATGACTAGGGCTGTGACTTCTGCAGAAGGGTCACACCAGCCTCAGATATGCTGGGGCTCCAGCCTCCTCTCCTGTGCTCATGTCCTCAGCTCCCTGTGCTCCCAACTGGGCTTGTCTCCTGCCCTGTGGGTCTCTGAAATGTCCTCATAGGAAGAGTAACAAAGCAAAGGGTGGCACCTTCATGAAATAACTTCTGATTTGTGGGAAGTAATGGTAAGAATAAAAATACTTCATAATATACCAAATGTAAGCTACGGGCTATTGTTAGTAGTAATATTTTGACGATGCTCTTTCATTGTTTGTAACAAATGTTTCATAACAATGCAAGGTGTTGGTGGTGGGATGACGTATGGGAGCCCTGTATGATATGCATGTTTGTTTTGTAAGTTCACAACTTTTACTACACACTTTTTATGTATGTTCATGTATGAATGATATACTTCAAAGAAAAGAAAAAAATATACCATATTTGTAGTGTTTTCTGTTTTACGAATTGCTATTGCATAGATTTCACCATTCAAGTCCCAAAATAAATAAACAGGTGAGGAGGAAGCCAAGGCCAAGGTGCAGCAGTCAGTGTGGCGGGTGGGTTTGGGGCAGGGGATGGGGATGACTAGAATCCAGAGCCTTATTTGCCATGATGGATGACATGGGGCAGAGGGATAGTTTAGCAAGACCCCACAGTGGCAAGAGCCGTGGGCTCAGACTTACCCCTGCAGCTCTGGGACAAGGGCACCTTTGGATTCAGCATCTTCCTCATTAAAAAGAGGAGATTAGACCAGATGGTCTCTGTGGATCTTCCCAGTCCTGATGCTCTGTGATTTCATCTGGAGACTATCATTACACATATTCAGCTAATATACCAGAGGTCAGCATGCGTCCTCCTCAAGGCAGTGCACAGACATTAGGCATGTCGGAGAGCACAGCTGGTCTCCAAGGCAGACCAGTCACACCCAAGGGCTTCCAATCAAGCTGTTCTGCCAAATTATATGGTGCATCATGAAAACGTGGCAATTCTCTGGCCTTGATTTAAAATGAGCGGCCCTCAGCCTTAATTAAATTTGAACGTTATTGGTACTAAATGTGGCTGTTGAAACACCGAATGCAAATTGTCTTGGATTTACATTTGGAATGGGTCCTCATGTCCCCTTTTGGTGCCTAACTTTCAAGTGGTAAGGTCTGGAATTAAATGTTCTTTTCTATGGAGAGTTAGTAAAAGACTTGGGGAATCTGACACTTAAAGAGGTTTAAATTGGGGACTCTGCGCAAATCCCCAGATTGTCATCCTCATAATTTTTGTTCTAGTCTATGTAACACTATAGCTGGTTAAGTCAGAAATGAGACATAATGTCTTTTGGACTTAGTAATGAATGGATCACAGGCACTGTCCACCTAGGGTCAGAATATGAACATACTTGGGTTCCGTATATCCTGGGTTTTTGTGAGACCTTTACCCACGAAGTCTTGTTGCCTCTCCATGCATGCCTTGAAGACCTCACTTTGGGGTCTGTTGTGTGCTAGACTCTGAGGTCTGAGGTCTGAGACTACTGGCCTCCAAATGAAAAATCTAGTCAATCTTTCAAATATATAACAGAAACAAACCTCTTGGCAAAGATGAGGCAGTAGTTGCCTAAAATCTTTTTATGGAACAAGGTGGGATATAAAAATAAATCAAGCAAGATAGTTTATAAGGAAGCACTAAATGGTGTGGCATGGATCCTAGATGTGGTAGGAAGACAGCAGGGCAAGAAGATGAGTGAGGGCTTGAGCCGCTCTGGAGGTAGGACTGACAAGGGCCCTTGAAGGGGATGGAAATCAAGGATAAATAGAGGAAAGAAGAGGGGGTGTTCCATGTAGGAGAGGACACAAGAGCAAAGGTATGGAGGGGCAGCAGAGAAAGGTGTGTCTATGGGCTAGAGAGCCCACCTGCCTGACTCTTACGGGAGACAGTGCTGAGAAGAAGTGGGAAATGAGGCTGGATGAGTGTCGCAAGGCAGCTGGGGTTCAGGCGGGTCTTTGAAGGAGGTTGTTGCAACAGCCATGGAGGTACACTGCTCAGCTCTCCTCCAGGAGAACCTGCTGCAGTGGAGAGAAGAGATGCAGCAGGGAGGTCATGACCAGCCCCAGGGGAGAATCCCTGTGCAGGCCCCTGGGCATCTAGAGCGAGGCCATGCCAATAGCAGCAGAGAATTAGGTTCCTTTGGAGAAATAGCTTCTGGTGTACTTCTGGGCTCTGGTGGAGGGAATGCTTGACACCTAGGCACAAATTGGCCATGCAAATGAAACTGTGCACTATGATCTTGATGGGGGACCCATCAAGTCATAAATGTGGAAACGGAACTTTCAAAAGATGGAAATGGTGCATTTGGAATCGAGCCTGAGCAGAATCAGAAGGCACAAGAAAGGGTGCATGAGCAGGTCCCCAGACCCTCACATCACCCACTATGGTTCCACCAGCACCCCTTCCTTTGCTCACAACCATGGCCATATGGGGGAAGGGAGGTGCCCCATATGACCATCTTAAGGAAGGGAGAAAAAGGCCAAGCTTGACTGACAGGTGGGTCATATTGAAGGACTAAATTAAAAAATGTACAGCAGCTGCTGTACTGGGACAGCACTGAATGCTGATGGAGAGGTAAAATTGTCCCTAGGGGCATAAAGATGTGAGCAGTGTACCTATTCATCCACACTGTGTGGAAGAAGTAGACCAAGGTGAGAATATGCACTGATATCTGGGCGGTGACCAATTGTCTGTCTAGCACATCAGGGGTCTGGAAGGAAAAGGACTGATCAGAGACAAGGAGTTCTGGGGTAGAGACACGTAGTTAGACATAAGGGAATGGGCACAAAGTATGAAGACTTCTGCATCATGCAGAAAGCAGCCACCATGGAAGAGGTCCGAACAAACAAGTATACAAAATGACTTGGCTAGTTGATGGTAGCCAGACTTTATCATCAGCCACCCTGAAACTAGCACGATGGGCACATGATGAAGCTGTGGTGGCTGAGATAGAGGCTAAGCATGGGTCCAACAGTATGGATTCCCACTTACCAAGGCCAATCTAGGGAATGCCATCCCTGAATTTCCAACCTTTCAGCAACTGAGACCAATGCTAAGCCCTTAATATGGAACTATTCCTTGAGAAGACCAACCATCTACTTAGCAGCAAGATGACTGCATTCAGCCCCTTACATGTTGGAGGGGCCAGCATTTCATCCTCACAAGGATGGATACCTATTCCAACTAGGGACTAACCTCTCTTGCCACAGATCCTCAGTGAGTACCACTGCCTATGGAATGCCTGATCCAAATGCAATAGCTCTCACACAACAACATAGCATCCAACAGAAGATCTGCTTTATAGCTAAGAAGGTGTGGGAGTGGAACCATGTCTATGAGGCTCACTGGTCTTATCACTTATTGCACATCCAGAAATAGCCGGTTTCACAGAGAGGTAGAATGGCCAACTGAAGGCCCCATTGAAGTGGAAGCTGTGAAACAATAAACTGTGTGGGAGAGGGACATATTTCAGATGTAGCATATGCATTAAATCAAAGACCTCTAATGTGGTACCATGTATCTCATAGGAAGAATAATTGTGTCTGGGAACCAAGGATGGAAGCAGTAGTGACTCCACTTATCACTCCCAGTGACCACTGGGAGACTCATTGTATCCTTTCCTTGCAACTATGAACTCTGCAGGGATAGAGGTCCTGGTCCCAAAAGGGAGCATACTCTTGCCAGGGGACACAGCAAGGACCTGCCATCAGGACACTTTGAACTTCTTGTGTCCAAGGACTAGTGGGTGAGAGGAGCGGTCACCATCTTAATAGGGTTAATTGACCTTGATTGGCAGCAGAAAATAGAGGTCCTTTCACACAATGGAGTCAAAGAACATGTGTGAAACCCAGGCATCTACGTGGGCTCCTCCTTCACAGTTGTCCCCTTGTAACTATGAATGGACACATGCAACAGCCCTGGCCTGAGAAGGGTATGCTTACCGAGGGCTCAGACCCCTCAGGATGAAAGTTTGGGTCACACCATTAGGTAAGCCACCAGAATCTGCTAAGGTGACAGCTGAGGGTGAGGGGAATTTAGAATGGATACTGCTAGGGGAAGAGTGAGTACCAGCTGTGGTCCCAAGGCTAACTTCAGCAATGCAGGCTTATAGTTTATCCCATCCTCCCTCTTCTAAATTTCCTCTCAGGATGAAAGGCCCACAGGAACCACAGAGTAGCTGCTCATGAAGCGCATGGGAAAGTGGGTCAAGGTGGTATAAGAGGTGGATTGTAGCAGCCATGGAGGGGTCTTTCAAAGAACTTGCTCTAGAGGCATATATGACTGACAGCCCCACACCTCCCCTTTGGATCCACTGAGGTCACATCTCCCCTGGGCTGGACAGTCCTCAGGCAATGACAGAACATGCTGGGGGCTACTGGAGTTGGTCCATTCTTGCGTTTTGCAAGATTCCTCTAACTGGAAACTTGTGCTTGGTGACTCCCCATTGGCCTGTCTGAGACGTTCTCAGGACCATGCTACAGTCTGAGCCTCTTCCTACCCAATCTTTCCTTCCCTCTCTCCTTCTACAGGTGCCACATCTGGATGGTGGTCTGAAGTCTCTCGCTGCCTGGTCCTGCCCTTTCCCCCTTTATCTGTCACAGGCATTTCCCTCATTAAATCTCTTGCACATCTAATCCCATTGTAGCAGTTTGGCATTATTTATGAATTCCAAAAATAGATATTGGATTGTTTGTAAACTGGTCTAGTCTGGGTATATTAGTTTGTATTGGATTCAGAGGTTTCACTTTTACTTGATTAAATTATGATTAGGGCTTCAACTGGGCCACGTCAATAGGACGTTGAGTCCCCGCCCCTTGTCAAAAAAACGACAGGGCAGAGGATTTAGTAGGAGTTTTTTGCTGCTGGAACTCCAGGAAGTAAACACACATCTGCTTCTCCAAGGATCCAAACTGACAGAGATATAGTAGGAAATGGACCTACTGAAGTTGTCCATTTCTTTGTATAGTAAGGGAGAAGGAGCTGAATTGACTAATCCCTATTATGCTAATAGTTAAGACCAAAACAGATGCAATTTTTTCCTTAATAAGGGTCACGGAGCAAAATTCTCAGGCTGATGAAATGTTGACAGAGACTATGATAAAGGAATTTCACCTTAGACCTGCAGTAGACATTTCTTCTAGATCATTTATGTGCTTTCCCTATACTAAGAATTTTGCTAGGTACTTTCACAAATATTCCACTGAAAGTTTATTGACACTGATATTTTTGTTTTTTGTGTCTCACAAGCTAGCCCTAAATTAAGGTTTTTTTTTTTCCAAAAAGGAATTTTCAAAATATTTCAAGCAATATAGAATAGGATAAATACAGATCTTTCCAATGAACTATTATAATGCTATTGCTTGTGTTCTATTACGTCCTCCTCATTGCTCCCAGTGAAAAGGCAGGGCATTTTGCAATCTCTTGTAACCCTAAGAGTAACCATTTTGCGAATCAGAATTTTTAAATGGAGATATTAGGGAAGAAAGAAAAGAGAAAGAGAGAGAGAGAGAGAGAGAGAGAGAGAGAGAGAGAGAGAGAGAGAGTGAGTAAGAGTAAACCTAAAGGAAAATGGGTTATTTTACATCAGCCCATGGTTAATTCTTCATGACTAGAAATCTGACCATTTATTCTAAACTCAACAGCCTTGTTTTTTCCTTACTGTTCGGCCTGTATGCCCAGGCAGGATTATCTGATTACAGTGTCATGGGAGTTTACCCATAAAAAAACCTGAATTATGCCTGTCAAACTAAATGACCAAGGTACATTTGGTGATGCTGAGTCTTGGCTTCTGTAATTTTTTTTTTTTTAATCTTGCTTAGGTAACTTGAAAAATTACTAATGAACACTGACAATCCCAGTCATTAGAAAGCTTATTCAGCGTTTCTTCAATTACAAAGGGAAAAATTCTTTTCCTATATGAGAAGGTTCATGCACTCCAGTTCCATTAACACCTATCAGAGTTACTCATCTAATCCCCAGCGTAACAAGAATATCTAATAACAAGAATATCTGCTTTAGCTGAGCCTCTGAAAATGGATCAGGCATCCCACAAAACACTGTGTGAAATTAGAGGATCACCTATATGTCTTTGTTTCCTAGGGCGGCTCTAACAAAGTACCACACCTAGGTGGCTTAGAACACAGAAAGTTAATGTCGCACAGTTCTGGAGGCCAGAGATCTGAGGTCAAGGTGCGGTCAGGGCCGTGCTCCCCCTGGAACCAGCGGGAGGGAATCTTCCTTGCCTTTCCGGCTTCCGGTGCTTGCCCGCAATCCTTCCATCTCTGCCTCTGTCGTCACGAGGTGTTCTCCCCTGTCTGTCTCTTCTCCCTTCTTAAAAGGACACAGGCCATATTGGAGCCAGCCCTACGCCAGTATGCCCTCATTTTAATTTAACTAATTCCATCTGCAGTGACCCTATTTCCAAATAAGGTCACACTCTGACGTGACCTTACTCTGGGAATAAGGACGTCAATGTATATTTTGCTCCCCCAAATTCAGTTGTCCCCCATAATTCAACCCATAATAGCATTCATACTGGAAGGCGGGTCTTCTGAACCCCACGCCCTCCACTCCCATTGATATTCATGACTGGTTTCCCCTCTTCAGCACTGCTCCAGCTCTGAGGCGGCAGGTCCTCTGGAGCAGACCACTGGTTATTACGAGTGCCAGGGCCACTTGACTCTGATGTGAAGAATTCGGCGGGGGTGGCCGTGGGGCAGAGGGATCAGTCTGTAACAGCTAAATAACAGGTACTCAGATCAGTTGCAAATTCTGCTTATGTAACATTTTTTCCTTTTTTGCTTCTCTTCTCCCTCTCTTCCTTCCTTTCCTCTCTACCTTGTTCGAGAAAGAATAGCCTATAAAGGGACAAAACATACATAGATCAAGTTAATTAAAAACGAGGAGTTTATTAGTTAGGTCTCTTGCATTGCAAGAGACAGAACTCTAAATTGGACCATATTTAAGAAAATATGGGAATTTTATTGGCACCCAAGAGCAGTAGAGGAGGAACGGGTCTTGGAAACAACTGGAACCAAGACTTAGATGTTGTCAGGGATTCTCTCTCATCCCTCCTTGCTCTGAGTGCTGCACTTGACCTCCCAGGCTAGCTGTCCCTTGACCCTGGGCAGCTTTAGGCTAAGGTCTACAGCCTCAGAATAAGAATGAAAAGGGATCTCTTCCCTGTCAGCTCTGCTTAGAATCCCCGGGAAGGGCTTTGTTTGACCACCTAGGACCAAACCCCCAGCTGAGGGTGATTCTGACCGGCTTTGGTAGAATCCTGACTGGGAGGGACAGCTCCTACCAGACCTAAATGTTGCAGTGGGGGAGGGACGTTTCCCCAAAGAGGGATGCACTTCTGGAAAGTTAAAGCAATTAATGTATACCATGCATATGGGTACATCACAAGGAACCAGGAACATGCCCCTTACAAGGTTGTGCTTTGAGCAGGTCGTGGATTTGGTCCTCTGCATCCTGACTACGAATGGAAAAGAAAAACTGGTCAGTTCTAGTGCCCATAAGATACAAACCAACCAAGAGCTCAAGAGAAAGACCACTATTCTTGGTTCTAAGACCAAACTGGAACTTCTCTCTGGCGGGTTTAACATGTCTGTTTTGTTTCAAACAATCAAATTCTCAAGTTGGCTAGCAACCACTTAGCCCTGGTTCTAGAGAAACTGAATCCTCCCGGACAGAGTTTCAGAAGCGATTCTGGTTAAAACCGTTCTAGGTTGAAACATTCTCTACAATGCTCTTGTGCTTCCCCTTCTTGGAATCCCACTCCAAAAAGTCCTCTAGTCCTTTCTCTCCAGAGTTCCCAACCCAAGCCCAGCATGCCAAGCAGCTGCCTTCCAAGATTCCACATGACCCTTCTGTCTTAATAAAAATTCCTTTTGGTCCTTAGGTAGTATCACATTTACATGCCTCAGATTCATTCCCCTGTCATTCAATAACCTAAAAGAAACTTGAGAAAGGGTCTTATAAAATCAACAGCCCTTAAAACCACATTTACATCTCATTACAACATAATCTCTCTGCAGCAAATAATCTGGTGCAAATTATTATTTACATAAAATGGAACGGGGGCATAAATTGGTAGCCCCTTTCCCCATCTTCTTCCTCCCTAAGAGAATGAGCTCAGGCTGGCTCTCGACCCACACTGGTGGCAAGTTGGATCAGTTGCCAGCTCGGGGGGCGCTGCGTCTTCGGCCTGGCAATCCCTCAACTTGGAGCACGTTCTCCAAGGGTTTTATTGACAGTCACGCAGCTTCTGGTGGGTGACGGGCCGCAGTCACCTGGCATTGAACCCTGCAAAGTGCAGAGTGAAAGAATCAAAAGTGTGCAGCCACTTGGTCTTTGGTTCCCAAAATACTTTCCAGGAGAACCACCAGGGTGAGAACGGTGGATGCCAAACTTGCATGTATTTAAATCACCTATTAAACACACATATTCCTTAACCCAAATTGTTGAACCAGAACCTAGGGGAGGAGCAGAAATGCTAGGCTAGTTGAAACTGTTCCTATCTTCAAGGCATCAGGCCCTCAGCCTGTCCTTGGATCTACGGCAACTTAGGAACATTGCTTCTAGGAAATACAACTCTTTATGGAGTGAGCATCATGTTTGGGTGCAGGGTACAGGCTGGATGGACTTCAGATGGCAACAGGGCTTGTGCCTGGGAAATTATGGACCTTTTGCAAATTTCTAGAATTCTGGAAAGAAAACAGCACTGACCACGCTACTGCTTGTGCTCTGCTTTTTGGACTGACATCAAGGAAAGGAAAGGAGCTGACATTTACAGACTATCTCCCATGTACCAGGTGCTTACAAAACACGCAGGCGTTCTTATGCCCATTTTTATAAGTTGGCTAAGCAACTTGCCTGCAGTTACACCACCAGTAAGTGGTAGCATGTGAAATGACTTATGTGCAAACATTCCAGATTGGTAGAGGCAGATCTGACTCTAAAACCTGGGCCCTTCCTCCATATTCTCTCAAATCCCAGGACCAGACCCATTAATAGAAGGAGAAGGCAAACCCCGGTTAGGTATCATCAGGGAAACATCCAAAAGGTATATCAGCCCCTACCCCTAACTATTTCTTCTACCAATGCCTGAAATTCCACAATTAATCATTTATTCCTTTGGTTATAACACTGACTGTGAGTGTTCTTGTGAAGAATAGCATATTAAATCAGTATGTTGGGGCACAGTGAAAAGAGTTAGAAAAAAAAAATTAAACCCCAGCTCTAATAGTTATTAGCCTTATGACCTTGGGCAAATCTACCTGTGGAAGTCACTAAAATCTTCTGAACCTGTGCAACAGAAAGTACTACATACATGTCACTTATCATTCTATAAAGTGAGTTTATCAGGTATTTTCTTTTCCATAAGTCCAACAAACCTCCTGAAGGGGGATGTTAATATTGATTTTCCATCACTGGGATAGGCATTTGATGTCCTCCAACAGTGGAGATAGGTTTGTGTTGATTCCTCACAATATTTACCGTGTAAAGGAAGAAAAGGCAGCGGTTCCTTATACTTATCACACAAACCTTTGGTGACCACGTCATTTCTGAGAGTACAGCTAGAAGGAAGGAAGCATCCTCGACAGACTCCTAGTCGGGCTGTCTTCATTTACAGACAAGACAGTTGAGACTAGAGTACTTACATCACTCCCAAACCATCGCTGTGAATGGCAGGCCCAAGATTAGAAGCCAGGTCTCCTGCCCAGCCTGATTTCCACTGTTAATAATCACTGTAAAAGTATATCCCCCTCCTCCAAATAAATACCAGAGGATCAAAGATTTAAACGTAAAATGATTTACATGCAAGTATTGAAACTGTAAAAATGCAGAAGAAAATATGGAGGCAATTTTTAAAAATACAATTTTGAAGAAGGAAGCCCTTTTCTAAATATGACAGCAAACCCCAGTAGACAGAAAAATCAATTAATAAAATCAAACTACTTAAGAAGGGAAAAAAAATTCCTCATGGAAAAAAAAAAAGCATGATAAAGCCAAAGACAAACAATAAACTGGGAGGAAATATTTGCAACTCAAAGCACAGACAAAGGGCTAATTTCTTTACTATATAAAGAGCTTTTATAAATTGATAAGAAAAATACCTACAATCCAATAGAAGAAAGGACAAAAATCACAAACACACAATTCACAAAAAAGTAACAGTAATCTAAACACACATATATAGGGAAGCGGCTGTGGCTCAATCAGTGGGGCTCCCGTTTACCATATGGGAGACCCTGGGTTCGGTTCCTGGGGCCTCCTGGTGGGGGCGGGCCCGCCCGCACGGCGTGGTTGGCTGACCCAGCGAGCACAAGCAGCAGGCGGGGGATGGATGAATAAATAAATAAAATCTTAAAAATAAAAAAATAAAATAAAAATAAACACACATATATAAAAATGTTCTTCCTCCTTCCTAACAAGAGAAATGCACAGTAAAATCACAAGATATCATTTTCACCTAACAGATTGCGAAAGATCAAAAAGTTTGGGAATGTGTGTGTTGATGAAGGTGAAGAGAGACAGGCATGCTCATACATTGCCAGTGGGAGTGCAAATTGTTACAGCCTCTAAGAAGGACAAATTACTTAGACATGGACATTAATAATCCATGCATGCTTTGATCCAGCAATTCTACATCTAGACATCTGTCCTTCAGAACACTCCAAGATGTGAGAAATGACGTAGGTGCAAACATTCCAGCTTGGAAGCAGCCCAGACTTTCATCAGCAGGGGACTGGTATGCAGCCATTACCAAGAATGAAACCGCCCTCTACAAATTGATAGGAATAATCTTCAAGACCTTTTGCTAAGTTACAAGAAAAAGTACAGAACATTGCCTACAGTATACTTCCATTTCTGTGGGAAAAAATATATGCCTGTAATTCAGCCTCCCACTCTCCTACATGAAGCTTTCACACATTTTCTCTCCTTAAAACTCCCACACCTCTTCCTCCCATCAGCTGATAGCATCGCTTCCTTTGCCCTAGGAAAACAGAAGCAGCAAAGAACCTCCACTTGCTTGACTGCCCCGTCTCCTCACCGCCTAGCCTGCCTGCGTAAGGATCCATTTACCCCCTTGTGTCCTGCTGAAGGGATGACTGTCCCTGTTTCCATCTAAGGCTGGCCCATCCCCTCTTGTCTCCTGTAGGATTTTGTTCCTGCAGTATGTTCTTCTTTTCTCTGCATCATTGATGCCCCACCCTAAACTTTACTTGATCATTTCCTTAGTACACAAACATGCCATAATATCCCCCACCTTAAAAAATAAAGGCCCTCCCCTGACCCCACGTTCCTCTCCACCTACTGTCCAGTTCTCTGCTCTGCTTTACAGCAAAACTCCTAGAAATAGTTGTCTCCACGCCCTCACTTGTCGGTCCCTCTGAGCCCATGCCCACCAGGCTTTTTGTTTTCACTACTCTTTTGCTCTGGTAAAGGTTAGCCATGGTCTCCACATGGCCAAGCCCCAGTGGTCAGCCCTGGACCTTCTTGTTCACGGTGGACCACTCCTTCCTTCCCCTCACACTTCCTTCCTGTGGCCTCCGGATGCCTCTTGCTCTTGGTGCTCTTCATAACTCCCTGGCTGCTTGGTCTCTGCTGGCTCCTTATACATCCTACCTCAAACCACCGAAGAGGTCAAGATGCCACCCTGAACTCTTTCTAGTCTCTTCTCTACACTTACTGCCTAGATTGGCTTTTCCTGCTTTAAGACATTAAAAACCATCCATTTGTTGACTTCCAAATGTACAGACTCCTTCCACCCCCATCTCCCCATCTCTCTGATATTTTCACTTGGGCATCCAAGAGGTATCTCAAATTTACTGCATTCACAAGCCAGCTTTTAATTTCCCTGGGTCCCTCCCTCCCCATCCCAGTAAATGGCAACTCATCATTCCAGTTGCTTAGGCCAAAAACCTTTAGAGTTTTAAAATTTACTCTTTTCTTTCTCTCAGACCCCACATCCATCCATCAGTAAACTCTGTGGATTCTGTCTTCTAAGTACATCCAGAAACTACTACTTCTACTTCCACCACTCCAATTCTGGTCCAAGCCATGGTCATCTCTTGCTCAGATGATAGCACCAGCCTCCTAACTGTCCTTCCCCATTCTTCCTTTTTTCCACTGACAATCTATTCTCCCCACATTGGCCAGACTGATCTTTTAAAAACTTAAATCAGACCATCATGCCATTCTTTAGTTGACACAGTCCAACATTGTGCCATCTCACTCAGATCAAGCCAAAGCCTTCCCATGGCTGAAGGCTTGGTTCCTTCCTCTTTCCCTACCCAGGCTTGCCCTTATGTCTCCTGGAATCCTCTTCTGCTGGATACCCACAAGATGCACTGCCACACATCCTTCAGATCTCTGCTCAAATGTCCAGTGGAATCTAGAATCATAGCCAAGGCTCTCCTGCAGAAGCCAGGCCCAGTAAGGGAGGGTCTGGAAGCCAAGGGCTGCCCAAGAGGCAGAGCAAGAAAAAAAGAAATGCCCTGGCTTCTCTTTCTCTCCTCCTCCCACACACCAGTCCCATGTCCTGTCCCGTCCCCGTCCCCCTCCCCCCCCACACACACACACACACACACACACTGCCTCCCATCAGCTAAACGGAGCCAGGAACCGGTTGGCAAAAGATCCTGAGACAGCAGTTCTCTGCAATACAGAGCAGGGCAGGGCAGAAAATGTATCTAAGAGCAGGGGGAAACCAGCACAAAGAGTATGCAAATGAAAAAATCTCTAAACTGGCCTACAAATCAGTCTTTTATGAGTGGGTGGTTAAAATGGAACAATTCTCCAGAGGTTTATCAGTCATTGGGAAACAAATTACCTCAGTTAATTAAACCTACTAAGATAAAGAGTAGACTTGGAACCAATGATCCTTTCGAGGTTTAGACTCTTCTAGAAGCTCCACATGAAATAGCTATTTCTCCAAGAGTCACAAACAACTTTGTCAGCTTCAAAGTTGGCCAGCATAATCACGGAGAGCATTGGCATATGCTATGGGGGACCAGTAGAAAGACCCACACGAGGGAAGCGGCTGTGGCTCAATCAGTAGGGCTCCCGTTTACCATGTGGGAGGCCCCAGGTTCGGTTCCCGGGGCCTCCTGGTGAAGGCAAGCCCGCCCGCACGGCGTGGTTAGCTGACCCAGCGAGCACAAGCAGCAAGGGGGGGATAAATGAATAAATAAATAAAATCTTTAAAAAAAAAAAAAAAAAAAAGGAAAGACTCACACGAAACCCTTCACTGCACACAGATATATCTTTGGTAACCCAAAGAAGCTTTTGCATCCATCTCCAGAAGATATTGGGAAACCTTTGGGTCATGGGTGAATAAGCTCTGTAATCACAGGAAAATGTTCTCTCAAGCAGGTCAAAGAACACTGGACTTTGTAATTAGGTTTTTTTTTTTTTTTTTTTACCTAGAAGGGTAAAAAGCTATCAAGAGTGAGGAAAGAAAAAAATAAGGCAAGGCCTTTTGCACAGTAATGGTGTTATTGGGGTTGTGTGTTGCAATGATCTAAAAGAACGTTTTGCAAGCCTTTGGTACAGAGTTCTACCTGGAAAGTTTCTTTCTCCCCATTCTCTCCCAAGACCTGATGCAATTTTAGGAGTTATTCTGAGGAACACTTTACAAAGTATCTGTCGACCCACATGGCATAAGGAGAGTCAAAGACCACTGTGTCCTTTTAGAAGTGCCTTGCTCATCCAGCATCCTTGAATGAAGCATCCTTTGGGCTTTGTCTGTGGCACCAAATGGGCATTTATTGATTATAGTAAAAAGTGCCAGGGACAGACACTGGCAAGGTCATGGCAGGGCTTTAAGTCTGGGTTTGGCCTGGACCCTTCTCGGAAGGACTCAACTTTCTCTGACGGTCAGGATGATGACCGCGCCACTCCCAGGAGGCTTGGAGGTTAACAGGCCTAAGCCCATGCAGACCTGAAAATCCAGGGCCTCAAGCTGGCTTCTACTTTCCAAAGGCTCCCAAGCCCAAGAGCACAAAGTATAATATACTTTTTCTGGAGTCAAGTTGAAAATCCATAACTGGCATCCTAGAGGCCAGGTCTGGGTGTTGGCTAGAAGTCACACAGACAGATGGGAGCAGTGGTGCTCATAGGCCAGAGTTTCAGACATACCCTCCAATATAAAGTATGTCAGATTTGTACTGCATCATAGAATCTTTGGGGCTAGTATAATTACCAGAGTAATTTTAATTATTAATACAGTTAATTTGCATTATTTAATTGTGTCAATAGATGGGTGAGAGAGGGATCAGAAATCAGTCATGAGTCATATTCAGGAATAGTGTTACTCAAAACTTCCAGGAGCTAACCTATATGCTTATAACTAAGTCAAGAACCAACACACACAGGCCTCTAGTCGAATTCTGCAAACTAGAAGTCCAAACCCTCCCCTTCTATGGGTGGTAATGCTGGATCACTAGGATAAAAGTCCTGTGGGAAACAATTATGAAAAGTAGCAGTTAGCGGAATCAAAGACTTTATTCCCAACTAATGCTGTTTGCGTGACTCCAACGTTAGTAGAGGAAAGAAGCATAATTCCCAGGATTAGCTATTCTTTTATTTAGCAATGCCTCCCCCTTGCACAGTGCTGCACGGTCACACACATCCTATCTGCTGCATCTGTCATTCTTTAGAACTGTTGAGCGTGTGTTTGGGTACAGAGCTGGTCAAGATACTAGATTATTCTCTAGAGAAAAGATGTGAACAGAAAAGCTGGTACTTTCTACAGAATATTGCTACATAGTTGACCTTTAGCTTAACCTAAAACACTTTTTAAAATGATTTTATTATCAGGACCGCCTTATGGTCCCCTGGCATTATAGAAAAAGAGCAAATATGAAACTCAGGTAAAGGAGGTGGTCTACACGGGTCCCCTGGAAAATCAGTGGCAAAACAGATGCGGCAAAGGTCTCTGAGGAGAGTGTCCTGACGGAACACTCCCATCTGGCCCTGAGTCCCTCCCTCCATCTCTGCCCTTGGATGGATTAATAATGGCGCCATATGCATCAGGGAGCAGAAGCTATCACGAGGTGACACAATCAGTACCCAAGCTTAAAGGAAAATAAAAACTGGAATCTGACTCTTAGCCCTGGTTTTTGTGATTAGATAACTTCCCCTTAGCTTGATATCTTATCAAAACATTTACAGAGAATTCTGACTCCATTCCTTGTTGTTTGATTTTTCAAGGGTTGTCTTTCCCACAGGACTGAGTCACCGTTTTCCTGAATATATAGACCACTGCTCTCATCCCAACTGCATCTCACAAGCAAAGAGATCAAGGTAGACAAGATGTTGAATAGTTTGTCCAAGGTCATCCTTAAGGAGTTTCCTGAAGAGTACTGTTAGCCTTGAGCAAAGCATTTAAAATTGGGGGTCCACAATTTTATTATAGTTTCTCAGAGGACACAGTAAATTAAGATCAATGGCTATAAAAGCATTCTCTAACAACCTGGTCTCAGTTTCCTCAATCAGTAAAATGTATACAATAATAGTTCTCTTAGGGGATTTCAGTAGGGATTAAATAAGATAATTAACATACATGACCTCACATGGTGCCTGGCATATTATAGGTAATCATGAAGTTATTTCTTTTCTTTCTTCTGCCAGTGAAACACATTGCCTCTGAGAAAAGTAATTCATCAAACACAGATGTATAAGTCAGGGTTCTCTAAGGAAATGGAACCAACAGGAGATATCTGTAAATATTATGAGTGTATAAAATTGTCTCACATGACTGTGCAAGTGCACAAATCCAAATTCTGTAGGCTGTAAGCCAGGAACTCCGATGAAGGTCCTGATGAATTCCCCAGGAGAAGCTGGTTGTCTGAAGTAGAGATGGGAATTCTCTCTTCTGACAGCTGAAATCATCATTTCCCTTTTTTTTTTTTTTGAGGTACTGAGGTGAGGATTTGAGGATTGAACCCAGGACCTCTTATGTGGGAAGCTGGTACTCAACCACTGAGCCACATTGGCTCCCCTGAGTTGGTTTTTCCATTTGTTTTTTTATTTTTGTAGGAGGCACCAGGAACCAAACTGGGGATCTCCCATGTGGGAAGCAGGCGCTCAACAGCTTGAGCCACATCCACTCCCTCACTTCTCCTTTTAAGGCCTTCAACTGATTGGATAAGACATCTCTCATTGCTGAAGGCAATCTCCTCAGTCGATTGTAGATATAATCAGCCATAGATGCAATCAACTTACTGATGATTTAAGTCCATGAAATGTCCTCACAGTAACAGGTCAGTGCTTGTTTAACCAAACAACTGGGCCCCATTACCTGGCCAAGGTGACACATGAGCCTAACCATCACAGCACATGTCCATCTACCACCCCTTAAACCCAATGATCATTGGCAACCCTTCTCATTGTAACATTCCAAGTTGACAGGGAAAGACAGGACTTTTTTCAGCAACCACCAATTCTAAGAATTCCCAAGTTGTCCATGCTCCACAAAGATGACTCATGTTTTCCAAAGTTATTTTCATTTATATGGGATATAAATAGACAAAATAAAAAATAAGGGGTGGAACCAAGAAAGTTTGGAAAACTAGGTTACATAAAATTAAACATCTGGTATCCCCTTCATAAGCACTAAATTGAGGTTTTTTAGAAAATGTTATCTCTTGTATTCTGTGTAATTTACCTCTCAACTCTGTGTGTGCTTGGGTGCTAAATTTTAATTAATTAGTTAATTAATTAATTTAATCCCTCCCTCCCCCAAATGGTTCTCTCATCTGTCTGCTCATTGTTTGCTTGCCTTCTCCAGGAGGCACAAGGAACCAAAACTGGGACCTCCCACATGGGAGGTGAGTGCCCAAAGGCCTGAGCCACATCCGCTCCCCATGGGCTGCAGCGTCTGCTGGCTTGTGGCGTCTGCTCATTTAGGGGTTTCTGCTTGTTGTGGTGGGTGAGGCATCTGCTCATCTTCTTTAGGAGGCACCAGGACCTGAACTGGGGACCTCCCTTGTGGTAGGTGGGTGCCCAACTGGTTGAGCCACATCTGCTTCCCTGAATTTTTACCTTCTCTGAATGGAACATTGCCCTGGTTGGGGAAAATATGGCACCATCATGGTGGGCCAGTGGGATGATCTGGAGTCCTGGCCAGTGGCAGAGCTCAGGAATGTACAGGTGTACATTAAATGTGTTATTGGTAGTGGTCCAGCAATTACAGAAACACACACATGGTGTGAAACAGGGGTAATGGTATTACTGCCCTCCCAGTAGATGTGTGAAAATGTGTGAAACACCTAAACACTGACACAGAATAGGGGCTATATACTATTAACTCTTATTATTATCACCCTAGACAAATGATAGCCGGAATTGGAAGCTTCTTCAATATGTCCCGTTCCCTCCCTTGCAAGTCTGCAGAACAGTACAGTGTGTGGGCCACACTTTAAGGAGCACTGATTTAGAATGCTTTGGGCTGCAAGTAGTGGAAAAGCCAACCTCAACAAGCTTGAACAACTAGGACTGTTCCTGGTTCACAAAGCAGGACTTGTTGGGAGAGCAAGCTTTGGGGTTGGTTGATCTGAGGCTCAATGGCCATATCTAGGACACAGGTACTCTCCATCTTCTCTGTCATTCTCAGCTTTGGCTTTTTTTTTTTTTTTCTTCACACAGTAAAAAGCAACATCTATTGTTCTTTCCCACAGCAAAGAAAGCCTCTTCCTGGTATGTCAATGCTGTTAGAAGTTGCCAGCACTGGCTAGTTTCCTCATTGTTAAAGTATAAATAAAGATCTGTGTTGTATTTTAGGTTTGGAAACTGTACTTTTATTTAATTCAAACTTTGTTGTAAATTGATATAGTCGGGAGGCAATAGATTCAGCTGACCTTTCAGATATGTGAAATCACTTTGGGGTGCACTTTTTTGTTTTTAGTGTTGATGGAACAAGGGGGGTTAATTTTAGGCAAAAAAAAAAAAATGGAGGGGCTCAAAAAGTTCACTTTAAGATCAGTTATATCTGAAATGATTAAAAATAGGTACAATGTAAGAGCTATCTCTCAATTCTGTGTAGCCCATTTAAATGTTACTTGCAATTACCTAAAATGTTTGTACTATTTGTTGTCTACCTAACAGCTATTTGCCACTTCTTCCTCAGTTTAGAATCACCTATGAGCATTTAAAAAATAAAAAATAATGATGTCCATGCCAACCCAGACCAATTAAATATGAATCTCCAAGGATGGGATCTGAGCATTGTCATTTTTAAAAGAGCCCTCCAGGGAAGTCTAATGGGTAGCAATGGTTGTGAACCACTGGAATAAACTAAGCATTGTAATCCCATACCCCCGTGTTGGTAACCTGTCATGACTAATGAGCAGAAAGGAAATCTAGGGGATTTTTGGAAAGATTTTTTTTTTTTCTCTTTTCCCTGCTTTAATACAGTTGTTGAAGACATGATTTTCTGAGCTATGGCAGCCATCTTGTGATCACGAGGCCATAAACCGAGAATCAAAAGCATGCATACTGAAAATAGCACTAGCAGAAACATCAGAGTGCCTGTGTTCCTGATCATATTGTGGAACTACCAAACAATCAATTGCCTATCTTAAGAATTGTTTTTTTTAAATAAAATTTTATTGAAGCATATCATTCATACATGAACATACATAACCAATAAATGTATAGTAAAAGTTGTGAACTTGTAAAACAAACATGCATATTATCATACAGTGCTCCCATACATCACCCCACCACCACTTTGCATTGTTGTGAAACATTTGTTACAAACTATGAAATAGCATCATCAAAATATTACTACTGGGGGCAGATGTGGCTCAAATGATTAGGTGTCTGTCTCCCATATGGAGGGACTTGGGTTCGATCCCTGGGACCTCCCAGTAAAAAAAAAAAAAAAGTAAAAAAAATAAAAAAATTTCTACTAACTATAATCCATATCTTAATTTGGTTTATTTTTTATTTTTCCCCAACCCACCTTATTATTAACACCCTGTCTTAGTATTATACATTTGTTATCGTTCATGAGAGAATATTCTCATATTTGTCTTATTAATCTTCCACCACTGAATTCCCTGTATTATACAGCCCTATGTTTTGTGCAATCCATTCAAAGAATACATTCAGTGGCTCTCATTTTCATCACAGAGTGGTGTTGCCATCACCTCAGTCAACTTAGAACGTTTTCATTACTCCACAAGGAAAAGTCTCATACCTCTTTATACCCCCATATATCCCCCTATAGTTGTCTCCTAGAATTGATATAATATCTTCTTTGTCATTGCTGAAAAATGCTGCAATATTACTGTTAACTATCGTCCATAAGTTACATTAGTTTTAATTTTCCTGTGTATCACCATATTCTTAACACTTTGTAAAAGAACATTCTTATATTTATACTATTAACCACAATCTTCATCTACTACCCAAATCACTATATTATACATACACTAGATTATTCTCTAGTGTCATTTCATTTGACATTTATATGTGACCCCTTTCAGTCACAATCACCTTTATTAATCAGCAGTCTCAGTTATACCCACTGTAAGATGTTACCATCAACACTTTAAAATAAACCTCATTAAAAATTCTATATACATTAAGCATCAGCTCCCATTCTCAACCCACATCCTATTTCCTAGTAACCTATACTCTAGAGTTTACCTCTGTGAGATTACTCATCATATTTAGTTCATAATAGTGAGACCATATAATATTTATCCTTTTGTGTCTGGTTTATTTCACTCAACATAATATCCTCAAGGTTCATCCATGTTGTCATATGTATCCCGATTTCATTTCTTCTTACCGCTGAATAGTATTCCACTGTATGTATATACCACATTTAATGCAGACATTCATCAGTTGATGGACACTTGGGCTGGTTCCATATTTTAGCAATTGTGACTGCTGCTGCTATGAACATCGGTGTGCAAATGTCAGTTTGCATCCTTGCTTTCAGTTCTTCTGAATATGTTCCTAGTACCAGGATTGCCGTATCATACAGCAGTTTCATATTCAGCTTCTTGAGGTACTGCCAAACTGACTTCCATAGAGGCTGCACATTCTATATTGCCACCAACAGTGAAAGAATGTTCCTGTTTCTCCACTTCCTCTCTAGCATTTGCAGTTTTCTGTTTTTTGTTGTTGTTGCTGTTTTTTTTGTTTGTTTGTTTTTCTTTTTTGGTGATGACCATTCTATAAGATGTGAAATGGTATCTCATTGTAGTTTTGATCTGCTTTTCCCTCATAGCTAGTGATATTGAACATTTTTTCATGTGCCTTTTGGCCACTTGTATTTTTTCTTTGGAGAAATGTCTGTTGAAGTCTTTGGTCCATTTTTAAATTGGGTTGTCTTTTTTGTCATTGAGTTGTATAATCTCTTTATATAACATGGATATCAAATCCTTGTCAGATATGTGTTTTCCAAATATTTTCTCTCATTGAGTAGGCTGCCTTATTACTTTCTTGACAAAGTCTTTTGAAGAATGAAAGTGTTTAATTTTGAGGAAGTCCTATTTATCTATTTTCTCTTTCATTGCTCATGCTTTGGGTGTAAGATTTAAGAAACCACAGCCTACCACAAGATCTTGAATCTGTTTCCCTACATTTTCTTCTAGAAGTTTTTATGATTGTGGCTTTTATATCTAGGTCTTTGATCCATTTTGAGTTAATTTTTGTATAAGGTGTGAGATAGGAGTCCTCTTTCTTTCTTTTGGATATGGCTCTCCAGTTCTCCCTGCACCATTTGTTGAGTAGACTGTTCTGGCCCAGCTGGGTGGGCTCAACTGCCTTGTCAAAAATCACTTGACCATAGATATGAGAATCTATTTCTGAGTTCTTAATTCAGTTCCATTGGTCAAAATGTCTATATTTATGCCAATTTCATGCTGTTTTTACCACTCTAGCTAAGTAATATGCTTTAAAGTCAGGAAGGGAGCATCCTCCAACTTCGTTCTTTTTAAAGACAATTTTGGCTATTCGGGGCCCCTTACCCCTCAAAATAAATTTGATAATTGACTTTTCCATTTCTAAAAAAAAAAAAAAAAAAAAAAAAGGCTATTGGGATTCCATTGAATCTGTAAATCAGTTTGGGAAGAATTGACATCTTAATGAAATTTAGTCTTCCAACCCATGAACACAGAATGTCCTTCCATTTATTTAGGTCTTCTTTGGTTTCTTTTAGCAATGTTTTGTAGTTTTTTTAATACAGATCCTATTTGTTCTTGGTTAAGTTTAGTCCTAAATATTTGATTATTTTACTATTATAAATGGAATTTTTTCCTGACCTCCTCCCCAGATTGCTCATCAGTAGTGTATGGAAATGCTACTGATTTTTGCATATTAACCTTGTATCCCATCATTTTGTTAAACTCATCTATTAGTCCTAGTAGTTTTGCTGTGGATTTTTCAGGATTTTCTACATACAGTATCATATCACCAGCAAATAGTGACAGTTTTACTTCTTCCTCCCCTGTTTAGCTGCCTTTTATTTCTTTATCTTGCCTAATTGCTCTAACTAGAACTTCTAGCACAATACTGAATAACTATAGTGACAGTGGGCATCCTTGTCTTGTTCCTGATCTCAGTGGGAAAGTTTTCTGTCTTTCACCATTAAGTACAATGCCAGCTGTGGGTTTTTTTATATATGCACTTTATCATGTTGAAAAAGCTTCCTTCTACTCCTATCTTTTGGAGTGTTTCTATGAAGAAAGGATGCACTATTTTGTCAAATGCCTTTTCTGCTTTAATCAAGAGGATCATGTGATTTTTCTTCTTCAATTTATTAATGTGCTTTATTATACTAATTGATTTTCTTGTGTTGAACCACCCTTGCATACCTGGGATAAAACCCACTTGGTCAGGGAATGGATGCTAGGTAGTCAACTGACAATGTTCCCTATGTCTCTCTACCTCCAAATCACTTCTTTGTTGTTGAACTCTGAAATATTTTCAATGTCATTACTCATTGCCTGACTTTGAAAGAGAACAACATCAGCTACTACTTTATGTTTCTTTCATCTATTAAAGGAACAACTGGGTTTCTTAAGTCCAGTGCTACCTTGGTTCAGCAGCTCTTGGTCCTCCTGCTCCATCCAGGTAAAGAACTTGTTTAATTATTTATTATTTTAGTTTCCAACTTAAGCAAACACTATGAAAAGGGCTGTCTTAAACAATGGGAATTTATTAGCTTGTGGTTTTGAGGCTAAAAGAAAGTCCATATCAAGGAATCACTAAGGTGATGCTTTCTCCCCAAAGACTGTAGTGTTCTTGGGCTGACTGCCAGCAATCCTTGGCTTCTCTGTCACATGGCAAGGCATGTGGCGGCATCTCCTAGACTCTCCCTTGTCTTCCAGGTTTTCTTAATTTCAGCTTCTAACTTCCTTTGGCTTTCTGTCTGAATTTCATTCTGCTTATAAAGGACACCAGTACTAGGATTAAGACCCATCCTGATTGATTTGGATCACACCTTAACTGAAGTAGCTTCATCAAAATGTCCTACAGGAATGGACTGAACTTAAGAAAATGTTTTTCCTGTGTATATACAGCTTTAAACGACCACATGTATGTTCTCTGAACTCAAGAGAGTACAAATGGTGGTAATATGCCATGGTATTTCTACTGTAAGAGCAGTCGGATAAGAGAACTAATGCGCAAATGGGCAAAGTCCAATGCTTTTTGAGCATTTATTCTATACCAGGTGCTTAACATTAATTATCTCTTTAATTTTCAAAATAACCCAATGATGAAGGTATTATAATATTTCCACTTTAAGATGAGGAAACTGAGGCCCTAGGTTAGATAACTTGCCCAGGTTCCTACATAGCTAGTCAATGATAGTACCAGGATTCCAACCCAGTAGTCCATTTCCAGAATGCTCCCTCTTAAGCTCTCTACTTTACTTTGCTGCCTCAAGGTTAAGTGGAAGGGAGGTTCTCAAAAGACATTCCAAGGTTCCAGTGGTGTATTGTGGTATATTTCAAGTGTGAGGGTATCTCATGTACTGATGCTGTCACTCAGAATTGCTACAAGACCCAATCTTAAATTCCTAGTTCTCCATGAAGTATAATTAGGGCAGCTTCAAGGAGGCAGCCCCTGTCTTTCAACACTGCTCCTGCATTAACTTCAAGAAAGGATCATCACTTAGGTTAGTCAGACCCTTGGGCAACATGAGTCACTTATCCTTATTCACTCCTTTAAGTAAAGGGACAAATAATTTCCTCCCCACAAGTGCTCAGTGAGACCACTTCTTCTGAATTAAAATCCCTTTCTAAGCACAAAGCCAGCCGCGGAATGTGAAGCCAGCTCTTCACCCACTCTCTGTTGTAACCTGGGAGAGGAGATAACCACAGGTGAAATCTGAGCTCCTCTCACGGTTGACACACCAGGGACTGCTGTTTTCACAAAAGAGGATGTTTTATTTGTGGCTGGGTTAAAAAGACCTTCCAAAGACCATCCCACTCCTTTTACAAACAGGGAAAATAAGTAATTTACTCAAGGTCACACACAGTCAGTGGCAGTGCTGGGATAAGACTTGAGTTGTTTCCCACAATATCCCATTGCCCTGATCAATCTTCGCATCTTCAATCAGAAGGGACAGGGCCAGACTAAGTGTTGGGGGAGAAGCTACATGCTGTGTTATGGAAACACAGGCTCAGGCACAACAAAGTTTCAGCAAATGACTGCCTTATTTCTTACACAGCACAAGGATCCAAAAGAGCAGGGGAAGAGATCCCATCATGGCTAGTCTCCTGGGGAGGCCAACTGCTTGGGTCAGGGTCAGTGGATGGCAGCTCTGCACATCCAGTTCGCATTGGAGAAGAGAGACAAACATGTGCTGCCCAAGGGCAGGGTATTTATATAACCTAGAGGAAGGGGGCTTTGCCTCTGAGAGTTCCTGTCCTGAAAGTAGCTGGTGCTGCTTGCTGCCAGTTTCCGAGTTTAAGGTATAGTCCGGCCTTTTCATTAGACCTAATGTCTCCCCGGGTTGTGCTGCAGGATGGAAACATACTGAACATTTGCACACAATAGAAAAGGAGACAGGGGTAAAAGACAGCTGGGTGGTGGCTGCTAGGTGTGTCTCTGACTTCCCCAACAAGTGAGGCACTTGCTCAAGTGCAAAATTTAAGGAGGCACCAAAACATATAGTAATGGAGATAAATAATGTTTTGAGAAATATTCTTTGAAATCAGAATTTTATATAAAGGCTAGGCAGTAACAGGGCTATGCTGAGTAAGATTAGTGCCTGAGGCAAAAGGAAAAATCATAATATTGTCTTTATTATATTTTTTTATATTTTGTTCATCATAGGTTTTGCTGAATTAATTTGGATGTCTAAAATATTACATCAAAATATTATTTATTAGACTTTCAGTCAACCAAGGTGATAACATAATATGCTCCAAGTTTCCATTGCCTCATAGAATCTTTGAACAATTAGCAGAAGCTAGCAGATCCATCTTTTTCAAAGCTCTGGAAAACAGTTAAAAGGTTGCAATAACTGGGCAAGCGTCAAATCAAGAAAATGCAACTTATAAAAAATGGTAGGAGAAGCTCATGGTGCCCTTGCTGGCCCCTGGCCCCCATCCCTGGCATGGTGCGGAGCCTGCACTCTCATTGTGGGTCCCTGGCTCTGTTCTGAAGGGAGCAGAGTAACTCCATGTGTATACTAAGGTGCCTGTATATAGATGCAAATCTACTGACAGTCTGAAAGAGTGAACCAGGACACTCATCTCTCACCCTCCCAGGACTTGCCCTGCAGGCAGAAGAAGCTTGCATACAGTTAAAGCAATGTAAGAAACAATTAAATCAAAGCAGGCTGGGGCAAAGGATTATCAGCTTTAAGATATACAATAGATCTCTCAGGATATCAGGGGGACAGGAGAGAAATTACTTCACAGGAAGTAGAGGGGGCACTGTAAATGGGGGATTCCTAAGGTCATGAGCAAGCACAAGCCCAAGACAAGATGCAAGCTCAGAAAAGACCGAGAGGACCCCTCAAGTTTTCCTTTGGCTATCTCCTTGATAGCTGGACTAACCTCTGAAGGAGAGCACTAGCCAACACAGAGCAAATTTGCCAAGACTGCGAAAGGTGTTTTTTTCTGTTTTGGTTTGTGTGTGTGTGTGTGTGTGTTTTGCATTGGTTTGTTTTTGTTAGCTCCTGACACACAGGGAAGTATGTGTCATATCACTAGCTGGATACAAATGAAAGGAACAGACAGTTCAGGGACTAAATTCCAGAGTTAATATACTAAAATAAGAAAATGTATTAAAGTGTGCAAGAAAAGATTACAAGACAAACAAAGAAACAGAGAATGAGGGCTCATCCAGAGGAATAAGGTAAAAATTCATAAACCATCAATGAAGACAACCAGATTTTGGACATACAGGATTAAGACTTTAAAAAATGATCTTCAATATGCTCAAAGAATTAAAGGAAAACACAGAGAAAGAGCTACAGGATATCAGGAAAATGATGAATATTAATATGAGAATCTCAGAAAAGAAAAAATTTAAAGAGGAGTCAAATACAAAACTGGAGTTGAAGACCATAAAAACTGAAATAAAAAATTCCCTAGAGGGTGGATTACAGCTGACAGAAGAAGAATCAGTGAACTAGAAGATAAGACACCTGAAATGAATCACACTGAGAAGAAGAAAGACAAAAGAATGAAAATAAGTGTACAGAGCCTAAGAGACCCATGGGACACCATCAAGCATAACAATATACACATTTAGAGAATCCAGACGGAGAGGAAGGAGAGGAAGGACAGCAAGGAGAGGAAGGAGAGGAAGGAGAGCAAGGAGAGCAAGGAGAGGAAGGAAGGAAGGAAGGAGAAGGGGGGAGGGGAGGAACAGTCAAAGAAATGATAGGAAACTTCACAAATTTAATGAAAGACATGACTATATACATGCAAAAAACCCAATGAACCCCAAACAGGATAAAATCAAAGAGAACCATGCCTGGATACATAGTAGTCAAACTGACAACTGCCAATTCTGAGAGCTGCAAGAGAAAAGAATCATGTTATGTACAAGGGAGCCCCAATAAGATTAAATGCTGATTTCTCATCAGAAACTATGGAGGCAAGATGACAGTGGAATAGAATATTTAAAATGCTGGAAGAAAATAATTACCAACCAAAATTTTTTAATCCAATGAAATTGTCTTAAAAAATGAGGAAGGGATTAAGACATTCCCAGATAAACAAAAGCCATTTTAAGTTCATCACCATTAGAATTGCCCTACAAGCAATGCTAAAGGGAGTTCTTCAGACTGAAAGGAAAGGACAATGGCATAAAGAAATAAAGATCTCCAGTAAAGGCAACTATGTGAGTAATTATAAATACCAGTAATAGCGTATTGTATTTTTTATTATTTAGCTCCACTTTCACTTCTTACACATTCTAAAATGCAAACTCATAAAAAGCAAAGAAAAAATCTATGGTTTGGGAAATGTATAAAGATTTAATTTGTGACAAGTACAACAAAAAGGTGGGGTGGGACAGAGAGGTATATGAACAGTATATGTGTATGCTATTGAAACTAAGTTAGCATCAAATCAAACATGATTGTTAAAGATTTAGGATGTTAAATTTAAGCTCCATGGTGATCACAAAGAAAATATATGGAAAATATATACAAAAGGAAATAAGCGGGAGCAGATGTGGCTCAAGTGGTTGAGCACCTGCTTCCCACATGGGAGGTCCTGGGTTTGGTTCCCCGTGACTCCTTAAAAACAAAAAAACAAACAACAAGCAAACAAACAAAAAAACCAACTCAGAGGAGCCGATGATGTGGCTCAGTGGTTCAGCATGGGCTTCAATCCCCAGCCCTGGTACCTAAAAAAAAAAAAAAAAAAAAAAAAAAAAGAAATGAGAAGGGATTCTACAAAAAAATTAAAAATGTACACTACAAGAAATCAAATAAAAATGGAAGTAGGCATTAATGGAAGGTTTGAGGACAATTGACAGACCATGCAGCAAAATGGCAGAAAAAAGTTCTGCATTTTCAATAGTTACTTTAAAAGTAAATGGATTTAATTTTCCAGTCAAAAGGAGACCTAAATAAATGGAAAGATATTTCATGTTCATGTATTAGAAGACTAAATATTGTTAAGATGTCAATTCTACCCAAAACGATTTTCAGACTCAATGCAGTTCCAATCAAAATTATAAGAGACTTCTTTGTAGAAATGGATAAGCCAATTATCAAATTGATATGAAGGGTAAGGGGCCCTAACTAGCCAAAACCATTTTGAAAACGAAGAATGAAGTCTGAAGACTCACACTTCCCACTTTCAAAACTTATTACAAAGCCACAGTATTCAAAACAATATGATAACAGAAGGACAGATATAGAGACCAATGGAGGTGAATTGAGAATTCAGAAATAAACCCTCACATCTCTGGCCAACTGCTTTTGACAAGGGTACCAAGTCCACTCAATGGGTCTTAAACAACTGTTGCTGGGAAAACTGGTTATCTGTATGCAAAAGAATGAAGGTATGGGAGGCGGATGTGGCTCAACTGGTTGGGCGTCCGTCTCCCATATGGAGGGACCTGGGTTCGATCCCCCGGACCTCCTGGTAAATAAAAAAAAATAAATAAATAAAAAATAAAAAAAAAAAAAAAAAAAAAAAGAATGAAGGTGGACCCCTACCTCACAACATATATAAAAATTAGCACAAAATGGGTCAAAGACCTTAATGTAAGAACCAAAACTATATAACTCCTAGAAGATGACTTAGAGAAGTATCTTCGGGACTTTGTGTTAGGCAGTGGTTTCTTAGTCTTTACTCCAAACGCATGAGCATCAAAAGAGAAGCTAGGGAAGCGGCTGTGGCTCAATCAGTAGGGCTCCCGTTTACCATATGGGAGGCCCCGGGTTCGGTTCCCAGGGCCTCCTGGTGAAGGCAAGCCCGCCCACGCGGCATGGTTAGCTGACCCAGCGAGCACAAGCAGCAAGGGGGGGATAAATGAATAAAATAAAATAAAATCTTTAAAAAAAAAAAAAAAAAAAAAAAAAGAGAAGCTAGATAAATGTGATTTTATAAAAATTAAAAACTTTGTCCATCAAAAGACTTCATCATGAAAGTAAAAAGACAAATTACAAAATGGGAAAAAAAATTTTGGAAACCATGTATCTGATAAAGGTTTAATACCCAGAATATATAAAGAAATCCTATATATTCTCAACAACAAAAAGACAACCTAATTTTAAAAAATGGGCTGAAAACTTGAATAGACATTTCTCCAGAGAAGATCTACAAATGGTCAACTAGCACATGAAAAGATGCTTAACATCATTAGCCATTAGGGAAATGCAAATCATAACCACACTGAGATACGTTTTCATACCCACTAGCCTGGCTACTATTTTTAAAATGTCAAATTACAAGTATTGGAGAGGATATGGAGAAATAGGAACCTTGTTCATTGTTGGTGAGGACGTAAAATGGTGCAGCTACTGTGGAAAACAGTTTGGTGATTCCTCAGAAAATTAAGTATAGAATTACTACATGATCCAGCATTCCCACTTCTAGGTATATACCCAGAAGAACTGAAAACAGGGACTTGAATAGATATTTGCACACCAATATTCATAGCAATATTACTCACAATTGCCAAAAGATGGAAGCAACTCAAGTGACC
Organism: Tolypeutes matacus; assembly: GCA_026826555.1. Classification (NCBI taxonomy): domain Eukaryota; kingdom Metazoa; phylum Chordata; class Mammalia; order Cingulata; family Chlamyphoridae; genus Tolypeutes; species Tolypeutes matacus. The sequence goes on from JAKSZT010000049.1 coordinate 33,867,600, forward strand.
ATCCACTGATGGATGAACAAAATGTGGTATATACATGCAATGGAATGGTATTCAGCCATAAAAAGGAATTAAGTTCTGATACATGCGGCAACATGTTTGAACCTTGAAGACATCATGGTGAATGAGATAAGCCAGATAAAAAAGGACAAATATTGTATGATCTCACTGATTTGAAATATTTAGAATAAGCAAATTCATAGAGTCACAGTCTAGAATATAGGCTACCAGGGGACAGATGGGGATAGGGAATAGGAAGTGGAGGTTTAAAATGTACAGGGCTCCTACTTGGAATGATGCAAATGTTTTGGCAGTGGATGGTGGTGATGGTAGTAGCACAACACTGTGAATATAATTAATAGCATTGAAATATATATCTGAATGTGGGTAAAAGGAGAAATTTTAGGTTGCATATGTTACCAGAACAAAATTTTTTTAAAAACCAGTAACTAGTACTTTACAACACAGTGAACCCTAATGTAAACTGTGGGCTATAACTAATAGTATAATTATAGTAATATTGTTTCCTTAATTTTAAGAAAGATATCACACACAAAGGTTAATTGAGTTGATAAAGGAGGGTGTGGTTTTTGTTTGTTTGTTTGTTTGTTTTGGTGTCCCCACATGTTTTGCATCTGAGGTGTCTCACTCATTTCACCCTAGTCCTACTCCTAAGAAGGAAGTCATAATTCAGAACATTAAAACAATCAATGTCAGTGGCCATTACATCAACACTGCTTCCTGGGCACACCACATTTACCAAGTGGTAAGTAACCCCGTGCGGAGCAAGATGGAGGTGAAGATGAGGGTTTGGGAGAGTGCCCCAAAGCAAAACATTACTATGTTCCCTTCATTCTAAGACTTCATTGATCAGCAGATATATGATCAATTTATTCATATCTTTTCCAAAGGGGAAAAAATGGCTGGTAAGATTTTTTTTTTGACACTGTCTATAAGAAACATCCAGATTTCAGAAAAATTAGCACGTGGGACAAAAGAAAAAAAAAAAGGCTCTTAAAAGGCAGTCAATATGGAAAACTGTTTTTCTTTAGAATTCCAGGCGCTAAAGTATGCACTCCAACAAAATAAACCCAGAGAACAAAATAATTTTATTGACGAATCATTGTACATATTTACACAAATCAGTGAACAAAAGCCCATATTATAACAATGGGTAAACACTGTCCCATACACCAGGACAGGACCCAGCCAAAATGATTAGTCTGAGAAATAGGACTTGTGGCTTCCCCATTCTGAATCTTTCCCAATGGAGAGTCCTTCCCAAAGGCTCTTGCCTGACAACCACCCTGCCTCGTTCTGATCTCTCCACCTTTCCTTTCAAAACATGTTCTCATCAAATGTAGTGAGAAAAGTAGTCACACTAAAGTGCAAATGGATGATGACAGCATTCTTTTGGGTGTGGCCTCACTGCACTATTGATTATGGGATCAGCTGAAGTGACGTTAGCATTCTGAGCTCTTTAGGGACCTTCGGGGCCCACCCTGTCTTCAGAACCTACAAAAGAAGGTTCAACCTCCTTCCAGTCCGGAAAGCAGCGTCTCAAGGCCAAGGTCGCTCCACCTACCGGGGCCGCACCGCGGACTCAGAGAACCTCAGAACCCCCTGCAATAGGCGGTGCTAGATGAGCAAACCGGTGGCCCCACAGTACCGTGGCAGCGGATTAACCCTTGCCCGGGTTTTCGGGCCGCCTCTCCCCCCACCCTGTTTCTTTCTGCTGCGTGAAGAACCACACATTTTCCGCGGCGCCTGGGGGCTTAAACCCAGACCAGGCAATCACTTACCGCGGATAAACTGCGCGACTGGAGAACCTGAAAAAGGGCGGGGAGGGAGGGTTCCGGGTGGACGCGCGCACACAGCAGCACCCAGGGCTCGCTGCAGGATTCGAATCGGCCAGCGCGGCCGGGAGTGGGCGGCGGTTTTCCGGGAAGCAGGTGTTGGTAACTGCGCATCCCCACCAAAATTGGATTTTTCTGCTGCTGCCCCTTCTGTGGCGGGGACAAGGGCGCGCGTCTGTGTTTTAAGGGTCAGGCATAAATAGAAACATTAAGAGACTAAACGGATCAGAAATCAGCTCTAAGCGAGTCCAGAGCCGCCTCGACCTCAGGAGAGGGGAGCCCCCGCCGGCCCTGCAGGGCGACAGTGGCCCGGAGCTGCTGGCTGCGGAACCGCGGGGACCCGCCCGGGCGGCCCAGGGGCGGCGTCTGGGGTGGCGGAGGGAGTCGGGGAAAGTTGTGCTTCTCGCCGTGCACTTCCTGTTAAAAGCACCCCACGGTCTGCAAGCCCGGGGTCTGCGCAAGGTCCGCCTCCTCCCCGCCCCGGCTTTCCTCGCGGCGTCCCCGCGGCTGCTCCCTGGGATTGCAAGTGCGGCCGTGGGGGAAGCAGTCGACCCGCTCCGAGCAGGCACCCCCGCCGGCCTCTCCCTGCAGGGCTCGAGTCACGACCCTTCAGGACAGAAGAGGTGCCCGAGCCTCCGCCAGAACTTCTGCTTGCAGCAAAGAAATAGCCCAATTGCTGAGTATTTGCATTCGCACCTCCTCTTCCCCCTTCTTCCCTCCCTCCTGCCACAGAAAGGAGGACGGACCTAGTTCCAGGCTCTGGGCTGGTTTATTCTGCGGCCGAGGATTATATTTATATACAAACTGTATTATTCTCGCCAGATTTTCCACTTAAAGTACAGTCATAGGAGGGTTGTTTTTTTTCCAAATTATTATTTTTTTAATTGCACCTGCCTTTCAGATTACCTTTGGGAATCTGTGGGAGGAGCCAATAAGGTGGAAAATGTTGCTTTGCTTTGCAAAAGGAAGAAAACTTTGTCACCCAGCAGGAGACCTCTGCCATGTGTAATCTGGTGAGAGACCATAACCAGGACAGCATTTGACTCTGATTTTGCATGCTAAGAGCCCGGAGGCGAAAGAGGCCATTTGAACCCAGCGCTCCTCGCCGGCAGCCGTGCCCTCGCGGGTGGCGGCCGTCGCCAGGTACCTGCTCCACCCTCCCTCTCCGCGGAAGTCTCCACAAGGTGTCTTCAGAGGTGGAAGGACAAGAATAAAGAGCACGCGGATCCAGTCCGACGGCGAGAAGAGTGTAAGGGAAGCGCGGAGGCCGGGGGAGGGAAGACCAGGACCGAATTCCAGGAACGAGTTACCCGGAATTAACTTCTGCTTAAAGTTATGGGAAGCGCGGCCATGGACACCAAGAAGAAGAAGGATGTTTCTAGCCCCAGCGGGAGCAGCAGCAAGAAAAATTCGAGTCAAAAGAGGCGATCGCTACGAGTGCACATTCCGGTGAGTTCCACCACCGCCTCCTCCCTCTCCCCCCGGCCTTCCTTGCGCTCCCGGGGCCGGCGCCGAAGCGGTTAAGGCGGAGGCGCTCCGCCTGCGCCCTGCGTGCCCCTCCTGTCACTGTGGGCAGCTCTGGGGAAGGGTGGAGGGGCAGGGCGGGAGCAGGGGCCGCGGGATCTCGCTCTCGCACGCTGCCCGGACTCGGGTGGCGGCCTGGGACCATGGCGGAGGCAATGGCTGCGTGCTTTCCGCGGCCGAGCGGGGCTGGGCGCGGGCTCCTGCCTCGCCTGCGCGCGTGCGGCCCGGGCGCGCGTGCTGCGCTCGGGCGCGCTCCCTCGCGAGTAGCTGCTGGTGGAGGGACCGACGTAGCCGAGAATCCTGCTGGACACATGGTGTCCTGGTGGCGGTGGGCGGCGCGTTGTGTTGTTTTGCTGGAAAGGGACGGCGTGGACTGGGCTCCGAGGAGGTGGAGCTTGAGCGCGCCTGCGGGGGACCGAGGGGTGGGGCGGTGGGTGGAGACGGCGGGCGGGCACCGCGAGCGCTCCGGCCCCGCTGGGAGCCCGCGCCCGGGAGCGGCGCCCTTAAATGGACCTCCCTCCTTCCGAATTCCCCTCGGGGTGTTTCTGGGCCTAGAGCGGGCAGTTCCCTTGCCACCGAGCCTTCGTCCATCCCCGGGACACATTTCGGATCTTTGTGGCATCTTAGGGCGGGGGACTCCCTGGTCCCTGTAGGGCTGCCACGGACTTCAGCCCTGGCCGAGACCGCAACCCGGCCCGGCTTTGGCGACATCGACCCCTGTGCGGCTCAACTTTGTGCAGCGGGAGAGTGCAGCGGGCGGGGTCGTGCGCCTAGGGCTGCGGCTTACCAGCGCAGGTGGCCCTCGGCTCCTCGCCGCCGCCCCTTGCGGCTTTCTCCAGCCTCCCCGTGTGCGTGGGAGGGGGGCGGGCGGGGGTTGGAAAATTGCTCTGCAGCCCTTACCTTTACCAGTGAGAAGAGAACTCCCAACTGGGTCACACCCCCAGCCTCTACCGACCAAACAAATGCTTGTTCAGATACACACAGAGGAGAGCGCTTGATGTGAGAACGGGGTTGGGTTTTCTCTCTCGGCTGACCGGTTTTAGGAGCAGGGTGGGAACGCGCAGTGAGTCCCGCGTTCCTCTCTGAGGGCTGCGTCGACACCTCATTGAAGCTAAATCCTTTCTGACAGCCACTGGGCGGGGCTGGGTGCCTCTCGGCGGCTGGCAGCTTTCCACTTCCAGTCCCATTAAGCACTTTCCTCCTCGTGTGTTATTGGACGCAGATCTTCTTTGAGACTTTCCGGTCCTTCTGTTTAAACTTTCCGCTTCGTGTGTGTGTGTGTGTCGCTTGGATGGCGGAGGGTGGAGTCCAGGGGCGGGGACCCCCAGACAGTTGGGACGCGGTGGGCACCCCTCTCGCAAAGCGGGGAGCACACAGAGCAGGTGGCTGGATCCTTGGTTGCTATGTGGCCACGACAATGACCTAAATATACTGGAATGAACATACTTGAAAATAAGATAGTTTATATTGCTACTGCAAGACATGTATAGACTGTATTTGTAAATTAAAAGTTACAACATTGTTACTACAAACCTCCCTTTAGTAATGACTACAGGAGCAAACCATTTAACCACTCAGTTTCTCCCACTTGTCAAAAGGGAATAATAATACCCGCTTAGCCTCCCTTGCAGCGATGCTGTGAAGTTCACATAAAATAATTCGTGTGAAAGCGCTTTCCAAATTTAAAGTGTTATATAGATGAATGGCTATTATTAATTACAGATGCATCAGAATACCTAATTAACACCACCAAAAAGAAGAGTAAAAAAAAAAATCACATTGTCCAGCAGACAGGCCATATTGTATTGAGGATATTCAGCAAGTCCAGTTCCAGTTGCCCTGTGCCAGTATATGTGTGGGGAGTGTTTCAGGGGATGTTGGTAGGGGTAGGTTAGGACAAAATCCAGAACCAGGAAAAGCAATGAGAGGCGAGGCTGGGGGAGTTGAAAACCATGTTAGGGTTGGGATACTCTGACCACGCTTCCTTCTGCTAGTGATGATTTAGGTGCTTTTTAACAACATTCTTGGCATGATCCTGCTCTTAACCAAAAGTAGTATTCATTCATTTATTCCACAACTGTTAACTGAGCACTGACCACGTGTCCAGCTCCCTGGTTGATGTTAGAGATACAGGGGGAACAAGAGGGTCTTACAGTTGCTATTGCAGGGATTCTTCACCAGGGGTCCGTGAGCTTGAATTGAAAAAAATCAACTTACCTTTATTTTCTCTGACCTCTAACTGAAATCTAGCATTTCCTTCACTTATGAATGTATGCAATAAATTACAGCATAGTTCGTGGTTTTCACCTGACTGGCAGTGGGGTCCGTGGAACAAAAAAGGTTAGGAACCCCTGCGCTATTGGGACTGGGGGGGTCTCTGCCTTGATCTACTAGTAATTGCGTATTGATCGTTGTGCCAGGCTAGGGAAGAGTTACAATCTAGCAGGGAAAATAAGGCATTCGGACAATTGATAGCAAATGATACAAGATCATAAGATGACCGGTGCAGGCAGTCCTGCTTTGAGAGGAGGGAGAGGTGACTGTGCACCGATGCATTTAGAGAGAACATTACTCCCGGAGGTGGTAGGTAGGATAGAGACAGGCGTGAGAAGGAGGAGGCTTATTCCCATCAGGGAATCAGCTGGGGCATCCCCACAGAGTTTGGGGTTTGGATGGCCACTTCCAGGTACAGTGAAGAGTCCTTCCTGATGGAGCAAAGGATTTGAGAATCAAGGTCATAGGAAATTGAGGCCAGATCAAGGAGGGCCAGATTTAGCAAATAGAAATACAGGATGTTCAATTAAATTTGAATTTCAGAAAACAATGGATAATTTTCTAGGATAAGTATGTCCCATGTAATACTGGGGACATATGTATACAAAAAGAATTCATTGTTTATCTGAAATCCAAATTTAACTGGGTGTCCTTTATTTTATCTGGCAACCCTACCTTGAAGGGCTGGCTCGGAGTGGAGGCTTCATTCTGAAGACACTAAGAAGCTGTAGCAGGTGCCATTGCCCTGCCCCACGTGCCCTGGGCACACTCTGAGTTCACCTGCAGCTTGGGTGGAGAGTCCCTCTCCATACTTGCAGCTGCTCACTTATGTCCTTTCTCCCTGCCGGAAGGAATTTTCCTGGACTGTGGCAGCTTGCTCAGCCCAAGTGCAGGGACACCTGGAAGTTCTGGAATGATGTCCTCAGGGGCAACCCTTGGCCAATGAGGATAGATATCCCAGCTTCTCCATCCTCTGGTGGGACAGTTCTGAAGTGTGTTCTGCCAGATACCTCAGAGGATCTCCAGCAGGATTGAGCCCGTTGCCCACAGTGGGAGTCCCCTCTTCAATGTGCTCTTTTGGCTTTTCTGGCCTCCCTGCTTCACTTTCTCCACTCCCTCACTTGTGCTTCCTGGAATAAAATGCTAAACCTAAATCTTTGTCTTTGGGTCTGCTTTTTGGGGGACATAAATGAAGATAGAAGCTGTTAGAGGTGATGAAAACTGCTTCATGAGAATTAGCCTGGTGGCACTGTGTGTGGAGTAGTGGAAAGAGGGGTGAATGTCAAGGAAACCAACTCAAATGCTTTGGGAAAAAAACCCAAGGATAAGGGTTTGAGGGTCTGAACTAGAGTAATGATGAGAGAAAGACAAATGAAGGGTGGTATATTGGTTTGCCAAAGGGGTGCTGAAGCAAAATACCAGAGATGTGTTGGCTTTTATAAAGGGGGTTTATTTGGGGTAAAAGCTTACAGTTCAAGGTTGTGAAAAGTCCAACTCAAGGCATGATAAGAAGTGCTTTCTGGGAAGCGGCTGTGGCTCAATCAGTAGGGCTCCCGTTTACCATATGGGAGGCCCTGGGTTTGGTTCCCGGGGCCTCCTGGTGAAGGCAAGCCCGCCCGCACGGCGTGGTTAGCTGACCCAGCGAGCACAAGCAGCAAGGGGGTGATAAATGAATAAATAAATAAAATCTTTTTTTAAAAAAAAGTGCTTTCTCACCAAAGTCAGCTACCACATGTTGAACCAAGATGGCAACTGATCTCTGCCCAGTTTTCAGCCTTCCGCTTCTAGCCTTTCCTCTTGAGCTCCGTGGGCTCAATCTCTTCAGGCTTCATGCTTAAATGATCCTGTAGTCCTGTGTCTCCTGGCATAGGGCTTGTTTCTCTCTGGGCCTCCTATATCAGTCTCAGTTGAAAGTTATCAGGCAAAATGGCTCCTCTCTCCCTGGGGCCTCAGCTGTTTGAGCCTTCTTTCTGTCACATGGAAGAATCAAAAATGATAGAGCTCTCTCTCTTCTAGTGTCTGTCCATGTGAGTCCATTTATATCAGACCCAGCAAGGGAGTGGGGACTCAACCTGAGTCACATTTTACTGACTTAGTTGAATCAAAAGCCCTAAAGCAATCTTAACAGGTAATCTAATCAAAGTCCCCTCAACTGAATTTAATGCAATCAAAGGATATCACATCTGGAGGACTAGATTAGTTTGCAAACATAATCTTTCTCTTTTTGGGATTCATAAAATAATCTCAAACTGCCACAGGTGGATATGAGAAACATTAAAAGGAATATTGGTGAGCCTTGATGTCTGATGAATGGCAAGAGAGACAAGAATTGACTGACCTCGTGGTTTTGAGATGTTTGGTGTGAAGAGCTGGTCCTTGGGGGAAAGTGATGGGTTCAGTTACAGCCGTGGTGGATTTGAGCTGACACAGTAAACCCAAGGGGAAATCACATACCCTTTCTCCTACCCCCACTGATGTCCAGGTAATCATTGGTGTCCAGGGGAGGCCATTTTTCAAGGGCTTTTTGGAAACTAAAGAGTTGCTCCTGAGGGACATCGCAGCTGCTGGCAGCCCTGCGGGTGGGCTCGTTTGGCAGTGGTCCAGCTGTGTTGGTGGTGGCAAGGCCTCACAGGGCCTCTAGTATCCAAGCAGCTTGTCTCTTCCTTGAATTTTCACTCCTCAGTGTTCCTTTTGGACACAGTCAACCTCAGTTTCCATCCCGATATCCAGTGCACAAACAGAAGCATGGCTTAGGTTATTTGGGGCAATAATTGCAAACCTCTATCCGCAGCTTGAACTCTTTTTCCTCTAATTCTCTTTTTTAAACCATCTT
>JAKSZT010000049.1:33876093-34378970 GCA_026826555.1 Tolypeutes matacus
GTTACCAGAGAGGAGGAATCTGCTTTACGGGACACCAAGGGTCAGTGGGTCATAGTAGGTCACGAAGACCTAGAATTATGACATGAAGTAATATATAAATTGAATTAGAGTGATGGCTGGGTAGGAAGAAAAAATGGCCCTTAGCCCTAAATGAAGATGTAGCTTTGCTTGATTTTAGCCTCTTGCTTGGGCAAGTTTGTATCACCTTTATGGGAAAACACTCTCAGGGGAAAGGCAAGGTGTGAGAGGAGAGGAATCAGTGGGTACAGATACCTTTGTGGGGTTTCGCTGGGCTTTGAAAGGAGCAAGGTGGGTGTGGTGTTTAGAGTTGCAGTGAGTTGGCATCTTGTTTCTCTCTTCTCTTAGCCTTCATTCCTACCGTAAAGCAGGAATAATAATGAAGGTGGTTGGAATGGTTTTAGAAAATAATTCACTGGAAGCGTGGCTGTGCATGGCATTCTGCCCTTTGCCAGGGGAGCCGTTGCCAGGAGCAAGCATGTTCTTTTCTCCATTTTTGTCTGTCTCTTAACAGCAGCTTCCCTGTTTATGCTGAAGTTCATGTATCTCTTAGACATATCTTAATTAACGACTGCTGGCTGGCATATCGTGGATCTTTGGAACTGATTGCAAGCCAATGACAGAGCAGGCCATGGGGGGTAGGGAAGAATTTGGAGAGAAGGAGCAGAGGCAGGAGCCTGTAATGGCATTGAGACAGGCTAGAGGAGGTCAGATTCGACGCGGGGGCTCAATATTTGCTGCTGAGTAGGGAATTACTGACAGAATACGTATGTCCTTGGTCCTCTTGGGAGAGGTCCTCCAGAAAATCCTTCACAGTCACTGGAGACAAACTGAAAATAGACCCAAGAGCAGCTGGCCGGTCACAGAAGGTTGCAGAGACATGATTGAGTTTGGACAGCCCGTCTCTAATGATGTATTTGCCTTCCCTGTCTCTGAGAGGGAAACCTTAAACTGCTTGATGCTGAGGAGCCCGCTGTTTTGGTAATGGCCTGTGACCTGTGATATTTCTGGCTTCCAAATGAAGATGAAAGCACACGTTAATTTCTAACCCAGGTAGCCCATTGAGGGCCAGCTTGTTAGATAGACCACCCTGGAAAGTTTCTTGACTCAGTCTCTCAGTGACTCGATCTCTCAGTGACTTGGGACATATTCAGTCCCTTCTGGCCCAGAGTATGGCAGTGGGACCTTCAGGAGCTAGGGCCCCTAGAAATGTCCTGTGGCACCAGGTTTTACTCAGTGGGTGAAACCTGGTGAGTCTCCACAGCTTACCTGCTGTGAGTATGGTTGGCCAATGAGTGAGCTACCTGAAGCATGTGCAGAGCGCGTTGGCTGAATGCCACGTAAGTGAGTCCAGTGCTGGACCTGTGGAGAGAGGGAGTAGGCAGGTGAAGAATAAATATATAATTCCCATTCCTTGAAGACTCTACTGTACAGAGGGAGCATAGAGCTCCATGGATCAGCTTGTATAGTTACATCACATTGTACAGAGTATGTTCAAAATGAATTTATTTGCATATGAAGTGACTTGTGGTATTACCCTAGAGCTGAGTCCCCTTCTCTTCATGCTCTTTCCCCTACTTTACAGATGGCCGAATTTAGGAGAAACACATTCAGTGTTACAAGGATGGATAATATCGTGGAAGTGAAAGGTTCCCTTTTTTCTTGTTCAGGTTCCTTTGCCCTATTCATGCTTTTCCCTATTAATCCATTTGTAGAGGATTTTGAGACTCTTGTATAAACAAGATTCTAAATACTGCATAGTATCCTAATGATGCCTGGGTCATTATTTCACCTCATAACATCTCTAACCCTGAAACAACATAAACAAAAGATGCAGCACAATATAGTTTGTGTGTTCAATATTGTGCCTTTTCACATATCAGAAACTTCTTTTGGTTCTCAGTGCTTTACTAGTATCTTTCCATGCCTCTTTTCTTTGAACTGCCCTCCTTTGATAAAACCTAGCAAAATTATATTACTTTTACTAATCCTTACCCAGGGGCCTGCAATTTTGACTGTACTAGATACTAACTTTTGGGCACCAAAGGACTTTTATTATAAAAGTAAAAAGACAGCCTACAATGGAAGAAAATATTTGGAAACCACATATCCGATAAGGGTTTAATATCCAGAATATAAAAAGAAATCCTACAACTCAACAACAAAAAGACAAACAGCCAATTTAAAAATAGGCAAAAGATTCGAACAGACATTTCTCCAAAGAAGATACACAAATGGCCAATATAAGCACATGAAAAGATGCTCAACATCATTAGTGAAATGCAAATCAAAACCACAATGTGATACCACTTCACACCCACTAGAATGGCTACTATTTTAAAAATGCCAGATTACAAGTGTTAGAGAGGATGTAGAGCCCTTGCTTATTGTTAGTGGGAATGTGAAATGGTGCAGCTACTGTGGAAGACACTTTAGCAGTTCCTCAGAAAGTTAAGTATAGAATTACCATATGACCCAGCATTCTCACTTCTAGGTCTATACCCAAAAGAACTGAAACAGGGACTTGAACAGATATTTGCACACTGATGTTCATAGTGGCATTATTCACAATTGATGGAAAAAAGATGGGAAGCAACCCAAGTCTCTATCAACTGATGAATGGATAAATAAAATATGGTATAAGCGTACAAGGGAATATTACTTGATTGTAAAAGGAATGAAGTTCTGATACATGCAACAACATGGATGAATCTAGAAGACATCATCCTGGGTGAAATAAGCCAGATACAAAAGGACAAATGTTGTATGATCTCACTGATATAAAATAGTCAGAATAAACAAACTCGTAGTCAGAATCTAGAGTATAGGTTACCAGGGGCCGGGGTGGGGGTAGGGACTTGGGAATTAATGCTTAAATTGTACAGAGTTTCTATTTGGGGTGATGGAAACATTTTGGTAATGGATGGTGGTGATGGTAGCACAACATTGTGGATGTAATTAACAGCACTGAATTATATATTTGAATATGGCTAAAAGGGGAAATTTTAGTTTGTATATATGTTTCTAGAATAAAATTTTTAAAATAAAACAAAGGAAACGGATGTGACTCAAGCAATTGGGCTCCCATCTACCATATGGGAGGTCCCAGGTTTGTTTCCTTAAATAAAATCTTATAAAATAAAATAAAAACAAAACAAAACGTAAGATTGTTGTGGCAGTTTGATTTAATTATGAATTCCAAAAATATAATTGAATCATGCTTGTAAACTGATCTGTTAATCTGGGCATGATTAGGTTAGGATTAGGGCGTTGAGCCCCACCCCTTGGTGGGTGGGGAATCGAATATAAAAGGCAAGGCAAAGGACAGTTGAAGAAGTCTTTTGAGAAGCAGTTTTTGATGTTGGAAAGAAGGCCCCAGGAAAAGAGAAACAAGCCGTTCGCCTGATCGTCTACAGCTGACATTGTGGAGGAAACAGGAGCTAAGCCCGGAGAGAAACGCTGCCCCGGGAAGAGAGGAACCCCAGAAGTCTGAACCCTGGCAAACACCGGCAGCTGTCTTGCTCTAACACGTGACAATGAACTGTGGTGAGACAAGAAACTTAACGCTTTATGGCCTAGTATCTGTGGACTTCTGCCCCAAATAAATACCCTTTATAAAGACCAACCCAGTTTTGGTATTTCACATTAGCACCCCTTTGGCTGACTAATACAGAATTTGGTACCAGGAGTGGGGTAGTGCTTTTGCATATACCAAAATGTTGGAATGGTTTTATAAATGGATAAGGGGTATTTTTTGGAGGAATTGTGGGATGCTTGATGGAAAATGCCTAGATCGCTTTGCGGAAACTGTTGATAGTAATATGGATGCTAAAGAGACTTTCTATGATGCCTTAGAAGTAAATGATGAAACTATTATTGGAAACTGGAGGAAAGGCGATCCATGTTTTAAAGTTGCAGAGAACTTAACAAGATTAACTCCTGGTGTTATATGGAAGACAGAATTTAAAAATGGCGAACCAGAGCATTTAGCTAAAGAACTTTCCAAGGTAATCTCGGAGAATGTGGCTTGGGTTCTCCTTGCAGCTTATAGCAAAATACTAGATGAAAGAAATACACTAAGGACTGAACATTTGGGCACAAAGAAAACAGAAACTGATTCTGGAACTTCCAAGTTTGTGGAAATCAAATTCCCAGATAAAAATGCCCTATTTGAAGACTTTACTAAACTTGGAACTCATACCTCAGAATTGAAGATGCAGTTATCTCGGAAAGACTTGTGGAAAGTCTTACTGTCTGATGGCTTGGACCCCTGCTTCCTGCATTTTAAACCAACAAAGTTTTTGAAAATGCTGTATGAATAACACCACTGTCAGCTTGGACAAAAGAGGACATGGAAAGGAGAGATTGAAGGAGAAACAGCTTTAAGAAGAAAACTGTGGAAGCAGAGATCTGGGATTAAGACATCTCCTTGGGCCAAGAAAGGAGCCCCACCCATATGTACAAAGAGGGTGAGTTTCCCCCAGAAGTTGAAGAGGGTGGATGTCCCCACCTGATGTTCAGGGAGAGTTTTGCCACCCCAGGGTGCAGGGAGGTTGGAGTACATTCCTCAAAGATTAGGGCAGTTAAGGTCAAATCTCCATTAGTCTGAGAGGGGTGTACCTGTCCCCCATAGATTAGAGAAGGCCAGGTGGTCAACCCATTGCTCTGAGAGGGTTGAGCCTGTATGCCAAAGGTTAGGGAAAGCCAGGTGGTCAACTCGTTGCTCTGAGAGGGTTGAGCCTGTATGCCAAAGGTTAGGGGGAATGTTGTCTTCACCTCACTGTGCTAGGGGGGCTAAGACTCTAACCCAAAGATTGGGTGAGGTGTGGCAATCACCCCAACACTCTTGGAGGGTGAGGTCTGGAGCTTGGTGGACACCCAGTTGCTTGATGTGGGTGGAACCAAGAAAATGGCTGTTGAGCAAGCCTGTGGAAAGGGTGGGTTCCCATGTGGCCCCAAGGAAAAGAAAACATCTTCTTAAAAATGACTCTCAGACTTTGAAATCGAATGGAGGATGCCCTGCAAGTTTACTGAACTGTAGAGGATCCATGACTCATGTTTAACATCCCAATTTCTCCTTATAATATTGAAAATGTTTATCTTTTGTCTTTCCATTTGTGTATTGGAAGCAGTTAAATGGTTTTGTAAGATTCAGAGGTCTATAGCAGATGGGACTTTGCCTGAAGACAAATTGTATTTCTTTAAAATGATTTTGATATGATTTTGTACTTGGACTGTTACTGATTTAAGTTTTTTTAAATATTGTAATGTATTTTTGGAATTCAGAGGGTGGAATGTGGCAGTTTGATTTAATTATGAATTCCAAAAATATAATTGGATCATGCTTGTAAACTGATCTGTTAATCTGGGCATGATTAGGTTAGGATTAGGGCTTTGAGCCCCACCCCTTGGTGGGTGGGGAATCGAATATAAAAGGCAAGGCAAAGGACAGTTGAAGAAGTCTTTTGAGAAGCAGTTTTGATGTTGGAAAGTAGGCCCCAGGAAAAGAGAAGCAAGCCGTTCGCCTGATCGTCTACAGCTGACATTGTGGAGGAAACAGGAGCTAAGCCCGGAGAGAAACGCTGCCCCAGGAAGAGAGGAACCCCAGAAGTCTGAACCCTGGCAAACACCGGCAGCTGTCTTGCTCTAACACGTGACAATGAACTGTGGTGAGACAAGAAACTTAACACTTTATGGCCTAGTATCTGTGGACTTCTGCCCCAAATAAATACCCTTTATAAAGACCAACCCAGTTTTGGTATTTCACATTAGCACCCCTTTAGCTGACTAATACAATTGTATAACACAAACAGTGAACTTTAATGTAAACCATAGACTACAGTTACTATTACAATTATAAAAATGTTCTTTAATCAATTGTAACAAATGTACTGTTCATATGCAAGTTATTAATAGGGTGGTATATGGGAACTCTGTATTTCATGCATGATTTTTCTGTAAATCTACAACTTTCCTAATTAAAAAAAAGGGGGGGGGAAGAATTAGGAAGCACTTTTTGTTTGTTCATGCCTCCTTACCTGTTCTGACTTCATTTATATCATGTATATACCTTTTAAATCAGTTATGTACCTCTAAAAACATTCAAACAAATAAACTTGTTCTTTTTTTTTTTTTTAAGGAAATTTAAAACCAGGGGGTCCTGGGGATCGAACCCAGGTTCCTCCATTAAATTTGTTCTTAAGTGATGCTATTTCTTGATTATTTAATTTTACTTTTCTCATTTTCCCAGTTTGACTCATTTACCTCACTCCAGGGACTTTCAGTTTCTGGGTACCATTTTACTTTTATTGGGCCACTAAGGTTTATGAACAAGGCGACATACACTCTAAGCAACTGGTTTAGAATCCTGCCCTCCTCCTCCTTGGCTTTTTCTCTCCCATTCCCCTCTATTCCCATTCCTTTGCAGAGTGAGTGCATCTGTGGACAGTGAGTATGATCACAAATGAAACACTTGTTGTCTCCCACTTCTTTCAAGACAAGGGACCAGCCCTTCTTGATATAACCCTATAGCACTGAACCAAATAGCAGCCAATTTTGTCAACTTCTTTTAAAATGTGGAACAAACATTTGTTGTTTGAAGTGCTGAGATGCCAAGTTGAAACAGAGTCCTCGATTTGTCTGGTTAATTAACTTTGACCTTGCTCTGAGATAACAGAGGAGTCACATAAGAGTTAAGCTATGGGGGGGGTGGATGTGACTGAAATGGTTGGGCGTCCGTCTCCCATATGGAGGGACCTGGGTTCGATCCCCAGGACCTCCCGGTAAAATAAAAAATAAAAAATAAAAAAAATAAAAAAATAAAAAAAGAGTTAAGCTATGTACTCTCAGGCTTAGCCACAGAAGTTCGTAGAGAGACCCCACTGTGACACATTGTACACTGTGTGCAACTGGACCAGACGAAATGGTTAAATAGTAGTCGATTGTGCTTTCCCTCCAGTGGAAGGAGGTATCACATATTCAGTTGTCTATTTTAGCCTTGCATGGGGATGGTTAACCTGAATCTTACTTCTCTCTTTCTTCCACTACCTACTTTGAAAATAATTTAATCTCCATCCTTTGCTTCCTGTTGACAGGAAGCCCTTCTCTGCCAACTCATGGCTTGTCACAGACCAATCGGATATCGTCCAGGCTTTGGGGCTTCTGCCAGGCCTCTGTGTTTTGATATACTCTGACCTGGCAGTGAAGTTGCTGATGAATGTACAACAAAGACCAATTTGCTCTCCATAACCCCAGGCTTCCAGCCTTCTTTTTCCACGAGGCAGAGGCCTGGTTCTAGCTGTGGGAAGCCCTGTGGCTCTGTGTCCTGCTGGGGAGCACTGTGGGTACTCAGTTCAGCTGGCTCAGGCCTCTGCTTGCTCTCAGAGCAGAGTTAGAGGTGAACGCGGCAGGGCCCTCCATTTGTGGAGGACAGCAGGATGGTTCGTGCTGGGCAAGCTCTGGGTGTATATGCTGGGGCTGGGGATGGGAAGAGGAAGGAAGCAACAGGGCAACAGGAGCATCCTAGATTTTGAGAACATTTGGCACAAACATCTCAGTTTGTAGATAAAGAAATGGAGAGCTGGAGAGTTGCTAAGAGCCACATTTCACAGTTAGGCAGGGTTAGAGCTGGTTCTAGAAAACTGTTCCATTCATTTATGTCTATTTTCCAGGTACTGTGCTAGATGGTGAGGACACAAAGATGAACAAGACAGGTTCCTGGCCTCAAAGCATAGTTGGGAGGAGCAGCCCCAAGCCTACTGGCTACATCCTAAGGGAGACATAGAGCAGGGTGCCCTGGGCACAGAGAGGGGAGTATGCTGAGGCTCAGCCTGAAAGGGGTGGGCCGAGGCTGCACAAAGCGGTCAGTGCTTTTCGTGCCCACAGCTCTTTGGCCTGTACTACACTTCCCCCAAGATCTGGCTTTGGAGGAACCCAACCAAGGCCTTTCCTTGCATTCCCTTACCCCGTCCCTCCTCCACTGCTGAAAATCTGAATGTAGTGGGGTTAGGACAGAAGTCTATAAGAAAACCAAGTATTTGCTGAAGGCTGCCATGGCAGCTCCAGCACCCACACTTGCTTTCTTTGTCCATAGCCCCTCTTCTTGGCCATTCTCTTCCTTCTGTCTAATCACAGAGACTCAGCGACCTGCGGGCAGGGGGTGTGGAGAGGTAGTGAGGGGGCAACCCAGGGCAGTCACCTGTTCAGCTTCCAGAAGGTCCACAGGTACGCCTCCAAGCAGGCTGCCATGTGCCTGGGCGAATGTGGAAACTTTCAGCCTGCCTCCACCCTGCCTCACCGCATCGGCCAGTTGACAGCCATTGCATTTCAGGCTTGAAACTAACATCGCCCTGCCTCCATTCTTGTCTATAGTATATTGGGAAATAAGCATCCCAGAGAGTTTTCTTCCTCCTTGCAATTCAGAAGCTGGTTGATGGATATTTTCATTTATGGTGGCTATGACTGATCAACATTATTGATTATCAGATCCCATCTGGGGTAGCATGGTTGTCATCAAATTTAGCCAATGCTGACTGAGCCCTTGCCATGTGCCAGGCTTGTGCTTTTATATAAGTTCTCTCTTGTTATCTCTAAAATAACCCTATGAAGAATTACTACTATTATCGTTAATGTTGTTATCCTTACTGTAAAGAAAGGAAGTTTAGGCAGTCTGATGCTCACCCCACCCGTCAAGGAAAATCTCTTTTGGGTCTTAATTGGACTTTTGATGTCTTGGCTCAGCCCTGCCCTCATCCCTGAGTACAGGGCAGCCTTGGGGTAGGAGACAATGACTTTTGGATGAGGACAGACACCCACCCTCATGAGAGATACATAGGACAAAGTACTCTTGCCTGGAAAGCTGCCTTCTTGGCGGTTGCCCTTGGTGACGATTGGGTCACTGTACTCTTTGTTCCCCCTTTTTTGGATGAAGGTCATTGAAGGCTGTTGATTAGCTTTCAGATTTCAAAAATAAATAATCCACCTTCTATAATTTCGTAGGTTTTACTCTCTAGTTCTTTTTTCTAGTTTCTTTTTTAAGTAACTGAATATTGGAATAAACACTAGAGTAGGGATCAGTAAATCCTCTGCCGGACATCTTAGAGTTGTAAATATCACCACACCAACACGATGGAGAAACTCTGTGTGTGTGTGTGTGTGTGTGTTTCTTCTCCTGGACACCGAGGTTACTGCTATCCTCTTAGCCAGGAAATTTCAGAGACAATTTGTGAGCCACCAGGAAGGAAGATCTCATTATGGCAGACTACTATTATTTAACAAAAATGTCATTAACCCCGTTGGTCATCTACCTTAATCATCAGAATTAGATCCATATAACTTTTAAGAGTTTCCAGAAATTAAATTTACCTTCAAAGGATGAAAATTTACTACCACTAAGGAAATCAAAGAAAAATCAGAAGTTTTGAGCACCAGCTGCCTCCTTGTGATAAGGGCATGTGCTTTCAGAGTGACTGCTTGGAAGGGAGAGCCAGCTGTGATGCTCCAGCCCTGGCACATTTCCCACATCGGTTTTGTTACTTTGTAATCACAAGCACAGGCCTTTATCTGAGGGGGTGCAATGTTGTGAAATCACTTCAGTGATGAGGTGGGACCTGGGCCGCTGCGCTCCAGTGACTGGTGTCCTAGAGCTGCCCAGGTGGCACCAGGGCTTCCAGGTCGCCCGTGTTGACAGAGGGAAGCATTCAGCAATTTTTCAGATCTGTGATGTAGATGAGCCAGGACCTCAGTAAGGCCATACCTGGTCTTCCTCAGTAACAGCCTTTCTTCTTGTGCAGAATATTTTATACCCTTTCCCCTGCCTGCGTAGATACCGCCTCAGCTTGGGCCTACTAGCTGACCATCTCTCTCAGCTCCAGCCATTCTTGAGAATGATTCCATTGGCGTTTTCACTTCCTAGGCTGCTTAAGCAAATACTAGGAAATGGGTCGGGTTCAACAATGGGCATTTATTTACTTATGGTTTTGAGGCCAGGAAAATGTCCAAATCAAGACATCACCAAAGCGATGCTTTCTCCCTGAAGGCTGTGGTGTTTGGGCTGGCTGCTGGTGATTTTTCGTTCCTTTGTCACATGGCAAGGCACATGGCGGCATCTCCTGGTCTCTTCCTTCTCTTCCAGTTCCATTTCAGCTTCTTGCTTCCTGTGCCTTTCTCTCTCATATCTGAATTTATTCCACTTATAAAGGACTCCTGCGATAGGATTAAGACCCATCCTGATTGGGCTGGGCCACACACACCTTAACTGAAGCAACTTCCTCAAAAGGCCCTACTTACAATGGGTTCACACCCACAGGAATGGATTCGATTTAGGAACATGTTTTTCTGGGGTACGTACAGCTTCAAACCACTACGATTGGGAAGAGAAGGAGCATTTGAGGTTTGTTCCCCCCCCCTGCTCAAGCTCTCTGCCTCCCATCTCATAACTGTTGGGAGTTTCTGCACTGAGAGTAAATGGTGGTGGGGGGATATAGCCCACTTGTAGACCCTTGGCCCAAACTCCCCCAAGCAGAGCTAGGTCACAGGGCTCTGAGGAGTCCGGGTGAATGGGCTGAGCCAGGCTCCCTCTGTGGGGTCTCACACACTGAGCGACTAGCCTGCTGATGTCTGAGGGAGTTGTGTGTGAAAGAGGGGCTTGGGGACGCAGAGGCACGTGGCTCTGAGGGATGGGTATGATGCTGCTGGGGGAAGGTGAGGCTAGATGTGGGGAAGCACTGGGGGAAAGACAGACATGGAGGCAGCCAGGGGCACGGGTTTGAACCAAGTGTCATGTAGGGGAGGAGGCAGAAAGTAAACATACTGAATCTGGGAGATGAGGGTGGAGGGCCCAAGAAGGAGTGTTTTTTAAACCCACCACAGGAGATTCTGAAGCCCAGCCAGATGGAGAAGCCACTGACCCAAGGATACCTGCTTTCAGTCAGGCCAGCTTCCTCGCATCCTTCTTGTGCTCCCCCTATCAGCTACTATGCCTTCAATCACGTCAAGATTCCATAATTATAATTTCACTCAAATCTAGTCTTCTTACCTCATGGTCAAGGCTGTAGGGGGCTGAAAACTAAGACAGTTTTGTGCAGGCGATTATGCTACACAGAAGAGGTGCCCTTGAACAACTGAGTTGGGCAAAGTCACCCTCAGGGCAGGCGTCCAGTGGTCAAGGGGTCCCTGCCTAGGCTGGGCTTTCAGTCATCTGCCTGCCTTCTGGACAGGTTGGGGCAAAGGTCCAGAGGAGGGCAATGAGGCATTAACCTCAAAGCTGCTTCTCCCACCAACAAATTCAGGCAGTCGTTAGTTAGCAAGAGATGGGAATGTTGGAGCCCTAACGCTTTGCGTTTCCACCCTGATTTCACCAGCTCCTTTACAGGCTTCCGTGTGGCTTTGGGTGTGTGAAGGGGGAGGATTATCCTTCCTTTCCATCTCCCAAGAGGCACACATGAACGGTTTGAAATATTGGTTCGGTCCTTAGCTCCACAACTGGAAATCGCCAGCCTTCCAAATGCCCCAATTCCACTGACAGCCCAGCAGAGTGTTCTCCTGCTCCACATGAATCCTTGGTCTGTTCCACAAATAGACCAAGTACAGCATTCCCACCATGCTTCCCCCCTCTACCTGCCCTCTCAGGTTTCCCTCCTGCCTCCCTTCTCTCCCTCCAAATTCAAACTGTACTCTAAGTAATCCTGTCGGTGATTGCAGCCCTGTACTGAATTCCTCTGGTCGCTTTCACAGGCTGCAGCTTGGGATCCCTGAGAGGCAGGCTCCGAGTCAGAGATTTGCGTGCATGAATTTGTTTGGGGTGTGCACTTGGGATCAGCACCTATGGTTTATAGAAAGAGAAAGCAAGAGGGGGAAGTTGGGAAGTGATGTGTCACAACAAAGGCCTCAGCCAGTCCATCCCAGGGCACTCTGGAACTGGGATGGCCCTTCAGAGTTGTCCCAGATAGGGGCGATGGGGCCAGGCTTTTGTACTTCCACGTTGCCCCTGGGAAGGGGATGTAAACTTGGGCAAGTCAGAGCCCTTGCATGGAGGGCAAGTCCTGGGCTGAGTGCTAACAGCTACCAACACTCCCTGCACTTGGGGACCTGGGAGCCACACCACAGCATCCACTAAGCCCTAACTCTCTTTCTGGGTCTTACTATTTTTCTTTTGATGTAACTGGTCTGTTTCCTTAATTAGACCACGAGTCCTTGAAGAATGACATGAGTTCTACACCTTTTCATGTCCCAGCCTCGAGGAAACCACCGTGCACATAGCAGAACCTAACACTGATGTTGATGATGGTGAAGAAAATGCAGAAGTCAGACTATAATAGTGGGAAAGAAAACATCTGGACAGTCTTTGAGAATCCAAGTAATTAACTCCATGAACTAATTCTAAAAAAATCTGGTTGAATCAATGATTTACAAATCTTATGGCAGCCAATGACCACAGAAAGAAAATTTGCAGACAAATAATGTTTTGTTGGTTTAATAAAAGGGAAACTTTTTAAAATTAGTTTTATTAGATAGCTAGTAGGTTCATAAAAATAATGCAGAAAATAGAAAATATAACCCCCTCACAAACTTAGTTTTCCCTATTATTAACACTGCATTAGTGTGATACCTTTGTTACAATTGATGAAACAATATTATTAGTGTTATACTATTAACTAGTCCACAGTTTACAGTAAGGTTCATTATGTTGTACAAGTCAATGGTTTTTTTTTTTTTTTTTAAATGTTTATTCTAGTAACACATACACAACTTAAAATTTCTTCTTTTAACCACACTGAAATTTATAATTCAGTGGTGTTTAATTACATTCTCAGTGTTGTGCTACCATCCCTTCATTACCAAAACTTTTCCATCACCCTAGACACTCTGTACCAATTAAGAATTAACTCCCCATTCTCTACTCCAACCCCAGCCCCTGATAACCTGTTTTCTAGTTTCTGACTCTATGAATTTGCTTATTCTAATTATTTCATATTAATGAGATCATAATTTCACAAATCAATATTTGTCCTTTTGTGTCTTGCTAATTTCACTCAACATGATGTATTCAAGGTTATTCCACGTTATCACATGTATCAAAACTTCCTTCCTTTTTTGGGGAAATAATATTCCATTATGTGCTTATACCACATTTTGTTTATCCATTCATCTGCTGATGGACACTTGAGTTGCTTCCATCTTTTGGCAATTGTAAATAATGCCTCTATGAACATTGGCGTGCAAGTATCTGTTCAAGTCCCTGCTTTCAATTCTTTTGGGTATATATCTAGAGGTGGGATTGCCAGGTTATATGATAATTCCTTACTAACTTCCTGAGGAACTGCCAAACTGTGTTCCACAGTGGCTGCACCATTGTACATTTCCACCAACACTGAGCGAGGGTTCCTATTTCTCCACAACCTCTCCAACACTTGTTATTTTCCACATTTTTAGTAGTAGCCACTTTAGTGGGTGTGAAATGGTATCTTGTAGTTTCGATTTGTATTTCCCTAATGGTTGTAGATGTTGAACATCTTTTCATGTGTTTATTGCTGTTTGTGTATCTTCTTTGGCAAAATGTCTATTCAAGCTTTTTGCCCATTTTTAAATTGAGTTGTCTGCTTTTTTGCTGTTGAATTGTAAGATTTCTTTATATATTCTGAGTATTAAACACACATTGGATGTATGGATTCCAAATATTTTCTCCCATTGTGTAGGTCATCTTTTTACTTTCATGATGAAGTCTTCTCATGAAGGTTATTAATTTTGTTGATGTCCCATTTATCTATTTTTCCTTTTGTTGCTCATGCTTTTGGTATAAAGTCTAACACAAGGTCCTAAAGATGCTTCCCTATGTTTTCTTCTAGGAGTTAGTTTTGGCTCTTATATTTATTTCTTTGATCCATTTTGTATTAATTTTTGTATATGATGTGCAGTAGGGGTCTTTCTTCATTCTTTTGCATATGGATGTCCAGTTTTCCCAGCACCATTTGTTGAGGATATTATTTTCCCATTGAGTGGATGTGGTACTCTTGTCAAAATCAATTGGCTATAGGTGTGAGGGTTTATTTCTGAACTCTTAATCTGATTCCATTAGTCTATGTATCTGTCCTTGTGCTAGTACCATGCTGTTTAAAAGGGAAATTTTTCAGAACATTATTGGGTTAGTTGTTATTTCCTTCATCTCCTTCCTGGGAAAATTATTTTGGCTTTTTGCTCCAGCTAATTGGCAACCCCATAAATATGCAATGAAGTATTTTAGATGCCATGATAACCTTTTAATTGAAAACACTGGAAGCCAGTCTGGCACTCAGACCGACATAGAGGTAGAGAGTTAGCAGGGAGGGAGAGGACAGTTGGCTCAAAGACCAGGCGCCAGCCCCTCGGGCCTCACTGCTTTCAAGGAACCTTTAGAGTTCCCACGCCATTGGAGGTGGGGAGTATCCACCTGCTGAGGAGATAGCAGTCCTTTGTACTCACTTTTCTAAAACAGAATTCTTTGTGTGAATAGGGAATATGTTATGGTTTACATTTGTCTCCTGCAAAGGTGGTTGTGATGGAGGGAGCATGTGTTTGGATGTCAGAAACCACATTGGAATCCCAGTTCCACCGTTTACTACCCATGTCACAATCTTGGGCAATTTACTGATGTTTTCTGAGCCTCAGTTTCCTCCTCTGTAAAACGTGGATAATAAGAGCCACCTCATAGGGTTTGGGGGAGAATTAAATGAGGAATCATCGGTAAAGAGTGAAAAGGTGGTGCTCTGGAAAGGTTGATTTCCTTTCCCCTATAAATTGGCTGGTAGTAGGGACCACCCTAAGATTATAGCCATGGCAGCTATGCCACCCCAGACTGTTCTGTGGGTGGTCCCAAATTAAAATAGTTCTGTTTTTTTTTTTTCAATTAAAGTGATTCTTTAATTGTAAATTCAAATGTGATTTAGTTTTCCTCTTTTGTAAGGTTTGGGCTAAATACATTTACAAATTTGTTTAACAATTCACCTTATTTACAGTGAAACATCAAAAGAGCCCTAAGAGGGAAAGCCAGAGTGGGCCCTGGGGTGGAAGGGTTCAGGCCCTTAATGGAAAGTGGTTAGAAATGACCTTTGCCCTGGGTCTAAATGTCAGTAACTTGAAGACCAAGTCTTGGGGTGTGGAGCTAATGGTAGTTGGGGTGGTGGGCTCAGACCTCTAACTTGGCTGGCTGTACCTTAAAAGCAGAATATTGTGATTTAAGGGCCCCTGGATTCTCATCTGCCTCCACCTACCTCCACCACGGGCTCCATAAGGGTTATCACACATGGAAGACAGGCAGGCTGGCCCTGGGAAAATACGTATTTTTATGGGATAGAATAGTATAGTCTAGGAGAAGGTAAGAAAGCAGCTGATATTCTTGGGAATCAGGCTAGTGTTTTTCTCCTCATCCCCTGGAGGATATTTGCCATTTAATACGGATCTCCAGGAAATATGTACCTTTACTCCAGAAAAATGAATATTTTGGGTCTTTTGGGGACATTCAGTTGCTCCCCAAATCATATCCCCTCTAGTCCTTAGGTGGTCCTCAGGGTGGGTGGGGGAAACTGTGCTTTCCTTCAGTGTCTTCTAGCTCCTTCACAATACAAGATGAAGCCAATACCACCTGCCACACTCAAGGCGTTGGGGTGCCACTTGCAAGTCTCCAGGGGTAGAATCTGTGCTTCTGTTCCTAATCTCCTGCTAGTACTGGAATAACGAAGGGTCAACCTTCTGTGAGAAGGAGAGAATAAAGGGGAGATGGATGTCAGAGCCAGGGAACAAGGGGAAACATTGGGGTGCAGGCAGGATATGGAAGTGAAGGAATAAAATGTGTTTCAACAAATTTTGGTTATCTCTGTCACAAAGAAGGAATTTAATACACTTTTTGGCCTGTATTTTTGCCCTCCTCTCTCTGTAAACCTTTTCTTAGAGCTACTGGCAGTCTGTCCCCTGCTTCCCCACAGGAGATGTTCCAGGGAGGTTGGACCTCCAAGGAGAGGAAGCCCGGGCTGGGGATGCTTCACAGTCTGCTAATTCATTGTGCTTAATTAAGGGAGGGATTTATTCACAATTGCTAAAAGATGGAAGCAACCTAAATGTCCGTCAATGCATGAATGGATAAACAAGATGTGGTATATTCATACTATGGAATATTATTTACCTGTTAGAAGAAAACAATTGGGGAAGCACATGACAACATGGAAGTACCTTGAGGATATTATATTGAGTGAAATAAGCCAGACACAAAAGGACAAATATTGTATAGTCTCACTGATATGAACTAAATACAATGAGTAGATTTATGGAGTTGGACTGTGAAGTAGAGGTTGGTGGGAGATGGAATGTGGGATGAGAAGGGGTCGATGATGCTGGACGTATGTAAAATGTTTAGGAAGGTCAAATGTAAATTTGTGGCAATGATTGGACTTGATGGTTAACACATTATAATGAAAGTAACAAACACTGTTGATTTATGGATGTGCTTGTGGCTGAACTAGTCTAGGGAGATTAATGTTAGTTAGAGGAAAGCTAGAGGATAATACAGGGAATGTATAACAATGATTTTGGCAGTAGATGACAATTGTGGTTACTATAACTACAGGAATATTCTACTACAAGGTGTTAAGAATGTGGTGACATATGGGAAAAATATAACTAATGTAATTTATAGATATTGTAATGTTTTTGTAGCAAAAGAAAAGTTGGTACTGTATTAATGCTAAAGATAGAAAAAATTATATGGGGTTTGGTTTTGTGAGCTATGAATATGATTAAGCATTTATATTTCTCTTCTTCATTTTTTCATTAATATGGAGACCTTGACTATGTCATTTAAGTAATCTGTGTTCATCTGTGTATCTTTCTGATCACTAAAGAAACAATTGAGTTAGTAGTCAGAATTAGATGAGACAAAAGTGCCTGGACAGAACTTTCTAGGAGTCATGCATCCATAACTTGTTGAGCTCCCATTTTCTGTTTTGTTTTGTTTTGTTTTAATTTGAAATAAAGTTATTAAAAATAAAATATTTAAAAAAAAAAAATTAAGGGAGGGATGAAAGCATCAGATGGGGAGATTGAACCTAATTAGGTGACCTGGAAGGGCTGTTCCAGATCTAACATCCTTTGAGTCTTTGATGTCTGTCAAAACTCCAGGTGCTAAATCATCCCCACCCACTCCCAACCCCCAGAGCCCCACTTGCAGTGGCAGAGGGGCCAGTGTGGAAAGAATCTTGGGCTCAGTGTCCAAAGAGGGGGTTTCCAATCCCAATCCATATCATTCCAGCTGTGTTAACTTGGATGAGTCATATAACCTTAGATTTCCACCTGATATCATAAGATGACTTCTGTCTAAATGGGCTCAGGGGCCATTTAGCACATCCTTCAACACTTGTTGCCCTTGTCAGATATTTGGGTGCATCCCCGATGCTTTAACATGCAGTTTTCACCCAGAACAAAAGAGAATTGAATTGCTTCAGTTTTGAAGGCCCTGAGGGTTTTATTATAGATCCCAAAGAAACAGAATTATTTCTTTCACCAAGTGGCATACTTCCCCACAATTCTGAAATGGCTGACAGCCTCTGCAGAAAGCAGGAAGCCAGGTGGTTTTCACATGCCTGTGAAACAGACCTGTAGAGTATGATTCCCATTTAACAAATGAGGAAATTGAGGTTCAGAGAGGTAATTTGCCTAAGACCACTCAGCTGACAAGTGGCTAACGAGAGCATAAGAGAAACTAAAAATGTCACAAGCCGTTCAGCTTCTGACAAAGCAAAGGAGCAGGCTCTCGGAGCTGGTAACTGTTTTCAGACCTGCTCCCAGCCAGCCCAGGGCCTGAGCAGGCAGCCTTCAGGCTGGCGCAGACAGGAAGGCTTTCCACAGCCGCCTTGGCTAACACTTTCACGCCCTTGGGAAGTTCTTCCAGGTTTATTTCTCATGCAATTTAAACATGTTTCCTTTTAGTATGTCTCAGTGAAAATCCATGCCATATTCAATCTGAAAACCGTTAATTACTTCTACCTCTATCCTTTTTTTTGGAGAATCACAAATTTCAAAGGGACTAGCAACAAGTTTTATGCCCCTTTTCACACTCAAGTCTTCTTGTTGAGATGGTAGGGAAAGAATATAATTACTGTGGCCTCACTGTAGCATGCTCCATTTATCACTGTTCTTGCCTGTGTGCAAATTAAAACCAAAGTCAATTTCTCAGGTGAGCTTTCTTTGGTACCATAGCTGTCCAGCATCCATTATGCACATTTCCTGAGCATCTCATAGCAATGATTCATACAAATCCAGTATCTACTCCTTGCTCGAAGTCTCAGGGACCTGTTTTTCCTGAATCTGTTCTGTGACAGACTCAAGAGACACCTGGCCAATGTCCAGCTCCTCCTCAGAGGACACTGCTTTTTCTGAGCTTTCTTTGATCTGAGAGCTTTCTGAAAGTGCCTCTCGACTGATTGAGGCCAGGTATTGGCTTATGCCAGAGATTTGCAAAGAGGCAGAATGAGGGGCCTTTGGAGGGATGAGGCAAGGACTAGATCCAGGATTCCTCAGGGATGGAATTTATGAGTGATTAGTCGTTATGGTTCCTCAAAGAACCTAGCACAGTGCATTCCACATAGTAGCCACTCCATAAATATTATTCCAGCTTCCACGAAGGTTCTTTTGGTGGAACTCTCCAATCAGAGGAAGCCGCGAAATTGCCAGAGTAAGTTGTGACATCACCACGTCCTGCAGCAGCGATGGCGTGAGTCAGTCGTCATGGTCCAGAACCATTGAGCAGGCAGGGCTCCTTGTTCTCCTTCTGGATGGCTCTTACCCTTCCCTGAAGCATGGGGGAGAGGGGAGAGGGGAGAAAGGGAGGGGAAAGGGGTAATATAGAATTTCAAAGTTGGGGGAGATGTGGATATTTAAATGACCACCAAGGCCCACCTAATCTAATCCCTGAGAAAATATCATTATAATATCTGGGTACCAAAAATGACAGGAGGCTCCAAGGCTCACATAAATAAAACTTTTAAATCATCTCAAAATTTCTTGAAGCAATAGAATGCCATATGCTTTAACTGCTTTCCTACTAAGTGTCTCAGGCGAAGCTTTTTGTTAAGCAGACTCTGAGATGGAGATTAGCCTGCAGGATGTTTATTGGGATGTTTAGTTACCTTTGGGATCAACACCCCGAGAAGGGAAGGGAGCAGGATTGGGCAGAGGGAGAAGCTGAGCTGCGATGCAGTCTCAGGGAAGGCCGCAGCCAACGCTTCAGAGCTATCCTGAGTTGGAGCCAGGCTTCTGGGACTTTATGGTCCCCATCAGTCATTCATCCATGTGGCTTGTCCCTGGGAAAAGGGCATGACGTTGGGCAAGGAGGCTCCCTTCAGCCTAGGCAGTCCCTGTAAGGGCCGCCTTCTTGCAGCCCTGCCGGCAGCGGAGGGAGCAAACCCTTCATTCCTGACGGGGATCTAGGAGGCCCACGCAGCATCCCGCACACTGACCCCTTATGAAACAGCCACAGGAGCCATTCCTGCTAATCTTGGTCTCCTCTATCCCCATTCCTTCCTAGCCTCAGGAAACAGAAGGTCAGAGTTGTATTTAAGGTGGAAGAAACTGTAGTGCCTGCCCTCCAACTCTCTCTCTAAGTGGCACCTATTCAAGTGATTTCCAAGGTCAGCCTTGAAGGGAAAAGAAGAGGAATAGTAGCTAATCAAAATAGCTAATATGTATTGAGCCAGACAAGTTCCAAGCATTTTGTGTATTGACTTACTTGATCCTCCCAACAGCCATGTGAGTAGATGCTATTATAATCTCCATTTTGCAGATGGAAAAATTCTATGCAGCAGCGGCCACTCAGCCAGGGAGTGGCACAGCCAGGCCTCAAAGTCAAGTGGTCTGGCCCCAGAGTCCACACTGAACCACCGTGCTGTCGAGATGGTGCTGCAACCCAGAAGATGTGTAGAAAGGAGAAGGTGTTTGTTTCCAGCCATTTTTATAGGCTGATAATAAACACATTAGCCTGAAGTCTTTTTTTTTTTTTTTTTTTTCTTTTTACTTCCACATGGTGGTGAGTCCACCTTGAGCCGAATTTCCCCATGGCAGGCAGCAGCCCCCTTGTCCCCCCACCAATCCCTACGTTTGCCCTCATTTGCCATTGAGCTCTGGTCTGGCAGCAGGAAGCCAGCAAGAGAAGAAAAGTCCTGTATATCAACCAGCAAAAAAATAACTTTTCCCTCCTCCAAACTCCTCCATCGTCTTGCCCAATAATGCTGTGTTTTCCCTGCCCTCTCAGCACAGAACAGGCCCGTGGCTTACTCATTTTTGCATCCCCCCTAGTACCAACCACACTCTTGGATCCTCAGTAAACATTTTTTAAAACAATGATCAACCCTTGGCTAATTGAGAATCAATGGTACTTAGACTTTTGTGTTTTTTTTTATGTTGCTTTCCAAAAATTATACTGGGTAGTGGATCCTTAAGAGAACATTGCCTTATATGTAAAGCTGAAAGAAAGAGAATACGTAAGGCTTTTGGCTACAAACCAATATTCTCTTTTGTCATCCATTTCCCTTTTCTTCCTCTTTATTCCTTTTTCTCTCGGCCCTTGTCTTTCTTCTTTTGTTTTCTTCTGTCTCCCTGCCCCATGTCTCCTCTCCTTTGACTCTTTATGGCTAGATTTCACCAGGCTTGAAAAACCTGCCTTTTGACCCAGTTCTCTTCCCTGTGATTGCGACACCAGCCAGCAAGGCCCAGGCAATCTGATTCTTGTGGGGACACTGTCGCCAGTGTTCCCCAGTTGATTCGCCTGTTTCTCAGACCTTTCGATCACCTTTGAATGAAATAATGAAACATACATTTACTGAGCACTGCACTAGGTGCTTGCACTAGGCTTGCCTCTTCCATGTATTTTTATCATTTACTCCATCAGCTCTGCCTGGTTCATAGTATTACCCCATTTTTGTAGTTGGGGAATCTGAGGCTCAGATAGCCTGAGTACTTTGCCCAAGAGAAACAGCTGGCAAAGTCACGGCCAAAGTTTGAACCAGGTGTAGTTGACTGCAAAATCCATGCTCTTCCTCTGCAAACTTCTTTCACTTGCCATATCCTAACTGGGGGTGATGAAGAAAGTGAAAATACCTGGCTCTGAAGCAGGCCCATTGCAGGAGCTGTAAGCAGCACCATGCGGCCTGAGCTTGCAGCAAGGGCGTGGCTCATTACACCTGTGCTCTCTCTGAGTTCCCTTTCTCAGCATTATTGACCTTGAAAAGATAATGACTAAGAGCTGGGGCTTTGGGGGCCTGGATTTCCCTCCTGACTATATCTCTAACTAGTCGTGTGACCTTGGACGAGCTCCTTGGTATCTCTAAGGCTAAGATGCCTCATTTGTAAAATAGCAAAAATAATACCTCCCTGAAGATTGTTATGAGAATTAAATGACATTATATAAAGAGCTTGGCCGGTAGTAAACTTGAGTTTAATTCTTGAAAAATAATGTCTTGTCTTCTGCTGGCTACTGGAGAAACCTTAAGAGCAAACTCTGTGACCCATGCGTGGCGAGGGCGTAGGACGGGCGGCATGCTTTGTGTGTGCTGACTTCGTTCTGGCTCTTGGCTTGCTTTATTTTTCTGTTGCTTCTGTTATTCCTTCTTAAAACATATTTTCTCTTACTGCATTGCAAGCATCCTTTTGGAAATGAAGACAGGATGTAAATAAATATAATTGGAATACAATAAATTCTATTTACGCAAGCAAACAAACCAGTGGGTCAGTTTGGTCTGGGCTGGGGGCATGGTTACTGGACCTCGTCTCAGCTCCTTTCCATTTCTGCCCACCTGCAGTCACCTTGCTTTTTCGTCCCACCCCTCCTGCTGCCACCCCACCCCCCTTTCCCTGATGGCGCATCCCACACACACCTGATCTGCCTGCTGTCTCTCTCCCTGGAGTGAGCATACAAATGTTGGCAGTGGGGGGGCGGGGAGGGGGGTGGCTCAAGCGTGGCATGGAGATGTTCCAGGAAGAGAACTGCACGGCGCTACAGAGAAGTAGTTTTTTTTTTTTTTTTTATTATGGGTAAAAATCAAAATTCTCACAATACATACAAACATTTGCAAAATGATATATAAATATATATGCATTATGTGTATTTGCTTACAAAAATGTTATTTATATATATATATATACATATATTTTAAGAGGTGCTTAGATTACCCAAAATATTACACGGAACCCACTGGGATTCCCATGTTGCCCACCTCCCACACCTCCCACCACTTCCATGGGGAAGGTTTTTCATTACCTTACAGTAATGGACACAGGACATGGTAAATATCATCAAAATTATTAAACTGTATCATCTAAATTGTAAACTATACTGTAAATCACTGACAAAGCCAGAGAAGTAGTTTTGGCTTTCAATTGGCTGCTAATTATCCAAGTGTCCTCAGGCAGGTCACTGAACCTGTCTTAGTCCATTTGGAAGGAAGCTAAGTGGTTTAATGGAAAGAGCCCTGGATTTGGAGTCAAAAGGTCATGAAGCTGTGAATTCATACTCATCCCTTATCATCTATCTCTGTGTCTTATCTTCCTCTTCTGTGAAAAGCAGTTGAGAAGATGAGGTGCAACCATATGAAATGTCCAATATTTGGCCATTTTTTTCCTCAAAAATGATAATTTTATATAGTTTGACCTAACATCTGATCCATCCACTGTAAAAATTGTTGAAATTATCATATGAAGGTTATATATATAAGAACCATTTCTGTACATCTAAGTATTTGAAAATGCAAATTATTTTATTGACAATCCTGTCATTTGGATCCCCACCCTCCCCACCCCCCCATTTATTGAAGCCTCCTGTTTCTCTTCCCTTTTCTGGGCTTTGATTGAATTAATCCAGCTGGAGATCTTTGCTTCCCCTTCTTCAAGAAGCAGTACCTGTAGAACTGTGTACTGCATAGATCAAGCACTTGACCTTTTCACGGTTGTCACCTATTTTTTAAAAAGTTTGGAAAAATGGTCACCTCAGTACCTACTCTGTGATACTCAGTATCTACTGGGGGCCAAGCTCTGTGAAGGATACATGGAAAAGGGAGCTAGTACTGCCTCTGGAGACAAGAGGTCAGTCTATACAGGATGCCCTCCTTTTGAGGGTAAGGTTAACTATAATTCAGAGCTGGAACAAATGGTTCTGAATGCCTTCCTGGGGTGCCTGCCCACTCAGCTGTGGTGTGGCAGGGAGCAGGCTTGTCTCTCTCCTGACTCCTTGTTGAGGCTGCAGAGGGGCCATATGCAGGGTTTGAGATGGAAAAGAGGAAGGAGCCCCGGGGCTTTCTGGAAGGGAAGATATATTAGAGAAGGGGGGCTGGTCAAGATCGGAGCTCTTTCTAGTGGGGTGCAGAGCTCTGAGCAGATAGCTGTGTTCACCACCCTGCCCCACCTTCTCCCTAGTACTTTTATGGGATGGAAGCACTTAGAAGATGGTCTCTGGTATTGGAATCCAGGTACTGCTGGGGCAGAGCTCTTATCTCACAAACTGCATTCTCAGCCTATCCCAGGACTTCTGGTGGGGGGCGGAGGGAGGGCCCCAGCCCCACCTACCCTGATACACTCCATAATTAAGGACTGAGTGCTTGCACTATACTCTGCACTGTTCTAGGCCCTGAGAATGAGGAGGGAAGCAGACAGACAAGCTCCTGCTTTTTTTTTTTTTACCTGGAGGTCCCGGGGATCAAACCCCGGTTCCTCCATGTGGTAGACGGATGCCGAACCTCTTGAGCCACATCCGTTTCCCAAGCTCCTGCTGTTCACATTATCATGAGCTCGGTCCACTCCTACCCCACCAGGTCCCCGGGCTCTGACCAGTGTCTTTTAGGTTTTTCAATTCATCCCTACAAGGCACCTTGCATAGTTACAGGCTTTGTGTCCAGTGCCTAGATTCCTGTCCGTCCATCCACTCATTTGTTAAGCAATATTTATTGACGATTTACTTTGAGGCAGGCACTGTTCTAGAAACAGGGTATGGAGAGGTGAAGGAGACAGACAAATCCTGCTCTAATGTTTTCAGTCTTGTCCCCAGCGCGGGGCTCACTGGGAGGCTCCTTCTGAGTTGCCATGCCCTGAATTCCTGCTGCCCCCCTGCCCTTCAGCTGAAGCAAAGCAGGGGCAGTAGGGGGCAGGGGGTGGAGGAAGCCCCTCACCTGGAGGGAAGCTAGGCCTGGCCCATGCCAGAGGGCCCCAGCTACTCTGTCACGTTAACTCACTTTGGGAAGTTGGGGAGTCTGACGAGCGAGTGTGTTTTCCAAGAAGTGGGAATGGAAATGCATACATATTATAGACAATAATAATAGAGTCAGGCATTTTGGAAGTGGGAGTGTGGATGGGGGAATACATGAGAAGGGAGGATTCCACTTCTTGGCCCTCCCACAGCACCCACTTCTGGTACTCAGGCAGCTCAGACCTCACCAGCCTCCAGAGCCGTGGGCCAAGGAACATGCTCCAGGCTGTAGGGCTCCACATGATGCAAAGGGTTAGTGGTTTGACAATGATGCTGAAACCAATAGCCAGTGGTATTTACTGAATCAGGGGATAAGGAAATTTCCATTTGCAGCACTCTGCAAAGAAACATAACAGCAACATCAGAAAAGAAAAAAAACAAAACAAAAACAACTCACCCAACAACCGAACTGTTTTGATGCACATTTCAGATCCCAGCACCAAAGCACAGGCGGGGCCAGAGGACCCACTGTCATTGGAAGAGCCCGCTCAGCAGCAAGGGCGGAAGCGAGCAGTTTCCAAAAAAGGGGAAGCTGCTTGGCAAAAGCAGAAGTGGCTTGTTTGCCAGAGGCCCCAAATCACCGACCTCAAACGGGAAAAACTTGACCTTAGCAAAATGCCCAAATGTATTGTGACAGCAGGAAAATTCACTCCAGTTCCTCAAAGTTGGTGGTTTTGGTCTTTCACAGGAAGAGATACCAATTTGTTGTCATAAACAAACTGAACTCTGGCATTTGCTGAGTTTCTCTTTTTTTCTTTCTTTCTTTTTTGTTTGTTTTGTCAGATTTTCCTACTGGCCATTCAAAAAAGAAATTCCATGACAGTTGTTGTAGGAGTAAGAGTGTAAGTCACTTTTTTCTCAGATAAAGAAATTCAGGCACAGGGAGGCAAAGTATTTAATAAAATTCCCGAATATTGTTGCTGAAGGGGCTGTGGAGTTGATCTGGTCACACCCATCATTTCATGGATTGGGAAGCAGATCCATCTTTGGAGTGTCATTGCCTTGTGAGGTTGAGTAATTCACCTAAGGCCAAAGAGTGGCAGCTCACTGAGGACTTCTCATTCTGTGTTGTCAAACTGGGCTTCCAACGAGGAACTAGATCTTACGCATCTTCCATATTCTCCTCACCATTAAAGGAGACATCCACTTGAAGCTGACTGAATTGAGTTTTCCAGCTGCCAACAAAAGATCAGTGCAGCCATCTCCAGCCTCTGAATCATCCTGCCATGTGAGGTGGATGGATGGTGGTAGGCAGAGGAGGCATTTTCCTTAGACAGAGGATAATGGACCAGGGTGGGTGTGACAGAGTGGAGGAGACTTCCTGGTTTTAGAATCAGACCACCTGAGTTCAAATCCAGGCTCAGGATGCTTCAGCTGAGTGGGACCTTGGGGTAGTTTACCTAACTGGGCCGATTACTTCTCTGAGCCTCAATTTCCACCTCTAAAATGTGGGAATGTCACCACAGTACATGATTCTAAAGTAGAGTAGATAACAGGTTACCCTTTTTGCCTACTGTAATTTCTTCCCTTTCTAAGATAAAGTAATATGTCAGCTTAACAATTTAAATAAACATGTAAATTTGTTGCACCTTTTCCTGAGGTGCCTCCTTCAATTAAAGAGCTCAAGAACTTTCCTAAGTATGGGGTCCATACCTCCTGGTTTATCCAGTGACACACTGTAAATGATTAAAAGTGCTGGGAATGGGCAGATACAGTCAGTGTAACGCCCTCCTCCTGCTTCCTTCTGCGGCTGTGTCAGGGGCTCCGTCATTCTGTGGTGACGTAGGAGCAGAGACGTGGGGCCTCAGCCTGCCTGTGTGGCCCTCACTGGCTCTGCCCACGCAGAGCCTCCCACTGCCCTCCAGAGCCCACAGTTTGGTTCCCATTCCTGGGCATCCTGGAGCCCAGTGGCGCCCCTCTCATATATGGCATGGGCCTGGGGACTCAGCGTGGAGGCAGGAGGAGCAAGTTCCCTGGATTAGAACACGCCCAGCCATTGCAGGGTTTTGTGTTTCTTTTCCTCCTCTGCCTTGGTTTGCTGCTATGACAAATACCACACAATGGGTGACTTGACAACAGGGATTTGTCTTACAGTTTTGAGGCTAGAAGTCCAAAATCTAGGCATCAGCAAGGCCTTGTTTTCTCCCCAAAGTCTAGCATTCCGGTGCTGCCTTGCCACAACCCTTGGGGTTGCGTGGCTTGCGTGTCTGCCTCCCGTCACACTGTGCGCTCTCTCCTTGCTCCTCCTGCGTCCTCTGACTTCTGGTTTCTTTCTGAGGCCTTCTCTAACTGACTGCGGCCAAGTTTCTTCTACTTATAAAGGACTCCAGTAATGCAGATTAACACCCACCCTGATTCCATTGGGCCACAACTAAAGAGGATCTTAGAAGACCCTATTCATAAATGTGCCGCACCTTAATTGACAACATATCCTCAAAGGGTCCTATTTACAAATGGGTTCATGCCTACAGGAACACAGATGAGATTAAGAACATGTCTTTGTTGGGGTACATAATTCAGTTGACCATATCCTCTATCTTTCACGGTCCTGTCGCTCTAGACATAGACACAAATAGGGGGATGGAGAAACTGAGGCACAGAGAGCCTGACACGTTGAATTTCCCTGCCAGTCTTCGTGCAGCAAGTGCGCACGGACTCTTGCAGGCAAGAGGAGCCAAGTTCAAGGAAAACAGTGCATTGCCAGCACTGCCTGAGTGCCCGGTGGGGGAGAGAAGACAGGTTAGCCAGAAACTTTCTCCAAAGAACACTTGATCAGAAAGTCTTTTCCATAAGCAGCTTGCCTCTCCAGGCTTCTCTGAAAGTTTGCCAAGGCAGTGGGAGTGTTCCTCCTCCTGTTCCTTCCCCCGAACGCAATTATCATGCCCGTTTCCATTACGGCCCTTTATTTCAGGATCACAAACAACTTCCTAAACAGTAATTAATTTTTACTCAGAACAGTTGGGAAGAGGAACGTGGGGGTTGGAAAGCTGCGCTCTAGCCTTACCTCCGCCGGCTCTTTGAGGTTAAGCCTGCCTCCGCCTCACTTTCCTCATCTGTAAAATGGTGTAAAGAAGCCAACCTTCTCTGCCTCATGGGGCTGTGAAAATCAGGTGAGATCACCTTGTAAACTTAATTTGAACTTCGTTTTTAAAGGTATTTAATAGTAGCAGTTTTGTTCTCTCTACTTCTAGATAGATTGCAAAGCTGAAGGCATTTATCCAAGGTTTCGTCTGCTCAGTGCACACAATCTGCCTCCCTCAGCCTCACGGTTACCTCTGGGGGTGCAGTTGGGGATGGTCTCTGTGCTGCCCCAGGCTGCAGGCAGTGGTGGGCCAGTAAGTTTTTTTTAACAACCTCTCTCGACAGCAAAAGCCCTGGCTTGTAGCTTTGCTGATTGCTGTGGTGTAAATCCTCCCATCATGACGGATTTCCCTGATGGCATTTAATGGGGTCAGGAAGAGAAGCTCCCAGTCAGCTCTGGGGAGCCAGCCAAGTCTACTTGCCCAAACGTGACCCTTCCAGGTGCCGACCTCACACAGGTATGCCTCCCTTTCTGTTGACCTGAAATCCCAGAGGGAAGAAGCATGGTCTGGAAGGAAGAGCCATACAGAAAGACTCTACTGTCTGGGCAGGGAGGAAGGGCTCTGGGTGCGGGTGGAGGGGCAAGCGTTACCAGCCCTCTCAGGGCACGTCAGTACTCCACAGCTGGGTAACCAGATTAGGAAGAAAAAGGGTGCTATGTCTTGATGACAAAACCCTGGGACAGGGGTTGAGGCTAGGGGTGCAGCCCTAGTAGGATGCTCCAAGGGGATCTCAGGCTTCCAGGACCTGCTGGAAGGACAAGTTCCTAGAAAAGGAGCCTCCAGAGAAGAGCCCAGAAGCTACTGTCTCATGGGGTTGTAGCTTGAAAAAAGAAAGAGTTGATAAAGGCGAGGGAAAGTCACCTAAGACAAATTTGCCTAATTGTAGTTTTCACCCCTGGCCAGTCCGTCTCACCTCAGCCAGTTAACCACACCCAGCCCTTGGCCAGAGGGAAAATTACTAGCAGCTTAGGGGCTCTCTTTGGAAGCTTTGTCAAGGAGAAGTATTTCTGCCAATAACAGCTCGGCAACACAATACAGCTGGTATCTGCTGTGTGCCCAGAATTATAGTAGACATCCAGGAGCCCCAGCTGAGGGCCATGATTTTCCTGCAAGGTCCTAGCTGTTTCACTGGGAGATTTCATAACCATTTAAACCTGCTTTCCCCTCTGGGCCTGGGTTTTGCACATATATGTACCTGAGAGCATTTCCTTAGCAATCCCCTCCCCAACCTTTTACCCCCGTTCCCACTTTTTTATTAGAGTCTTGGTGATTTCACTGAGAACAATCTAATAAGCAGATGGGGACTCACATGTGAGTCATTGGAACACAAGTCCCCTTGCCAAACGACTGGGTACTCGCGAAGCAGGCACCCACAGTCCTCGTCATCATATACGGACCATGCTTTACAGAACAGAAGTTTCAAACTTCTGAAAAGTGTAAATATGTAATGTGTATTAGAATGTGCTAAGTACTGAGTCCTAAGATGATTATAAGATTTCATTTTACAAAGATAACTGAATGAGCAATCACTTAGCTACTCGTACATGCAAGTGTACATACATACATGGCCTAAAACGCCCTCTTCTTTCAGAGTCCTAAGTCACTGTGTTGGGGACCTAAAAACTTCTCATGTACTGGACAGCTGTGATACCATATTTGGGGAAGAGCACTGGATTGGGGGTCCAGAGATTCGGCTTTTGAAGAGTTGTGAGATCTTGAGCCAGTCGTTTAAACTTCCATTCTCCCACTGTTTCCCTCACCCTCAGTTTTGGTATCTCTCTCCCTCTGTAATGAAGGATGAGGGGCCTTTCCTTTTTTTTTTAAACAAATCAATTTTATTAATACATATTAATAAATCATACAATTCATCCAAAGTGTACAAGTATACAATCAATGGTATTTGGTACAACCACATAGTTGTGCATTCATCACTTCAGTCACCATTACAGCATTTTCATTATTTCCATAATAATAATAATAATAATAATAATAATAATAATAATAAACAAAAAACCACCTTTCCTTTTTCATTTCCTTCCCACCTCCTATAGACACTTTACTGAGCTTTTTAAAGTCTCCCAAACATAAGTCAATCCTGATTATCTCTTCAGAGCGCAGACTTCTGGTAGGTCTATCACACTTTTCTCCTACCCAAAAGTTAGGACAGTGGTTCTCAAATTGACCACATTTGAGATTCTCTGGGTTAGGCATTTAAGAGAAGCTCGGAGGTTTTGTTTTTGTTTTTGTTTGTTTTTTGATTATTTTTACCGCCAAGTTGTTTGCTGCAGTGATGGCACAATTTTATGTTCCCGCCAACAATGTATAAGGGTTCCAATTTCTCTGTGTCCTCACTAACACTTGTTATTTTCTGGGTTTTTGTTTTTGTTTTTGTTTTTTCTAGTAATAGCCATTCTAGCAGGTGTGGAGTGGTAATATCTCATTGTTGGT
This sequence comes from Tolypeutes matacus, assembly GCA_026826555.1. Lineage (NCBI taxonomy): Eukaryota > Metazoa > Chordata > Mammalia > Cingulata > Chlamyphoridae > Tolypeutes > Tolypeutes matacus. The sequence continues at coordinate 33,905,896 of JAKSZT010000049.1, forward strand.
AATGGAGTTACAGTTAGGGCATGGGTGGGGAGAGAACTACACTATTACACTCATATAAATCTACTGTTTGCCAGATCCTTCCAAGTGCTTTCCATAGACTCTTTCCAATACCCCGATGAAGATGTACTGTTGTTGTCCCCAGAGTTACATATCTAGTTCAACATAGACTTATCTGCCAGATCTTAAGCCCTACAGTCTGGCCCAAGAGAGTGTGTGTGTGTGTGTGTGTGTGTGTGTATATTTTTTTTTTTCCCCAACAAAAATTTCATGAAACAATACTTATTCATTTATCCAACAATGTTTCTTGAGCATTTACTTTGTGTCAGGCCCTGTTTTAGATGCCTGAACTGTAACAGATGCACCCAGACTTGTAAATTGAGATGCAGCCAGTTCAGTAGCATCCTCAAGTAGAGCTTAGGGAGAAATGGCCCTAGAAGGAAATCTCACAGTTCATCTGTTCTCTGTTCTGAAGACATATTTCCACCTGAATTCTGAAGATTGATGAATCACTTGAGAGAAATTTATGGATCAGTGGCTTGTAAGTGATTTTTAAGCATGTTTAATAGCCCAGGTGCACTCAACTTCATCTTCTTTTCCTTCCCCACCTCCATCATTGCACTCCTCAGCATCTTCTGCCTCATGGCACCTTCCCCGCACCATCCACCAGCCCTCTTCTCTAGGTTTAGGAGCCATGCCATTACTTCTGACCTGAATTCTCTAAATAGTGTATCTGTCCGTCTTTATTGGCACCTGTCTTAGTTTACCAGAGCTGCTGGGACAAATACCATGCCATGGGGTGGCTTAAACAACAAGCATTTATTGTCTCATGGTTTTAAAGGCTATAGAAGTCCAAAATCAAGATGTGGGCAAGGCTGTGCCTTCCACAGGGTCGGTGTGTTCTGGTGATGGCAGTCCTCCATCAAAGGGTGCTGTCCTTGTCCTGTGGCTTTCTCTGATCTCGGGCTTCCGAATTTCCTCCCTTTACAAGGCCTCCAGGAATATGGATTAAGACCCACCCTGATTCAATCTGGCCTCATCTAAATAGGATCTTCAAAGATCCTACTCACAAATGAGACCACACCTGAACTAAACTAGTAACAGCATCTTTGAAGGGCCTGCTTCCCAATGCCTTCACACCTGTGGGAATGCAGATGCAGATTTAATGTGGCTTTTGTCAATCCCCAGCAGCACCTGCTATACACTTTACATCTTTTAGTTGAATTTTCACATTGGACAGATGAGGACCCCGAAGCTCAGATAGGTTAGGCACCTAGGCCAGGTCCACATCAGGTCAGCGTGATGCCGGTGCCCCATGGGTTCTGCTGGGCCACGCTGCAGAGAGAGAGCCCTAGTGCTGGAGGTACCCTGGGCTCATGCTGCAGAGAGCACTTTGCTCTAGGGAGGAGCTTCCAGTTCCTACCCTTGTACCTGCTACAGCAAACTGGCAGAAGCCACATAGACACTGGTATGTCACTGGGAGCTGGATTCTGTCTCCAGACATGTGCTCGTGGGTCAAGAGCCTGCAGAATAGGTTGGCGCTGTGATGAGGCCTGGCAGCCGCTTTCCCTTTGCCTGGGCTGGCCTGGGGAAACCGGGAGGGAGGCTGGGCTGGGCCAGCCGCAGGATACTGTGTGCTCAGGACCAGACTTTCCCCAGCACTGCTTCTGCCACCTTGTCAAGTAATTCCTTAGAGTCCCTGGCCGTGGCTGGGAGGAGACTAATATGCCATCCCTGGCAAATAATTCAGGTGCATGTCTTTTTAAAATACGTGTATTTTTCTGATTATAAATGTTAATACACAGCATAATACTGGGAGGGCTGCTGCCCAAATTCAGGGCACAGAGAAAGTCATTCCTCACATAATGCTCCCATTAATACCGGAGCCCCCACATGCATTAGGAGGGAGTCATGGCCCCTGCCCCAGGGGGCACATGCACAGCCTCCTGGAGCTCCAGAGAGCAACCTGCCTAGGCTTCCCTTGCTCAGGCCTCCCGGGCCCCGTGTTCTCACTGCCCAAGGCCAGCTTGCTGCCGCCTTGAACCTGGCACTCCAGGCCCCTGCCCAGGCTCAGTGCCGTGTTCCCAACAGGCAACGCTCTTGGTGCTTGGCGCTCTCAGGCCACAGATGGAGCTGTGCCCAGGGAGATAGCCAGAAGCTCCAGCCAGGAGCACCACACCAAACTGGGACCCGACTGCCCATCGCCCTCCTTCCCCCGTGGTTCCCCAGGCACGAGGCAACACTTCCTTTATACCCTCGGTCCTTTGTTGAAGGAATGATTCAGGTAGGTGAAGCATCTTGTAAACCATAAAGCAGAGTTGCAACATGAGTAAGCTTCGTAAACAGCCCACAGACGTGGGATATTCCTATACATAATAGGCCCTGTATAGGGGTTTGCTGAATGAGGTGAACAGATTCGGGGACGTCATTTTCTAGGTGGGGAAACCGAGGCCCAAAAAGGTTAGGGCAAGGAATTTATCCACAAGGCTGCAGAGAGCTCCTTTGGGCAACCCAGTGTGGGGATTCCAGCAGATAGGTGGGTTTGCCATACCACATTGCCTCTCTCTAAAGCATCATTTTATTTCTTCTTTATATTTTCTTTCTTTCTTCTGGTCAGCCTTGAAATTGGCTAATGACAGAGAAAACTGCTACCTCTCTGATTAAAAACAAAATCAAATCAACAGCAACTTTTTTTCCCTAGGTAGATTTTGGTCCAGTGTGTGTGTATGTGTGTAGGGGGGTGGGGGGTGGGGGAGGGTGGCAGATAAAAGCACTACTTGTTCCACTCAGAAGAGATAAAGAAATGGCCTGGTTAATGTGTCGGGTGGCTCCAAGTCTCCAGAGTTGGCTCCAGGAGAACCTGCTCTTTTTCTTGGTAATCATGTGTCCAGTGAGTCCAAGGGGATGTGTCCAGGAAGCCTGTTTGCTGGAGACCAGGTGACAGCCCTGGTAGCCCCAGCTGAACACTCCGTAGAAAGACAATACAAATGGCAGATGGCCTCCTCTCCTGGTTTCTGGGTTGTTGCTTGCAGGAATAGAGGAGCCACCTTGGAGGGAGAGGGAAAGGAAAGCTACCTCCGCTTGGTCTGTGGGCATCCTTTCTATTGCCCAAAGCCCAAAGCTCCCCTTCTCTGTAAGGACTTTCCTTGCTGACCTGCCCTCACGAATGTCTGCTTCTCTGACTCTAGTAGCACACTTGAAGCCCCTTATTAAGCACTCTGGAGGATTGTTGCAGGGGATGGGGGGATCTAGAGCTCAGGGGTCTCGTGGAAGTCTCGATTTGATTAGCTTTAGCACCCCAACTCCTGCCCCCCCACATCACCCCCCTCCTGTCACTGCTTCTCCACCCCCCCCCCCCAAATAATTCGATCCTATATGGACTGTGGTGACAGGGTCCCTTCTGAAGACTCTAGGATAAAGGGCAGCTAGCTAGCAACAGTGATTAATAGATGATTAGTGTCTTAAAGAGCAATTATAAAGGCGTTACTGCTTAAAGGCTCACTAGGAAAGAAGGTTCAGAAAAGAACAACATGTAGCTTTCAGAACCTTCTAAACTCTCTCTTTAGTTCTCCACCCCACTCCCCCCTTCTCAGCTTTATGATTGCCCCTTTTCCCAGTATGGCTCCTAAACTTTAAAAATATTATTTATTTTAACTGTTTCTGTATTAATGTGTTAATATACTTTTACTGGTAAATGACTACAAATGCCTTTGGAAAGCTGTTGGGACACAAATCATGAATGGGTGGACGTGGTGTTTCTGCGTCCTCATCTAGCCACTCTCTCCCTATGGACAACCATCCTTTCTCTCTCTCCCTTTTCTTCTGTAGTCTCATTGTCCTGCCCACATTCTCCCCTCCCCCCCACATTGGCCCCTTATTTGGCCCCAATATGAAATTGAAGCCCATTTCAAAATATTTGTGAAACTATATGAAGAAATTTAATTTTCTCTTTTTATTGAAAAAAAATATATATCTGTATCTCAACACCAAATCTGACTGATGTAAGTTGCTTTCTTTCGTAGATGATGAGGGGGTAAGGAGATGGAAGAAGTTCTTGGCCCCTGATACAAAAGGCTTTTGCAACTCCACCCTAACTGTGAGTCACAGAATTTCACACTTTATAGCACAGTGTGTTTTTCTCACTGATTTCCTTTCTTTTTTCTTTTTTTCTCAGAAGGTACTGGGGATTGAACCCGGGACCTCATACATGCAAAGCAGGGTCTCAACCACTGAGCTACACCCACTCCCCAAGAACTGTAGACTCTTTTTTTCTTTTAATTATTATTTTTTTTCTTACTGATTTTCCTGTGTGCTGATGTTATCTCTCCAACTAAAAACAAAGATCCCTTGTGGTAGAGACTGCCTATAGTCTTGTACCCCTCATAGCCCGCAGGGCAGGGCTGGGCTCCATAAATGAGATTCAAATTGAATTTAAGCAAACAGTAGCCCCAAGTAAACATTGGCTGGTTGGTCGAGTGGCCCTTGTTGGGGCATCTAAGCACCGAGATGAGCCAGGACCCTTGAACATGGAAGAATCTACTTCCGCTGTGTCTGGTGCTTTGGAAGATCCAAGAACCCAAATAATTCCGAGTCTCACCCCTTTGTCATCTGTGAATTTGTCACAGGACCTTAACACCAGAAAGCCTACCTGGGACGCCTGGAGGGCTGTTCCCCGGCGGGAGGGCAGAGGGCCTTGGCCTCGTGCCCCTGGCCTCAGCATTGGAAGTGGCTCCATACTGGAAAAGGGGGAGGAGGAAGCCTGGGTTTATCCCTCCAGGTAAAGGTACTAGCCTTGGGGTCAGCTTTCCTCCTTCTGGGGACAAGGAAGAATTGGCCAGCGCGAAGGGACTTGACCCCTGGTTCTGCCTGCTTGGTCCTGTGCATCTTTAGGGACAGCCTCGTTCAGGGAAGATGCCAGTGTTGTGCTGACATGAGCTCTTACCACAGCATTGGCCCGAAGCCCTCGGTGAAGTCCCTGCCTTATCCTCTTGCTTCCGACCCCAGGGCAGCTCTGCTGGTTGTCTCCATTCCTAGGGGGAGCGTGTTCATGGACAGTCTTATGCTGGTGCTGGCGGTGGGGGAAGGGCGGAAAGGGGGTCCCTACCAGCCCCTGCTCCCTAGAAGCCCCTCAGCCTCCTTGGGGAGAGATGAGTCACACAAAATAAAAGAGAAAACATGGTACAGGGGAAGGAATGATCAAAAGGCATGTGACTGAGGACAGGCCTCATGCTATGGGAAGCTGCCATTGATGTTCATTGTGACCAGATCTTGCTGGTATAAAGCAAGAAGCCAGTAGGGGTCTGAATGAGTTACGCAATATGACATGCCCTGGGCCCTGTCCCTTTCCAAAATTAGACCAGTCTGCTGGCAGTGCAGCCCGGAGCACGTCAGCCTCTAGAGCAGTGAGTTCAGATTCTTCTCATCCCAGCGTCCCAGTTTTAGGATGTCTCACTGGGTTGTACATCACTCCTGAAAATAACAGTCTGCATTGACCACAGGGACCTGCTTTCAGCACACCCCATCCCCCACCCCCAGTCTGAGCTGCTCCTGGCCTCACAGGGAGGCAGTGCTCAGCCCTGGCTGCCCGTTAGAGTCACCTGGGGAGCTTTTACAAGCTCACAGTCCCTGTGTCCTAACCCAGACCTCCTAAAGCTCCATCTCCGATGAGGGGGCTGGGCTCTCCCGTGGTTCTTTCTTGCAGCCAGGGTAAGGAAGCACTGGCTTAGAGGCAGGTCCTTGAGGAAGTCTCTAGGCAGGGGTTGCAGCCTGTTCATGCTTCTCCGTTGCCCAGGGCTCCTTGCGAGCTCCACCCAGCTCTTCCCAGCATCCCTGGAAGAACGCTGACTTCAGAAATAATGCTGTGCCACTTACTAGCTGTGTGATGTCAGCCCACTTAAGAGCCATGGTGGTGAGACTCACAGATGTGCACAGGGCCTGGCAGAGTAGGTGCCTTTAGAAAGGGCAGCTTCTCCTTCCCCCATTTTGTATTTCCCTTCATGTGAACCCCTGTAGACTTCCCACAGTCTCTGGGCAAACTGAACCCCAAGGTACCATTCAATAGCTAAGTCTCTGATATTTACTCATTTTAAATGTATTTACTTTTTCTCTGTCTGTCCATGCAGCAACCTTTCCTTATCTAGCAAGTGATTAAAATTTAAGTATATATATAGAGATGCGAGGTGTGTGTGTGTGTACAGCATCCACTCCTAAATGTGTCATATGAGTTCAGTTGCTGCGTTTCATATTTATTTTTTAAAAGGCTTTAGCTCCTGGACAAAAAGTCCTTCCTAATTATATGGTATTGTGGCTGCTGGAACTGGAATTAAATTTATTTTAGCTCGCACTATTGGAGTCAGGACAGCTTGATCTTAGTCTGTGCATGTCCATGAAATGCTGGTTTTAAAATTTTACAGGCAAGTGTTTGGCACTCTTTTAAAAGGCTCTCAGACTTAGAACTAAGTAGTGTAGCATTAAGTGCCTTCAAAGGGGTAAGATGGTAGACAGAGAAGCAAAAATAGTTTTTTTAAAAGTTTTTTAATGGCACAGTAAGGGAGCAAAGGGACTTTGTCAGGATCCTGGTTGTAGCCCTGCTATTCCCCAAACATTGTGCCCTGGGCACAACCTTAAGCCCTCGGGACCTGAGGAGACATTTTCCAGGGTCCCTTCTGACTCTGATGTGTCTATATTCTGAAAAGTAGTCCTTGGTGTCCGCTGGGGGTGTTCTTACCTGCTCTTTTCAGGTGGGCTGTTTAGCCCTGCAAGCTCTGCTGCCTCCATGCACACTGTGCAGCATAAACAGGTACAATCTCGTGATTGCACCCACTCGTGATAAATTGAAGAGCAGAGGTTCGATTTGCTCCAGGTCCCAGAGCTGGAGGGAATGAGTTGCAGAGCCTTGATGCACATCACCCTCCTAGGGGTGCTGGTGGTGAGCTCGTGGGAAGTACTGGTAGGGTCGGAGGTGCAGGGCCACAGAGCCCTCTGCCTCCTACCCGGGCATTACCCACCTGCTCCCCACATTCTCTGTGTAATGTTGTTGTTGAGCAGAGAACGCACTGTAAAATTGTGAAAGAGTAAACTTTTCTACCCTGTCACAAGTGGAGGCTGACAATAGTCACCAGGGACTGTTTAACGTCTAGCAAAGAAGGTGTCCAAAAGACCATGGTGAAAATTAAAATTTCTGTAGAGAACAGACGGGAGTACCCAGCAAACACCTAATTTTCATGTAGAAAGATTTTGTGGCTACCCTGTGGGAAAACATTAACCAGAAGTGAGCTGAGTTCTCATGCAGTTCCAGCAGTACAATACTGTTGAGCAAGTCCCTAACTTCTCTGTCGTAATTCCTCATCCTCAGGGGAAGGGTATTGGACTAGAATGATCTAACCACTTCTTACCATCTCCACTGCCTCCACCCTGATCCAAGCCACCACTGTCTCTCACCTGGAGCATTGCAGTGGTCTCCTGACCAGTTCCCCAGCTTCTGTCCTTGCTGCCAACAGTCTACTCTCAACAGGGCAGCCAGCGTGATCATGTTAAAACAGAAGTCAGGTCATGTCATCCTGTGCTCAGAACTCTCCAATGGCTCCTTGTCATTTTTAGAGTATAAATCATAGTCCTTACAGTGGCCCAAAAGGTCCAAAAGAATATGATCTCGTCCTCTCTCTGACCTCATCAATTACTCCAGCCCTACTGGCCACTGTACTCTTCCTTGAACTAGTGGGGCCTTATCCTGCCTCAGGGCCTTTGCACTTGTGGTTCCCTCTGCTAGAAAACTCATTCCTGAAAGAATTCCACCTGATAAAGTAAGGAAAAGACACAGTTCCTCACCTCAAGGGAAAATCTCATTGCCTTCTCCCACAGTCACAGCACTTGTCTCCTTGTTCACCCTACCAATCTCCTACTCATTCAGCATGTTTTGGTTTCCTGCTTTTTTGCTTTCTGCAAGACTAGGGCTATGGTTCATCCATTCATTGCACTGGTATCAGTGACCTGAGCTGCACTGGTGATGCAGTATGTTGCTTCTCTTGGGCATGACTAAGCCAAACACATTGGGTGGCCTTTTCACTTGCGCACACACACACAACATGACTTCCATGTGTAAATTAGGACATAGTAAGGAGGGTGCCTAAGCATACACCCAGTATGGCCCAGATGCAAACATGTTTGCCACCTGCAGTGAGTCCAGTAGTGTATAGATGCTAACACACACACACACACACATATACACATCAACTCACACACCCTCTAGCATATACACATACAGGTGGGAAGACAGTGCTAGGGTTGGAGGGGCTTATGTTGCTAAGAGCCAGTGCCTCCATCCAGGAAGATTTCCCTGGGGAAATTGTGGGCAGGTGGCCAAGCAGCTGGCCTTGTGGTGCCCAGCTGTGGGTTCAACTGGGCAGGCCTGGCAGGACCTTCTGGGGAATGGGGGTGAATGGAAGGTTGTTTACCTGAGAGAAGTGGACCAATAACCACTCCAGCCAAGAAAGTAAAACAGTATCATGTGGAAAGGGCATAACCTAGGTTCAAATTCTGATGCTGCTACCTACTAGTTGTGTGACCTTCAGCAGTTTGTTTCCTTCGGCCTCAGTTCTGAGTCCGTTAAAAGAAGATAATAATATCTACCTCGTAGAGGTGTTGGGTGATTAGATAAAACCTTGTCTGTTAAAGCTCCTGGCACTCACTTGCACTTGCAGTCCTTGCTCCCCCACTCCTGGTGCTTCCTGGCCCTCCTGGGGCTGCCTGAACTGGAACACAGGAGTTGGTGAGGAGGCGTGGCCGGTGGGACCCTGTTCCCAACACAGCAGGACCAGCCTTCAGAACTGACTTGGACACGGCAGGATCGAGTGTCCTCTGCAGAAAAGCGTGGTTTTCTTTTACATCAGCCCCAAATGGTAAAGACATACACTGATAGAGAAATGAACCTGACAAAGACAGGGGAAACTAAGTTCTTATAATGGAATTATTCTCAACTATTCTGAGCATGTCTTTCTAAACAGAACTCTGGTCCGTCCTTTTGAAAAGAGTAACTTCCAATGTGAATGCCTCAGAATATATTCGTTTACTAGGTTTGGATTTTAGCCTATCGATTTTCACAAAATGAGGTTCCCTATCTCTAAAAGTACTTGATTACAGTACTTGATTTAGCCAAAAGTATGGCTCAGGTAATCTTCTTGGGTGTACTTTCTCATTCCCCTAGAAACATGAATCATTTAAAGACTGCTCTCAATGACACTGTCGTTCACATTCTATGAATTGAATTGCCACCTATTTTGGACTTGGTCTTAATTTTTCAAGGTCAGCCCTGCTGGGTTCTGCTGGGCATAAACCTTGTTATTCCCAGACTACATTTAGTTAGTGTTATAATAATGATCTCCTGCCATCCACCTGTTGCCATTCTTCTCTCCTTTATGTTTTTTTTTTAACCTCATAAATTGAAACTAAGGTGATGCTTGCAGTCTTACTTCCTGACCTCAGGTAACTTCTTTGCTATAGATTGGCCCTTCTGTCATCCCTGCCTGCCTGGACCTTGTCAGTAGTGGAAGACATACTGGGGCATTTCGTTCAGGCATGTTGTAGGGTCATAATTCTTTTTTTTTTTTTTTTTTTTAGATTTTATTTATTTATTCATTTATCCCCCCCTTGCTGCTTGTGCTCGCCGGGTCAGCTAACCACGCCGTGCAGGCGGGCCCGCCCCCACCAGGAGGCCCCGGGAACCGAACCTGGGGCCTCCCATATGGTAAACGGGAGCCCCACTGATGGAGCCACAGCCGCTTCCCTAGGGTCATAATTCTTGCTTTCGGTGCATGTTCTGTGCCCTGGAAGCCTCCCAGGACATTCTTGCCCTCGGGCCCATTTGGGGAAAGGCACAGCCAGAAGGCCATGAACTTTTCCCTCATTAAGGACTTATTTTGTTATGCCAGTTGGATAGTGGGCATGCTTTGATGCCAGCACCCCTTTTGCCCCTTTATGAATGCGTTCATCACAGAGGGGTATTATTTCCCCCAATTTGCCCCTACCCCCATTAGAAAGTTCACTGAAGTCAGATGGAGCTTGTGGCTCATGGAAAATTTTGGTGTCAGAGCCCCTTTTGGCAAAGGGTTCTGCAGGAGCAAGTGCTTGTCTTCCTGCCTCCCAAGCCCCTTCAAAGCCTGCCTCTCCACCTAGGTGGAAGATCTGGACCACGGAGGATGGCCAGGGCTCAGCTGCAATTTAGGGAAGCTTGGCAGACATGCCTGCTGCCTCCTGCTCTGGCTCCCCCTGCTTCCCTCTGTGAATGCAGATGACCTTCAGTGCCAGGAGTTTTCTCTCACCCAGACCACTGTAGTGACCTTCCCTGAGATCTCCCTGCTTCCTTGCACTCTCTAGTTCATTGTCTGAACATGGCAGACTGCACAGATTTTTAAAATTATTAATCCGATCATGTCTTGCTCCTGTGATGTAAACCCTTCCCATTACCTCTCCACCCAAATCACCAAATTCTGCCTCAGTGCCTTTGTACTTGCCCTCCGCTCTGCCGGAGGCAATCAGGTCTAGTGGGTATAGTTTTTTTTTTTTAATGTGGTTGACTCCACTATTGAGGTGTCAGTTCAAAAAGTCATCTCAGAGAGGCCTTCTCTGACCACCTAATGGAAAGTATTTGTGCCTACTCCCACTGTTCCATTATACTCATTATACCCTATCTGTCCTTTATAGCTCCTATCAAAATGAAATTAATTTTTAATTTTATCATCAGCCCCCCCATAGGATATCAGCTTCATGAAGGACACTGTCTATCATTTCATTTCTGTATCTTCCATGACTGGTACACAGTAGGTGTCAATAAATTTTCATCGAGCAAGTAAACAAGTGAATGCCAGAGACCTCTAACATTTATCCTGCCCATCCTCCTTCAAAATACTAACTATTCTTTAAGAGAGGAAGTAGGTATTTTGGAAGAAGCACTGGGCTAGTCTTAGAACAGTCTCTTATCTAAAGGGCGTGGCACCTAAGTGAACTGGGTCATGTAATATGGGATTAGGGACATTATAAGACTTCACTGTTCTAAAACTTCACTCCCTCATTAGCTCCTCTCCCCTCTTAATGGCTTAAAAAGGCCACTATTCTACCTACCCGCCATAGGTAAGGGTCTTCCAAAGGCCTCTGTAAGATGCGTAATTATTATCTAGAGGAGGGAAGAAAGGCCTGATGGGACTCTCCCCCAGAGGGGCACTCACCCCTCATTTTCCTCGTGTGATGCCCTAGATAGCACCTGGGAAATAATGGAGTGCCAGCCCCATGGGAACAAGCCACATTTCCACACTTGTCCTCACGGGCATGCTGGGTGGGGTTCGGGTCAGTGTCGGTGTTTATGAGCATGTTTCCACTGTGGAATGGACCCGAAGGGGGGCTGTGGAGTTCCTGAGGGCTGCTGGCAGCCATGGGGATGGGGCCCTGAGGGAAGGTAGAGGAGGTGGCCACATTTTGCCCTCCTACCCCTGAGTGGCTTCTCAGGCTCCCTGCTCTTGACACCTTTCCACAAACCTCTCTTTCAGTCGGGCAAACTTATGATAGCCTCTTTATACCTCTTTCAGTGAACAAATATTTATTGGGAATCACTGTATGCATGGGAAGATACCATGGGAGATACCAAGAAGTTAGCTGTTGCTTCTGACAATCAGGTCTAGTGGGTATTCATTTTTTTTAACTTTTTACTTTCAAATAATTTCAAATGTACCAGAAAGTTACAAAAATAATACAAACCCTATACAAAGAACTCAAACATACCCCCTTCCCCTCAGATACCCAGATCCACCAATTTTAACATTTTCTGTATCACTCTGTCTGTCTGTCTGTGTAGGGAGCATAAATTTGTATATGGTACAAAAACTATCTTTATGTGTGTGTATGTATGTATTCATTCATTCCATTAAAATTAGTAACCTACTTTTAGCCCATTGGTTGAGAGGACATTCGGTTTCAAGCATTCTGGCAGGGACCTCCCCTGCCGTCAGGCCCCCGAGCATTCTGGGCCTTCAGCCACCTGGTGGCACCCATATTATTATTGTCCAAGCTTTCGCTGTTTCTCAGTGATGAGTGAGTCTGATGCTCCCCAGGCAAGCCTGGGCATGAGCATTTTGCTAAGTGGGGGGTCCAGATATCTGCTATCGTTCTCTCTGGATGCCATAGTAGCCAGTCCCCTCTGAGACCTTAGCCCTTCTGAGGATGCTGCCCTTTCTCTCTAGCCTCTTGGTTTGGGGGAAATGCCCTCAACACTTCCCTCCTACCCAACAGGCAGTCTAATCCTGCCAGGATGCTTACAGATAAGGGAGGCGAAATGTCTGCCCCGAGGCAGCTTTGCAGACTTGGGGAGCATTTTGAGTCTTGACTCATAAACTCAAAAAGGTGTTTCTGTGGCCCACACAGCACTTGAAGTGCTTCTTGTGTAGGTGAGAGGAAGTGGCCTCTGTCCTGTGTGGGCTGCAGGAAGTACTGTTTGATGGTTAGCACGGAGAGGCTGTCCTGTCGGCCTGGCTCTGGGTCAGGCACAGAGTTGCAAGCCTAGAATGACGAATGGCAAACTGGTTCACCTGTCAGCTGGCCTCGGCTGTCCTGCACAGTATGGAGGTGTTTAAAAAAGTGGAGGTGGGAAAGGTTCTGAATGTTTTAGATCCTTGAACAGAAGGAGTCTGTCCTACTTCTCTGTCTAAAATGAAATCCTCCAGTAACCTCTATTCTGTAATGTGCAATGCATGGGTCAGTCCAGACCCCATACCAGCTGATGTCGCTAATGAGAAATCAAAGCCACCCCATTAACAGGTGGCCTCACAGTATGTGTGTCTGTAACCTGAGCCTCTCCAGGCAATCTGGGAAATAGTGTGCTGGCCTCCAGCCCTCTCCCTCCCCTGCCCCCTTCCTCAGGACTCTTGCCTGCCCTTCCCCAGCCCCCTCCCGTAGTTCCCTTTCCTTTCTTTCCTATCAAAAGATCCTGTGGGAAGGAGCTTACAAACCAATGAGTAACCTAGGTGACAGGCTCTCCCTTCGCTACTCTTTTTTCTCTTATCCTCACTGTTCCTGCAACCTGGAGCTTGCCTTCTCAGAGGATGCACCCACACTGGCCCAGAAGCCAGGCCCACCCGCCTTTCGCCTTTCTTTCCTTTTTTTTTTTTTTTTTTTAAGGAGGTACTGGGGATTGAACCCAGGACCTCGTACACAGGAAGCAGGCGCTCAATCATTGAGCTACATCTGCTCCCCCACCCACCTTTCTTGAGGTGAGTAAAGTTGGCTGAAGAGGGCTTTTCTTTACTGAATTAGTTGGGTTTACTGGCATGGGCATCTGTTTTGTGTCCTCACTTAGCTACTTCACTTCCTCGCATCTCACAAACCCTCTTGGGATGGTGCAGCCCCATTCTCTCTTCTCCATCTATTCCCTGGCCATCATCTCACTGACTCCTCTTGTTCTGTCCTCCTCTGAGTTTCCTCAGCCCATTCCCTCTTTTATGCCCTAATCCTCCAAGCACCTTGGCCTTCCTAGCTCACTGACTGAGCCCCTTTCTTAAGAAAAGAGAGCAAATCTCAAGTCACCACTTGAGCTGCTGACACTGGCCGCTGGTGGCCTTTCTTCTCTGCAGACCAGGATGGGCACTTTCTCCTCAGATTCTGGGACCCCAGGGCAGGGGGGTGGAGCTCTGATCCCAGCGTGGAGAGGAGATGGAAACAAAGACTGAGGTTGGTTCTCACTTAGTGTGACTAATAAAGTACATATTGCCACCCAAAGATGAAGTTTCTTCTATGCCCCTGTGCCACCCTATCCCCTGAAATATCTGATGTACAGAAGAAATTCTTTCTCCTATTCCTGTCATGCTGAGACTATTTTTTTGTGAACACATGCTCTGATCTTAATATGCTGAGAGCATTTGTGTCCCCCCTGTCCTGGGTCACATCTCCAAGTATCTGACATGGAGCTGTGAGGAGCATCCAAGTCCATTCTCCTTCATTTTCAGGGGGTTGGAGTCGGTTGGGGAGGGGGATGTCTCAGTTGCCCCCACCGTAAAGTCATGTACGTGAAGGTATAAACAACTAGAAAGGCATTGCTGAATTTTCTCTCAGAAAATTTTGCATTTTCTCAGAATAAAAATGAAATGCCCCAAGAAAGATGAAATATCCAAACTACAGACATGGGGAAATTTTGTTTCTGAAAGACCAATCTTCTCATTCCCTGAAACACACTTCTGAGCTACTAACTCAGGGCAGCACTGAACCAGACTTCTCGAGTAGAGAGGCCCAGAGGCCAGACAATATAGGATCCATTAGCCAAAGCCATTCCTAGGCATCACCTTCTCCCTGGGATGGGGTGCGGCTCTTCTCAAGGTGACAGAAAGGAACGGAGATCTGCTGATGTGACTTGGAAGGACCTTTACAAACTGAGATGACATTGAGGACATCCCATACCATTGGGTCCAGTAGACAGGAGACCATATACACTGGCATAATATATGGCCTGGGCTAAATCTCTGAAACTCAAGGCTTCGTCTCCATCTTCTGTAGAATGTGAAGGCTGGACTAGTAGATCCAGAGAACTGCTTAAGATGAAAAATGTCCATGACTTTGTGGTTAGCCGGCCAACACTCAGGGTGTTGGGATGGAAGGTAGGAAGGGCCCGAAGCTCGCCATATGCAGTAACCACAGAGGTACTGGAATCACCAGGGTGGTATCCCACACAGGGGAATCTGGCTGCCCTAGACACTCTGACAAATGGGGCCTTGGCAGGAGAAATCTGTGGCATGGGGAAAACATTCTGGAAAAAAGAATACCTGTGACCAATGGTTTGGCTAGATGGTCAGGGACTTGGAAGGAGCATGATTGGAAAATTGGTGATAAGGAAGTCTGGGGGGAAGAGATGTGTGGGTAGACTTCCATGAATGGGAAAAAAATATGAAGATATTTGTGTCCCATGTGAGTGCTCACTAACAGGTGACCTCAGCAGAGGAGGATTTTAGTAATCAAGTGCATAGGATGACCCGTTCTGTGAATGCCAATCAGACTCTTTCCCCAGGCACTCCTGTCATCACCCAATGGACTCATCAACAAAGTGACCATGAGAAACCTCGTTTGGCCACCTAACTGGTGAAATAAGTAATAAACTCACTCATAGGACAGATCCCAAATACTTCTTACTTCTGAGCTTCAAGCAGAGAGCAGCCAGAAGAGGGGACCTTGATTAAAGTTTCTATACAATACTATAGTGGTACTATTTTTTTCCCTTATAGTTGATAAAGGTCTTGGGGCAAATATTTTGAGACTATGCTAATATCCTATTTCTAAAACTTTTGCTAAGAGTCAAAGCTATACAAAAAGGTATACTCAGAAAAGTGTTCCTGCCTCCTCACACCTACTACCCTGTTTCCTTTCCTTGCTCCTTGCCGGGGTGGGGGGCGGCAGGGGGGGTTGTCACAGAAAAAAGTTCAGAGTGGACTCACTGAGCTGGCAATGTTGATTAATGTTGGTCACACCTGGTGCACCTGGATCCACCTGAGATTCCTCCTCGGATTCATGGTGAGCTCAAACTCCACATTCATGTTGTCCTGGATCATCGTTACTCTAGGAATTTTCTGGACTTGATGCAAAGGGAGAATGAAGCAGAATGAGGGAGGGTCCATGGCTGGGCATTCACCTGTCCATTGTATCAGCTATGGAGCTGGAACCCAGGACAGGCTCCTTGTAACAATCTGGGGAGATGCAGCACCAGTAGATTCCCTGTGATCCTTCTATGGGTGCCCACAGGCAAGTCCAAGGTCTGGAGTTGGAAGCCCTGCCAGAAAAGTCTACATCAATCCAGTTTTTGTTGTTGTTGTTGTTTTTTAACCTAAGGCTATATAAAAAAAATTTCTATTGGGAAAAGCTGTGCTTCCATCCAGGAACTGGTATATTTTCTCCTTATGGAAAGTAAGAACTGTGTAACTCATTGGGTTTTCCTTCTTGGCCTATTGCAGTGGCTTGCAGCCTTGGCTGCATATTAGAATCACCTGAATGGCATTTAAAATTCCCAGTACCCAGGCTGAGCCCCAGATCAATTAAATCAGAAATGTAGGGACCCAGGCATCAGGCTGGCACTTGTTTGTTTGTTTGTTTAACTCTCAGGTGATTCCAATGTGTATCCAAGGTTAAAAGCCACTGATCTGCAGGAAGTTTCGGGCCAAATGTATAACCTGACTTTAATGTTCTCACCTGCACACTTGCTTTTTCTATTTCTCTGGTCTCAAATTTCCATCTTAAATTTTCTCTGATTCTGATTTCCATTGGCTGATATGCTTTAAGGGGCCTTTGGTTTAAACATGGCCTTTTATGACCACAGTCTCTGCCATAATGTACATTTGCAATGATTGGAAAACATCCTGATGAATGAATAGATGAATGAATATAGTAATTAAAAAGCTGGAAACAAAATTGAATTGTAGTGGTGTTTTATTTGTCTCAAAAGTATTTTATGAAAAACAAGTTTGATTATAGAAGGAAAAAGATAAATGGAGAATTTTATGGGAATTCTAAAGAGGCCTTCTAGACATTCTAAATATATTTAAGGATGTGGTGACCCTGGTATTCATGTGTAATTTCATTGTTAAACTTTTTATTTTCATTTTAAGTAATTATTATATATATATATATGTGAACATGAATCCCTAGTTCTATTCTTATTCCATGATTAGGTTCAATTTTTACCTTATAAATGAAACAAAGAGTAAGGAAGGGAAAGGTGGGAGGGAATTTCCTCAGTTACCAAAAAACTGAAAAATAGAAAGGGAAGAAGAAATAGGTGAAATTAATTGAGCTGAAAGTCTGGAGACAGAGAGAAAATGTGTGAATGGGTTTGGAGGCATGGGTTAGGGAGAACGTCTGTGTAGGCACAAATGCGTGCAAACCTCTGGGGAAGGGCAGACAGTCTCTGCCTACTAGGGGGACCAGCTGCCCAAGTTTGCCCGGGACTGGGGTGGGGTGGGGGGCTGGCTCTCAGGATGTCAGACTTTCAGTTTTAAAGCCAATAGTATCAGGCAAATTGAGCCTGGCTGGCCATCCTAACTTCTGATTACTAATTTTTGTTTGGAGGCAATTGGAACCAGAAAAGAGGGATAAAGAAGTTTCAGGATGGGACAGGAAGTTTGACCTAGCTATAAGTGAAATGAATTTAAAGCTCCAGTGTTTATAATGCTAGGTAGACCTTCATCTAATCCATTTATTTTAAGGCAGAAAAATAGCAAGTGAGTTTAGGGTAAGTTACACTGGGGTAACAAATGACCCCCAAATCTCAGAGATGTACAATGACAGAAGCTTCTCTCTCCTACTACATATCCATCATGAGCAGCTGTGTCTCTTCTCCACGTCTGATTTATTTTGGAAGCCCAGGCTGAAGGCACGATCCCTATCTGGGTCACGGCCATCAGAGGGACAAGAGAGTGGTATCAGACTACACAACGGCTCTTAAAGCTTCCACTTGGAAGTGGCTCACATCACTTCTGGGAAAAGCCACATGGCCAAGCCTGAGGTCAGTGGGTTGGGGTTATATAACCCTCCTAAAGGAGGGCTCCACTGGGAGGCCACTATGATTTCATTACACATTCACTACAAAATTTAAATAACACCAGCTAGAGTTTATGACATATCACTGTTTCTAATGTTAGCCACGTCTTAGGACTACATGCAGTCATCTGCAATATATTTCACAAATCTCAATTTTAACACAAGCATAATTCAAGCTTATATATATCTTCTTAGAATATGGATGTCAGGAAACAGGCAGAATGACACATAGGCAGGGAAAACAAAGTAGAGCAAAATGCAGCCTGAATTGGGACCTCTGATCTTAGCCAGCTGTGAAGCTTCCAGGAAAGAAGCTTTGTAACGCATACAGTGTGAGTATTCTGGACCAAGGGTAATTTCCTGCATTACTCTTGAAGAATTAAACTCCAAGTGATTACTTCTTAGTTCAAATCAGAATTTGAAATTCCCTTTTTAAAGGGAAAGCTCAGATTTCTGATTTCATATTTCCCATCTCAAAAGGCACCTTATATTTTGACTCTACAAATTATAGCATGAAATAATTGCATGGCCTTGAGTGTGTCATTTATGCTTGTTTCCACATCTTTAGCATGAGATAGCTGGACTATACCAATGGTTCAAAATCAGGGCAGTATCTCAGTCACTCGGTTTTTAGCCCCATAAATTTTTATTTCAGACTGCCGTTTTTGGAAAAAGTGCCCCCAGATGATCCTGATGTTCCCTGCAGGCTAAGAACCACAAGAGGAGAGATTTAGCCAGGGGTTGATTTGACCTCCTTTCCAACTCCCATCCATCAGGAATGGCCCTGGGCCCCACATCTCTAGGTTCAACCCTGGTGCAGAACCATAGGGTCAGACTTAGGAGAAGCAAACTGAGGGTGTTATTTCTTCCCGCCTCTCTCTCTAACCTCTGATGTTGTAGAATAGACAAGTTTCAGTAGGAGACGAGGCACATGATAGTCAGATAGTTCAAGACTCCTTAAGCTGAGACAGAGGTTCCGTCTCCTTGGCTCCTACTCTCTTGTCTCCAGACTAACATGGCAGAAGTGTCTGCACCCACCCACCATGTGCCTGGCACATTCTACATTGATGTTCACATTAGAGAGCTTTACCATGGCCTGAGTCTTCTCCTGGCTGTTCCACTTGTCCCTTCATTTCCTTTACATCCTTCAGATGTCCTTGTCTTCGTCAATAAGCCCAGTGATGATGTTGATGCTTGAGGTTCTTCACACCAAGGTGTCCCATGGTGATGTGGACCCCCAGTAAAGTCACTGCCCTCTGCTTTGTCAGCCTCACCTGTTGCAGGGAAACAGCGATGGAGTTCTCTTAACAAGGCAGCTCTGTTAGGTACTCCCCACACACAGTAATTAGCCAACAGATAATGAGCTGGTTGGTCATAAACCTGTGGATGGCATTCAGATTCCCACCTTTGCTCACCTTTGCTTCTTCCTAGATTAGAGGAAGGTAGATTAGAAGCATCCGGAACGTGGCCAGAAGCTTCCAAAAGGCAAAGTGAGAGCTGATAGTGAGGGACCGGGCAGACAGTAATTATTTGTGAACAGACCATTTGATTTACAGAACCTCACCCTGGGCTATCTAATACTACTAGAAAAAAAGCTCAGTAGTTTGGGGAATTCAGTGAAAGAGCAAACTAAGCCCTGCATACCCTGGAATCTCCACCACCACCACCACCACCACTGTATTAAATAACTTTTAATAAGTGACAACTAGTCTTCAAGGCAAGGGTGGTGGTGGGAGGGAGGTAGCAAGAAGGGGACTAAAAACCAATGATGCCAGGCCCGATACATATGTTGTGTCATTTGAAAATGGAGCCCAGTGAAGACTGTAAGTCTTAGTCCCTTTTACAGATGAAGGAATTCTAGGTCAGACAGGGTAACAACTAGCTTAAGCTCGCAGAACTAGGGAGCATAGAATAAGACTCAGACTCTGGTTCTAGAGCCAGTGGGTTTTCCACTGTGTAGCACTGCCTCAAGAATGCAAGGAAGTCAGCCGCAAAAGACCCACATACTGAATGGTTCCATTTATGTGAAATTTCCAGAATAGGCAAATCCAGAAAGACAGAAAGGAGATTAGTGGTTGCCTGGGGCCACGGGCATGGGAGAGCAATGACTGCTACAGGCTGTAGAGTTTCTTTTGGGGGTAAAATTGATTGTGCTGATGGCTGCACAACTCTGAATTCACTAAAAACCATTGAATTGCATGATAGGTGAATTATATCTTAATAAAGCTGTTTTAAAGAAAGGAAAAAAGAAGACAAGGAGGAGTATAATATATTGAGAGACTTCTTTTTAAATTGTTAAAATGTTTTTAAAGTTTTAGTGTAAGTCTTAGCGTTTATTCTGTTTTTAGAAAAATTCATTGATATGGAATCCCTTTAGCCAACAAAACCTCGTAAGTGTATATTCTTGTTCTCCTTGAGCTTCCCAGATAATGGGGTGTGGGGAGACCCCGAATGGGGAGGGTCAGGGGTCCAGTTCAGCAGCTGAGGTTGAAGTTTTCTTCCTGCTGGGGGATGGGTAGGAGGGTGGGGTGGGAGCGGAAAACAGGTTGCTGTGAAGACTTCTAAGGAGACTCAGATGGTAGCAGTGATATTGCCAGACTTGGCAGCAGCCCCGCTTCCCCAAGCTGATGGATTGCCGGAGGGCTTTTTTTTTTTTTTTTTTTTTTTTTAAATGAGGGCTGACAGTTTTCTGTGGTGACTTTGTCGTTCCACCCACCCCAACAGCCATCTGTGGGAAGGGAGCTGCCCTCGAGGCTGACCCCGGGGTGTGAGCTGCATCACTTGCCCCGGGGCGGGTGGCGGCCTCACCGCCCAGGGGGAACCCCAGACACCCCTCCCGGAACCCCGGGCTCAGCTGGCGAGGTCTGACCGCCGGGGCTCCGGGAGAGAGCCATGTCCTTCCCACCCGTTTCTCACGACGTTCCCCGCACTCCCCTGGCCTCTCCTTCTCAAAATCTTACCTAGCTTTCAGCACCTCCTTCAACCCCGGCCTCTCGCCCCCAGCCCAGCCCACAGGGACCCCTCCTCCTCTGACGCCTGTCAATTCCCTGCGCACAGGCTCGACTCCTTGACTCATTTTCACAGCGGGATCAAAAGCTTCTTAAGGGCAGAGACTGTGTCGTTTGCTTTCTTTCAGCTCCAACGGTGCTTTTACACTGGAAGCCTTCCATAAGTGACGGGGGGGTGGCGATTGATTAGCCAAGGTCAGGGCCACCGCAGCAAGTACCCGCGCCCTTCTGCGCCTTCTCATGGCGCCTCACCCTGAGCTGGAGGCTTCCTGGGGCATCGCTGGGAAACCGTAGCTTTATGATGATTCTACCCCAGCCCCAGGCCTGGCCTGAGCATATTCTACCCAGAGGTGACTGACTGCAGGTTTGTAGGTTTTTTCCCCTTTAGGGCTTTTTATTGTTTACTTTTGCCATTTCCTACCTTGCCTTAAGGCTTCAAAGTCTCTGTGGCTCCTAAAAGTCCCCAAGTGGGGCTTCTTTGACATCCGAGTTACAGATTATTAAACGTCACTGTATTACCTCCCCTGGCTCTCAGGGCTGGCTAACCTCTGTAAAACTCAGAGCTCACACTTCCATAGTGCTTCCTGAGTGTCACGCAGAGTTCTCTATACATGTGCTATACAGAGCCCCACTCTGTCTATAGACTATGCATGTGTGTGCTCATTTAATCCTCACAATAGCCCTGTGAGGTAGATACAATTATTATTAATCCCACTTTACAGACGAGGCAATTGAGGCCTATATAGAAAGGTTAAGCAGTTTACCCCAAGGCCACAGAGCTAATCAATGGCAAAGCTGGAATCTGAACGTATAGAAAAGTGGCACCCTTGTAAAAGAATGAAGAGATATATCCTTCACAGTAAGCTTAGGAAAATGAATCCAGTTTGTCTAAGAGAGGACACGCTTAGAGGCATTGTTATAGAGGGCAATTAAAAAAAAAATTGTGCCCCAGTGTGGTTCATGTTGATTTCCAATTACACGGGGAAGACTTATGCATATTCAGCAACAGCCTGGCCTGCTACCCCTGGGCAGCTCAGAGCCTCCTGTTCATTTCTGAGGCCACGTTAAGTCAAGACATTGTGAATGAGCACCTGCCTGAGACCAGCCAAGCTCTGTGCTTTATGCTGAGCCCTTCAGCATTCGGTCACAGATGAGCCAAGCCTCAGCCCAGTGCTGGCTCCTGGTGTCCATGGAAGATCTAGTTGCTTTGAGCTTCCCAGAGCCTTGCCAGCATGTCTGGGGGGATTGCGGAGGGTCTGGACCCAAGCCAGAAGTGCCTTACAAAATGCTAGGTCCCTCCCAGTGCTTCTGTGCTGCTGTTTTCTTTTTTTCCCTCCTTAGTCTTATCTTTCAAATTCTCAGTTTCAGTCTTATTCCTTTCATGAAGCTCTCTTACTCCTTCCTTCCAAAGCAACCACTTCCTTCCGGAAACTTTTATAGTAGCTGTTGTCTGTACCACACAAAGTACCATATTCACTCTCAGCATGCTTGTTCCTTGTCCACAAGTTTAGAGGCTATGTCTCCTATTTTTCTTGTGTCCCAGCAAATCAGTAAGAGGCTGGCACATTGCTGCGGTTCAGTTAATGTTTGTTGACTAGAACAAGGAGCAAGAAATGTGATGGATTGCTGAGATCTCCAAAAGCCTAGAGCACTTGTATTAGGGGAGAAGCCTGTCTTTTGTTTTTGAATTTAAAAAAAAAAAAAAAAAAGAGGAAAATGGGGGCTTCAAAGGGTTTCAAAACCTCAATGAAAGGTTAATACAACCCATCTCTCAAATAAAGTGAGTCCTACTTCTTTTACCTTGATTGACCAATGAGCCTAGTCTCAGTTAGAAACTGTAGAGCATTCAAAAGAGTATGTGCTCTCAAAGAACAGTTAGGGGACCTGAAAGTTAAAATGACAGAAGGCAAAGGAAACCTGGGCAGTTGGAGTGGGAGAAATCATTGTGACAGGTGAGGTGGGGTGTGGGTCAAAGAAGACCTTGTGGATGAGGTGAGGCTTGCATTAGTTAAGCTTTGACAGACAACTAAGGGGGTTTATGCCTTTTTTACAATCAGGGCTCCTTTGGGTTTGCACTCATTTTTTTTTTAAAGGTATTGGCTGCCAGCATGAGTTGCAAATCCTTCCTCTTCTGTTTTCTGTTCCAGTGCACACATTGGGCTTGTTTAGACTGAAGTTGGGGAAGTCACTGCAGGGCCATGTGAGAAAAATCAGCCAGCATTTTGATAAACAGGGCTAATCTCTTCCTTATCCAGATGCAAGGAGTAAAAATCAGGAGCCATTTCCAAAGCTAATTGAAAGGTTAACAAAGTGAAGTGAAGACACCTGGGTCCTCGTCCTGGCTCAGAACCTGTGTGTGTGGTCTTGGGCATGTCACTTAACATTAAAGCCTCACCTTCCCAATTGGTGAAACTGGTTTAAGGTTTATATACATATTAGCTTATTTGATAGAAGTAACTACATGATTTGGCATATGATATGCTCCAAACACAAATTAGCGACTGAAATACATGCATGTTTGGTCTGTGCAAGTAGCACTTCTTTGGACCAAAGGACCAAGAACCCCATTCCACATGTGAAGCTCAGAGGAGCTTGGGCTTGAGTTCAGTTTCCCCATGAGAGGCTTCAGGCAGTAGCCTGAATCTCTTAAAACCAGCAGATATTCAGAGCTTGCCTTTGAAAGATGGTGAACTAGTTACCCTTTGGGAGATTTTGGTTTGTTTTTGCTTCCTCCGCATTAAAATCAGAGTATGAGATCTTAATAACTCCAGTCATCTTCGCAATCCATGATTTTTAGAACTGCTACTTCTAAGGGATTGTGTGGCAAACTGATTGTCTTAGTTTGCCAAGGGCTGCCAATGCAAAATCTCAGAAACGGGTTGGCTTTTATAATGGAAAATTTATTAGGGATAAAACTTACAGTTCTGAGGCTGCAAAAATGTCCAAATCAAGGCATCATCAAAGAGTTTTCTCATCAAAGGTCAGCTGCTAGCATCCTGGAGTCCTGCCATGTGGTGAGGCAAGATGGCGGGTCTGCCAGTCTCTCTCTACTTTCTCCTGGTGCTCTGCTGTGGGTGATCAGGCATCTCCTTGAGCCTCTCAGGGCTTCTCTGTGTTTTTGCAGCTGTAGGTGTACCTAGAGTCCTCTCTCTCATGTGGCCAGGTCAAAATGGCAAAGCTCCCTTTTCTGTGTGTCTCTTCTCCCTCTTTGTGTCTATATAAGACTTCTGTAAGAGGGAGGAGACCCAACCTATGTCACCCCTCACTGATATAGTCCAATCAGAAGCCCTAAAGCAATCTAATAAATTAATCTAATCAAAGGTCCCTTGACTGAATTTAATGCAATCAAAGGGCCTCACACCCATAGGAATGGATTAGTTAAAAAACATATCAAAGTCAATTTAGGGAAGAAAAAGAAAAGTCAACTTGGCTATTCAGTGAACATCTGGTTATTGGCAACCTCCAATGACTGGAGGTATATTAGACCTCCTCTTGACAGACTTGGTACCAGGTGGTACGCTACAGTGAAAGGAAATCTTAGGTGAGATTTTGCCAAACCCCTGGAGATGTTTTCAGGCAGCAGGTACAACCTGTTTTTGTAGCTCAGAGGAAGTCTCTCTGCTGCCTTTTAGGATGCCGTTTTATATGAAAGATTCACTCCGAGCTAGCCCCAAATATATTGATTCCTAGGCTAGGACAGGCCAGTCTGACAGCAGGATAACAGCAGGGTCCTCTGAGATGGAGGGATGCTGGATCAGAGGCAGCTGGGCCTTGAGGACTGCAGTTTGGGTAGTTGCCAGGCTGGTTGGTTACTCGTATCTGGTCTATTCAAGGGTTGCAGCCTGTGGAATCTTCCTGCCCTCATACTTATCTTGAACACCATTTCACCAATAAAAAAGCATTTCCAGCACTTCTTGAACTGATTAACAAAGCCTCTGGTATAGATTTCTATCTATATGAGTTGCATCTTGATTCCCAGCAAGGGTATTCAGAAGCTAACAAACTGCCCTTAGCATCTTAACTGCCCCTAGCTTCTTATACACAGGAACCCTCACCTCACACTGTTGATAGCAAATGAGGTTTCAAAGTAAACTGCCACACTGACAACAAAACTACTTGGCCCAGTGGCTCTCAGGAGCTGTTCCCAATGGCTCGCCAAGCCAGCGGCCATGCCCTGCTGTCCTCTACAAGGCTGCCTGGCTTTCAAGCCCACATGCAAGTGCAGCTGGTGCAGACGAGAGCAGGGAATGAACTGGGTGAACAGCCTCTTATTTCAACACTTCACACAGTTCAGCTGCCTCTGCCTTCTGACTTTCATGTGCACAAATCTTACAGCCCAAGGATTGCTAAGGGCAGGGACAGCGTGGACCACTGAAAAGTGGGACAATAAAGGCTTTATTGAGCAGTGTTTCTCTGCTTCAGGGCAGCTGCTTCATATATACCTGTCTGCAAGTTTCATCACATGATGAAACAAATAGGCCCTGCGCTGTGGCCCACTCTCGCCATGGGGCTGTGAGGGTCCCTTTGCTCTGAGGACTGTGACCCCATTGCAGTACTTCATCACTGGGATGTGAGCTTGGCATGCAGCATTTGACTTTGAGGCTAGTGGCTGAAGATGGCATGGGGTTTGGCAAAGGATTTGTGCTGGATTCCGGGGATTCTAAGAAATATAACCCAGGTCTGTTACAAAGAGGTTGTGGGAGAGAAGCACTTTCTCCACTCTATACATGTAGCTGTTAAATAGCTGAGCCAATACTGTGTCTAGCATGAGATTTTCCTGAACATTTCTCTCCTCATTCACAATTCTCTGAAGTCCCTGTTTTATTTGCTTTGTTACCATAATGCTACATTGTATGACTCTATCAGAACATACTTAGTGGTAATCCCATTTTTGGACACTTAGGTGGTATCAGATCCTTCCCTTTTGCTGCAGATTCTATCTTTGTGCATAAACCTTTACTTGCATTTCAGGTTTTATTTAGGATGGACTTTGAAAGGGGGAATTATCAAGTATGAGCTTATTCCTCTTATTTTTAATTACACAAGTAAATAAGCAAGGCTATACTGCAGAAAAACCAGAAGATACAAATAAGCAGGATAAATAAATAAAAGGGGGAGAGGTATGAAGCTGATAGAACAAACCCAGGGTTTGGAGGCAGGGCATGGACGTGTGATTAAATCCCAGCTTTGCAACTTATTTGCTCTGTAACCTTGGCGACTTGAGCTCTCTGAGCTACAATTTCCTTTTGGGTAGAATAGATGGTATTTTACATATTTACTTGTTGTGCAAATTGAGATAACTAAAAGTACTCTCAAAAACTTGATTCCGGGAGAGGGGCTGGGTAATCACCTACAGGTGCCAGGGAAGGCTAATGGGGGAGGGACGCAGGGGACCTTCTAGAGATGCAAAGAGCAAAGTCTTTGTGCTCTTGACAGCTTTGTGCAGGCGCAGGACGTTGGGAGGAAGACGCAGACTAGCTTTTATGGGCCTGGTATTCCATACTGAAGGTTTATTAGATAGTATGGAGCTAGTGGAGGTTTGTGGTTTGGTTTGATTTTGCTTTGTCTTTTTGGTCTGGTGAGGACACTAAGAGTAATGCTGGAAAACAGGTGTTTAGGAGGATTAGAGGTGAATCAGAGGGGAGGTACCAAAGATATGACTATTCTTTCCATTTCTAATTCTGAGCCTGGTCAGATTGACCAGCAGTGATCATTGGGCTTTTCTAAGCATCTTTGATCTATCGAGGCAATAATCTGAGCTTTGAACTTCAAGAGTCGTGACCTCCACCCTCTAAGGAGAGCAGGCAAAAAAGCTCAGAGCCCAAAGAGGAAGCAGGAGCCCCCTAAGTGAACTGAACATTGGAGCAAAGAGCTTGGAAGAGAGGATAAACTTGGGTAAAAACAACCATCATATTTGTGGTTGGTAGCTTGCAAGCTGGAAGAGAGGTGTTTATGCTCCTAAATCCCTGATGGATGATACCAGCTACCCGACCATGAACTTGCTGGCAGTCAGTCCTGCAGAAAGGCATTCACACCCCATAAGTCATTCTCAGGGGCTTGTCTCAGAGTGTAGCAAACCATTGAATCATTTGGATGGTGACACCCATTTCTCTGATATTTTCAGTTATTGCAAGCAAAACTAATTAGGCTTTTTTTCCCCTCAGGCTTGTTTGTGTGTTTTGGAATAAAGCACACAGAAAATAAAGCAAGCCCAGCTAACCTAGCAAGGCTAGTTCCAGAAGCAGCAGGAGAAAATATTGTGATTGGCTGGAATGCGGGCTCTCCACTTGTACAGATACCCAGGGGGCTGCCTGCAGGAGGCTGGCCCTTTGCTCATCACGGAATGGTGCCAGCTTTTTGCTAATCTTTGAGTTTGCTCTTAGCACTGCTCTCTGATTCCATGATAATCCCACACATCCCATGCCAATGCTTGTTTCTGTCCAAATTCTTTCTCTTCCATCACCCCAACAGTAACCCTGGGAGATGTACAGAGCAAGTGTCTTTACTCTGATTTCTTTTTAGGAGGAAGAACTGAGGTTCAGAGCAATGACTGAGCCAGGACATGGATCTGGTTGTTACAGAATGTTAGTGTTTAGGTCTGGAAAGGACCTTGAAGGAGATCATGTATCTCATTGCTCACTCTGTAGATGAGAAAAGAGATCCAGGTTAAAGGGATTTTCTCAGTTAATCAACTGCTTAGGGCAGCAGAACCAGAGCCAGGCCTCAGGATTCCCAGTTCCCAGAGAGTTCTTACTACTCTACCCCATGCCTCTGACTTCTCTATTTTGAATGGACCATTGGATGAACGGTGAGCTTCTGTTATCCTCCTGGGCTGAAATTAATCTTAAGAAGGCCACAGGCTTCCAACAGCCTTAGAAGTTCCCCAAAGCCACAAACTGTCACCCAGTTGCCTTCTTGTTCATGGCACTTTGGAGATGGCAGTGTAATGTTCATTTGTCACCTCTCCATGAAGCCTTCCCTGCATAATCAACCCATAACCATCTTTTCCTACCTTTAACTCCTGTATCTCTTACCTGAACCACAAATTTGCCAGTTGTCATATATTTAAAATTATAGAATCTTAGAAGAGGCCTTAGACCGTCTAGCCCAACTTTCCATCCAATGCAAGAATCCATTCAATGGCCTCCTCTACTTGAACACCTTCTCCTTGAATACCTCCAATGATGGGTTGCTCACTATTTTTTTCCTATTCCCCTCCCCCACCCCAATGGCTCCCTTGACTGTCTGCTCGTTGTCTGCTCGTGTTCTTAAGGAAGTACCAGGAACCAAACCTGGGACCTCCCATGTGGGAGGCGAGTGCCCAACCACGTGAGCCACTTCCGCCTCCTGCTGGTTGCGTCGTCTGCTCATTGCAGTGGTTGTGGCATCTGCTGGTTTCAGTGTCTGCGGCATCTGCTCTTTGCGGCATCTGTTCCTTGTGGCGTCTGCTTGTCTTCTTTAGGAGGTAACAGGAACCGAACCTGGGACTTCCCATGTGGGAGGCAGGCACCCAATTGCTTGAGCCACATCTGCTTCCCCTGCTCATTATCTTTTTTTTTTTTTCCTTTTCTTTTTAATTTTTTTTATTTTTTAAAAGATACTTAGATTACATAAATGTTACACACAAAAATATAGGGATTCCCATACGCCCCACCTCCCACACCTCCCACAACCTCCCACATAAACATCCTTCATTAGTGTGGCACACTAATTGCAATTGATATACACATCCTGGCTCACTATCTTTTGAAGCAACTCCTCCAGTGCTGGAAAGTTCAAGTCATTAGAAAGCTTTATTTAATAATGAACATTGCAGTGTTCAGTAATTGGAACTCACGTTTTCCCCTAAGGATTCAAATCTGTTTTCTTCCCAGCCAGCTTGCACACCCCTTAAGTCCAGGACTGTGTGGCCTTCTGGATATGTACAGGTTGTCTGATTGGGGTTGGGGGTCTGGGGTATGTCATGGAGAGTTCTCTAATGCAGACTTTTGGAAGGGCCTCAGCCATCATTTTTGTCAGAGAGAAAACTGCATTCTCTATATCCCAGGGACAGGGATTTCCAGGGAGTCCAGATTTCTGAAGCCAGCTTGCTCGTTTCCTCTGCTGACCCTCTTTAAAGCCACCTAGGCTTTGCCTGAAGGTAGATGGGGGTGGTGCACAGAGCTGTGATGGCCAGAGGACCTTGAACCCAGATGCCATCAACTACTGCGTTGTCGGCCTCTGTGCTGGTCTTCATTTGTCCTGCTGCCTGTCTTTTTAAAAGACCTCCCTCAGCCCTCCCTCCTGCTGACTTGCCTGTAGAGTAAGGAGTTACCTCCCAGGCAGCCCTGACACAGGTGGTAATGACAGGCTGCTGCAGTCCCATCAATGAGGGGCTCTGCCCGTGCTCTGCCTGCGCTGTGAGCAGCAAACCAGCTCTTGTCAACAAGAACTGTCGCCTGCGCTGTCTCCGGCCAGCTTATGCTGTCTGCCATCCTCTTGCTGCGCTGCTTTGGGGACTGGGAACACACCCAGTCCCGGTCCCCATCTGTTGCAGACGTGCAGTGGCAGCAGCTCAGAGAGCAGCCGAACCCTAGAAATTGCTCGGACCGAAGGGGCTGGGATAACCCCCTCTCTTATGGACCTTTCAAGTGAGGCAGCAGGATTTTCCAGAGCTGTGAGTACTGTTGTCTCCCATCACTTGCATCTTGTCATTTAGTGTTTTACAAACTGACACTTCTTATTAGCATCCAGGAAGAGGAAATCTCCAGGATGACTTGGGGCTGAGTAAGCAGAGGGAGCTGGATGTTTAAATGCTTGGTGATTGTAGTTCCAGGCGTGAACGTTTTTCTCTTTTACTGCTTTGTCTTCTCTGCATGCAAGACCCGTGCTGAATTGTTGCTTTGTTCTCCAGGAGCCTCTTATTAAATTAAATACCCCAAGGCTGAACAAAATGTTCCTCTCCTACATTTGAGCTGTATGCTTTCTCCTTACATAACTTTTTCTTGGTGACTTAAAGAGAATAACAAGAGAAAGTGGTATTGCTGTGTGTAGGAGTGTTCATCTCTGCTCCTATTGAGTTCTGGCTCAGGGCCCCGCCGGGCCGGTGTGAAGGAGCTGGGGGAGCCGGGGGAGCCGCACAGCCGGTTTTCCTGCGCCGTGGGGTCCCTCCTCACCTTTCCACCCTGGCTTAAAGTTCCCTCAGTGAGATCTCAGCGAAGTCCACGTTCTCTACCTTTCCTTTCCCTTTCCCTGAGTCATCATTGATTAAATTTGACCAAAATGGAAAAGATCGGGCTCGACAGGGAGCTCTTTGGGCAGGGCCCACGTTGTCTCTGGGGACCCCTGACTTCACACACACTGGCGAGTTCGTGCATCTCCTGCAGGAGGGTGGAGTTCTACTTGTTGCTTGTTGAACTTGTGGGCAATGCACGGAAAGACTAGAATAAGGGAGGGGAGAGGGGCAAGAAAGGAAGGGAAAGGAGAGGAGCCGCGAGGGCGTGAGGTGCCCTTCCCTGATGACCGACCCAGGGGCTAACAGTTCCCTCTGTGAGCAGGAGGAGGATAGGGGCTGGAAAGCCCTGGAAGCCTTAATGTGGACTGACTCTGCAGAGCACCAAGCAGAGTGGCGGGGTGGGCACGGCGCTGGATCTGGAGACAAGGCGGCTCGCCCTTCCCTGCCGTGAATGGGTGAAACCTGGAGCAAGTCATTTCGTTGTTGATATTTTATCCCCTCTAGTGTACCCCCCCACACGGCTCAGAGGCTGAACTAGTTATATCTGAAGAGAACTTCAGATTAAAGCCACCGATTTCTGGCATTTGAATGTCACTGGTTGGGAGTGACCTGATGGGGTTATAACAGAAGCTTAATTGTAAACTGTTCAAGAACCATAAGCTCTAGAGACCCGAGTACTGAGTTGTGTGGTACGAACTGTAGTGCTGAAAGAGAGGGGAGAGGTGTGATGGGAGCAGACGGAGAGAACCCCATGCAGGGGCTGAGGCTTGAGCACAGGCTGCCCCAGGCTGGGGATGCAGCAGAGCAGACAGAATTGCCATCCTCTGGATGCTTCCATCTGAGTGGGGAAGAGGCCCCAGCACGTAAATAAGGGGGGAATTTCAGGTATAGTTAGGTGTGAATAAGTAATGTCGGGGGGGTGGGGAGGGAGCAGAGGGGTCAGCTGGGTGCTGGGGTGGGGGTGGGGAGTTCCTCTATGAAGCTTCCTAGGAATATCAGTAAACAAGTGCAGTAAGATTGAATGAATCCTTGTCCTCTGGCTCCCCAAACCTCTCTGCAAGTCCTCAGTTTGCTTTCTTGACCCAGAGAATCATGGTACTACCACATCCTGTGATGAGGGGGATTCTTCCTTTTCCAACTGCTTCCCCAGTTTGTGTGGAGACTTTCAAGGGCTACATAAATAAAAGGTGGTGTTTTTTTGTTTTGTTTGTGTGTTTTGTTTTTTCCCAATGCCTATGAGACAGGTGTAAACTCCCTGTATACATTTGTTAACAGCTGAGGCAACCGAGGACTAAAAGGTGAAATTCATTCAGTGAACACAATTGAAAATCTAGGCTCTTAAGGGACTTAATCTTCTTGCCTTGCCTGAAGTCACAAAGGGGTTGAGCTGGGAAGAGAAGCCAGGCCCCTTGAGGCCTAGTCCTGGTCTTTGTACTGGGAGCTGTGGAGGGAGGCTGGTGGACTGAGGAGGGTTGGTGGCTGGACCTTATCCCTTGGTGTTGTCTGTTTGCTCCCCCAGGCCTGGCTTCTCCGGTCAGGTCTCCAGGCTGGTATTAGAATCAACACTTCAGTAAAACAAACTCTTGAGTCCTAATTTCAAAGAATGGACATTCCAAGATGAGCAAGACACTTGGTCCTGACCTTGTTGATAAATGGTGCTGGATAGTGAGGGGTCCCTGGAAACAGAGGTACTGATTTTAAGTCCTCTTTTCAGCTCAGCTGTTAACAAATGGAATCTTGGAATTTTCCCTTCCTCTTCCTGTTCTCTTTTAAACTCTAGACCTCTTTCTTCTTTTGCAAAGTGCCTTTGCTCCTCCCACACGATGCCTGAACAGACCAGTCTTGCCCCACCCTCTTCTAGCAAACCCCTTTAGCATTCACTCATAATCAGCCTATAGGTCAATATAGGTTAACGCCTATATTTCTTGTTTTCTGCATTATTTTGTATGAAGTTGTGTTCAGTTAGTTCCTGTAGGTAGAGTCAATTGATAACTCCCTGTGCAGTCAGCTTATGTCTTGGTTTTTCAGAATGTCGTCTCCATATTACCTCTTAAACTGCTATGAGCTATTTGTAGTTTATATTTTGGTAAATATTTATTGACTGTGTGTGAAGTGCCAGGTGCTGTGCTTGGCATTTTCATGGATATTATTTCTTTTAGTGCTCATGACAATCCTGGGAGGTCTTTTCCTCACTTTAAACATGAGGAAATTCAGGATCCACAAACTTGAAAAACTTACCAAGATTGCAGAGCCAGTAATGGCAGAACTTAGCTTCAGACTTGACAGTGAACACTTGCATCTTAGCTCTCCTCATGGGTTTGGTGACTTAGCAAGGAACTCAGGACCTACAAGCAAGTGGCTCGCTCCAGGCTCTGTGATTTCCCACCTCCTTAAGCCCCACCGTCCGGGCAAGCTTGTCCCAAAGTCTCGACTTTCTAACACTAGTGGGAGATAGTGTGAACCTATATCCTATCAACCAAACATTTCATCTGCCTGCATCAGACTCCTTTCCCATGAGCATGACTTAAGGCTCTGGAGCCCCAAAAGAGACTTAATGAGAGAGTGCAGAATTCTAACTTCAATTACTAAAATTTCAGTGAAAAGTACAATTGAATCACAAGCAACTGATGACCAAGAATCCAGAGATGTTCTTTAATCCCAGAGTCTTTTGGCACCTTGGCAGTTGAACTTGAATCTTAGTTTGTGTTCCACTATTTACCAGCTGGGGACCCTGGGTGAATTATTTAATCTTTCCAAATCTGATTTTTCTTCTAAAAATGGAGACCATAATACTTGCTTCCCAGGGTTGGTGTGAAGATCAGATGAAACTCGGGGCCGTTGCTGATGCATAGGAGATGATTAATAAATGGTAGGCCTCTTCCCTTTAAGTGAGTGTTCAGTTGTGGGATGCCTTGGCAGAGGCCAGCAGAACTCCTTTCAAAGCAATGCCTTGAATTGACTTAGTTTTCTAATAGAATTCTCTGTGTCTTAGCACTTTGATTATTCTTCAGAAAATGATGGCGGGAGGGTTTTCAGCTCACTCGGTCCCTACCATTCCTTGCCATCCCAGTTCCTCTCCATTCTCAATCGGATCCCTGCCTCCTGGCCTGCTACCACGTGTGAATGTGGTTTGCTGCCTCTGGTCCTCTGGTGTCTCAATGTGGTTCTGCTGTTATAACGTTCTAATGAAGGTCACAATGGCGTGTTTGTGTGATCTTCCTTGGATCCTGAATTCCTTTCTTGATTTCCTTTGGCACCTCACACCCTGAAAATGTAGCACAGGAGGAGGTGGGGAGAAAGTAGAAGCAAAACAAAGCCAGACAGCCTTTTGTTTTTATTTTCCTTTGCGGGTGAGGTATGCAGTGGCATTTTATTGTTTAATGTATGCTTTTAAGGGAGTCTGCCATCTGCCTGGTAATAATGGCTTCAGCTCGTTAGTCACCTGCAAGTTAGAGCCTTGCTGTGCAGTTTCCAGTAAATAAGATAACAGACACTCAGAGAAGCAGTTGGAACAGAGCCAGCCCTATCATCTGAAAGCACAGCCTGCAATTACCCACTGCCATAATTGGGATTGCCAACGTGGTGGGGGGATCCATGGCCCAGGGTGGGTCCTCCCAGGGTGGATCCTTGGGTAGGATGCGTGGGCTGTGGCATCCCAGGCTAAGGAAGGAGCAGACCTAGTTCTCCTAATATTGTGGTCAAGGGCTCCTGTAGTTTGAGAGCTCCTGGGATGGGCTTTCTTTGCTTCTTGGAGAAAGAACCAGGTAGGAGCTAAGGAGAGAGAAACATGAGAGGTGAAGCACCAAACCTTAGAAAACTTTGTAGGTTTTTTTGCCTTCTCCAGTAACCTGAACAGCTGTTGCTTTTTAACCTTGGATGCAGACGTTCTCTTTGATTTGCAGACTGCATTGGTTAAGTCATAGTCAGAACCATGTTTTCACGGCTGGGGGTGAAATTCTGAGCATTTTGCGTCTCCTGAGACTCCCCTGGAAGTTCTGGAGTCCACCTGGCGTCTTCTAAGGTGGAAGGGTGGACTGGGATGACCTGTATTAGTGAAAAGGTCATAAGGAAACAAAGCAGAATATTGTCCTCACTTAGTGTAAGGGTAATGCAAGAGACTTCAATTAACTAGCAACCAACAAGCAGAATCTTCAGTTAACCATATTGAGTGTGGGACACTCTGTTTTATGGAAGAAAAAAAATGAAAGAAAAAAAAAAAGCCCCAGTATAATGGATTAAGACCAAAAGGCCCCCTCCAGGATGAGAGGGGGTCTGACCTGCGGACAAGCTCTACTGGGTGTGGTTAAGGCAGAGATCCTGGCACTTTACAAAAGCCATAACCATTAGACAGTTAAATCCTGCCCACTCCTTTCTTCTTATTAAAGCAGGAAAATGTGTGAAGACATTTTTAGAAATATTTTTACAAATAAGGATGGGAAGGGTTATTTCTACTTATCCAAAAAATTAGATTAACTTAATCCTTGTCATTGCCATTACCTACCTGGGGTTTTCTAGTACCTAAAACCTTGCCTACAAAGGAAGAAGATGGAAGGAAATGAAGAGTTCTAAAAAGGTGAGTTTTCTGGATAACTGAACCGCACACCAATAGAGAGACTTTATTTTAGCCCCTAATTTGATTTCCTATTTCAGAAGCAAGAGTGAGCAGATAGGGTTTCTGGATGTTTCCTTGGAGGGGATGCTTACATTTTAACAGCAAGAATGATAGGCTTCTAAGCCCCGGAAGATGAATATCAAGGGGAAATTTCCTGTACCCGCAAGATTGGCAAGAGAAAAACTGGTACCAGCAGCCTACAGAGACTTCCCTCAAAACACTCCAGGTTACCCCAAAACAGCAGCCGCTCCTTTTGAAGGAGCCCAGTTCTTATTCCTGCCACAGAGTGGGAAGGATTTCTTGCTGATCCCTACTGCTGATACTGCACTGATTTGGGTGTGGGTGCTTGTGGGAAGGGACTGGGCTAGGCTAGGGATTGATCCATTTTGAACTGTGAATCCACTCAGCTTCCCAGAGCCCTCTAGCCCCTGGTGGGATTTGCCCTTAATGTTAGCCAAGACCCAAGCCAGTCATTTAACAAGAATCAGTCAAGCCTGGCTCAGCGCTAGCTGCATACATCTGTCACCACCCACTCACTCTGAGTCATCGCCACACTTATCTGCTCAAATCACAAAGCCTTGAAATATACTTCCCAGTTGGTCTTCCAATACAAACTCGGGGGTGGGGGGTGACTGGAAAGAAAGATGGGCCCTGGAGTGGGAGAGAAGGAAGGAAGGAAGTCATAGAAGAGGAAAAGTTTCCAGTCAGGCCTGGAGGCAGGGTGAGGAGGCTTTTGGTGTCACCCTTCTTGGGGACCTGAGAACCTCTCATTTCCAGGCCCCTAGGGAAGTCTTAGCATGTTTTTCCAGATCTTGCCCAGATCCCTTGATGGTCTCACTAGCTGCCAGCCAGCAGCTTTCCCCAGAAGGACTTGCTCTTCCTTCTCTTCTTGGCTGTCCCTCCTCCTCTTTAGCTCTCTTGAGATACAGCCCTGGGCCAGGCCACCATTTACTGCTGCTGCAGTTATGAGGCTTGACTCCTGAGGAAAGACTTCTGAGGGAGGGACTGTCTGAAGCCTTCAATACCTCCCCTCCCTTTTCAAAGCCTACTTGGTATATGAGAACTACTCCCCCACTCCCACCTCCACTTTCTCCTAGGTAGGGAGTAAGGGACTTCAGCCACTGGACCAGAGACCAAATGCCTTCTCAGGTGTCTCAACCCTTTAGAGAGATGGAAGAAATCCCATCAAAGTAGTGTTTCTCAAAGTGTGGCTCAACCCACCTGCATCAGAATCTCCTAGAAGCTTCCTTGGTTCCACCTCAACCTGCCAAATCAGAATCTCCCAGCTTCTCAGGCAAGTCTTACATATGTACTAGTGTGTGAGAACCAGTGCTCTGAACTGGCTTTGGTGGAGAGAAGGATCCTTACTTGTGAATGAACTGAGCCTTCTTTTTTCCTTCTGTGCATTTATCTAAAGAGAAAATTATGGACCTTCTTGTCCAAGAGCCAACTGGTCATTGAGTCTAGCAATCCACCCCCTCCCCATCACCTTTCCCTAATTTCTCTTGTGGGAAAGGTAATGAAATCATTGTGGAATCACACAAACATAAAATAAAATAAGAGTATTTTTCAGTAATCCCAACTACCTATATGTTTAGTTGGCCCAAGAGTTCTGACTGAGAGCTTCCATCTATACCACATCTGGAGTGCTAACTTTCAAAATACTAGAGTACCATAAAAATGCACTTAATGAAATAAACCTGAGTATCACCCAGTCCCTGATTCCAGGTCTCAGTAATTGTCACTATAACAAAGTCTGGAATGCCAGTGAGGAAGGATATCAGATTGATTGAAAGTGAGATAAACTAGCAGTGGTAGACATTCTTCATCACATTTCAGCACCATCAGTTTCTGATGCTTTGTGATCCCCATTCTTCTTATTTGGCTGGAGGGATAGGGACTGGATTATAGAGGTATGGTTGGGAAGCATGGCCTTAGTCCATGATGGCCACTGGGCATCCCCTTCCCCACTGCTTGTGCCTCTCCTTAAGTCTTGGGTCCTCCACTAGAGTGCTCCTCAAATGGTCTCATCCAGGAGCCGTGCCTGTCTGACCATCTCCTCGCCACCTGAACTTACCTGCTCACTCTCCTAGATCACTCAGGATCCTCTTCTGAGATTAGCTAATCCAATAACATAGCAATTCAGAGAAGGGATGAGTTTAATGAGTTATCTCTCCTGGCTACATCTTAAATACTACCTTGACCTATTAAGGGGCCTAATGGTAGGCAGTATAAGCACTTTTCCAGTTCTGTGACATCTTGCATTGCTGGGATTTACCTTTGGGAGAAATCAGGCTTTTGGTGCCCAACAAATCATTCTTCCTAGATCTGTAGCATCTGTGCATCTGAGATGAGGTCTGGAAGGTGAAATGCTAGCCATTTCAGAACCCTAAGGAGGGGAAGAAGGGACAACTGTGCCCATCTGATATGTGTAACAAACTTTGGCACCACTGAGGGCAATTGAAACCAGAGAATTTTGCTGGAGAATAAAGTATAACTATCACCCACAGCACAGCTGCCTCCTGAAAATTCTTCTCCCACTGGATGAAAAACCATGTTAAATATTCTAGAATTAATAATGCAGACATTTCCCTCACATTCTGTAGATTGCTTGTTTTTCTTCTCCCTTGCCGCCCCCGCCCCCCCCCCCATGGATATGATAATGGTTGACTGGTCACTTTTTGGTCAGCTTTATTGAGGGTTAGTTTGTATACAATAAAATTCAATACAAATTTTAAGTATACAATTTGATGAGTTTTGATAAATGTATATAGCCATGTAAATACCACCACAATCATGATCTAGAAGGTTTTCATCACCCTAAAAAATTCCCTTATATCCCTTACCTCTGCCCTCAGCCTGTCACAACCACTAATCTGCTTTCTATCAATATAGTTTTGCCTTTTCTAGAATGTCATATACATGGACTCAAAGAGCATGAGCCTTTTGTGCCTGTGGCTAGTTAATGCTTTTGAGATTCATCCATGAAGTTTCTTCCTTTTTATTGATGAGTAGTAATCCATCACCTAGATATACCACCACTTGTTTTCTTGATTAGGGAATAGAAGAGTTTTTGATATTCTTAGCATTTGACATCCATTTCCAAGTCCCTGGAAGACTTCCTGAGAATGGTTACCTTATGTTTCTTTCCTTTCCGATATCAAAGCCTTCTGCTGACATTATTTCATCTTCAGACTTTTGAGGGTGGGATATGTGTCTTATCTTTGTATACCCTATATCTGGCACATTTCCAGACACATAGCAGATGCTAAAGTGATGTTTAGATGAATAAATAGACGGTGGTTCTAATACAGTTTTTTTTTAAATCCCTCTAAGAATTCTTCTGTTTCCTCTCTTTGATCCTAAGTCTTGAAAGATCGTCTATCAAACAAGCATTTGTTAATTAAAATTTTCTTCACTTAGTCATTCCTAATATCAGTAATTGCTAATCAGACTTTTTGATCTGCATTAGGTAATTGGTGTTAGCAGAGTTGACAAAATTCCAGCCAAAAGCAGAGAGACTTGATGTTCTCGTTTGCTTACGCAGTCACATTTGTATACAAATATACTATTTCCTTTAGACTTTTTGGAATACTGAAAATATTTAAAGAGCTTCCATTCCTATTTTTTATTACTGCTTACCCTAAACCAGAAATTGCCAACCCTTTTTTTTTAATAAGAGAGGAAGTTAGCACATGAGCAATTTAGGAGCTTGCCCAGAGAGCACCCCAAAGGCTTTCTGTGTTCACAGGGACTTTTCTACATCCCTAACTTCAACACCAAGGGTTTGACTTGTCCCTTTATTCTGCCTTTTGATCTTCCCTTTCACTTGTAAGTGTGGAAGGGATCTTGGCAGATCTGAGGATACAATTGAATCTGCCTCTTTCCTCTAATCAAAAGCTCTGAGAAAGGAGATTCTATGGTCTACCCTCTGGGCTCAATAATAGTAGCATCATGCCCCCCAAATCAAGTATTAGCTGCAATTTTTCTTTATTCATTAATTTTTTTTTTTAAAGGTAAATCTTTATACATCCTTTTAAAGTAATGAAAATGCGGGAAGCGGATGTGGCTCAGGCAACTGAGCTCCCGCCTACCACATGGGAGATCTGGATTCGGTTCCTGGTTCTTCCTGGAGAAGACACACAAAACAGCAAACTGATGCGATGGGCTGGCATGGCGAGCTGATGCAGCAGGATGACGAAGTGAGATGATGCAACCAAGAGACACAGCAAGGAAACACAATGAGAGATGCAACAAAGCAGGGAGCGGTGGTGCCTCAGGTGATTAGGCGTCTCCTTCCCACATGGGAGGTCCTGGGTTCAGTTCCCAGTGCCTCTCCAAAAAAAAAAGAGAAGACTAGCACACAACAAACAGGTACAATCGATGCAAACAATGAGGGGGTGGGGAAAAATAAAATAATCTTTAAAAATAAAAAAATTAAGTAATGAAAATTCAAGTCTTAGCATTAAGCAAGTGAGCAAATAATATAATAGTAATTAAAGTAGTAACATTTTGCCACTGTAAAGAATTCAAATTATAACGTGGGTCCTCAATGACTCAAGTGTTTTATCCCACACAATAAGGGTTGGTCACTTTTAAAATAAAATTCCTTCAGTATGCTTTCCTCAAGTCCTTCATTATCACCATGCATCAGAACACGGTAGGAGAGCTGGCTGCTGTGTTGGTTCTGTTCTTTGGCCAGCTTTCCAGAACCCTGCATGCCCCAATCTGTACACTGGCCCTTTGTGACTGAAAGCCAATATTTATGGTTATCTGAATTTGTTCCTTCAAAGCCATAGCCAACCACCAGAACACCATGCTCCTGGTCTTCGCTGCTGCATCTAATGGATGTCTGACGTGTAGAACCAGAAGGAGTCATGGCTTGCATTGATTCCAACAGAGAAGGGACCTTCAGTTGTCATTGGCTTCATTAGTGCCTTCTCCTGTGGAGGGATGTCCACAAAGCTAGTGTTGTTGGAAGCATAATACTCAGGCATGTAGCAATAGGTCGTGTCCTTTCCAATAAATGGATAGGACCCCTCTGAATCAAAGCCTTTGTTGTCTTGAACATGCTGGAATGCAGTGTCCATTTGGCCACCGTTGCAGCTTTCGTTGCCTTCAGCCTGAGGGCAGTCCACAGGTTCTTCTGCTCACTGGGTGACACAAGTTTGCCAGTTTTCTGTAACACCTGTCCTTCAAGGGTGCTGGTTAGCCTGAAAGCCCAGCTGGCCCTGATCCTCGCAGGAGCATGTAGCCTTTCTCATGCCAATCCACAGATTTAGGGGCTTCAACAAATGGGTTTGTGGAGCATTTCCCCCTACTTATGTTGCCGGTTTTGAAAGCCATTCATTACCTGCCTGATTCTTCATTCCCCTTGTGAAGCCATGTTTCCCTTGCCTGTCTTCCCAAATGTGCAGTTTGATCCTCTTCATGTTCTTCTCCCATACCGCTCACCTCCAGCCTTCTTCAATGATGACAGTCTCTGGTGCATTGCCTTCCTCTTCTACCGCTGTGCATCTAAACTGTGGATCAAATTTTGGAACAGCTGATGCTATTCCCAAGCAAAGGGCAGTGAGCAAGAGCAAAGGGTTCATGTTCAAAACCTGTGGCAGCCATATCTGGTGCAGGCACACTTCGCACACACAGATAACAGGGTCTGAGATTTGTCGATGCCTAGCGAGCATTTGGCAAGTGATTACTATGCATCTTAGTAATCTCTTTATGTGTTAGCTCATATGCATTATGTGTTTATATTTTTATATATGTTAATTTATAATCTGTGATAGTTACTTCTATGACACCCATTTTATAGGCTAGAAAACTGAGGCACAGAGAAATTAAGTAACTTTCCCAAGGTTTCATAATAGTCTGTTTATCTATTGCTATACACACACACACACACACACTCTAAAACTTAAAAATATGATTTGGAATCGTCTCTCACAGACCAAGAGGTTGGCAGGCTCGGCTGAGCAGTTCCTGCTCAGACTACCTCATACATTTTCAGTCAGATGGTGGCAGAAGCTGGATGTTCTAAAAGCATCCTCACCCTCGTATCTGGTGCCTGGGCTGTTTGGGCAGCTCTTTCTCCATGTAGCCTCTCCATGTGACTAGCTTGAACTTCCCCATAGCATTGGTGGTCTCAGGGTAGTCACAATTTTTACAGGGCAGCTGGTTTCCTCCAAGGCAAGTGTTCCAGGAGATCCAGGGGGAAGCTGCGAGACTTCTCATTACCTAACTTCCGAAGTCACAGTGTCGCTTCTGCTGTATTTCCATTGATCACAACAGCCCAGAGTCAAGGGGAGGGAGAATAGTCTCCACCTCTCAATGGAGGAAAGGCTTATGAGTATAGTGAGGGAAGAAATTGATGGTGGCCATTTTGGAGGCACCCTACCACACATAGCCAATGTGCAAACTGTTTTGAGCCAATTCATCAGAGGCTTTGAAACTTTGTGAGCCATAGTAAGGAACTTTACACCATAACCTGTTGAATATATACACACAATGAGACAAGTTTCATGAGGCACTTTTCCTTTTCTGTTTCATAAAACACACACACACACAATCAACTGTTTGGACCTACTAAATTTTGCATGACCTATATCCTACCTGCAGTTGAAGAAACTGTACATATGATACTACCTCAAGTATTTACTCTGTACTATGAAGGAACACAAAAGATTTAAAAAACACAAATTTAAATTACCCAGATGCCATTTCTCACCTATCTGGCAAGAATCTAGAAGTTTCACAACATAATCTGTTGGCAAGGCTGTGGAGAAACAAACCCTCTCTTACATGCTGGTTAAGAGTGCAAAATGGTCTAGCCCTAAGGGGGACATTTGGCAATATCTGCCGAAAATCATAAACAAATTGCCCTTTGAGCCAGGAATCCCGCTCCTGGGAACTTATCCTAGAAATATAGATCTGTAAAAGTGTAAAGGGAAATATGTACAGAGTTTTCATTGCAGCATTATGTGTAATGGTAAAAGATTGACAACAGCCTGTGTCATCTGTAGGGGACTGGTTAAACTGGAGTATTCCATACAATGGAAGATGCCACAGCTAACAGACAGACAGTTTTATGTGCTGATATTGAAGGCTCTGCTGGATTCATTCAGTGAGAAAAGTAAGGTGTGGAGCAGAATGTATACTATAGTAGACATCCCTTTGTATTAGAAAGGGGGAAAATACTTTGTATTTGCATTGGATATTTAAACTAAAAAGTGATTCTTTGTGGGGGTGGTAGAGGGACGTAAGAGTAGAATTATTTTTCAATTTGTATATCATTTTGACTTTTGGATCCTGTGAATTTATTTCCTATCCAGAAATATTGGTTGACAATATAACTGTTGCCCTCAGTGTGCTCACAACTTCTACGGAGATGTATTATATAGAAATATCAAGTGGGCAATGCTTGAGGGAGTGATTTTAATCTCTAAATGTTAAAATGCATTGGAGTGAGAAGTCATTTCCAACTGCACTAGTCTGAAAATGCTTTGTAAATTTGTAGGAATCAAGGTAGTTCTTGAACAATGAGTAACACAGGAATGACATATAAATGGGTCAGAGAAAAAGAGTGAGGTCCATCCAAATAGGAGAATGTGGTGTAAACCAGCCTCTCAGATTGTGTAACATAGAAGACCCCTAAAGGAGTCTTTGGGTGATGTGATAATGTGTCCTTGAACTCCAATCAGGTAATACCAACTTAAAATTGTATTCACTGGAACTGTTTTTAATTGCAAACTGTCACTATAAAGGACTTTTGACTTCCTGACTATTACCTTTAAAATAGTTTTTATATAATAACTTTAAATTTGTGGAAGTCATGAACCCCCAGTTTAAGAAACACTGGTATAAGCAGTAGCCTGGAAGTAGGGAGCAATGGAGGGTGTTCTCGAGACAGTGTGTAAGTCAAGTGGCTGTAGCAGAAGAGCAATGTAGGAGAAGAGTAAAAGGTAGTCAGAGCTAGATCATAGAGCGCATTGAATGCCAGGCTAGAAGCCGGTCAATATCCCCCCTGGCAATACAGACTCACTTGTTTTAGCCAACAAGTTCCCTGTTCCATTTTCATTCTTTTCTCTGGGCTAGGCACACAGCTAGTCTGGGGAGAACTGACCTCTGTTACCTTTTAATTGTGTTATTTAAACCACGAAAGAAGGCAGAGTGCAAGCCAAGGGAACCAAATGGGCCGCTGAGTTACCCATTGGCAACTTCCAGTTTCCTGGCTACTTGTTGAGTTTCACTTTCTTCTTTGTGGACCTCTCCAAGCAGTCTCTCAGTTCAATTTAAAAACAGATCTTTGGAAAATGTCTGTTCCCCACAGCCATCCTGGAAGGTCAGAGTCCACTCACTTTGGGCCTGAGGACTTGGGACATGAAGCACCCAGGTTGCACAAGTGGGAGGAGGTGTCCCAGGACTTTGCAGGCACAAAGGGCAGAGATCCGTGGTAGAGAGGGCTTCTGAAGTCTAGAAGGTGCAGAAGGCACTATCACAGGTGCTGATGCCCAAGGGGCGACTCGGGCTGCCGATGTCAAGGGACAGACACTCCCAAATTCAGGACCTGATCCAGAATCGTCTTTGGTTTTTCAGTAAGAAATAAAGATTCCAAATTACTCTAAAAGGGAGTAGGTAAGAAATGCTGGAGACACACTCAGGAAGTTGTTTCTTCCCTCTCCCACAGTTGACCCCAAACCAGGCACGGATCCTCCTCCCCAAACAGGAGGCCCAGGCTGTCTGGGACTCTGTCCTTCACAGGAGGGATGTGCTTTAAGGACATCACAGAAGGATACGAACTGTCCTAGGAGATGATAACTCTTAGCCCTGATCCTACAATGTCAGAAACAAGCTTTTTTTTTTTTTTCTTCCTTGAAAAAATAAACCCACAAACAATCCCCTGTGTTTTGTACTTGATTCCCTGCTGGAGCAGCAGCTGATCTAGAAGGCTCTACAGGTCTGGTGACTTTGACTTCATGTCCCAGCATTTTCTTCCCTCTCCTCCTTACATAACAAGCCCCTCCAGAATGAATTGTGTTTGTCACCAGCAAAAACAAAACAAAACCAAAAAAAAAAACAGAAAGCCCCAGCAAATTTACTTGTTTTGGATTCATTAGCACCACGGTTTGCAACCTGAAGTCTCCGGCCAAAAAGCTCCTCTCTAGACATGCTGCACCACTTGGTCTCTACAGTTAATTCAGCTGCCCACCTGGGCCTGTAACTTTTTACTTCCTTCAGGTGTTCTGAGAGCTGGCTGGTGACTCCAGCTAGTACTGGGATTCTGTCTGCAAGGTGAAAGCAGGAGCGCTCTCCACAGGGCCCACAACGACCCCAGCTGGCGTGTGGAAAGTGCCTGCCTGAGGGATGGGTGACCTGGCTTCTCCGACCTTCTCACAGGCTTCTTGTGGTCTAACCCTGGGCACATCTTGCCCCTTTATCTTCTCTGCCTGAAGGCCAAGCCTCAGTTGAAATCCCCGCAGCCTCGTGACTCTGGCTCCCTGCTTCGGGGAATATGGAGTGCACCCCCTCTGTCTCTAGCACCTTTTCTCAGGTGAATACATGGTGACAGACACTTCTGGCGAAACTTCCGGCAGGCCTCAGCTGGACTGCAAGCTCCCTTTTGTCTCCTGGTTATAACGACAGAGGATGGTGGTGGGGGCCCAGCGTGATGGATGCTGGTTGGCAGGAGGGAATTGAGGCCGTCCCCGGCCACTTGCTGCTATTATTCTTCACTGGCATTTGTCATGTCAGTGCCCCAGACCTGCCCAAGCTTCCTGGGGCTTTGCCTGAACATGGGGTCCGACCACCAGGTGGCAGCAGTGCCCCTTCACGGCCTTGGAGCCCACACAGGACACCTCCAAAGGGGTAGTGAACCACCTTGCTGGGAGGAGTGGTGACACGGAACAGAGTTTGGGGATTGGAAGGTACTTAGAGGAAGTCTAGGGTTCAAACCTAACCGCGTCCTATCTCAGGTGAGGAAACTGAGAGCCAGAGATGGGAATTGCGTTTCCAAGTTTACCCAGCTGATGGGTGGCAGAAATCTGTATCCTGGCCTTCCTCATAGAAGGGGCATGGGCTCAATTCGTCTTCTTTTCTAACAGGAGCTAAATCAGTAAAAGGGATTTTTTAAAAAGAAAAGACAAGACCTACTTGGCCATTTTGAGTGTCCTTAGCCTGCACTGTAGGGAATTCTAGCCCAGTGTGGGGTTCCTTGGAACCATCAGTGGGCTCTGTAAGAGGGCATTAGGTCTTCCCAAAATGCATTCCTTTCCTGCCCGGGAACTCCAGATTTCCTGGGGCAGGAGCTGTCGGGACTGTGCTCTGGCCCTCTTGTCAGATAAGCCAGCAGATAGCATCTCCTGGACCAAGCTGGCTTCCAGGTACCTGCT
Source organism: Tolypeutes matacus (assembly GCA_026826555.1). Taxonomy (NCBI): domain Eukaryota; kingdom Metazoa; phylum Chordata; class Mammalia; order Cingulata; family Chlamyphoridae; genus Tolypeutes; species Tolypeutes matacus. The sequence goes on from JAKSZT010000049.1 coordinate 33,950,668, forward strand.
GTTGTGCCTGGACTTTGTACCTAGACTATTTGTACCTAAACTTTGGCTGGAGGCACGTGGAAATGCTCTGCAGTGTCCACAGTCCTTCTGTTCTCAGGAGGACACTGTGGACACAAGGTCTCTGTGGCTCCAAGAAAGTTTTTGGAGCAGCTGTTCACTCCAATGGCCATGATCAGAAGCATGAAGGATCCCTGGGAAGTAACAAACTCACAAAGCCAATGAATGACAAAGAAGGTTAATCTGGAACAAGAGCTTTGTCATGTTCCTGGAGATAAAATGCAAAGATGCCAACACAAATTAAAGGATGGCCTCACATAATAATTATAACTAACATTTATTGTATGCCCAATAAAAGCCTGAGATTGTGCTAGGTGCTTACATATACATTTACATATATCTGTGTCAGATAGTTATTATCTTAAGTAATAGGAACATTTTAATAGATTACTACCCTATTTGTCAAAATCAGCTAGAAAGAGCATTGTGTGGTAGAAAGAGAATTGGCTAGAAGTTGTAAGACCGGGATTTGGTTCTGGCTGGGTCACTACCATGTGGCTTTGAGCAACTCACCTGTAATTTCATTTCCCCACCTGTAATAGAAAGGTATTGACTTAGATCGTTTCTAAGACCATTTTCAAATTTAAAATTCTTTATGATTCTCTGGGTTTATACATCAGGAGACCAGAGGGTCTTCAGCAGCAGGCTTGGGCCAGGCTGATACAGATGCTGCCAAATACCACTGCTGCAGGGGTCTGGGCTGACAGTCGCTCCAAGGGTATAGCTGCCATCCTGGGTCGAGGGTGGCGGGGATACTGGATTGACAGGAGCCGAGCTGCCCACGGTGGGGCAGAGCAGCAGACCAAAGGGCCGGGGGAGAGAGACGTGGGGGTTGGAGGGAATGTGAGGAGGTGAGGAATTGCCCCCCCTCCCCACGGTAGTTAAGAGATGTGATAGTCTACCTTTTTCGTTTGTAAATGTTTCTGGGCACAAAGTACAAAGAGGGGTCAGAGGGATTCATCCAGGACAGGGGAAACAGATGGCGCTCATCATTTCCCACTTCGGGTGACACCTGGCGGACAAAAGGTCAGCTCCTTCCTGTTCCCTGAAATCTACCTGGATTACTTCAAAGCTGATTTACTGCAGAATCAGACTTTTTTTTAACAACTCAGTAAGAAACAGGTTTTACTCTATATCTTTATGTATGTGTGTATAAATAATCAAAACAAATGTTTTATGAGACAATGGGATATTCTTATTTCATTCAACTTCATTTTTGGTGGTTGTGCAATCCACTAAGTCAATTTCATGTTGATTGGATAGGACTTGTAGTCTGAAAAACAGTGGCCAAATACTTCAGGAGTGGCCTGTTCACCCGAGATGCAAGTGAGGGTGAACAAACAAATTAAAGCCCTCTGTCCTTTCTGCTTACGTTGGGAAGCCCTTGTGTCCAAGTCCCTGGTATTTGCTCACTCCTCTGAACACCTGGTACTTTTCAATCTATAAAGTGCGTGGCACCGAGCAAGTGGGTGAAACTGCAAGTAAAGATGAGAAGAATTCTTGAACACCTGTAGAAAGTTACTTCACCTAGTTTGGAAAGAATCCTTTGATAAAGCTTTGTAGAGATGGGCATTTGATATTCTGAAAACGCAGAGCTGAAAACCACTGCGGTCTTGAACTCCTGCACCCAATGCCAAAGCCACGGGTTTGGCAATGGTTGGGAGCAGAAATGAGGCGTCTCTCTAAGCTCTGATGTCTTGTGCAAGTTTCTCCTAAGTAGAGGACTGTGTGTCTTGGAGCCAGCCAAGCAACTCTGTGACCTTATAAAAATGTTCCCTCCATGCCCAATGTTATTTTAATTTGTGGTGTCCCTCCTACAATTTGTCTTCAAGCATAAACCAAAACAACTTGATTTTTACCCTGCGATGCCTCTGCTGCCTGTGGAGAGCTGTGGGCCGGGAGGAGGCCTCAGAATCTGACCGAGGGCCCTTTGGGTCTGTGGGGAAAACCCAGCTCCATCTCCACTTTTCTATTTTTTGTTTCCCCTCTTCCTGAAGGAACATTAAAATGTGGGAGTCCCGGATAATTAAAGAGCCTGTGACTGACTGGGCACTTCTGCTGAATCTTAGGTGTCTTACTGTCACCTTCAATATCAAGGCTACACCTTTCTTGGCTGGTGGTTTGGAATAAACCCTCTCCAGAAACCCAGGCCTTTTCAGATTCTATCTTAAGGCTTGTCTTGGTGAAATCCTTGACTGTCAGAGCTGGAAAGAGCCCTAAAAATAAAGGCTCTTACCCTCATTTTACAGGTGGTTCACTTACTCAGTTTGTCCTTGCCTCCAGAAGGCCTGAGCTACTCAAAATATCCCACTAGAATCCCATTCCCTTATTGCTGCCCAGGGTACTCTGAGCTCTCACCAGTCATTTATGTATCTCAGCGTGAGTTTATCAGCACCTTTACAACTCTCAGTTTTGTTAGGGGCAAGACACACTTTCGTTTGAATACTACTCTGTGTCTGGCTCTACTGAGGCGCTAGTGACCCAAAGGTGGGTACAATTTGGTCCTTACCGTCAATGGACTGGTAGTATATGGAGGGAGAACGGCACTTAGTGACAATATGGTGTAATGGGATGCTGTCACACAAAGTTACACAACAGACTTGTGAAACAAGAATTATCACCCCCATTTTACAGATGAGGCACAAAGAGATTAAGCTGTACTGTGATTGTTGTACTTCTCTAGACCCGCTGTTGTCGTCAATATATCGTAAGTGTTCTTCCACGACAGTCGAGATAGACCTATTTGGGTTGTTTCCTGCTTGTCATCAAACACTGCCATGATAGACAAAATTTTACATCAGTTTTTGTGCTCCTGTCTGGCTCTTTCCTTTGGGTGTTTCGTGTGGCCCTTGGTAAAGTGAAGGCAGAGCAGTGTGCAGAGAGAACACACCTGCTGGCTCACCTCGGCATCCGCCTGGAGGCTCTGAACAGCCTGCCGCCTTCCCTTCACCCTGGACTCTCACCCATGCTTGACATCCACCAGCTTGGAGTAAAGAGGTCCAGGGCTCCGGAGTGGGACTTGGTCGGTGGAACCAGAAACTCCTTGTTCCATTATATCCCGCCTCCCATCCTGGCTGGGGGCCTGAAATAACCACCTGCGGAGATTTGAGTTGTGCTAAATTGAGGCAGCAACCTGCAACCCAGGACATACCTGCTGAAGGGAGTGGGTGGCTGGTTCTGCGTGGTGTGTGGGGCCATGACTGCAGCAGACCATGTGGCTTTGGCTCCTATTCTTGTACGTCCTGGTGCCTCCCTGGGCACTTGCCGGCCCTCCTTGTGGACTGTGTGCTGGTCCCAACTCCCTGTAGCCTCTACCCAAACTGTCCTTCTAGGCCGTGCCCCTGGCCCTCTCCCACTCTCTTCATCCAGGAAGGATTCAAACAGGCTGGAAGAAGACAAGACACTAGGTTATCAATCCTTAGTGGTTAGCAGAGGCTGGACTCAACCTGGGTTGGGACCGTTTACCTTCCCAGAGGGCACACTGGGGCCCTGAGCTAGGAAAGAGTGGAGAAAGGACCCTGGGAACCTGGGTTAGAAGGGCCCCTCATGCATCCATGGCACAGCCCTTATGGCTGGGGACAACCAATTTAAGGGCTTTGGATGAGCCACCACCATTCCCCTCTGCCCAGCGTCCTCAGCTATCAAGCAAAGAGACCAGCGGGGACCATCTCTGGTTCCATTTAGCTCTGATCATGCAAAGCCTGCCTAGATGGTCAGGGAAAGGCCCGGCTTCCTTTTTAACAAGAGAGCCAGAAACTCTTAAAGGAGCAGCAGCCAAGTGCTTTATAATCCTTCTTTAGAATTGCCGTGCGAATTGCTGTGCACAAGTTATTCATCCTGTCTCTCAGCTTGGGAAAGGGATAAAGGCAGCTCTCTAATTATAGGGAGGGGCAGCTAAGGTCCTCGGCATAAGCCTTTTCAACTTGATTTCAAGCCTCGTTAGAGCCGGCGAGACTGCCCTGGTTTCCGAGGTTAATGACACTGGGAGACCCGGTGACCAGCTCCGGGTGGTTCTTGATGATGCAGTTTTGCCGTTTGTCCACCCTTTGATCCTAAGCCTCTGCCAGTGGCATTTATGGTCCCCAATACCGTGTACGGATTGACACGATTGGAAGGGCCTTCATTTGTATCATCCTGTCTGGTTTTTACAGCTACCACCCCGCAATAGGGAAGGCATTGTGTCCTTATTTTACAGATTGAAAACCGGAGGCTCTTGGAGGTTAAAAGATTTGCTGCACACAAGCAGTTAAAGGGAGAGCTAGGCTGGGTGAGGAATTGGGAATATGTGGGAGCAGGATATTTCCTTAAAGCAAGGGGAAAGGTCGTGCGGCCAGATTTCTGCCATTTTTGCATAGCCAGGGCTTCTTTCTTTGGAGAAAAACCTCTGCTAAACCCTGTGGGCTGAAGCCCTTTCCTTCCTGCAGTCAGTCGGTCCCAGAAACAAAAACCGAGGCTGGCCGTGGGGGGGGCCGGGCAAAGCGGGAGAGGGAGCCCAGAGCCAGCTGTGTGAGCCGGGACAGCCAGGTTGTGCAGTGGGGAGAAGGAGGGAGGCAGCAGGAGGGAAAATAGTGTTTTTCTTTTCTTCCCTCAGACTTCAGTCAGAAACCATGGTGTCGACGGTGGAAAAGAAATAATTTTGGAACTGCTCTGAGAGTTAAGTTTAGGCTTTCCCTAATTTGGCCCCTGTCCCTCCCCTGTTGCCGACTTCCAGTAATTCAGTATTTGTTCCTTATTTTTCTGAGAGTCGTTATATAACGTGAATGTTTCTCAAAAACCAACCATGGCTCTGGCTACCAACACGCCCCACTCCCACCTCAGTAGCAAGAATGGCCTGTTTGGCAGTTTTTGAGGGATTGTGCAAGGATAGTCCATTTGGAGACACCGTACTTGTGCCTCCCATCTAGGGGCTTGCCAAGACCATTACAACAAGAGCCAAACTTCAAGTCATGATAAAAACAGCTTAGCCGCAGATAAGGCCAACTCAGTGGGAGCCATCGCCCACGTTAATGACAGAGTATTGGGCAATAGTGGGGGGAGATGGGCAGGATAAGGAGAACCTGGGTGAGCAGTGTCCGTGACACAGATGGGACCACTCGGCTCAGCTCTGCCCTCATGCTGAGCATCCGCGAGGGCTTGCCTAGCGTTTAGACAGACAACCCAGGATCTTAGGATGGAGGGACCTCAGAAGTCAGTCTAGAAGCCAGAGGGTTAGAACTTAGGAAGCAGACCAAGAGACACATTAAGCTCAGAAAGCCAGAGGTACAGCCGGGTCATAAATCCTTCATTTTAGGAAGTCTCGTGGAGATGAGACAAAGTCCTTCATTCCTCCATTGGGTTAGCTGATGTTCATTGAAGACTCTGCTCAAAGGCCCTGCAACTTTTGAGAGCAGTGGAGATTTAATTTGTATCTTGAGAATAGGAGATAACTATTTCTATGACTGAGATATGGGAAGATGTATTTTATTCTCCATCTGGCAGCATTCTTTCAAAATGCTCCTGATCCCACCTGTTTTTTCTCAGTTCAACAGATAAACAGGAAATGTGTGAGCTAGAGGGCATCCTTAGAAATTATCCAGTTGAACCCTCTTATTTTACAAGTTCTGACTTGCCCAAGTTCTCGCAGATGGTAAATAACACAGCCTGGGCTTGAGCTCTGGCCTTCAAGTGCTACCTTTTTAAATAGGTTGTGTTCTTATATGCCTGAGGGGGTGCAGGGAGGCTTGTATGTGTCTAAAAAGGACACTCAATTTAGCGATTTCTCAGCCCAGGCTTAGCGCCAGCTGTTTATGGTGCTCTTTGTACTCAGGTCTGCTCGGTGGGAAGAGAGAATGAAAATGTCCTAGATGTATTCCTTCCTCGGTAGGAAGCAAACTGCCTGATAATTTCACAGGAATGCACTATCATGAACCTGATATTTTAAATCCCTTAATTAGCTGGGCAATGGAGACCATGAGTTCCTGACACTGGCAGCCTTTCTGTTTGTCCTGTATTTGCACTTCCATCAGCCTTCTTTGTGGGGTGTCCCAGCTGCATCAACAAAGAAATTTTGCAAGGCAAAACATCAGAAAAGCCGAAAACTCAGAACTCTATCCCATCGATATACACTATTTTGAACCTACCACTCAGGGCTAAAACATGAGTAAAACACTCCCTTTGCTTCAAGAGTCAGCAAATTATTTAACTGTAAATATTAGAAATTCTACTATCTTATGGGGAAATGTTGGGATAAGTGGGGAGGGGGAGGAGAGAAAGCTGTATATGAGACTCTGAACCGTACAGAAGTATGAACGGTGCCAGAATGTTAACTGATAGTCATTTGGCAGTGGGATTTTCTGTTCTTCGCAACACAAGGGTGAATTATTTTAATTAAGAAAAAGTACCTAAGAGAAAGTTAGTATCTTAACTTGTCTTGGGAATGAATCATTGAACTCTCCAACCTTTATCCATACTTCCTTCCTTCTCCTGAGGTATCATTTTGTATGGTTATTAATAAGCTCCATATCTTTACAACCTCTGATACTAAGTTGTTTTTCTATTAACTGGAATTAAGCCACCCAAGGAGGTGGAGTTCAATAGAAAGAGGTCTGCACCAGGAGTGGATGGACTTGGATTATAGTACGTGCGGGTTGGGTTATTGTCTAGTTGTCTGGCCTTGGGCAGATGGCTTAACTTCTCTGACCTTCAGCATCTTCATCTGTAGACTGGGATACTTATATGGGCTTTCTACCTATATGGGTGGCTGTAAGGACCAAATGAGGCAGCATTGGAAGATTTAAGGGCAACATAATGATGGTTATGTTGTTGATACCTTACTTTTTTTGTGGTAGACTTCTAGCTTCTGCCTGGATTTCTGAAGATGAGATTAAATGAGTTGCTTTTAAAGTCAACTCACATTTCAGGAATTTTCTCGAACTTGGAAGTAGCGTTCCTCTTTTCGTTTGTCCTGATGTTTTCCTTGACTTGATGGGCCCAAATCCTGAACATTCCCTCCCCCCAATGGTCATCTATCTTCTGACCATGTAGTCAAGATCTAAAATATATTGTGTGCAGCTGATAAAACTTCCAGCACCCTAAAGCTGGCTGTCTCTTGACAGAAATCAAGTCTTAAACTTCTCTTGGCACCTCGACAGAGCCTGGTGAAATATCTACCAAGTACACAGTCAGGGCCTGATTATCTGGTTGAAGAAATGGAGGGCATTAAGGGGTTGGGACGAGGAGTGGATAACAGTAGTGAGGAAGCCATGAAGCTTCTGGTAGGAATTTAAAATGTAGAGATCACGGTGAATAGGGTAAAGTCCAGGAGCCTGGGCCCTTCTGGAATGTCAGCTGAGCTGAGAGGCCAGGTCCTAATTATTCTACGTGATAATAGTCTTGTTACTATAACTGCAGTTAGAAATTTCCCCACACCTGGCATACAAGGTATGTCTGTGTTTCATGGTGAGCTCTCGGAGATGAAAGCCAAGATTAAAATAATGGAATGTGGGGGAGTCTTGCAGCAAAGCCCTGAGGGGATGCTTGACCATTGGGCTCGCAACAAGATGAGGTTGATTTGATACTTTAGTAAACTCACTCTGGTCAGAAACAGCTCCCTGCAACCAGTTGCAGCTCCCAACCAGCTGTTGCCTGGGGCCCCGGAGGCAGTATCCTGGTCTCAGCTCTTTCAGGAGGGTCTCCCCCACCCCACCCTGCCACTGGTCAGCATTGAGTGAGGAGTGCATTCTATGCTCTATGAATTATGCTATTTTCTGTGTGCTGGAAAAATGGGCTACTTAGAATATTTCAGTCTAATCAGAGCATACCATATGCATGTGAAACGGCAGAATGAAAATCAGCATATCAACAAGTACCTAATAAACAGTAAGAACCCACCATGCTGACAGGAATGAGGCTATGCAAGAGGGTCTTGACACGAGTCACTTAACCTCCTTGGGCCTCGGTTGCTGGAACGTGATGATTCTAAGGACTGATGTGTGAGGAACAAATGAGTATTTGTGAAAATGCTCACATGTGGAAACTGCTGTTGCTGAACAAATGTCAGAGGGTAATGATTATTTGAAACATGAGAGGAATGTACCCATTGAAACTGGAGAAAAGCCACCTACCCCTGGTCCCTCCCTTCACTTCCCGGGGAGCTGCAAGCAGAAACCCACGTCTTGGGGGGGGGGGGTCTGTTGGTTTGCTCTCTAGCAGCACAGACTGTGTAGCGCCTCACACTTGCCGCTGCAGTAGGCGGGCGGTTTGCAGAGGAGTGAATTCAAGCACTTTTGAACACCTGCTGTATGCCAGAGAGAGAATATGAAGATAAATAGCTTTTCCCTTTGCCCTTGATGGAATCAAAGTCTAGGTAGAGAATAGACTGATAAATGATCGCAGGCAGTGTGATAAGTCCTATAATAAAGGTGTGTCTAAAGCACTGTGGGAACGCAGATAAGAGAATAATTCACTCTGCCTGAGGGACATCGAAGCCAGAGATAATATTTGTGTTGGGCTCTGGGTGACACATCAGCATTTGCTCTATCAACCAGGATTAAGGGCTGGGGTGGGGGCAGGTGGAACAGGACCGAAGGCGCAGAGGAAGGAAAGGGCTTAGAGGGTTTGGAGAATGGCTACCCGTGTTCTTGACTCATTCGGCGCCTCTGTGCCAGGCTCAGTGCACAGTGCTGGAGAGGTAAGGCTGGAACCTCCTTGGAGGGCTGAAGGGAAGGAAGTGGGGTCAGTTCCACTGGGAGGGGGTGGACGGTTGTAGAAAAGTGGCCTGGAACTGATCCTGGGGAAGGTGTCTGGGGACTTGGGGCAGCATTGCAGGCAGAGCGTCGACGGACACGGAGCTGTGTTTGGAAACCCAGACGCCGTGGCGGGGCTGTTGCTGAGAGGAGGCAGGTGTGGAGCTCATCAAAAACAAGGCCAGAGAGGGAGGCGAGGCCAGACTCCGTAAGGGGCTTGGATTTGGTGCCGGCCAGTCCCCAGAATCCCCTCTAGGATTTCAACGAGAGCCCCGGGCCTCCCCTAGGCTGCACGTCTAGATGAGGAGACCGAGGCTGGCCTCTGACCAGCTGACTCCATCTCCTCATGTGGGGCCCAGGCACTGTGATCAGTCTTGTTAGAGCTTCCCAGGTAATTCTGATGTGCAGCCAAGAAGGAGAACCACCAAAAGAAACCGAAAGCCGAGCGCCTACGTCGGGAGATCTGGGGTGCAGCTTGGGAATCTGCATATTTAAGGGCTCACAGGCATATTCCGATTTGCCAGGTTTGGGAGCTGTCATTGCCAAGGCCAAGGAGGGGCCCTGGGATTTTAGGGGAGGCGCTGACATAATCACTTCAAGCACAGGTTTGGATGGTGGATTGAAATGGGGTAAGACCCTAATGCTTGGAGAGTAATGAGATGCCTAAAGAGAGGGCCTGGACTCCAGTGACAGTGGACAGAGAGCAGGGAATGAGTTTAAAAAAATTAAAAAAAAAAAAAAAAGGTTAAGGAGATAAGCTCTCCCGGTCATGATGGCTGCTGCCGGGGTGGGGTTTCACCAAGGCAAACGCTGGAGGAAGGAAAAGTAGGGCCAGGGTAAACATTTTGGCTTCCGTTTTAGATGTGATGAGTTGGCCCTGAGGAACCAGCCATCAATCCGTTCTGGGCTCTTGTCCCATTCCTCACAGCCAGTAATGTCATCAGGCTTTATTGACGGTTTTGCCACAGCTGCCATCCCAACACCCATGGTCTTTCCAGTGTTCCTTGTCGTGAGATAAAATCCTGTCCTTCAGCCATTCCCCAAAACATCCTGAGATGGGACTTTTATCCCACTACTCTACTTTCCTTCCTTTGCAACTTTCTCATCATGTCCATTTCAGTACTAGCTTTTTCTTCCTTCCTTCTTCCTTGGGGTGATGGGGAGGTGGTGGCTGCTACTGGAAATTTGGCTTAGCCTCATGGAAGGGAATGTGGAGAGTGGTCAGGGTCTTGGAAGGGGAGACTAATACTCCCCACCCCCCTTTGTATACCATTTACCATCCACATCTCCCCTTTATGGTGGTGGTTTTGTTTTTGTTTTTGTTTTTAAGGAGGCACCAGAGATTGAACCCAGGACCTCATATGTGAGAGGCAGGCACCATCCACTACCCCCCGGTTGGTTTTAAGAGGAGGAACCAGGAGAGGGGAGCTGAGATACACTTAGGACCCTGGGAACCTGCTGGATGGAGGCCCTGACGTTGACTGCTATGTCGTTCTTCCTTTCTAGGATCTGAGTTCCTTTGCCATGCCGTTCCTGGATGGAGATCTGGAGAGTTCAGAAAAGCATTCTTCTCGTAAGGTAAGGCTGCCTTCCCCTCGGCTTCTCACGGGTCACCCGAAGAGCGCACAGGGCAGAGTCTCCTTAGTGGGAGGACAGTCCGGGCGAGCCGAGGTGCAGCCCCTGCTGCAGCTGAGCCCAGGCCCCGATGCCGCCTACGTACCTCCCTCGGCATTGTGAGAGGCCCTGGACTTTGCTTCTTGTTCTTCTCCTTCTTCTGAGCTGAGCTGTTGCACGTTTGAGTCTCCAAGGCAGGCAGAGGTGATCAAGGAAAATTAACAATAAACTGAGCACCTGAGGTGCTAATTATCACAGAGAAGAGTATTAATAAATGAGAGTTCTGGAATCACCTGTCCTTTTCAGTCATTGTGCGTTCACGGATAAGCTTTCCTTCTACCCCAGTAGCACAGGTGTCCATCTCTTTCCTTTTACCTCATTTTATCCCCAGCTGCCTCCTATTCCAGACGCCATCTCTTTCCTTCTTGTTTTCTTCTCTTTCATCCTCTTTTTCTGCTTTTCCCAGTCTTCTCTTTAGCTCACTGCTCTCCTCTCCCTCATCCCCATGAATTAATTTTTCTTTCAATAGGAAACCACTATCTCAACAAGGTTGTATAGAATCGGGCAGCCGAAATGAAGAGTGTGTGGGTAGAGAGGAAGTCAGTGGCATCAGGATGAAAGCTTTTCTGGCAAGGGCTTGGGGAAGCCATGGCAAGAAAAGATAGATAAAGGGAGCCTGCCCCGTTTCTCCTGCAGCCAAGGTGCAGCAGAGAGCTGGGGGCAGGACGTCCTCCCTGGGAATCCTGTTAGCCAAGCTCCCTGTGGGCAGTGATTTGCAAGTCTGAGCTAGAGATAGAGATGCAAGCCTTGCCTGAGATTGGAGACAGAGCTTGAAACTTAATTCTTTGGCTCTAGGTGCTTGCCAGCGTGGGATTATGGCAGGAGTTCCAATACTGGAAAAAGCTAATCTATTCTGTAAGCATTTTGAATTACATACAATTGAATCAACGAATTGGTTCAGACTCGTGGGGCTCAATTGGCATCTGTTTCCTGTTTTGCCCTGGAACAATCAATCTTATTAGCAGTTTTCATGGCCCAGCCAGAAGAGGCGTTCAGAGGCTACCCACAAGTTTTGGCCTCCAGAGCTTACCGGGCCAATAGAGAAAGAACTGGAGCAATGGGGAAGGAGTCAGAGGAGCTGGGCATTTTGTGGGTTCTCTGTCCTGCAGACACCTAGCACAGCCCGCTGGCAGCACCGGCCTGATCAGGCAGGGCTGTGTCATCTTTGTCATAGGTTAGCAGTGTCAAAGTGTTTGACTCCAGAGAACCTTTCTTCAAGGGCAAACTTAAGTGGGAATTCAGATCATAGTAAAGATGCACAGAGCTGCTCTGGCTGAAGGCAGGGGTGGATGAGACTGGAGTTTCACTTAGCCCCACCCTGCCCCCCAATTTGGTGGCTCTCATAGGGGTTCCAGAGTAAAGTTGTCATCACAAATGAATAGTATCTGAGCAGATCAGGAGATCAGGACCATCAGGTTTTCTCATTGCCAATACTGACTTTGAACTTTGCTTGACATTGGTATGGTTTTGGAAAAGCCTAGGATGTAGGCCTTACCTTCTTGATCTTGTTGGGGCGAAAGACAAAAACTCACAGGTAGGTAACTATCATACTAGACAGCATCAACAAGCAAGCAGCAATAGATGCTGCAAAAGACTTAAGGAACATGAGTACATATTTAACTGGGAAGGAATTTGTTCTGGGTAAATCGTCTCTTTTCCTATATCTTTTAGCCTCCTGGTACAACCTGGACACAGGGCCTCAAGTGAAAAGTGTTTGTGTTGGGAAAGGGAAAGAGTGGGGAGGGGGAGAGGGGTAAGGAATGCTTGGGATTCCCACTGATTTTGTTGCCCATGACTTTTTCTTGGTCTCCCTATTCTCACCCCCATCCCCAGCCAGTGCTCCCCATCCCAAAAAGCATTACTTCCTCCTGATCCTAGAATCATTTGCAGTTCCACTTTCCATTAGACTCCAGTAACCCTGAATTTATATTGATATGGCAAGGCTAGACTTTTTTGGTAGACAGAGTTAGGTGACCCCCTACCTGGAATAATTTCCAAATTGCCTGGGAAGGGCTTCCCTCTTCCTCTACCAAATTCTCCCCCTTAATATTAGTGATCCATTTCAAAATGAAAAGACCCCTGAAAAAGAGAGCATGGTTTAAATTCTTCCTACTATCTAGCCCTTTCTGAGGACAAGTTTTGATAGGGAGGTAGAAAGAGGATCAGGAGATGCTGTTTGCTTCTAAGGTGGAGAGAAGTAGTGAGAACAGGCAGGTAAGGAGGGGCATCTGCAGGAGTGCCTGGCATCCCTGGGGAGGAGGTACAGCTAGGAGCCAGAGGAGAGCACAGGCGGTGGAGACGAGACGACTCGTGCCCCGGGAACCTCATTGGGTTTATGGCGTACCCCACAGGAGCCTCCAGGTCACTCCCATGTGTGGGTGGGGTGTGAACGTACAGCTATGAACTCAGATAGTAAAATGTGATTGCATTGCTTAACTTTGTTTAATGTAAATCTAACTCCAAGTCCCCCATCCAATCAGGTTGACAGGAAATGTTCATCTCCATCATTACTGGGACTTCCTAGGCTATGTAAAGGTCCTGGGGTCTAGCACATACACCTATTTTACTAATGAGGAAACTGGAGTTCCGAATGGTACATATGAAGATTTTCCATAGTCATATGACACTTAACTGAGCCAGGCCTGAGATCAGGCTGCTTGATGCTTGGCGCAATGTGTTTTCCACTGTACCTCAACACCCCAAACTTTGGGCCGATGGGACAGGCAGTACAGGAGAGTGGCCTAAGCTGAAGCAGATACACGTCAATGCTTCCTGCTCTTCTGGCTTGACTCTGCATCTCTGTAGCTTGTGAATAAGATCTCCCATGTCCTTAAGGAATCTCACTCTTTGGGAGTAGCATTTGAAAAGCTTCAGTGACTGCCAAGCTAAATATCTCTTTGATACTTAGCAGCCCGCTCCATTTCTTAGGTACCCACTTATAATGAAATGGTTGAAGTTACATCCAGCCTCGCTGTCTGAGTTCCCCTTCTCACTTTTTCTTAACTATTCACCATTCCCTAGCATCTGCTGATACAGCTTATAAATAATAAGGGAAATGGATCTAACAGGTCTCCTCTCTTTAAGCCTCTCTCTGGTATCCTTTCCCCCAGAAGTAGCAGCTTTTTTTGCACAGCACGTCTCTGTGCAGAAACTGCAGGTCACGTTGAATGTGCCCAGCTGTAGCATGTGGTTCCTTGGGCCAGAATCCCTAGGTGTAGTCCAGTTCCAGGCAACATCTCCAGGACCACTGTGACACCACTGCAGTTACTCCTGGTCAGCCAGCATGGCCCAGCTTCAGGGGGAACCTGTGGGATGCCCGGGCATCCCCGACCCCAATAAATGATTATGGGGTTTTTTTTTTTGTTTTTTTTAACTTTATTTTGTACATTTAATAATTGAAAACATAAGCAATAAAAAACTAAAAAGTAAACACAGATGAATAAATATATACATTTCTCAAATGTAATGGATACATGTAAATTTTTTTGTTGTTTTGTTTTTTGTTTGTTTTTTGTTTTTTTGTGTGTGTGAATCAAACAATATATTACACAATATATTTGGTTCACAGTAATGCATTCATACAGTATTTGTCCTTTTGTGTCTGGCTTGCTTCACTCAACATAATGTCCTCTAGATTCATCCATGTTGCCATATGCTTTATGACTTCATTTCTTCTTACAGCTGCATAATATTCCATCGTGTGAATAGACCACAGTTTGTTTGTCCATTCATCTGTTGATGGACACCTGGGTTGTTTCCAACTTTTGGCAATGATGAATAATGTGGCTATGAACATTCGTGTCACTGCTCTCAGTTCTTCTGGGTATATACCCAGTAGTGGTATTGCAGGGTCACGTGGCAAGTCTATATTCAACTTCTTTAGGAACTGCCAAACAGTCCTCCATAGTGGTTGTACCATCCTGCATTCCCACCAACAGTGAAGAAGTGTTCCTATCTCTCCACATCCTCTCCAACACTTGTAGTTCTCTGTCTTTTTAATAGTGGCCATTCTGATAGGTGTGAAATGATATCTCATTGTAGTTTTGATTTGCATTTCCCTAATCATGAGTGATGCTGAGCATTTCTTCATGTGTTTTTTTGCCATTTTTATTTCTTCTTCGGAGAAATGTCTATTCAAGTCTTTGGCCCATTTTTTAATTGGGTCATTTGTCTTTTTATTGTTGAGCTATAACATCTCTTTATATATCCTAGATATTAAACCCTTATCAGATATGTGATTTCCAAATATTTTTTCCCATTGAGTTGGCTGCCTTTTCACCCTTCTGACAAAGTCCTGTGAGGTGCAAAAGTATTTAATTTTGAGGAGGTCCTATTTATCTACTTTTTCTTTTGTTGCACTTGCTTTGGGTGTGAAGTCCAAGAAACCACCACCTACTACAAGGTCTTGAAGATGTTTCCCTACATTTTCTTCTAGTAGTTTTATGGTCCTGGCTTTTATATTTAGATCTTTGATCCATTTTGAGTTGATTCTTGTATAGGGGGTGAGATAGGGGTCCTCTTTCATTCTTTTGGTTATAGATATCCAGTTCTCCCACCACCATTTGTTGAAGAGACTGTTTTTTCCCATCAGCGTGGGCTTGGTAGGTTTGTCAAAAACCAGTTGACTGTATAGGTGAGGGTTTATTTCTGGATTCTCAATTCTATTCCACTGATCGATATGTCTATCTTTATGCCAGTACCATGTTGTTTTGACCACTGTAGCTTTGTAATATGTTTCAAGGTCAGGCAGTGAAATTCCTCCCACATTGCTCTTCTTTTTTAGAATGCTTTTGGCTATTCGGGTGCACTTACCCTTCCAGATGAATTTGGTAATTGCCTTCTCTAATTCTGTAAAGTAAGCTGTTGGGATTTTGATTGGTATTGCATTGAATCTATAAATCAGTTTGGGCAAGATTGACATCTTCACGATATTTATTCTTCCAATCCATGAACACGGAATATCTTTCCATTTGTTTAGGTCTTTTTAATTTCTTTTAGCATTGTTTTGTAGTTTTCTGCATATAGGTCCTGTACTTCCTTGGTTAAATTAACTCCTAGGTATTTGAGTCTTTTTGTTGCTATTGAAAATGGAATTTTCTTCCTGATTTCCTCCTCAGATTGTTCAGTACTAGTGTACAAAAACATTACTGATTTTTGCGTGTTGATCTTATATCCTGCCACTTTGCTGAACTCATTTATTAGTTCAAGTAGCTTTGTTGTGGATACTTCAGGATTTTCTAAATACAGGATCATGTCATCCGCAAACAGTGAGAGTTTTACTTCCTCTTTTCCTATTTGGACGCCTTTAATTTTTTTGTCTTGTCTAATTGCCCTCGCTAGAACTTCTAGTACAATGTTGAATAACAATGGTGACAGTGGGCATCCTTGTCTTGTTCCTGATCTTAGGGGGAAAGCTTTCAACCTTTCCCCATTGAGTATGATGTTGTCTGTGGGTTTTTCATATATGCCTTTTATCATATTGAGGAATTTTCCTTTTATTCCTATCTTTTGAAGTATTTTTATCAAAAAAGGATGTTGGATTTTGTCGAATGCCTTTTCTGCATCTATTGAGATGATCATGTGGTTTTTTTCCTTCAACTTGTTAATGTGGTGTATTACATTGATTGATTTTCTTATGTTGAACCAGCCTTGCATACCAGGAATAAATTCCACTTGGTCGTGACATATAAGTCTTTTGATATGCTGTTGGATTCGATTTGCAAGTATTTTGTTGAGAATTTTTGCATCTATGTTCATGAGAGAGATTGGTCTGTAATTTTCTTTTCTTGTGGAATCTTTGTCTGGCTTTGGTATTAGGGTGATGTTGGCTTCATAAAATATGTTGGGTAATTTTCCCTCCTCTTCAATTTTTTGGAAGAGTTTAAACAGGATTGGTGTTAATTCTTTTAGAAATGCTTGGTAGAACTCACCTGTGAAGCCATCTGGTCCTGGACTTTTCTTTGCTGGGAGATTTTTGATGACGGATTCAATCTCCTTAATTGTGATTGGTTTGTTAAGTTCTTGTATTTCTTGTTGTGTCAGTGTAGGTTGGTTAAGAGTTTCTAGAAATTTGTCCATTTCATCCAGGTTGTCTAGTTTGTTGGAATATAGTTTCTCATAATATCCTCTTATGATTCTTTTTATTTCTGTGAGGTGATTTGTAATTTCCCCCCTTTCATTTCTGATTGTATTTATTTGCATCTTCTCTCTTTTTTTCTTTGTTAGTCTAGCGAGGGGTTTGTCTATTTTATTGATCTTATCAAAGAACCAGCTTTTGGTTTTGTTGATTTTCTCTATTGCTTTTTTGTTCTCATTTTCATTTATTTCCGCTCTAATCTTTATTATTTCTTTCCTTCTTTTTGCTTTGGGATTGGTTTGCTGTTCTTTCTCTAGTTTCTCAAGTTGTTCAGTTAAATCTTTGAGTTTAGCTCTTTCTTGTTTCTTAATATAGGCATTTAGGGCTATAAATTTCCCTCTGAAGACTGCCTTTGCTGTATCCCATAAGTTTTGCTATGTTGTGTTCTCATTTTCATTTGTCTTAATATATTTACTGATTTCACTTGCAATTTCTTCTTTGACCCACTGAATATTTAGGAGTGTGTTGTTCAGTCTCCACACATTTGCAAATTTCCTTTTTTCCTGTCTGTTATTGATTTCTAGTTTCATTCCATTATGATCTGAGAAGGTGCTTTGTATAATTTCAATCTTTTTATATTTATTGAGAGCTGTATTGTGACCTAACATGTGGTCCATCCTGGAGAAAGATCCATGGGCACTTGAGAAGAATGTATAATCCGCTGAGTTTGGATGCAGTGTTCTGTATATGTCTGTTAGGTCTAACTTGTTTATCATATTGTTCAAGTTCTCTGTTTCCTTGTTGATCTTCTGTCTAGTTGTTCTATCTAATGATGTGAGAGGGGTGTTGAAGTCCCCGACGATTATTGTAGAAATGTCTATTTCTCCCTTCAGTTTTGCCAGAGTTTGTCTCATATATTTTGGGGCACCCTGGTTAGGTGCGTAGATATTTATGACTGTTATATCTTCCTGGACGATCGTCCCTTTTATTAATATATAATGGCCTTCTGCATCTCTTATCACTTTTTTGCATTTGAAGTCTGTTTTGTCGGATATTAGTATAGCTACCCCTGCTCTTTTCTGTTTACTATTCGCGTGGAGTATCTTTTTCCAACCTTTTACTTTCAGCCGGTTTGTATCCCTGGGTCTGAGGTGAGTTTCTTGTAAGCAGCATATGGATGGCTCATGTTTTTTTATCCATTCTGTCAGCCTGTATCTTTTGATTGGGGAATTCATTCACATACAAAGATATTACTGAAAATGCACTATTTATTTCCTCCATTTTATTCTTTGGTTTTCATATGTCATCTTATTTTTGTCTTTCTTTTTACTCTTTTGGTTATCCTTTCTGCTTTTCTTTCTTCTATACTCTCCTCCAAGCCTCTCTCTCCTGTCTTTTTCTTTCAGGTTCTAAGGCTTCCTTTAATATTTCCTGCAAAGGTGGATTCTTTTTTGCAAACTCTCTTAATTTCTTTTTGTTTGTGAATACTTTATATTCACCTTCATATTTGAAGGACAGTTTTGCTGAGTAAAGAATTCTCGGCTGGCAGTTTTTCTCTTTCAGTTTCCTAATTGTATCATACCACTGTCTTCTTGCCTCCATAATTTCTGAAGAGAAATCTGCACAAAGTCTTACTGGACGTCCTTTGTACATGATCGTTTGCTTCTCTCTTGCTGCTCTGAGCTTTTTCTCTTTATCTTTTACATTTGACATTCTGAATAATATGTGTCTTGGCGTAGGTCTATTTCGATTTATTCTTATTGGGGTATGGTGTGCTTCTTGGACATGAAAGTTCATTTCTTATGTGAGAGTTGGGAAATTTTCAGCTATTATTTCCTCAAATACTCTTTCTGCCCCTTTTCCTTTCTCTTCTCCTTCTGGAACTCCAATGACACGTATGTTCTTGCGTTTTGTGTTGTCATTGAACTCTCTGAGCCCCTGCTCAATTTTTTCCATTCTTTTCTCTCTCTGTTCTTTTCTCCCTTCAATTTTAGCTGCTCTGTCTTCGGTATCACTT
This sequence comes from Tolypeutes matacus, assembly GCA_026826555.1. Taxonomy (NCBI): domain Eukaryota; kingdom Metazoa; phylum Chordata; class Mammalia; order Cingulata; family Chlamyphoridae; genus Tolypeutes; species Tolypeutes matacus. Next base: position 33,969,215 of record JAKSZT010000049.1, read on the forward strand.
ATTCTTTCTTCTGTCATTTCGAGTCTGCTGTTGTATGCTTCAAATGTATTTTTTACTTCACCTATTGTATCTTTCATTCCCATGAACTCCATTACTTTTCTGTTCATGATTTCAAATTCTTCTTTACGTTCGCGCAATGACTTCTTGATGTCATTGATCTCTTTAACTATATTCTCTTTCATCTCATTAATTTGATTTTGGAAATGTGTGCTCATCTCACTGATTAGTTCTCTCAAATTCTGCATCTCTTCTGGGACTTTGCTGTATTCCTTTTCTTGGGCCATGTCTTCTATTTTCTTAGTATGGCCCGTAATTTTTTGTTGGTGCTTAGGCATCTGGTTAGTTTGTATTTTATTAGATGCTCTATCTCTTTCTCTTTTATGGGGTTTTAGTGGCAAGTGGCTGTGAGTTACCACTGCTCTTTGATTTTTGGCTCAACCTTGATTGTTAGGATTGTTCTGCTGGTTGCTCAAAACTGGACACTGGACCCAGTAATTGGTTGTAGAGTCGTTTCCTAGGGCCTTGGGCAGGGAGGCTATAGAGGCCAGGAAAAGCCTCTCTTACTTATTAATTTTCTTATGTGTACTTCCTTGGTCTGCCAGGAGATGACGCTTGTTGGCTGCTCTCAATTCAATGCCTGGTCAGAGCGTATTTGTTGTGACACAGACCAGATCAATGTGATAGAGCTTCCTGTCTGGGGGCTAGGAGCCCTGTGTTCAAACTTTCTGAGACAGTTCTCCAGACTTCTCTCGTAGCGCCCCCCTTTTCCCAGCTAGGAAATATTTCCACTCCCTTCTGAATCCTCAACAATCAGTCCCTGTTAGTAGAGGATGAGATTGGGAGGTTTGATTATCTTTAGCCCCTTGCAGGCTCCAAGGCAAACAATGGCGCAGCCCCACCCAGCCTGGAAGGGCTCTCGGGACAGGGCAGACCAAACCTGGGAGTCCAAAGCAGGGTCAGCCCCAGGCTCTCTCTCCCCTCTCCCGTGGTGTCCTCAACAATTAGTCCAGGCTAGAAGAGAGGGAGGTTGTGAGGATCGGATTTCTCCAGTCCTTTCTGGGCTCCCAGGGCAAACCGCCATGTGGAAGGGTCCGTGGGGCTCTGCAGCCCAAATTTCAGGTCAGAACCTGAGTCAGCCTAAGGCTGTGTCCCTCTCTCTCCCCTTTCCGGGAGTGGCAGATCCCTGAAGCCCCCTTTGCCTGTGGTCGCAGGCCCAGGGGCCTGAGAATTCTGAAGAGTGTGGGGGAGGGTGCCGGCAGCAGCAGAAGCTGCTACTTGCAACTCACAGTTCTGTAGTCGCGATTTCCCTTTCTGTCCCTCTCTCTTCTGGGTGGTGTGCAGCCTTCACCTGGTGACCTAAACCCTAGAAGATCTTTTTCGGGGCTGTTTCAGCTTGTCCTCTAGCTATTTTTCTGGAGAAGAGATTCCCGTGTCTTACTAGTCCACCATCTTCCCGGAAGTCCTATGGGTTTTTGTATACCTTGATCCTGAGACTATGGCCCCGCTCCTCTAGTCATCTTTCCTGGTAACTTGCCTTCACTGTAACCTTGGGTGGATATTTAAATGTCTCTGAACCTGTTTCTCCTTTGACAGTACTTAGCTTTTGTTATAAACTTAAGTGAAATAACGTAGGTTATAAGCGTAGGACAGTGCCTGGCATGTGGAAAGCTCTCCAATTGTAGGTCTAGGAGGGGAGCGTGCATCAGTGCCTCATCTCACATGCTGGGAAGAAATGCATCCGTATCAGTTTAAGACAGCCCTGGCACTGTTAGTCCATTGCTGAGCCCACAGAGTCTCCCTCTCTGCTTCTCCCCCTGGGAACACCAGGCCCTTTCTGTTTGGACGCCGTGGGTGCCCTGAGGTCTCCCGCTTCCAGTTGACTGAGCTCTACGTAAGCTGATTCCAGGCCGGGCCTCGGCCAGCCTTGGCCTCCCCTCCCCTCCCGGGTTTGAATTGGGTTCCCAGGGAGGAGTCTCCTGACTTAGCCCCACTGCTCTTGGCCCCCGAGTTCCCCTTGGGCACTGTCATCTGGAGACTTGCCCTACCCAGGTTTGCCTTTCCTGGCCTCCTCCATCTGCAGCCTCCTCCATCTCTGCCGCATTTCCCTTGTGCTTCCAAGAGGCACCATGGCCAGTTTCCTTGCGTTGGCACGCACTGGGGTCCTCACACACTTTCACGTCCCTGAAACTTTCTTCTTCCCTGTCGTGAAAGGGAACCACTAAGCGCCAAACCTCTGGCGGCCCGGCCCTCCCGCTGCCTCTTCCCTCTCTGGAAGCATCATGACTAACGACCTGTCTGCTAAGCCTGGCTTGGGCAGACGGCCTCAAGTGCCAGCTCTCCATTAGCTTCTGTGGAGCCAGGCAAACACTTGTGAGGCTCTGGATTCCTTTGTTCATTCAAACCCAGGGACTCATCCATTTAAGTTCATCAAAGAATCATTTTGTTACCACTTGCTAAAAGGCAAGAGCTACAGCCTGTCCTTGGTGGATTTAACTGCTGCCCATTATTTGTATCACTACCCGCCCCCCCCGTCCCCCCACAGGAGACAGACTGGGTGGATGTGCCTTTCAAAATCTGCTCTCATTTTCTCACTCTCAAGGAGTGTGATTAAGCTTGGGCAGTTTTCTGTGAAAGAAGGCTGCGCAGAGCCCGAGGGTCTGCCACTCTTCCGCCGTCTTCAGGGGAGAGCGGTGGAAGGTCTGCTCCCCTGATCTTCCTCAGGCTTGATTGCTGAGTGCCTGACTTGGTTGGCCTGGAATTCTAAGTGTATTTTGTAAAATGGAATCCCGTTCAGGAGAATCCTAGGGTTTCCCATTGTCCATCAAACACGGTTCAAATTGGTACTTAAAGAAAAATGGCATTCAAAGTTGTGTGTGCCTGGTTTTCCAGTGGCATTTGGCTCATCTTTCCCCCATGACCTCTCCATAATGGTCCAAGTGATCAGCTCTCAGTTTCTTGGGCTTCCCAGCTCCATCTCCTCTATCCCTGGGGTCCTCTCCCTGGAGTGTCTACTCTGGCCCATGGACCTATCCAAAGCCCATCCAGCTTTCAAGGTCTTCCCTGATTGCCCCCAAGATAAGCAGTTTTTTACTGCTTTCTTCACCTGCATCATTCTGCTCTTAGGTTTTGTTCAACACTGCGGTTGTTTGTTCGCCATTTTCCATGAGCCCTTTGATGACCTTGACCTTGCCTTGTAGGTCTTGGTTACCTTCCACAGAACTGAACAGTAGTATTTGCTTTGCTCTTCTCCTGCCTTCCCACGCGGAATCCACTGTGCAATGCAAAGAGCACAGTTAAACATGGAGAAGACTTTTGGGGTTAGCCTTTCAAGTAGTTCCTAAAAGTAACTTTAGTAGCTTAATAGTCTCTCCCTTGCCCTCATGCTTGACCTTAACTCTTCTCGTATCTCACATGTCCTCCGGGGGGTGCTCCTTCCCCAATACTTCTGCTTCTGTCTAGGAGCACCGTGTATGGTGGGATGGTTAAGGCCTTGGGGTCGGAGGGCAGGCTCCTGTACCACATATGGGCTTTGTGACTTTAACCTCTGTGCCTCTAGCCAGCACCTTCTCCCACCTCCGGGCTCAGAAACACTCCATGACTGATGGTGAGAGAGACATCATGGAGGCTACCAGAATGGTCTATCTAAAAGAAATTCGCCCCTGCCATTCCCTTGCTTAAGAGCTTTCAATGGTTTCCCCTCAAAGAAAGATGAGGTTCTTATCATAATACAGAGCATCTTTCCATAATTCAGCCCTACCTTCTCTTCCAGCTTCAAAGGGTAAGTCACTTGCCTACAATACTAGAAACTGGAGCCAGGATTCTAATTCAGGTCTCTGTCCCCAGAATCCTTGCTCATACTCCTTGCTGTAGGGTTCCTCTTCTGTTCCTTATATGTGCCCTTCCCACCACCGAGAATGCTTCTCTCAACTCCCTCCCCTACCCCATTGCCTGCATGCACACAAGGAACCTCTTGTCATTAAAAATCATTCTTAGTATTAAGAAAAGCTTCAGGAAGCCTGAGTCCCATAGACAGGGGTGATAGTGACTAAGCTGAATACTCTACAGACAGAAAAATGAAATTATTTTCATCTAAATGCTTAAAAAGAGAAAAGCTTTAACTGTTCCCTTAATGTTACATCATTCCTATAGCGCACAGCACTGTTCTGTCTATGAAGCCCCTCATCAGTGAAAGCATTAGCTGTACTGATTCTTTCATGTTGAGTGGAGTTTTCTCAGAAAGTTAAGCATAAAATTACCATATGATGAAGCAGATGTGGTTCCAGCAGTTGAGTGCATGCTTCCCCCATGGGAGGTCCCAGGTTTGGTTCCTGGTGCCTCCTCACAACAACAACAAAACAAATAACAAGCAAACAAATGAGAAAACCAACTCAGGGGAGCCGATGTGGCTCAGTGGTTGAGTGCCAGCTTCCCACATGCAAGGTCCTAGGTTCAATCCCCAGCCCTCGGTACCTAAAAAAAAAAATTACCATATAACCTGGCAATTCCATGCCTGGGGATATACCCAAAAGAATTGAAAGCAGGGACTCGAACAGGTATTTGTACTTGAATGCTCATAGCGGCATTATTCACAATTGCCGAAAAGTGGAAGCAACCCAAGTGTCCATCAGTAGATGAAGGGATAAACAAGATGTGGTATAAACACAAAATGGACTATTATTCTGCTGTAAAAAGGAATGAAGTTCTGCTGCATGCTACTATATGGATGAAACTTGAAGACATCATGTTGAGTGAAATAAGCAGACAAAAAGACAAATATTGTGTGATTCCACATGTAAGTTTATCATAGGAAGATTTCACATGACTAGAATAAGCAAATTCATAGAGATAGAATGTAGATTACAGGTTACCAGAGGCCAGGAAACAGGGGAGGATGATGGACAGAATGAGGAGCTATTACTTAATGGGCACCGAGTTTCTGTTTGGGGTGATGGAAAAGTTTGATAATGGATGGTAGTGATGGGAGCACAACATTATGAATGTAATTAAAAAATCACTTAATTGTAACATATGTTAACACAATAAAAATTAGAAAAAAAAAAAAGGAACAGGGGAAGCAGATGTGGCTCAGGTGACTGAGCTCCCACCTACCACATGGGTGGTTCCTGGTTCAGTTCCCGGTACCTCCTAAAGAAGACAGGGAGCTGGCGTGACGGGCAGGCGTGGCAAGCTGACACAACAAGATGACACAACAAGAGACACAAGAAGAAAAACATAATGAGAGCTGCAACAAAAAGCAGGGAGCAGAGGTTCCCAGTGCCTCCGAAAGAAACGAGCAAGACAGCTGACACGATGGGCAGGCACAGCAAGCTGATGCAACAAGATAACGCAACAAGAGACACAAAAAGAAAAAACATAACAAGAGATACAACAAAAGCAGGGAACAGAGGTAGCTCAAGTGATTAGGTGCCTCCCTCCCACATCGGAGGTCCCTGGTTGAGTTCCTGGTGCCTCCTAAAGAAAGACACAGCACACAGCAAGTGCAAACAATGAGGGGGTGGGGAGAAATAAATAAATAAAATAAATCTTAAAAAAAAAAAAAGGAACAGGGAGAAGTTATGGTCTCTTGGGTGGTTAATGGCCACTGAAAGTGGTACCCCGCCACCTTTGCATCCTTTATTTAGTGAACCGCGAGCCCAGAGTTTGGCTGAGCCCTCTAGTGGTGGAAAAGCATGCATGGTTCCCGGTCCCCTGCAGGGCACGTGAAGTGGGACAGAGATGGGCACGAGTGCTGCCCCTGACCTACTTGCCCAGGGTGTGCCAGTCGCAGCCGGGCAGCCTTCCCAGGCCTCTCAGGAGCTCCAGGGCCCGAGTGGCAACTTGAAAAGTACTGGACTGTGAGTCACAGGGTCTGAGCTCTGTGACTGTGGGCAAGCCAATTCTTTCCTGCTGCTGAGCTGGGGAGTCCCTCGAGTCCTTTCTGCTCCAGCGTCATAAATTTAGCAAGTAATAAGATGGCAGCAGCTTAACACAGATCAGATGATTCCTCTGCGCCAGGTCCCATGCTGACATTCATAGGTGAGTTGTCACCTGACTCTAAACAGCCCTATTTTACAGATGAGAAAACCGAGGCTTAGTGAGACTAAGCAGCATGCGCAGGATCGTACAGTAAAGGGCAGAGATGGGCCTCAAGCCTGGGCACGTGCTCTGAAGCCCCTCATAGCAGGAACACAAGCTACAGGGCACATGTGATATCTTTAAGTCTGTCACTTGCATGCTTTGGCTTAAAATTATGGGTCCAATAATTTTTACAATTTTCTTTTATTGTGGTAAATTTCCCATTTTAACCATCTTTAAATGCACATTTTAGTGGTATTAATTACATTCATTATGCTCTGCTGCCATCACCACCATCCATTACCAGAACAGCCATTATCACCCCAAACAAAAACTCTGTACCTGTTACGCAATAACTCCCCATTGCTCCTCTCCCCTACCCCTGGTAACCTCTACTTTCTCTAATTTGTTTCTCTATGTATTTACTTCTTCTAGACATTTCATGTAAATAAAATCATATAATATTTGCCCTTTTGTGTCTGGCTTGTTCCATTTAGCATAATGTTTTCCAGGCTCGACCATATTGTTGCATGTATCAGAACTATGTTACTTTTTATGACTGAATAATACTCCATTGTGTGTATATCGCACATTTGTTTATCCCTCCTCTTTTGATGGACACTTGGGTTGCTCCTACATTTTGGACATTGTGAATAAGGCTGCTATGAACAAAGGTGTGCAAATATCTGTTTGAGTCCCTGCTTTCAATTCTTTTGGGGTATATCCCTAGGAGTGGAATTTCCAGGTCATACGGTGGTGCTATGTTTAACTTTTGGAGAAATCACCAAAGTGTTTTCCACAGCAGCTGCTCCATTTTCCACTCCCACCAACAGTGCGTGACAGTTTCAGTTTCAATTTCTCCACATCCCCACCCACACTTATTAATTTTTTCCTCTTTTTTCTTTAACAATAGACATCCTAGTGTGTCCAAAAAATTTTCTATGTCTTTCAAGTATAATTTTTTAAGTAATCAGTGAAGTGAGAATCAAAGGTTTTCAGCCTTGTTAAATCTCTTGCTGACCTGTCAGCTCTCCCAGTCGTTGAAATGTCAGAGCCAAAATGTCAAAAGCCAAATTCACCATCTCCCAGCACCAAGATTCCCGAGGATGGAGCCCCTGGCTCACTCTGTTCTTGCATATAGCTCTGCGAATCCTGCTTTCAGACAAGGCAAGAGAACAATACTTCAGTGTAGTCATACCAGGAGAAGGACAAATGTAAAGTCAAGCCTGGGAGGCAAACCTGCAAATAAGTTAAAGGAGGAAGATTTATCCTCTGGAACCATCTCCACTGGCTTCTCCACTTCTTCCACGGGCCCCCTTTCTAGAGGGCTGGTCAGGGTTGTAACTGGGCCTCTGAGATGCGGTGGCTCACCAGCCTCTGGATGGGCGTCCTTGGGCCCAGTGCCTACCTCCACGCCATTCTGTGGCCACTCCCATTTGTAGGGGCCATTTCTCTGGGCCGGAGGCTGGGGGCAGGGGGGCAGCTTGGCAAGTCGGGGTCATGAGGTCGGGGGGGCAGGTGCAGTAATGACAGGTCCAGCACAGAGCAGACTTCCGAGTGCCCAGCGGTCTGAGAGAGCTCACCCACTTTGTTTGTCTTCCCTGCAGGTGGACAGCCCCTTCAGCTCGGGCAGCCCCTCCAAAGGGTTCTTCTCCAGAGGCCCCCAGCACCGGCCCTCCAGTCCTGTGTCTGCTCCCGTGAGGCCCAAGACCAGCCCTGGCTCTCCCAAAACAGTGTTCCCGTTCTCCTACCAGGAGTCCCCACCCCGCTCCCCACGCCGCATGAGCTTCAGCGGCATCTTTCGCTCCTCCTCCAAAGAGTCTTCCCCAAACTCCAACCCGTCTACCTCACCTGGGGGCATCCGGTTTTTCTCCCGATCCAGAAAAAGTAAGACATTGATGCTCTTGTTTCAGGTGGGTGCCGGGCTGTTGGGACCTTCTTACGGCGAGTTGCCAGAGCGATACCTGCAGTGGCACAAACCTGGCCGGGTAGTGGGTGCCCAAGTCTATGTATGTCTCCTCTGAGAACAACCCTCCAGAACACTGATCTGTTAGAAGCCTAACCCACCCAGGATGGCCCAGCCTGGCGGGGTTCACTGTCAACATACCTGATGCTCACAGTATGCCTAGTAAGGACAACCAAATGAAACATTTGCCTCTAACCTCCTCTCGAAAGTCATAGAGCATGGAGCTAAGGTTAGGCCATACCCAGGGTCAGAGGGCAAGCCTTTACTTTACTCTGCTGGATATGATTGATTGCTCCCTATGGTTTGGTGTTTGTGGGATTTGAGTGTACCTGTTTCGAATAGATCTTGGTCTTTTGTATTTCTACCTGGGCAGCAGGAAAAGGAATCTTGAATTGATTTGCTAAAGAAAGGAACAGCAATGGGAAATGAGGGTGTTTAAGAGAGAGAATTTTTTAGGCCCATGAGTATTTGTGATCTGAGGATAAAATATTCTCAGTTGAGCATCGTTGATCATGCTATGACAGATACAAGGCAAAACTATAAAGTAAATGGAGTTTATCTCCTTTCCTGTGTTTTAGTGCATCTGCCTGTTCTTTCCAATTCCTTCTTAGGCTTAGAATGTTTCTTAGAAGTTCCTTAGACTTTCTGGACTTAGAATGTTCCTATTATGGAAGATGGTGATTTGGAAAACAAATTTGCCCTCAAGCACATTTGGTTTAGTGTTCCTCTCACTGCAAGTTGTATTTGCATTCAATAAGACCTGCCCAGTTAGGGCGATATTCAGCCTAAAGGACAAGGTCTCAAGAACAGTTGTGCTTGGAGGGAGGGGCTCTCTTCTTTTCTTTTTTTGGTGGTGTGGGGTTTCTAGTACCTCGAGATCCATCCCCCTTGGGTGACTTCTCCTGTGCCTATTCATGAATTTAACTGTAAATACACAACCTACAAATACCACATGGTTGTTGTATTAGAGGTGGTCCTCAAGGCAGCCGTTACTGGGTTAAATGTAGTTAGGAGCTCCATATATAAAGCCTGGTGGGGAGCAGGGTGCTCTAGTACTAATGCTATACTGCTCCTGAAAGCATTCCTAATTTCCTTGGCAGGTATCTTATAATTCTCAAATATTTCATCATTTACCACCTCTAAGATGAGAAAACATCAGACCGAACCTATACTAGCGTGTTTCTTAAAGATGGCCTTATGACCATGTGTTGGTTACAACAGAACTAGGTTATATAGGAAAGACCAAGATCTAAAATTCAGGTCACAAATGTGGGGATGTGGAGGAGTTGTGGGTTTAGGGTGGTAAGCCTGTTAAGACCAGGGAAATTTATGCAGACAGAAAAGAGCAGACAAGAAACGGTATCTGGGAAACGCTACAGGAAGGGTACTTAGGGAGCTGTCTTAACCAGGCAGACATCTGATCTTAGAGTCCTGAGGTGGTTTAGAATCCCCAGAAAAACATGTTCCTAACCTATTCCATTCCCGGGGCCATGAACCCAATGTAAGTAGGACCTTTTGATGAGGTTACTTCAGTAAAGGTGTGGCCCTGCCCAATGAGGATGGGTCTTAATCCTAATACTGGAGTCCTTTATAAGAGAATGAAACTCAGACAGAGAGAGAGAAAACCATAGAGGGAGCAGCAACAGAACCCAGAAGAGAAGGGAGAGACCAGGAGACGCTGCCATGTGCCTTTTCATGAGACTAGGTAAGGCCAAGGATGGCCAGCAGCCAGCCCCAGAATGCTCGGGGAGAAAGCTTCACCTTGATTTGGATGTTGTTTAGTTTGTCAAAGGGCTGACGATGCAAAGTACCAGAAATGGGTTAGCTTTTATAAAGGGTATTTATTTCGGGTTCTAAGGCCTTGAAAAGTCCAAACTAAGGCACTGTAAGAGGTGCTTTCTCACCAAAGTCAGCTACTATTGATTCTGTTGCCCTAGGCATGTGGCAAAGCAAGATGGCTGCCGATACCTGCCAAAGTCCCAGCCTTCCCCTCTGGGCTCACCATCTCTTCTTGATCTGCTCCATGGTCCCAGCCTCTTGGGCTTCATGCTTAAGTGATCCTCTAGTCCTCTCTTACTTGGCAGGATGAAAAATGGTGGTTTCCTTTTCCTGTGGCTCTCTGTCCCTCTCTGGGTGTCCATTTATATCAGACCAGCAAGGGGGCAGAGACTCAACATGAGTCATGTCTTACTGATGTAGTCCAGTCTAAAGCCCTAAAGTGATCTTATCAAGTAATCTAATCAAAGGACCCTCAACCAAATTTAATGCAATCAAAGGGTATCATATCCACAGGAATAGATTCTTTTAAAAACATAATCTTTCTCTTTGGGGGATTCACCAAATTCAAACTGCCACAGATGTTCTTTGCCTCAAAACCATGAGCAAATAAATTCCCATTGTTTAAGCTGAACCATTGCATGGTATTGACTTGGGCAGCCAAGGAAACTAAAACAAGTCCTTTCTCAGTTTGGACTTCCTGCAGGTCCCTGGGTTTGTGGGGCCTAGAGAGGTGTATGTCATACGCAGCTGAAGGTTAGTTAGCCTGCAGGCCAATTCCTGACCTTGGTGGTGGCAGAGGTTCTGGGATCCCCAGGAATTCCTTCCACTAAGGATCAGTAATTTAATAAATAAGCAACTACGATGTGCCATTAATTTAGAAGCCAGAGATGATCAAGCAGGAAGGAGCATCGACCACTTTACTGGACCACCCTTGGCCAGGCAGTGATGTGCCACATACCTGAAAGTTTAGGAAAAGGAAACTCACTCCCAGGTTAAGAAGTCCCAGGAGTAGCTGACACCCTCCAACCAGCTGAGCTGTGGCTCTCTGTCTCCAGGCTCCAGAGACAAAATTAACCACTTGACTAATTTGGCTAAAATATTTCTCACATGGTCTTAGAATCAGTTAAGGCACTCATGGATGCTCACAGTGGGGTACAGACGTCTGCTAGGAAGTCAAGCAGAGTATGGGTGATGCTTCAAGTTCTACCATTCACAGGCTCCAAAAGCAAGCATCTGTCAACAGGTAAACTAAAGGTTGTATAAATTAAGGGGCTTGCTCAAGACTCCTGTCCAGCAAGTGGCTGCAATGGGAGAAGAATCCAGGTCTGAGTCTCTGTTGGGTGCTCTTCCAGCACCAATTTGAAGGCTGGGGAGGGTTGGTGTCTCATACTTTCCGTGTGAATAAGACTCAAAAAATCTTCTGTGCCTTCTCTTTCTTTCTACATAAAACAGATGAAGATATTTGTGCCTGTGGGGATAAAGGGAAGCCTCCTGACCATTCTTTATATGCACCCTACAGGGCTACAGGGTCAATACGCTTTTCTTTAAGGCCATGTGCTTTTGCCCTAATATGTAGCCATTCTTCTCCCCATTTACCTTGCATAAACAATTTTAGAGATTAGGACTCAAAGTTTATTTGTACAGAGAAGGAAAACTTCATAGGCTTTGCATGCAGTTCAAATATATTAATCATTGAAGAGAACACTAGAAAGGGGCCTTTAGTCAAATTAATCAATCTTCATAATACTCTCTATTGGCCATTGACCCCAATGCTTTGCCCAAATTTGCAGAATAATTCCCTAAACGAGTCTTTAATATTCCTTGTATAATTTCCTCTGGGCAGCGAGGGAAGCCGGTCACCATCTCCCAAGGGCACTTTATGGTGTTAGGAGGACAGTCCCAAAATAGTGTGAGGCCCAGGGCTCTGCCTACAGGAGTCTAGGGCTTAGATTAAATCCCACTGTACAGTGGCCCATCCTGGTCTTGATTGTGCTGGCAAAGACTGTGAAAATGGATGTAGAAGCATTGCCCAGGTGAAAAAGTTGCATAAGGGTTCTACGTAACACCAGTATTTGTGGAAGAGAAGGAAGACATTTTCACAAATTTACCTTAATGGAAACATGATGTTATTGTATGATTGCATGTGCCAGCCTGTTACAACCCAACTCCTGAATGGCATGAGTTGGTGCAGCTGTGAGACCAAAGAACATACCTGGCATTTAGTCAGGCATAAGATTCATTGGGACTTATGGACAAGGGAGGCTCTCTGACGGCGGCAGTTCAGAGAATGAAGATAGTGCTCTGCAAAGAGATGAGAAAACAAGGGGTGCAATATAAGGAATTTCAGAAAAAGGATATCCCATAGAGTATGAGAACAGAGTTCCTGCTAGGGTCCCTTGATGGTATACACGGGGACTGCTGATGTTTTCACTATGCTCGTAGGAAGGACGTTTACCAAGGACATTTACTGCTTTGGAAAGATTATAGTTTATGATACCATCTCTGCATTCTCTCCCCTCTGAGGAGGGTTGTTTACCTTTAACTTATGTCTAGGTCATGTAGGTGGCTACATGCTGAGGACTGGTGGGGGAGCCCTGGGCCCCCACAATCCACCCCCATGCAGCAGCCTGTGTTGACCATAGGACAAGCATTGCATATACATTCCACAGCCACAGTATAAAAGACAACAGCTAAAGCCATTATGTGTTTTTCAGTGACAATTGCAGTCCCACCTCGCACAAAAACAGCCAATGGGTAGGACCACCAGAGGGAGCGCTTTACTCTATATCTAGCCTTGATATAGAGTAACCACCCCACTTCTCAGATTCACTGTTGTAGTTCCATGCAGATGGGGCAATGCAATCTAGGGTGACAGACTCAGCCATTAACCATCCTAAACCATTGTATACAGCATATCCTAATAAAGGCCGGGCTTATTCACCTGTTCCCTTACCAGGAAAAAATATAATTATGAATCTCATTGAAAGATGGCAGCTGAATCTCAGTATTAAATGAGAAGGTCTTGTTCCAAACTTGTCAACGGGTCATATTCTGACATGCCAGCAAAGTATTACATCGTGTCCAGTTTGTAGGAGTTACAATCCAAGGAAGGCCAGTAGCACCCAAGAATGGTAAGTCTGTGCAAACCAGACATTGGGTTCGATTACGGGCATGGATTACTGCCGAAGCACACTGTAGAAAGGTATTGGCTAGGGTGCTACAGGTGAAAAGAAAGATGTTTATGAGGGGCAGATCGTGCTGGTCTAACAGTATACAAGCAACATTTCTGTTAGTAGATAACAAAGTACCAGGTAGGGAAGTCCTATGAGGAAGCTTCTAATACCATACTTTTTCCCCTTCTAAATTCTCTGGGTTTTCTACAGTGACCTCAAAAACTAATTTAGGCATAAGGAGAATCCACATAGACACACATAGGGCCCCAGCTATTTGCTGTCCTGACTGGTTGCCTTTCTGCCTTCACCTGTCAGCTTTCAGGGAACTGATGGGGAAGTTAGAATTGTGAAGATACATGGTCTTACTAAAAGGATAAAGAAAATGGTGGTAAGCGGCCCCAAGAAGGGGGGCAGCCATGACATACGGTGCCAGGGGAATGAGAAAGTCCAAGTGACTCCAGAGGCTACATCCTCCCACAGCTGATGGGCTTGATCTTGTAAATTTCAAGTGCTGTCTAGGAAGCTACCACCCCCAGTTCCAATAGCTGTGGTTATGCCTAGGACAGCTAGGAGAGGTATGAGGAGAGGCACTGACCTAGACATAAAACTTACAAGGACAATAGAGGTAACAACAAGATAAGCATATGGCAAGCAAAATAAAGACAATACTTAAAAGAGCCATTCTTTTATCTTATAGTCACATTCACTAATTACTTAGAAAATGAATTAAGTTTATAAAAACTTTTAACATGTTCAATATCCTGCTGCATATGATCCAGAATAGAAGATATTGTTTTATTCATCAGATATATAGGTATAGCACTAAATACTAATTAATGCACTAATCAATGCACAAGTTCCTCTTTGAGCTGCAGTTAATAGATCCAAGCTCCAGGTTTGCAATACCATACATGTTGTCTCCCCATGGGAGTAGGCCATAATGTCAATTTTGTCTGTTTAGGTTCTATTCACATTATTCTGGTAATTATTGTTCCACTTGGTATATCCTTCACATGGCCAGCATGCTGCAGCACCGTTGGCCCTTGGAGGGGAAACTCCAGTGTTTTACTGGCCTGGTGCATAGCACCCTTCAGCACTATGAAACAGAGCCAGTCTGAAGGCAATGTACATTGTAAATCTGGCCTTATTGAGCCATCACCAGCTGCTGCAGGAGTCTGAAACAGCAACATACTTTCCATCCACTTCTAGGGCATGCCCAGAGATGTGGTAGATAATTTTATTATTTTACGGGTCTTAGTGACCAACCTAGCCAATAACTCAAATTATGAGGCATAATGCAGGGTACTGGAGGCTTGGTTTGAATGCGCAAGAGAGTTTGACAATACTGAAGTCTATCTCTTAATTTTTATATACTTTCTAAATACTTCCAATGCAATTTATAACATTAAATGAATGTAACTATTTTTTAGTACTTTTACTTTTTATGTCTACACCTTTACCAGGATTATGTCAATTAACAGGTATTTTACTTTAGCAGTATAGGAAAAATGACTTTCTCCATTATTTTATGAAAACCTAATATTCCCAAAGGAATCAAGATTATCTTCCCCCTACTACCACTTTAATATGCAATTTTCTTCATCTTAAAGAGTTAACAGACTTAATACTACCTTATTTTATTAGTGTCCATATAAAACTAGGGAGATTACATTCAAGCTAAATAAAATTAGAACAATTATTGTTTATGCAAGAGATGTTCTTTTTTCTTCCTTCCTCCACAGGAGGCCAAAACCTCTTTTCTTTAATAAAATCCTAAAATTGTGAATAACCTTACAAGTATACTGATTGTCAGGTTCTGGAGAATATATTATAATTGTTTGATATGTTTTAATCATAATTTAGAAAAATCTTTCCATAGCTTTCAAGGACTTTTTCTTTACTTACTGAAATTTGGCCATTAGATTATTACTGTCATCTCAAAAGCTGTTAAAATTTAATTGGGGAATTACAGGACAGACTATACAAAACAAGGCTTATTTTTCAGTATCCCCTCTGTCCCTATTATATTTTTAAAGGATTTTATTTTATTTTATTAATTTCTCCCTGCCCCCTTGTTGTTTTGTAATTGCTATGCCTGTTCGTCTTCCTTGTTTCTTTAGGAGGCACCAAGAGCAGAACCCGGGACCTCTGATGTGGGAGGGAGGTGCCTAATCGCTTGAGCCACCTCCACTCCCTGCTTTGTTGTGTGTCTTATTCTGTTTTTCCTCCTCACATCTCTTGTTGCGTCAGCTTGCCATGCCTGCCCGTTGCATCAGCTCACTGTCTTCTTTAGGAGGCACCAGGAACCTCTGCTGCTGCTTTGTTGTGTCTCCCATTATGTTATTTTCTTCTTGTGTCTCTTGTTGTCAGCTTGCCATGCCTGCCCATCACACCAGCTCGCTCCGGGACCTGAACCAGCGACTTCCCATGTGGTAGACACGACCCCAGTCGCCCGAACCACATCCGCTTCCCTGTCCTTGTTATTTTAATTTCCAGGCCCAATAGACAGAATTCTAGTCTAAACTCACATCTCCCCTAACTTTCCACACCCAGCCATCTCCTTAGTTTCCTCACCTAGTTTTAATGAATCACTGGAATTCAGTCAAGGTTAGAAGACCCTGGGGGCACGATAGCTCAGTCCAGCCTTTTGTCCTCCAGGTTTGGTTCTACCCGCTACTCAGCTTCAGACATGAACTATTCTTTTAGACCTGAGCCCAACAAAGATCCCCTCTTGAAATCCTACCAGTTTCCTAAAGCATTAACCCTTTTAGTCATTACATATTATTTATAGCTTTTAGATTTCATCCCTCTTCAACCATGTTTTCTTTTAAGCCACTGCTAGACTTGCAGACTGATAGATAATTAAAGCTAGAAGGAAACGTAAGGAAACTATTTATGGGGAAGAAAATATATACACACAATAATTTAGAACATATAGCTTATTTTTAAAGAAGGATGTTCATCAGACTGAGTGGAAACCTCTGTATCTCTGAGTCAGAAACTAGGATTGGATGTGATGGGTCAAAGGAAACTTTTGCTTTATTTAAGGCATTCACATTTTTTGAGACTATATTCATTTATTGGTAAGTAAAAATGAATTCTTGAAAAAATGTCAAGAACCTAGACCAGGGCTTTGAGACAGTAGCATAATCATGAAAGGAGATGGCAGGGGCTTGGCAGAAAGAACAAGTAGAGAAGTCCCAGCCAACAAGAAGGCCTGGGGGAAGGCTGAGAACCCCTATGCCTGGAAGAGGGGAGTTGGAATATAGCAGAGGGGCTGAGAGGAAGTTTGGAGAAAGTGAGCAGAGAAGGGCGTTTGCTCATTGCTGAGTGTGAAGTTTATGGGGTGACATGACAGATCTGAAGTTCTTCAGCAGAGCTCTGGGACTTTGGGGTCGGAGGGAGTCAGAGCAGACATGTGGGTGGGTGGCAGGGTTGATTCTGAGTTGGGACCAACTTCACAGACTGTCTGCACTGGGTGTCTCAGTCATGCACTGGGTGTCTCAGCCAGGCAGGGGTCCTTCCATTGGGCTGTCTGCTCTCTGCACTGGAGGAACCTCCCCCTGGACTTGGGCACATGCGCACACTTGAGTGGATCCCTAAACCCTTTCTTTAAAATGACAGAGGGTGAGGAAGGCAGAAGAAGTAGCAGAGTCGGCATCTCTCTTTCTCTCACATGCTATGGCTGAGCTCAAGAGGCAGGCTGAGGAGCTGGGTCTCCACTCTCAGAGTGGACCTGATGCCAGGAGAATCTAAAACCTCGTTGCTCCCAGGGGATCTGCAAGAGGGTTGGGGACAAGGTCTGAGGCTCAGAAGCAGAGAGGGTGAAACCTTTGATCCACCCAGTGCTTCTCCTGAAGGCCTCGCTGCAGGGTAGAGACTCCACAACCCACATCCCAGTGTACCCAAGTTACACTCTTCATTGTATATGTCCTCCTCGGTCACCTTCTGTTCCAGAAATCTAAAACTGCGGCCTTCTTTAATGAAGGGTTCTTCGCAGACCAGCAGAGTCTACTCCAGACCTCTCCTCCTGACCCAAAGTGTGGGTTTGTGAATCACTTTTTCTGATGTCAGTAATGAAAGGGAGCTGCTAATAGCACACCGTGGGACTATGTGCTATGTATTAGTCAGCCAAAGGGGCGCTGATGCAAAATACCAGAAATCTGTAGGCGTTTATAAAGGGTATTTATTTGGGGTAGAAGCTTACAGTTACCAGGCCATAAAACATAAGTTACTTCCCTCACCAAAGTCTATTCCCATGTGTTGGAGCAAGATGGCTGCCGACATCTACCAAGAGTTCAGGCTTCTTGGGTTCCTCTCTTCCCGGGACTCTGTTTCTCTCCAGGCTCAGCTGCTGCGCTCTCTCTACATAAGGCCAGCTGTAGACTATCAGGTGAACTGCTCTGTCTCCCTTCCTGGGGCTTCTGCCATGTCTAAGAGCCATCTCTATTCCTCTGTGTTCTTCTCCTGTATGTTCACTTCCTAGGCTCCAGCTCAAAACTCAGCATCAAAACTCCAATTCTCTTCTCTGCCATGTCATTTTCTCTGTGAGTCCCCTCCTACCACAGGGGCAGGAACTCAATGTCCTACTGACGTGGCCCAATCAAAGCCCTAATCATAATTTAATCATGTCCAGGTACAGACCAGCTTACAAACATAATCCAATATCTATTTTTGGAATTCATAAACAATGCCAAACTGCTACATGCTATGAGGCACTGTGTGTCCTGCTGCCCTGCAGGGCTCTCCCTCTAAAATGCTGGGGTCAGGCACCAGGCCTCTTTATTATAGGAGTGGACATGGGTGTGGTAGATGGGCCAGATTTTCAGCTCCTTGGGAAGCAGGAATTTCATACCAACTTTTTCTTTTCAGTATTTTAAAAGGCCTTTCAATGACATTGAGCAGAAAACACCCAGTTTCATAGGTATCTCTTGTAAGGTGCAACTTGTTTAGGCTCTACGCTACCATCTGGCTAGGCAGCCATAAGTTGGCCACTGGAAGACTATGGAAGGGTCCTGGGCTGCTCAAAAGGACAAGAATTGATTAGATCTGGGCTGGGGAAGGGTGGGGTGGGAATTGGCTTCTGCAGAGAAACTCTTTGGGATGGGATATTCAGACCAGAGTGAGCCTGGTACCCAACTGCTCATTTGGTTGTCCTTGAACCACAAAGCCCAGCTCCTTGGCTTTCCTTAAAGGAAGCTAAACTGCTAAACCTACCCTAGTCCTACTGTCAGTGAAGTGGGTCTGTATTCAGGTGGCTCATGTAATACTGGCACTCCAGGTACTACTTGGCTGGGAGGTTCGTCTGGGGCCCCTTGCCACCTGCTATTTCACTTGCTTGGTATGAGGCTTGCTTGAAGGGTATACAATCCATCTGCTTTTCCTCATGTTTGAAAATCTGTTCTTGGATCAACATTCTCAGGCTGGATATTGCTCCCCCCAGCCCTAGAACTGATTTCACAAAATTGAGCTTGGGAGTAATGCCCTCTGCCCGTGTTGAGGATCCTTATAAGAAGCAGCCTCACGAAACCCACTGTAGGATGTAACGAAGACATTGATCATAGGGCCACCCAGGGAAACTTCCTGTCTGGTCTTGATAGCAAGAATAGCTAGCTGTACTTTTGATTGTTTTTGTCTACAATGAACACTAATCATGGAACAGCCCAGTTCTCCCTGTTTACATTGGCTGCTGGAAAACTTAGATCCAAATCGTACAAAGATCATGAAAGGATGCACTTCCGGCCTTATTTCTGAATCCAAATTTGGTCCCCATCCTTTTATTTGCACCCACTTTTTTTTTTTTTCAACAAGGAAGGCAGTTTACTGGAAGGATTTGGTAATATTTATAGAAATCAAAGAGAAGCCGAACCATCAGGACGCAGGAAGGAAAAGAAGCAGGCTGGCTCTGGGCCCTACCCAGCAAGAGTTTATGAACCTTTCCTTTGAGCACCTCAGAATTCCTAGTCTCTGTCTCACCACTTAACTCTATGAATTACTCATTAGAGGATATCTGATTGGCCCAGTTAGGATCCCTGAGCTGATCTGGCCGGGAGGACAGATCCTGCAGCTCCAGAAACAGAGTTGCCAAGCACCCACTCTTAGGAACTTGGGCAGGAAGTTCCCAGAGAAGAGGCCACAGCAGGCAGCTCTATAGCATTCTCCTCCTTCACTGTCCACCATGTTCACACGTGGCCCTCCTATTTTTACAAAGTTGCCCTCCTCTAGCTTGATCCCACTACCCTACATACAATTCTGTGTGTGCACTCTGCTTCTCCAACGGGAGACGAGAGCATTCTGTCCAAGCATGACATCTCTGAAGGATGTTGCCCTGGTCCACTGTTGCTGTTTCCACACTCCTCAGTCTCAAAGTGGTGTCCATTTCTCCTCGAGTTCTGTCTGCATCCCGTCTTCCTTTCTGGTAACGTATGGCCTAAATGTGAAATAAAACTCCTTCCAATACATACCGCATAGCAATCTTTCTTGAAGTATAGTCTGAGGACAACTTGCTGTAGTATCTATGGGGTGCTTGTTAAAATGTACCTTCAGAGCCCCATTTAAACCCAACTGAGTCAGAACCATAAGTGTTGTGGGGCCCAAGAATCTAAAGTTTTAACAAGCTCTCCAGGTGGTACTGATACATACTAAAGCTTGATAAACACTCTAATTATTAAGGAAGAAAAAAGAGGGAAGAAAGTATACCCACTATCATCTTAAAAGGGAAAGAGGAAAAGGAGGCATATCAACCTTCAGACATCCCAAGAATAAGATTCTGTAGTACTAGGAGCTACAGTTCTGGATTCTGTAATTGGTCTTGGGACCAGCAGTTACCTGAGCTGGCTGGTGTTCTTTGCCCAGTGAAGAGAACCAAACCTTTATTTCATAGGAGTCTTATCCCTCGGTGGTCCTGTTTGTATTGAGTTGCTGTAGTCTCTCACTCACTTTTATTCTGGTCCAGTGGTAGTACAATGGTAGGTTATTACAAGACATATCTTGGGGGTTTCTGAGGTCTTTATCTATACTCCTTCCAGCCCCACAGTGTAACAGCAAATTTACATACCTTTGATGATCAGGATCAATCACCCCAATCAAAACCATAACCCACTTTTTTGCCTCTTCTTCTATCTAATATAATGGTCCACAAACTACAGCCTGCAGAACAAACCTGCCACCTGCTTTTGTAAATATGGTTTCATTGAAACAAATTCATGCCCATTGTTTATTTTGTCTACACTCAACAGCAGAACTGAATAATAGTAAAAGAGACCATATAACTCATCAAATATCTAAAATATTTGACTCTTTCCAGAAAATGTTTGCCAACCCTGCTCCAGTACCACAAGCAGTCTTAAATAGATTCCAATACAGTGAATCTTTATCTTTAGAAGATTTTTTACAATTCAGTTTGGCACTCTCTTGCCTTTAGAGATGAGGAAAGGAAAGCAAGTATATGTTCATGAACTGCAAATAGTAAGATAACAATTTTTTAGAAAGCAAAAATAATCTGTACAGTCTTGTGGCATGACCACAAGAATGATTTAATTTCATATGTTCCTAAACTTTGCTCCCTAATAATTGTTAAAATCATAAATGCCTACTATGTGCATTCTATATGCATTACATGTAATAATTCTCTTCCATAATAATTCGATGAAGCAGTATTTCTACCATTTTTTCCAAAGTAGGTTCTGAGGCACAGAAAGATTGTCATTAGCAAAGGCCACACAGCTACTACTAAATGGTAAGATTTGAACTCAGGTAGTTTAATTCCAGAATCTACTTATACCCACAATGCTAAGCTCTGGAATGGATTTTAAGAATATATATAAATGACAACTAGCTAGCCATTTAGGGAAAATAAATGTGGTTCCTTGGTCATTCTTTATACATAGAAATTTTTGCAGTTTCCATATGAAACAAAGCTTAATATGTTTTTTTTAAATGTTTTTTAAAAAGTGGTTGAATATCTTAATCTTGGGGTGTACTTTCTAAAAAGTACAGAGAAAAAACATGTATATAAATATAATAGAGAGGTTGGTGGGCCACACTATGGGAGATGTTTGTGTTGGATGTGGTGGGAGGTGTGGGAGGTGGGCAACATGGGAATCCGAGTGGGTTCCGTATAATATTTTAGGTAATCTAAGCACCTCTTAAAATATATGTATATATATATATAAAAAATAACATTTTTGTAAGCAAATACACATATATGCATATATATTTATATATCATTTTACAAATGTTTGTATTGTGAGAATTTTGATTTCTACCCATAATAAAAATAAATAAATAAATAAATAAATAAATATAATAGAAATATTCTTTGGAAGTCTACAAGCTTGGTTCTCAGAGCTTTGGTCTTACTCAGGTGGGTAGAGAAGAGCTGGATGAATTTACATTAGAAAGAGCAGAAAACTCTTAAGGGCAGAATGAAAGGGAAAATTCTAGAAGGGTGGATTTGAATTAAGGAGGATTTTGGAGAGTTTTGGATGACTGAGACCAACGATTGAATTCCAGTTATTGTGCTATGTAAGACAGTGGGAAAGAGAGAGAAATGTAAAGAACACATTTAGAAGCTTTATTGTGTTAGGAATATAACCCTACCCCACACCTCCACCCCTGCCATTCTGGACACCTCTTCAAAAGAGTTCCTGAAAGGATTCACCTTACTAGGGGCCTTCGTTTAACACCCTGTATAAAATAGTAGCAACCCCTCTCCTCGTTTACACTGCTTTTTAGCCATGTGAAATACTAAATAGTTCCTGGGTGACTTGTCTCTACCGTCTCTCATTAGAGTATAAGGTCTCTGAGGAGAGGGACTTTATTCTGTTCACTGATGTCTTCCGGGTCTAGAACAGTGCCTGGCACATAGAAAGCACTGAACAAATCCTTAAAAATGTTCAGTTAGTGCTTCTTCTGAATACAAAACAATGCCTGTACTGACCAAGAGGTTCTGATAGGTCATATAAGCATGATTAAAAACTCAGAAACAATAAAGAAAAAGACTAAATAAAATTGACTGCGTAAAAAAAAAAAAAAAAAAATTGACTGCGTAAAGATAACCACTTTTGTAGGCCCCCTTCTCCAAAGCAAAAGCAAAACAAAACACAAAGGTATAAAGATGAAAAACATATGCTAAAGTGGGGGGGGGGGGAGTACTTGATGAATTGATTCAGGACTAATATCCCTAATGTATTAAAATATTATAAACCAATAAAAATAATAGCTCAATAGAAAAGTGGGGACTTTTAGAAAAGATGACATTGAACATGCATATATACAAAAAGGTTCTTCCTCCTATTTTTCAGCTACAGTACAATTTTTTTTTAGGTGTCTTTTTTTTTTTTTTTAAGGAGGCACCGGGGATTGAACCTGGGACTTTGTATGTGAGAAACAGGTGCTCAGCCACTAAGCTACATCCGCTCCCCAACACAGTACAGTTTTGAACTCAAGTAAATGAACACTGGGCTGCCCACACAGCTCTCTAACTTTGGAACAGAGTTCAGGAGGGGGGTAGTGCGTAACGTAATTCCTAATCACCCTCCTCCACCACCCACACCAGCTTCGCCTCAACTTAATTGTGTTTAGTTTTTGGGATGGGGGTGTTGAAAGCATGGGCAGACTTGGGAAAAGAGAGGAAACAATTTATAGTGCTGATATGAATTTTCCTTTTAAAATACCAAAAATTTAAAGTAAAAATAGTGATTTCTAAGCTAAAGAAAAAGATAAAGTACATAATAACATAGATGGAATGAAGATATGGTAATAATTATGAGTATTATTAGATTATTTTCTATGTTCTTACAGTAGTAGAAATCACCCAGATCCTGGGGTCTGAGGTAAGCAACAGAGGAGGGCGTGTTATTTTTGTAAACAACAATTTGAGCAGATGATTTAATTGTGCCTTGTCTTAATTTTCACAATCATAGACTGCTTGACACCATAAGCCTATAGTAATGCTTGAATCTTACACTATAGGGCCTATGGTTGTGTTAGAAAATATGAAGTTATAAAGATAAAATATACAACATTTGTTGGAACTCCTACAGTCAGGTTTTGAAATATTTAGTGCTAAGGGTTGGAGGTGATCGGTTCACCAGGCTCTCTACCAGGGCAGTAGACCCTCTTATAGCTACAGCCTGCTACTAGGACAGAGCTGAGTTTACTGCTGCAGTAAGGGAAGCCACCACTTGGCAGAGTTTTGGCGTTGGCTCTGAGAGGGTAAGGTGTTAAGAACTGGAAGTTTGGGTTAAGGTGGGCCTTTCAATGTGGGGACTTGATTAGGACTGGGTAAGAATCATGATACAACTACCCAGGATTGGTGGGAACAGCAAGGAGAAGATTTTGAGGTGAGGGTTTCAAACAGTCTTAGGGCCCAAACTGTCTGATGTTTCTCATTGAAGAGAAGGGTCTTTTGGGAAGTTTCTGTAATGAATAAATCAAACCATTTGCCTGGGCAGGGGAGTCTGGGGGAAAAAAGTGTATGCTCAGTCTCATTGTCTTGGCCACACAGCTCATAGTGTACTTCTATTTACCCTGTGTTGTTTAAGGAGTGTATTAGTTTCCTCTGGCTGCTATAACAAATTATCATAAAACCTGGTGACTTAAAAAAAACACACATTTATTCTCTCACAACTCTGGAGGTCGGAAGTCTAAAATCCTGGGACAAAATCAAGGTGTTGCAGGGCTGCACTCAATCCAGAGGCGCTAGGAGACAATCCATTGTTTTGCCTTTTCCAGCTTCAAGAGCTGCATTTCTTGCATTCCTTGGCTTCTGGTCCCTTCGTCCATCTTCAGTACCACTAGAGCGGTACCTCGCTTCAGTGATCACGTGGCTGCCTTTTCCTCTGTGCCACATCTTCCTCTGCTTTCTTCTCATCCAGACACTTGTGATTGCATTTAGAACCCAGGCAGATAATCAAGAATAATCTCCCCATCTCAAAATCCTTAATTTAATTACTTCTGCAAACTCCCTTTTGCCCTAGAAACTAATACTTTACAGGTTTCAGGGATTAGGATCCAGGTCTCTTTGGGGGCCATTTTTCAGCCCACCGCATGAGTGTTTATCTTACGTGAGTCTCGCCATCCACATTATAAGGTCTTGGATACTTAACGGTTATTCTCCTTCAATTCCTAGCATTAGGGCAAAAAATAGAGACTGTTTTGTATCTTGGATCTTTCTTCCTTTTTCTTTCCCTTTGAGTCCTTATGAGCAAGGTTTGTCCCAAAGAAAAAGCCAAGGCCAGTTAAGGAGATGGGAAGACACCCTGGCTATCCTGAAGCTCACTAAGGGTTGGCTGACCGGCTTGTGGAATGAGTTGAAGAGTTGTGAACTGGTCCTGAGACATTGAAGCGAATAAAGTTTCTGTTCTATGCCTCACACCGCTAAATGGCTGTCTAACTCAGGATGATATTCAAAATACTTAGATCCAGTAAGGCCCAAGCACCTGACCATTGGGAACAGAATGGGATTCTGGCTGTAGCACTAGAGGTGCTTTTGTCCTAGGTGTTACCCTTTTTGGGTAACTGTTCTGGCTGGATAGTGGGGTGGTTGGATGTCCCAGAAGGGGTAGTTGGAGATCTCTGAGCAGTGACTATTTACTGACTGATACAGAAGGATTTCGGTATTTTTAACTGGTTTGACCAACCTGGTGTGTTACAGGCTGACACTGGCCTTTCTAACATTCAGCAGCTCTCTTAGCGTTAGCCTAAGGTTCTTATGAAAATTACGAGATGCTCTGCTTTCCCTTCTCAATGGTATTGGTTCGGAGACTTAGGCTGTGGCCAGCAGAGACTCACTGCAAACAACCAGAAGGAACCTCAGCACTGCTCTCTCTCTCAGGCAGGAGTTTGGAGTATCCTGGGCTGCCTCGGGCAAACTCATCTTCTTGGGTAGGATGTCTGCAGACAGGTGCTAATGAGTGTCTGGCTGCCGCTGCTCTGACTCACCTGTCCTCAGAAATCAGCCAAGACCATGTTTGGAAGAGAATCAAACATGAATCAAACGTAAATCACCAAAGGGGTGAAAAGTTCTGAAAAGCCACCTCTGACGGCCTGGGAAGGAGGAGAGGGCAGGCTCCAGGATGGGGAATCCACCCTTAGCCCCTTCTTCTCCGGGAAGATGATTTTTACTGCAGGCGGTTCCCGTTAGTGTTTTCTTCAGCCACCTCTTTCAGGAGCCTTCACTCCAGCAGCAGGACTTCCTGTTTTGGTTGTTCATGTGTTTTGGCTCCCCGTGGGCCTCCCTCCCCATCTGGCATTTCCTCCCCGAACAGACAGGCCAGGCTGACCCAGCTGCGGGCGGGGCCGTGCGGTTTGGAAGCCTCTGTTCCTGCTCTGACAACGGAGGGCAACCTGCTGCAGTCCAAGTAGGGATCCTCACGACAGAAGCTTTGCCATTATTGAAGGAAAGTTTACCTTGCGGCCTATCAGCCACCTCTTACTTCCTTCCACCACCCCCGCAGCTATGAAAATTGGCCATGGAGTAGACAAAAGCAAGGAGTTGTGTATGGAGACTGACAGTTGGTTTTCTTGGTCATGTTGTCTTATTGGATTGGGCTTCTTGATCCCCTCCCCTATACCAGAAGGTATACCTGGCTAACCCTTACCTGTGGGCTTAGGCCCACCCCCTACTCCAGGACCAGCCTATTGCCTTGCAGAGAATAGGCCAGGTACATCACTCTGGTTTTGTTCTTCCACTGGTCGTGGTGGCCTCCTAGTCACTCTTGCCACCATGTCCTGATTCCTGACGTTTTTTTCTCATGCTCCCAAGTCTGGTTTCCCAGACTCCTGTGGCAATGGCAACTTGGTGTCCATCTATCCGGGTTAACTTGCTTGTCCATTTAGACCTCTGCCGATGACTTATTCTTTTGGCCTATACCTGCTCTATGCCCTGACTAGATTGACCTCTTGGATTTTGTTTTGACCCTTACATATAACTTGTGACCCACCTGTAATTTTCTGTAGGACTGAAATGCCCTCCTTGCCCTCAGAGTTGGTGTCACACAACCCCAACACCTGTAGGTTCTGAACAAAGTAGCAGGAGAGTTTGCGTGCAGGGCTGGCTTTGTCTATGTGTGGAGGAAGCAGCAGCTGATCTGGTGTATCAGTCCAGGTTTCCTAAAAGACAGAGCCTGAGGCCGAACTTGCATGCTAATGCTTTAGTGCTGGTGGTGGGAGGCAGAGATGCCCTAGAGGAAATTGTCTGAGAAAAATGGAGGCTTTGTGGGCAGCAGCGCTTAATTGGGGCCTCACAGCCAGCACCAGAAGGAAATTGTGCTCCAGCCCACTCTCCCTTTGAGCAAATCTAAGAGAAAAATCTGTTTCAAAAGTCAGTAATGAATCACTTTACGGAGTGACTTGCCACAGGATTCAACAATTAGCCGGAGCATTTGAGCATTTGAACCTCAATGCTGAGTGAGTGTGAGTGATTAGAAGAAATCAAAGACACAGGCCTTAATGCAAGGAATGTCTATGTCTTGTCTTTTCAACTAGACCATCTTCTTCGAACAATCAAGGTGCTAATTGAACAACGCAAACCTTAGATGTAGAAGAAGGATGAGCTCATCGTGGGCCAGATTTGTCAGGAAAGGTGCCTTGAGAAAAAATGACACTTAAGCTGGGCCTTGAAGGCTCAATGAGAGGGGACCCTTCTGGGCAGAAGTCAACCCCACTGTCACCAGGTGGCCAGTGGACTTGGAAAGCTTTGATTTCTTCTTCTTGAAACGCACTAGTTGCCTGGCGAGCCAGTTTCCCGCAGCTCCCTTTTCTAAAGCGGCAGAGCCAGGATGGAGTGCTGCCACCGTGGAGTCATTCTTTTTCAGAGCAGTAACTCGTTGAGACGCTCCGGCCTTGCTCCCTCACGTGACTTGCCCCAGCGTCTGGGTTTGCTCCTTGCCCTTGGTTTTCTGACCCCTTTTTAAATGAGATAAGCACATCTTTTGTTACCACGTATAGATATAGAGTGAATTTTGTTTGGGCCTCACTTTCTACCTCCTCGTTACCCCCATTCACCATTGTTTACTCTAAAAGTCCTCCTCTGGATTAGAGTCTTCCTGCAGGTCCCCCAGTAGGAAGAACTGGGTTTTGGTAAACGCTCTGGCTCGCCATGAGTGAAGTGCGAAGAACAAAGACTGGAGACTTGCAGCCCAGCTGCCTCCTCGCCTTCGTGCTGAGCCTGTGTGAGCAACGACGAAGGCACCTTTATGTTCCTTTCAGAAGAAGAATTTGGTGTGGGCTGGGTGTTCTGTTTGGTACTCTAGGGTGCTGCTATTCATGCAGTGTCACAGAAAAAGGAGATGAAATTGAGTCTGAGATTGCTGTTGATTACAGTTCCTGGAGGTACCCCAACAGCCAGGTAGGCTCGGCACACAATAGACAACTCAAAGCCATTATTGAATGGATTGCCCATCAGTACTGGAAAGGCCCCTAATCAAGCTGCACAATGTCATTGTCATTGTCAGGTTAACAGGCCAGGGTCAGGAATGCAAGGGTCTAGATTCACATAGCAGTGAAAGTCTAGTTATCATGCCAGGGTTATTTGGGGAATTGGGCAAGAGAAATAATTTATTCCAGGCACTGTTTGGTAGATTATAAAAATGGGCAATTTCAGTGTACCCTCACAGTAACCTTCCACAAGGAAGTTTAACAGATGGGAAACTGAATTTCTTAAGTGAAGGTTTAGCCCAGGATCTTTCCATTACCAGGGTACTTTCAGTGAGAGTTGATGGGAAAGGGGTGTATACTTAAAAGTCTCCTCATACTTCAGATTTCCTCTCCTCAGAGAGGGAAAGAAAGCTGGAATTGAGGCCCTCTGGCTGCTGCCAATCCCCCCCTTAGCTGGTCCTGGCAGAAGAACAGACCCCATTCCCTCTTATTTTAGTGGGGGGAGGCGAGAGCAGTCTGAGTCCCGTGGCCTTCTACGGGACTAGTGGACTAAGGGGGTGATAGCGCCCACGCCACCATCAGCACAGTTCATTTGAAGCGGAGGACTGTGGTGGACAGGAGGCTCGGAGGCAGAGCCTGCTGTCTGGGCCTGGGGGGCCTTTTGGCAGGTGGGGTGGCCAGCTCATGGCACTAAGGATGAAGCCTCAGAAAGTGCTGGGCAGTGTAGCATGTCCCCTCAGTTCCTCAGCTCAGGTTTCAGTGAACAGGGCTACATTTAGTATGAAGGATAAGCAAAATGACAGAGCAACCAGAAAAATATCACTAATCTAGCTCCCTGGGACCTAAAAGAAATTGGGGTAGACCTGACCTCCCACCTGGAAAATGTCCCTTTCCGACTGGTGTCCTGGGGCAGAACCAATGCCCTTGCTTTTGCAGGTGGCAGATGGCTGCTGGGTGGAGATGAGAGGCCTGGGAGAGTCATCAGTGGTCATTAGAGCTGGGATTGCAGAGTTATCAAACTGATGCTGCATCATTTTTAATAGTGTCCCTTTTGTCACGTCACTGCTGTGCTGACAAGATCAAGGCCCACCTCCTCACCTTGCCATCTACCCCCTTCTCCCTGTGCAATTGTGTCTTCTCTCCACTCGACCAGTCTCTCAACGGCTTTCTCCCTTGCCTTACTCTATTTTAACTCTATTTGTGCCACCTCCCCACCTGGAATGTGCCCCCTGTCTCTTTTTTTCCTCGGACATTAACTGACAGGGAGACCTTGGAAGGAAGAATGAGACAGGGCCAACACTGCCGTGTCCTGTCCTATGCTTGTTGGTCTTAGGTGCCTGCAGGTATCCTAGGGGGTATGGAGTTCAAAACCTAGTCTGAGCTGCATTTGGGGATCTGGGTTCATCAGCAAATATAGGCAGCAGTTGTAGCTTTGGATGGCATCACCCTCAGACTAGGAAGAGGGAGTCAAGAGAGGCTGGAACAGAAAACTGGGCATCGCTGACATGTGAAGGGTGAGCAAAGAAAGTGAATCCTTGAAGGAGGCTGAGCGGGCACATAGGTCACAGAAACCAGGAAGAGGACCTCAAGAAGGAGGAAATGATCAACCCAAGTCAGGGCAACATGGAGGCCCTGCCAGACTTTGGATGTGACAGGTCATCGGTGACTTTTAAGAGAGAAATTCCAATAGGCTAGAAAGGAAAGAAGCTACATGAGTAGGCTAAGGATCGAGTCGGAGCTAAGGAATTGGAGACATTGGACATCTTTCAAAGAGTTTGGGTCAGAAGGGAAGGTGAGAGAGGTTGTGGCAGAAACTTGTGTCTCCTCAAATGGCCATGCGTCCCTCTCCATCTCCCAGTCTTCCCTTCCACTTGGGTTGTGAATCACGTGATTGAATTCCCAAATGAGGTCACGTCCTGCCCAGAATAGTTAAGAGTGGCTCTGAGTTCTTTTTTTTTTTTTTTAACCGGGAGGTCCCGGGTATTGAACCCAGGTCCCTCCATATGGGAGACGGACGCCCAACCATTTGAGCCATATCTGTCCCCTGGCTCCGAGTTCTTGACTCTGTGTCTGCACAGCTGGGAGCAAAGAACGTGGCGATGATGAAGATGCATCCCTGTGCATCTGTGGGAGGAGAGCAGCCAAGGAGAGCCACCTTCCTTGTGTTGCACTGGGAGTTGAGCAAGAGATGAGACCTTTGCATGTTCAGCTACTGAGAATTTGGGGTTTATTTCTTCCTGGAGCATAGCTACACGCCTATCCTGATAAATAAAGGTAGCAAGTGGATGGATTACGGTCAATGGACATTTTTGATATATTTGTTTTAAGATAGGAGAGACTTGAGCATGTTTATAGGCTGAGAGAAAAAGAGTCAACAGAGGGGAATCATGATAATATAGGGGACAGGTAATGATTGGGGATGGAGAGACAGATCTGTTACTGTCCACGAGCTCTGTCCATCTCTGATGTTGGTGTTTGTTCTCCATTAGAAGGCTGGATTATTTTCTTTTGGGGAGCACCTCCTGTTTTTCCTTAAGGCTGTGGCAGGACCATTGTTCTTCCAGAAATCTCATTACCCCAGAGTCTGCCATCCAGTCCACTCTGAACTATTCAGGGCATTGCACTCTTCTGTGTATATGTGAATGTCTTGTTCCTCCCTATAAAATATGTTACTCAAGGCAGCAAAGGTGTCAGCTCTTTCTGCCGTCTCCCATGGCATTTAGTGGTGGGCCCATTACTTAGTAGGAGTTCATGTTTGATTCTGCAAACACAGTGTTGGATGTGCCTCTCAGCAACCCTGCAAGGCAGTTATCTCTGACACAGAAGGCACGTGACTCGTGTCAAGTCCCACAGCTTGGTAATGATAGGGCATGGATGTAAGCTGGTCTGCCCCAAATGCAGTGGGTGCTAAACCAAGTGTGACTCATTGCTTCTTTTCCCTGGAGTTTTTTTCTCAGAAGAATCTGCCCTTGCCAGCCTCCCCAAACCCTTCTGACCTCAGTGAAATTAACACTGTCTCTCCTTGGTGGCTTTTTCAGCCCAGAAGAGCTGCAGATACACTGTTATTGTATGTGCCTGTCAAAATACCACGTGTCTGCGGGCTCCTTACACATACATACATACTGTATGTGTAAGTACTGCCAAATAACGAAGCCTCCTTCATCCAGGAGGCACATTCTTGGAAACCTTTTCCTGACTGTTCCAGCTCAGGGGGCACAGGCATGTGGCGTGCTGCCAAAGGCTGCGAGCACAGAACCTTCCTCTTTTCCACCCTCCCGCCTCACACTTGGCCCCTTCTTTCCCCTGGTCTGTTACGTTGATCAATGTGCACAATTTCTTCCTTTCCCGAAGTGTGTGGCGGCCTCTGATAACCCGCCCGAGGGCGCTTCCCCTTCTCTCTTCATAAGAGAGCCTTGGTTTTATTCAGGACCTGGCCCCAAGGCATGAACAGCAGTTGGCCTAATCTAGACGGAATTATCCCTTTCCCATTTGCCCGTGATTGATCTTGTGGACCTATGACCTAAGGCTGCCATCAAAATGTTAGCAGTCTTCTAGGGGCTTAAAGGAAAAGTTCCCCTCCCTGACAAAAAGAGCTCTCTTCCCTCTGAATATAGCATGGGGACATGACTTCGAGAGTCATAGCAGTGCTCTTTCGATTGTGAGGACAAAAGTGGGCACACAAAGACGGCAGATTAGAAAGGCGGAGAGACGGTCTTTGGTGCGGTTTGCTGCCCCCAGCTCCGGAACTGCCGACCTTCTAGCTTCTCATTATTTAGATGATGACCATCCTTATTATTTAGCCTCGCTTAAGTAATGCTTTTCTGGTATATTCCATTAAAGCCATCTAACTGATTTGCACATCTCCTTGCCCAGGTGAGCTATGGATGGATGAGCTGTGCGGTTCATCTGGAAGGCAGTCACAGCAAGGCTGGAAGAACTAGTCTGGAATCTTCCACACAGAGGGCTGAGGGGTGGGGGGAGATGAGGGCAGAGAAGGACTTTAATCTCCCCTATGCTATTAAAGAAAATAAAGTAGGGTAAAGGCAGGGGGTGAGGTGCTGCTTTACATAGAATGGTCAGGAAAGTCCTCTCAGTAATGTGATCGAGAAGAAGCTGTGGGTGGGGCACAGCGGGACCCCGCAGAGGTCTGGAGGCAGATGGCATGTTAAGTGAAAATCAGCAAAAGCTTCATTTTCTATGTCAATCCCTAGCCTTTTTCTCTGAAACTCGCCCTCAGAGAAGTAAATAAACTAGCAAGTGTATTTAGACAGGCTTTTTAAGTCTGTTAGGTCT
The DNA here is from genome assembly GCA_026826555.1 of Tolypeutes matacus. Lineage (NCBI taxonomy): Eukaryota > Metazoa > Chordata > Mammalia > Cingulata > Chlamyphoridae > Tolypeutes > Tolypeutes matacus. The sequence continues at coordinate 34,000,883 of JAKSZT010000049.1, forward strand.
GTGTTCTACCTTCTATAAACTCATTTTTTCTAGGTTCTCTCTAGAACCTTAGTTTCTCCTCTCTCAAAAAAAAAAAAAAGTTTATTTTCTTCTTAAATTCCAACCTAGTCTTAGATTAATTGAGAGGCTCTGAGGGGTGGCTTTTTGCTACCCCCACTAGACTCAAAGTGTCAGGAGAGCTGGTAGACCTGAACCACGTAAGAGAAGGAATGTTGTGGATATTAAATCTCTCCCACATTCAAGATAGGATGGACTGAATATTAGTCCCCTTTTCACCTTTCTATTCTGAATGTTTAACTTTGATTTCACCCATAGGAAAATATGGGTTAAGAGAGTAGGTCTGAGTTCCATTGGCCCTGGGACTGCCCCTGCTAATAAGCTCAGCAAAACTTCAGGAGTTTTTCTGGCTTTGTGGCCAAGTGACCACTAGGGGGCGATATAGCCTCATGGTCTGAGCCTCATGCTGGAGCAGGTGGGTTCTGCCCAAGGGAAAAAGCAGCAGAGTAGGTGCCTGGATATTTTTCCACCTTGAGGGTGTTCACCTTCAAATGCACCTCCCACACAGAAGAAAGCTGTTGTTACAGAGCAGATAAGTAGAACTCATTCTTGACCAGCAGGCCCAGATCAGGTGGGTCCCGGCCTTGCAAGTTGAACTTGGGATTCCAGGTTATAGGCAGCCATCCGAGGGTGTGGGTCCGGGGAACGACTTGCACCTCACAGGGATTAGTCTGGCTCCCGTGCAGAGAAGAGATGGTAAAGATGAACGTAGAGGCCTCACTTAGGGGATCATTGAAATAGACCTGGAGATAAATCATAATAGTCGCCCACCTGCTTCAAGGCCTGCTTCAAATCCTGCCTTCTCCAGAAAGCCTAGCCTGGTTATGCCAGCTTTCAGCATACCTGTCCTCTGAAATATAACTGCTATTTTAAGAACCCTTGCAGTTTGTGTTCTACACTGCTTCTGTTGCCTTCTTGGCCTTTTGAAAATCACGTGTTTGCTTTTTCCTGAGCCTACCCCTTATTTCCCTACGTTCTTCCAGTTCGGAGCTCCTCATCTCCCCTCAGCACTAGTCAGTGTCTGAAGCACACGAGCCTTTCATGCACTGCTTGTTACCCTGCAGCGGAAGGACAGCCATCTCTCTGGGCTGAAAATGTACCTGGATGTACACACGGATCTAGATGAAGAATGGGAAGTCCTCATCACACCGTACGGGGGCAAAGTTATTTGGGGGACCTTGAGTCATCTCCCTTTTCTGTCTTTTTCCCTCTAGTGGGCTTTAGGCCTCTAGAGCTCAAGTGTGCTTGTTCCTTTCCCTGCTCACTCAGCTTACTACCAACTTTCAGGAAAGGGTCAGGCAAACTTATTCAAACTACGATATATATTATAAAAGGTAAGGCTACATACACTTCAGGGGTAGTCGACACATTTAGTTACAGCTGAGGAGGAATTTCCAGCATCAAAACTGGACAAAACAAGCACTTTTTTCTTTGAAGCAGTTGTAGTCTTAGAACCCGACTGTGGTGGGAATGGAGACTCTCAGGAAATGAGGCAGGCGGGCAGCTTTTTGGCTACCTGGCCCCAGCTGAGCAAGAAATGGCATCTCGTCTTTCCTGGGCAGCAGTCCACACTGAGAGACTGTTACTGATGGAGTCCGCCCCACTGGGCATTTGGACTTTATCTTGGTCATACTGGGGGGGGGGGGAAGAGTTGAAAATCGCTGACCTGGACAACCATCTACTCTGAAGACACAGAAGCTACTCTCGGCCATCACCATGGTATCTTATAGGACAGGCGAAAAGCAGTAGGTAGAGAATATCCACAGGGGAGTCTCTGACAGTCCAGTGAAGGAGATTTACAGCACTGAGGCATTAAAATGAGTCCACACAGGTGTATCACAGCAGTGGTTTTGAGCCTACCTTATGAAATACATTTTTGTCATAATCCAGTACATACACACATTTGCCTGGAAAACTTTTGTCAGGAAACAATGTTTACCCTGCATGATGTAGTGTGTCTTCTATTCTAATTCATCTTAAAGTGTACTTTATCTAGCCCACCAAATTGATTTCACAGTGTGGGGGGAGGGCAGTGATGGCAGCTTGGAAAATACCACCTTAGATGGTCATAGAAGAGAGGGATGAGCTGGGAATGCCTGTGAAAGGAGTCTGCTTTGGAGAGCCCTTAAGGCATAAAGAATCAGTGGGATGGAGGGAAGAGTTGGGTTTTTGCCCAGATGTGGAATGAGCGACATTCAAACCAAGGGTTTCCAAGGCCAGCTCAGAATTGTGACTGAGGTCATATGGACTTTGAACACCCAAAATGAATTTCATTTTCTGTTTGTGGTAAACATAAAAATACTGGAATTCCACCCCTCTGATCCTGGTGTAGGTTTAGCTGCCTCTGAGCTCTTTCAACCCATCTCCTAGCCTGTGGATTTTTATCAGAGGCTCTGTTATGGGAGCTGTTTGAAATTCGAATGCACTTTCTGGAGAAGTTTATTTAACTTGTAACACTTCTAGTCCTTTCACACCCTCTCGGCACTGGATCACAGACAACCCTTCCTTTATATCCCAGCAACTTGAGTTTATTTTTTAAATGAAAGTCTGTTTTCCCATAAAATGCTGAAGGTTTTGTCCGATGTGTGGAGGAAAGAGCTCTGGCTTTTAAGAATTTAATTTAGAGTTTCCAAGTCTTCAGTTTGCATGCCAAAGGCTTTCCCGTGCTGAGTATCTGCCTGCTTCAGCTTGCTCCCAAAGAACAAACACGACGCAGTTTGACAGCTGGTGGATATCAATAGGGCCTGTTGTACCTAAATATAGAGCGGGACCAAAAAAATTGGGGTCAGACTTGAGTGCTTCTGGTACTCCAGAAGTTAGGTCTGGAACTCTGCGCTGGCTGCTCTGCAGAACCACTGCACCGACACCTTCTTAATCTTGTCTTAAGTGTAGCCCTTCATTTCTCATATCAATCGGGGCCCACCAGGAAGACAGAAACCTCTAAGTATTTAAAACACATAGAACTTAATACAAGGATTAGGTGGTTCTAATGATATGGTTAGATGGTTTAAAAGGTGATGGAAGAGCTGAGAAGCTGAAAAAGTCTTAGGGGCAACCAGAGATTAGGAACAAAGAGCCTCCACCACCCTGGACTAGAGAGACAAACGGAGGGGCCAGTCTGGATGGAACCGAGGGGCTCAGGCCACCTTGTGGAAGCTGAACCCTGAACCACCACTGGTCTATCTTGCAGGCACTGGAGCCAATCGGGGGCATCTCCCTCTCTCCCACTCCTGAATCTTCTGCTGGTGCCTCCCTTGGCTGAGCCCAGGGAGTTGAAAGTTGCCAAGGGAGCCTGGGCAACCCAGCGTGCACGGGTCAGCCCCCTGTCTACCAGCAGAGTGGGAGGAGGGTGGGAGGTGGAAATGGGAACAAACAGGCACGGTACCAGCTCACCCAGCAGACATGTAATGAGTGATTGCCATGAACTTGGCTGCTATGCTTGGTGCCTGGAACACAAGGATCAGTGGGTCTTCCAGTTCCGCATCCAGCATTGTAGGGGCAGGAAACTTCTTTCTGTGCATTAGGAACAGAGACATTTTTAGTAAAACTTTGGTGGCATCTATGTTAAAAGGAATCGCAGATCTCGAAGGACCTCCTGGATGTCTGGGCCAGCCCACTTCTTCCTACCCTTGCAGATTCATTTGTTTGATGCATCTTCAGTGAGCATCATTTGCACCCTCTGCTGATTTTGCTTCTTGCTTTCAGAGGAAGCCACAGGGGCCCCGTGTAGCTGGTGCTGATGCTGGAGAGGAGGGAGAGCTATTTCCTGGAGGCACTGAGCCACATGGGGTTTGCAGGTATCACTAGTCTTCCTGAGGGGGGAGGAGAGATGTGTGAGAAGAGAAAAAGAAAAGATGGGTGATAGGGACAAGAGATAAGAGGCAGAGAGAGGAAAAAGATGCAGCTGGAGCAAAATTGAGCTTCCTTTTTCTCTCTGTAAGAAGCCTCTTCTGAAAGAAACATCTTGGGAAGTAATCCTTTAGTCTTTCCAAGAACTTGAGGGTAGGTGAGGAGGGGAATTTCATCCTACAACACCCAGTAAAACTTCCGAAAAATCTCTCTTCCCTAAGCCCCACTCAGATAGGAGAGGCAGCTGCTGCTTTCCCCCTCCCCTACTCCAATCAAAATCACTCACCTTTTTCATTCTCTCCAAAATTCCAGCCTGCTGCTCTCAATCCCCTTCCTCAAGCCTCTCGGTTCTGATTTTCTTTTCTTCCACACATTTTCTTCTTATGTGAATCAACTCACCTTTTGGAGTTTTCATTTTCATGGCTCTAACCATGACCTTGATAAACACAGTAAAATGTCTAGAAGCTGAGTAGCACAAACAGCATCCTCAAAAGGTTAGCTAAGGCCTGAGTGGAGGCTGGAGATACTTGTTTTTGTTCCCTAAATAGGAGGAAATACTAATGACTGTCACTCTAGTGCTCAAGATAACTCACCTCCACCTGGGAGGCCCTGATGCCCACCTGGAGTAACCTCTTGGTATAAACAGGTGATATATATTACCTGTAGAAAAGAAGGATGTCGTGTTGAACTGTATCGTTTAAACATGAGGTGGAAGAGGGTTGGTGAGAACTGGTAAGATTGATGAGGGACCCCAGACCCTGTGGGAGTGACTTGTCTACCGAGAAATAACAAACTAAGCTGCAAGGCAACAAAGGCATTCATTTGGGCCCTTAGAATTGAAATTCTGGGAGCACAGATTCAGGTAACAAACCGAATTTTGTTCCATCTTGGCATTTCCAAGGCAAGGGTTTTTAGAGGAAAAGAAGAAGTTTAGACAAGTTGTTTGTGGTTGGTGGCTAATTGGGGTACTCTAATCGTCCTTCAGGTCAGATAGTAGATTGAGTTCTTCATCTTGTGGTTTGCTTATGGTGTCGGGTGTCTTGGGGTTTTGAGGAACACTGTTGCTTGAGGCTGTGCATCCTTTGGCAGGTGGTGATACCTGGCAGAGACCTGCCTAAGAGTAACCTCCAGAATGACCTTCCGACTCCATTTGAAATCTCTTAGCCATAGAAACTCTATTTTGTTTTTCTCTCTTTTAACACATTCTTGCTGCCTTGGAGACCAGTCTGTGTCCAGCAGGGAGAGACAAAAAGACCAGACAGTAAATCCGTTAGGCTCTGTAGACCATGTGGTCTCTGTTGTAACTACTCAGATGTAGATAATTCACAAACAAATGGGCACGGCTGTGTACCAATAAGTATTTATAAAAGCAGGTGGTCAGCAGGATTTGGCCAATGTCTGTAATTTTCCAACAACTTCTTAAAAGCATAAATCCAACCATGCTATCTCTGTTTAACGCTTTAATGCCTCCCCAGCATACTGGTGAAACCCAACGTCTTACCATGGCCTACAAGATCCTACATGAGCTGGTCCTTGGCTAGCTCTGACTTCATCCTATCATGTGCCCACCTAGCGTCCTACCCTCCCGATCCTGTGAGATGCTAAACATGCCCCTCTTCCAGGCCCTCTGCTCAGAACACCTAAGTGATGGACACTGTGCTTCACCCAAAGTCCCTGCAGAAATGAAGGCTTAATTCCCCCACTCCACCCCCACTGCTGTCAGCCTGCAGCTGTCAGTCCTCTGCAAATTGCCCTCAGCTAAAAGAGAGTCACTTTGTGCAAGGTCATGGTGCCTCCCTGGGATGGCCTGCATCCCATCATCCATCAATGTATGGATATAAAGGTCCGGCCCCACTGCCCCAGCTCAGGACAGCTCTGAAGGGTCATCCTAGAGTAAGAACTCTCTGCGGGGTTAGTTGGGGACTCACTGGATCCCCACTGCAGCTGGGCTTCATCCTCTGCCTGATCATGCTTCCGTCCCTTCCTTGTTGTGGATGTTGATCCCAAGAGCATTCTCTAACAAACATCCTGCACACTCTTTTCCATCTCTGTCTGCCTCCTGGAGAACCTGCAACAACCCTTCCTCCAGATATTCACAAGTTTTGTCCCTTCAGGTCTCTGCTTCAAGGTCACAATTATCAGAGTGGCCATTTGAATGAATGAATGAATGAATGAGGCAGAATTTGAGCCAGGCCTTGAAGGATAGTTAGGCACTAATTAAGTGCTGGGCAGTGAGACTGCGTTTGAGTTGTGAGAGAAGGCAGGCCTGGCAGCAGGACAGTGGTGGGCGACGTAAGCAAGAGCCCAGCTTGCCCTCAGGTCTGCTCATAGTAAGTTGTACAAATGGCTGTCCCCAAGTGTCACCAGACTCCATAGGGACCACGAGTTTTACCCTGTCCCTGGCTCTGTTTCACCCAAGTCCTGTGTATTGCCAGGTTTCAAAAGCTGCTCCTCCTCAGCCAGGCCTAGGCGGAGAGTTCACTCGCCTCAGCTGGAGCTTTCTGGGTCAGGGCAGCTGATGAGATCTGAATCCTGGGGCTGACTGGACTGCAAAAAAAAACGTGACTCATCTTGCATACCCACAAAGAAAGGAAAAGTATGTGTGGCATCCAAGTTTCCTGAAAAGTTCAGCCAACGCATTGCAGTTATGTGGCCAGGCTTCCAGTGTGGGCTCCTGCGAGAGCGCCCTCTGGTGGATACCATGCAGACGTCCCTTGGAAGGAGCCAGTGTTGGCACCAGCCCAGGCTGGACTGCATGTGTTGGGGCAATTATTGTTATCTGGGAGAAGCCAAGGGGAAATGTCCAGAGAAATTTCCTTTCCTTTAGAAAAGTGTAGAGTTCTCTAGTCCTCTAAGGATGTTTGAAGGATGTTTCTACCCATGAGAGACAATAAAAGGAGGTGCTAATGAAGGCTGCATTCTTGCCCTGACCAGTTAATTTAAATTTTTTTTTTTTTTTTTTAATTTCAAGGCTTCCTTTTTTGAAAAGTAAACACACTGGGTATGCTTTAATGTTAATATATTTATATGAAACCTGAACTATAGAGAATACATTTCGGACATAATGCTACTTTACCCCTAAATTCCTTAGCGTGTATTTCATATTAAAAAAAGAACATTCTCTTAACCACGGTATGATTATCAAAATCAGGAAAATCACATTAATACAATATTATTAGCGAAGCTATAGACTTTATTCACAGTTCAGAAATTGTCTCACTAATATCCTTTTTTGGGAAAGGAAATCTCAGATAATGTATTACATTTACTTGTACTGTTTAGTCTCTCTCAAGCTGGAACAGTTCCTCAGCCTTTCTTGTCTTTCGTTACCTTAACAGGCCAGTTATTTTGTGGAATGTCCTTTACTTCGGGTTTGTCTGATATTTCCTTATGATTAGATTCAGGTTCTGCTGTTTTGGCAGGAATGCCACAGCTGTAATGTCCTGTGCTCAACACACCACGTCGGGAGGCACATGCTGTGTTCGTGACTCATAGCAGTGACATTGATTCTGATCCCTTGGTTAAGGGAGGGCTCTGCCACTGCTGTGAGAAAGCTCTCCACTGCACTGTTACTATTTTTCCTTTTGTAATTAATAAATATTTTGTGGGCAGCTACTTTTGAAACCATGCAAATATCCTCTTTCTTAAATGTTCACTGGCTAGTTTTAGCTTTGCTTGGTGATTCTTACCTGAATTATTGGTAGGGTGGCTGCCAAGAGGTGACTTTCTAATTTCATCACTAATTTCTACATTTATTGGTTGGAATTCTATTGTAATCAAAAGATTTTCTCTTTGTGTGTGTATGTATATATGTATATCTAGATTTGTACATTCTTATTTTATTCAGTGGGTTTTAATTTGTTATCTTATTTCTTATGATCCTCAAATTGCCCTGAACTTGGCCAGCAGGAGCCCCTTCTAGGGGGTCCCTGTCTCCTTTTGACTGTCCTCATCATGTTTTAAGCATCCCTTTACGTTCTGGTACAACAGAGTATTCCAGACTCATTTTATACTTTCCATGCCCCAGTCCTGGAATCAGTCATTTTCCAAAGAGCCCTTGTTACTTTTAATGAAGAACAGTGTTTAGAAATTAAGATCTGGGTGCTGCATGTGCTATTGGAGTGTCACTGCTTCTAGGCCCTCTCAGCAGACAGAGGTGAGGGAGTGCCTGTACGTATGTATGTATGTATATATACATGTATATATACATACATATATATAAAATATGTGTAGACATGTATATCTGTATATTTTTAAATTCATATATGTTAAAATATATATATATAAGTTTATACTACCTCCAATCCCAGTCAACACCGTAGGACTTATTCTAGTCTTTTCCATCCATTTAAACATTTTTTTTTTATTAGAGAACAATCATGCATAAAATACAGGATTCCCATATACCACCCTATTCTTAACACCTGCATTGGTGTGGTACATTTGTTACAATTGATGAAAGCACATTTTTATAATTGGGCTACTAACTATAGTCCATGGTTTACTTAGGGTTCACTGTTGGTATAGTGTAGTTTCATGGATTTTTTTTAAAAAGATTTATTTATTTATTTTACTTTTATCCATTTTAACACCCCCATCCCCACCCGTTTTTGCTGTTTTGTGTCCATTCGCTGGGCAATTCTCTGTGTCTGTTTCCTGCCCTCTCTTCTCATCCTTCATGGGGATTCAATCCTAGGAACCTCCGATATGGGAGAGAGGCGTTCTACCACCTGCACCACCTTAGTTCCTGGTTTTTTCGGCACGTCTGTCTTGGCTCTCCCTTGTGCCTCTCTCTGTTATGTCATCATCTTGCTGAGTGGCTCGGCGGAGCCTGGGGCCTTGCCTGCTCATGGGGCCTGATGGCACGCCTTCTATATTTTTTCTTTTATTTTACTGGGAGGTCCCAGAGATCAAACCCAGGTCCCTCCATATGGGAGATGGATGCCCAACCATTTGAGCCATATCCACCCCCTTTCATGGATTTTTTTAAAAAAATTATTCTATTACCTACACCTAATATTTCCCCCTTTTAACCACATGCAGGTATATATTTCTGTGCTGTTAATTATGTTCACAGTGTTGGACTACCATCGCCACTGTCCTTTACCAAATCGTTTCCATCATTCCAAATAGAAACTCTGTATATTTTAAGCATTTAACTCCCTATTCCCCATCCCACCCCACCCCACCCCCCATCCCCAGGTAACCTATATTCTAGATTCTGACTCTCTGAGTTTGCTTATTCTAATTATTTCATATCAGTGAGAGCATACAATATTTGTCCTTTCGTATCTGGCTTATTTCACTTAACATGATGTCTTCAAGCTTCATCCATGTTGTAGCATGTATCAGAACTTCATTTTTTGGCTAAAAAATATTCCATTTATGTCTATACCACATTTTGTTTATCCATTCATCAGTTAATGGACACTTGGGTTGCTTCTGTCTTTTGGCAATTGTGAGCATCAGTGTGCAAATATCTGTTCAAGTCCCTGCTTTCAATTCTTTGGGTATATATATTGAGAAGGATCGCCAAATCATATGGTAAGTCTATACTTAACTTTCTGAGAAACCATCAAACTGTCTTCCACAGTAGCTGCAACATTTTACCACAAGCAATGAATGAATGTTCCTTCCATTCCATATTTGTATCTGACTTCTCCTGCAAAGAGAAAATGGGCTCTCATTATTAATAATAAATTTACTTATTTGCTCAATCCTAGAATACACAAAGTAGTTTCAAAATTGTCAATCCATACATGTATATTTTCTTATTTCTTCTTATTTGCTACATAAAACATAACATATTATATATAAATATTCTGCACTTTGTTCTTTTTTGCTTAACAACATATCCTGGAAATTACCCAATATTGGGTCAAAAAGATCATCTTTATTTTTGTGTGTATGCCTTATTTTATTCAACTCCTCTCCTAGAGATGAGTATTCAGGTTGTTTCAAATATGTTGCAGTTACAAACAGTGCTGTAGTGCACAACTTTACATGTATTTGTGTATTACTGGAGACAGACCTTCAGGGTAAATTCCTAAAAGTGAGATTGCTAGATCACAAAGGAAACACATGTGTAGTTGTGTTAGATGCTGTCAGAGTCCCCTCCATCAGTTTGTCCCAATTTGCATTCCTATCAGCAAGGTATGAGAGTACCTGTTTCCCCTGAGCTTCATCAATAAAGTGTGTTGTTGTACTCCTTCATTTTTGCCAATCTGATAGTTGAGGAATGGTATCTCAGGGTTTTAATTTGCATTTCTGTCATAAATGAGGTTGAACATGTTATGTTTAAAGACATTTTCATATCTCTTGTGAATTATCTATTCATGTGTTTTGCCCATTTCTTAATTAAAAAAAAAATTTTTTTTAAGACAGTACTGGGGATTGAACCCAGGACCTTGTACATGGGAAGCAGGTGCTCAGCCACTTGAGCTACATCTGCTCCCCTCTCTCAATTTTTAAGAGTTCTTTACATTTGAGGTATATTGGCCTTTCATCTTTAATATATGTTGCAAATATTTTTCTGTTTGTCTTTTGACTTTGTTTATGGTGGTTTTTCCATATATATATGAAGAGAGAGAGAGAGAGACATTTTTATTTTATTGCGTCTGGATTTTTAGTCATCATCAGAAAGCCTTTCCCTAAACCCAAGTTATAGAAAAATTCATGTTTTCCTTTAGTGCCTATCTGGTTTAATTTTCCATTTGGAGTTTCTTCCTTATGTATGATATGAAGTACCTCAATTCTTTTGATTATAAAAAATGCTCTTTGTGTACAAATCCACAAGGACTCTAAGCTCTGGCCCTCAAGGAATGCTTAATTTCCCTTGTTGTAGACCAGTGCCATGGGAAGCTCTATGTTGCTATATTAATCCTCTAATATGGCTGGAGTACCCACTCCTTTAAGTTGTCTGCAGTTAAGCTGAATGTTAAGCTCACAATGCCCTGAGCTTTGAGACTGAACAAGGTTTATTCTATAATTTTCCCCAGATTGAAGTTGAGGCCTTGGGAAACAGGTTTTAGATTAAAACTTTGGTTGTGGTGTAATCAGTGGGAAACTAATTGTGTCTTAAATCTGAAAAAAAAATAGGGAATGCTATTAAAGTAGAATTTTATAGAGACACAGGCCAGTTGCCTTTAGAAATTCTTCTCTCTCTTAAATGATGGTAGTCAAAGACTTAGCAGTGATAGAAAATTGAATGTTAAGTTTGAGCTTGAAAATGAGCAGTGGCTTCTGGACTCTGAGCTTCAAATCAAGGGGGCAGGGGCATGGCTGCTGACTGGCATGGAGGTCTGGCAGGGTACCTCAGAATCCACCAGTAGGTCCTGCTATACTGGGTGGAAAGTCTTGGCTTGGTTGATGTTTGCAGGGAGAGAGAGGGAAGGAAGGTGAGAGAGAGACAAGGGGGGTGGGGAGGATAGATGGATGGATGGGTGGGTGGGTGGATAGATGGATGGATGGATAGATGGGGCTAATTTGGGAGGGTGGGGAGAAAGTATAATGAGCTCAGAACCAGGACACACATGGGAGTTTTAAGTTTACTCTTTTAGTCTGGATTTAAGATGAAAGCATATATTAGGTCGAATCCCTGAGTAGCTTTACAAACCACATTTTGTTGATGGTTGTATGTCTGGGCTCTGCAAAGCCTTGAACTAGGCCAGGACCAGGTTCAACTGCACCCTCTGGCCACTGAAGTCCATCTCTGTTCCCAAATCTCCAGGTCCCCAGAACCCATGTGCCACCCTCTGGGGATTGTGGGTGCTGTTCTTAGACTCAGTTTTAGTTGGAAATGACACATACCTTGAACTTAACCGCCTATGGCTATCTTTCTAAAATTTTTTTTAATTTTTAGAGAAGCTTTAGATTACATAAATGTTACATAAAATATATAGGGCATTCCCAAATGCCCCACCCACCCCCTCCCACACTGTCCCACATTAACAACATCTTTCATTTGTGTGGTACATTTGTTACAATTGATGAACACATATTGAAGCATTGCTACTAACTGTGGACTATAGTTTAATATTATAGTTTACACTCTGCTCTGTGCAATTTTATAAGTTATGACAAAATGTATAATGGCCTGTATCTGTCATTGCAGTGTCATGCAGGACAATTCCAATGTCCTGAAAATGCCTCCAAGTTACATCTATTCCCTCTCTCTCCCCTCAGAACCTTTGGTGATCATAGCTTTTATACCAATGATAAAAGTTCTTCCATTGCTAGAATAATAATAAGTCTATAATAGAATAATGATAAGTTTATTTTAGTCCATTATTCATTCCCCAATCTTGAGGATTTGGGGATGGTGATGCCCACTCTGTTTCTAACTGAGAGGGGCTTAGATCCCATGGGTAGGTGGGTGGAACTATCTTGCTTGCAGTTGCAGACACTCTCTGTTCCTTAGGATGGGTGTTGTCCATCATCATCTCCTTGTTAGTTGTCCTGGATGAGTCCAATGAACTGGAGAGTAGGTGTTGCAACTTGGCTGAAATTCAAGGCTAAACTGGCATATGAACAGACCAAAGATTTAAATCTCTGAGACATATATTTAACAGGAATAGTGCTAATTATAGGTTCAAATAAAAGGGGCAGAAGAGCCATGTTTAGGGAAACTATAGATGAGTCTAACTCTGTTACACTGGGGAGCATAAATTCCAAAGTAAGGCACACTGACAGGGTGCCGAATTCTTGAGCTTGTCTGCCCTGCTTATAGTGTCTAGATGTCTCTAGAGAGCCCTCAGGAGCCCCACTGTTTATTTATTTATTTATTTTTTAAGATTTTATCTATTTATTCATTTATCCCCTCCCTGCTGCTTGCGCTCGCTGGGTCAGCCAACCACGCCGTGCGGGCGGGCCCGCCCTCACCAGGAGGCCCCGGGAACCGAACCCGGGGCCTCCCATATGGCAAACGGGAGCCCCACCAACTGAGCCACAGCCGCTTCCCGCCACTGTTTAGGTCACTGTTTACTGTGATAGTCAATGAGATCCTGCTGAGATGTGCATAAGCATAACCTCTGGGATGACCTCCTGACTCACTTTGAAATCTCTTAGCCATAAAAACTCATTTGTATTTAATATTTCCCCCTTTTGGTCAAGATCTTTTTCTGGATGTATTGCTAGTTGGCGCTTGGTAATAATCCCTTAGTGCCAGGGAGGCTTATTCCCAGGAGTCATGTCCCACACCGGGAGGAAGGTAGTGTGTTTATATGCTGAATTTGGCTTAGAGAGAGGCCACATTTGAGCAACAAGGAGGCTTTCAGGAACTAACTCTTAGGCAATATATAATACTAGGCTAAGGTTCAATTTCACAAGAAAAGGTTCAAAAGTACAATCATCAATATCAAGAGTCTGGCGTAATGGTCTGTCATCCTTCACTAGGCGCTGCCAATGTACTCAAGGGATTCTTGCTGTTCTATTAAAAAATATAGCTGGTCTCCCCAGCATGGGAATTCAATATTCTTTCAGTTATTGTGTGGGTCTTCACCCACTGAGACAACGCCCAATGAACACTTGAACAGAGGCATATGCCTTAGAGGCATGCCCCAGGTGCACCCCTCCCCACATGTCCCCCCATCACCAGCAACCCACACCAGTGATCCTCCCCTGACACAGTTGTAACCCTTCTGTGATCCAAAATCTCTCCAAAATCAAAGCAAAATGATAATAATAATAATAAAATTACTAAGAAAATAAAATAATAATTAAAAAAATAAAATACAAAAGAAAACTTAATTGAAATAAAATTTTTAAATTTTATACATTGTATCTTTCATCACTGTAAGAGCTGTTATCTTGTATGTATAGTGACAGTTTCTTTCATATGTTCCCCCCAGTTCCCCCAGTGTCTAATTTTTTTTTTTTTTCATTTTTATCTTCAAAGAAGCTTTAGGCTATAGAAAAGTCACATAGAAAATATTGGGGATTCCTATATACCCAACGCCCTCCTCCTTTTCCACTCTCCCCTATTAATAACGTTTTACATGTTGATGGTACATTTGTTACAATTGATGTACAATTATTGAAACAGTGCTACTAACCATGGTCAGTTGTTTATATTATGGTTTACATATTGCACCATACACTTTGATAGGTTTTTTTTTTTTTTTTTTTTTTTTTTATTCATTTATACCCCCCTTGCTGCTTGTGCTTGCTGGGTCAGCTAACCACGCCGTGCGGGCGGGCTTGCCTCCACCAGGAGGCCCCGGGAACCGAACCCGGGGCCTCCCATATGGTAAACGGGAGCCCTACTGATTGAGAGCCACAGCCGCTTCCCAACTTTGATAGGTTTTGACGAAATTTAAAATGGCCTGTATTCATCATTGCAAAATCATGCAGAACAATTCTAATGCCCTAAAAATGCCCTATGTTCCATCTATTCTATTCTTCCTTCCCCCTCTGCTCAGAACCTATGGTAACTATTAAGTTTCAATTTTTGAAGAATAAGGTTCACAGTTACTTGCAATAATATTGAGGGTTTGACATATTGGTCTGTTTTCTTTTTATTAGGCACTGCCTATTTTCTCGAAGAGATTCTTGTCCCTCTAATTGAGAACTTAACAGGACTCCCCAGGACGGGAGTTTAATATTTTCTTATTTATGTGTGGGTCTCTACCCACCAAGATAACACACTATGACAAGATGAACTCTTACATATTCCATAGAGGCATGCCCCAGGCGCACCCTATCCCACATATCTCTCCATACCTGATGCCCTACACCAGTAACCCTTCCCTGCCATATTTGCCAAAAGAACATTCCCACCATTGTAGTTTTAACCACAGCCCTGCAAATCCCGAGTTCACCTGGTCCTTCCTCCAACCCTCCCTCCAGTTCCATGGATAGTCCAACCCAACCTCCCCACCCTACTCCTCCTCAAAGACCAGCACTACCAGATCAAATCACGTCACTGTACCACTCTCATGCCCATCCACTGCCCAACCACACCCTTCCACCTTATCGTAGATGTTGCCCATATGGGCATTGTCCTGTGCCTATCTTAAAACCAGCCCTCAGCCTTCTCTCATCAGAAAGGATCATAGAAACTGATTTAGAGTAAATATCCAGGCTGGCAATCCGAAATAAGTCTGGCTCCTGTCCTTGCCCTGAAGCCAGCCCAGGGAAGCCTCTGTTAAGGCTGAAGCTGGTAAACTGGTAATACAGACAGGCTTGTGACTGAGTGGTCACTTGACAGACTGAAGCCAGGGAACACACACAGGAGCTTCCTTCAGGAGCAGGAAGGCCAAGGTATGGCTACCCATGGATCCCAACCAATGAGGTGGAAGACTGGTTGGCGCATGTGGGTGAGCCGAGGCCAGGGCCAGGGAGGGATAGATTCTGGCCTCTGAGCACAGTCCTTGGGTTGGTCCGAGGGAGCAGCCTTATACTCAGGGAGCCTGCAGAGTCTGGGCAGAGGGGATTGACAGAGGCTCCTTAGGTACCCCAGCCAGGGTAGCCTCTGTTTGTTTATGGGTCCAAGCATGACCTTTCCTTCAAGGTGATGTCTCCTCCTTCATCTGTCTTCTGGTGGTGTTTTCTTTTAGGGATGAATTACAAACAATGCTGAGCCAGCACAGCAGACCTTCTACTTTATATTACATCCTCAGTCTCCCTTCTGTGTTCCTTTTCTCCTTCCTCTGGCGGTTGGGCCTTTGACCAGGACCCCAGAAGCAAGGTTTTGATGATCAACAATATCTCAATGCTTAGTGCTTGGCCCATGTAGTCACTTGAAATTGTTGAAAGGAGGTTGGGGGTAGACACCATGGACTACAGACTCAAAGGAATGGCACTCAGTGTAGAGTGAGATGTTGGGATAGGCTAAAGGACAAGGGACTGTCTTATAACCTGTTTTAGTCTGCTAGTCTGCCGAGATGCAATATACCAAAAATGGGTCGGCTTTTACAATGGGGATTTATTAGCTTACAGGCTTACAGTTCCAAGGCTGAGAAAAATGTCCAAATCAAGGCATCATTAGGCAATGCTTTCTCCCCAAAGACCAGCTGTTGGTGATCCTACATGGTGACGTCTGCTGGTCTCTCCCTTCTCTTCCAGATTTTGTTGCTTCAGTTTCTGGCTTCTGTGGCTTTCTTTCTCTTTTGTCTGAATTTCATTCTCTTATAAAGGACTCCAGTAAGAAGATCAAGACCCACCCTGGGCCATGCCTTAACTGAATTAACCTAATCAAAAGGTCCCGTCTCCAGTAGATCCACACCCACAGGAATGGGTTAACTCTAAGTACATACTTCTCTGGGGTCCATATAGCTTCAGACCATCACATTACCCCCTCTAATAACAGCTGCTCATGACACCATGAAAGACTGGTTCAGGGAAATGGATATAGCTCAAGTGATTGGGCTCCCGTCTACCATATAGGAGGCTCAGGGTTCGATTCCTGGGGCCTCCTGGTGAAAGGCAAGCTGGCCGACATGGCGAGCTGGCCCAAGCAAAGAGTTGGCCCGTGAACAATACTGGCCCGCAGAGGAGTGCTGGCCTTCGCGGAGAGCTGACGCGGCAAGATGACACAACAAAAAGAGACACAGAGGAGAGACAACAAGAGATGCAACAGACCAGGGAGCTGAGGTGGTGCAAGAGATTGAATGCCTCTCTCCCACTCCAGAAGGTCCCAGGATTGGTTCCTGGTGCCGCCTAAAGAGAAGACAGGCAGACACAGAAGAACACACAGAAAGCAGACAGCAAGTGCAAAACAACGGGGCCGGGGGAGGGGTGATAAATAAATAAATAAATCTTAAAAACAATAACAACAACAACAACAACAAAGAAAGACTGGCTCAGGGGACAGTGAATTCTCTGGAACCTACATTCCAGAGACCATGCAGAAGTTCTCTGGCTTAACTGCAGTCTCTTCTGCTTTGAAATGAGTCTAGTATCTTTTCCTCTTGTAGCTTTTATGGCTGAGGAGAGTCTCCAGCTTTCTTCCTTACCCTCTGATGCTCCGAAGGGCCCCAGACCAGCTCCGAGTTGTCTAGAGGCCAGGAAGCTGCATGATAGAAACATTTGTGAATTATTTGCAAATTCCCTTACTATCTTCCTTGAGGAAAGGTTGGGATAAATGTTCCCAGCTCCTCTTGCTGCCTTGTAAACAGAGATAAGAGATGAAAGCCAGATGGCACGGCAAGAGATGCTCCTGCTTTGTGCTGTTGGTTATGACAAATGTTTCTCAACCTTTTTCTTTTTTAAATCACTCCCTAAGAGCCTTCTTAGACATTTTTTTCCTAATCACCCCCATGAAATTTTAATAAAACAGATATACTATATATGTGTGAATGCTCTGTATGTATATCTGTGCTTTATGTATAAAATGAGTAAGATTTTTTTTCATCCTCCAAAACCAGTTTTCACCCCCATAGGGGCAATATCATTCCCATTAGGAATAGTGCTAGAAGCAAAAGAGAATTTGAGATGATCGTTGGTTAGTAAGTGTAGTAACCACTGATTAACTTGGGATAAGGCCAATCTGAATTAGTGAACAATCTGAAAACAGAACACCTTTTTTTATATTTTGTCAATATCAGGGAATGGCCAACTACTTAAATTTACTTTCTAAATATTTGAAACTTAAGCCATTAAGAACCAAAAATTACATCTTTTAGATACATTATATGCTTCATGGTTTTCTTATTCAAAAGATATTAAATATAATTTCATACTTCATAGGTGATTTAGGGTCACCAGTAGGCTGTCCTATAATCCATTGATACATTGACCTTACTTTTATTTTAACTATTTTTTTTTTTTTTTTTTAATGAGGTACTGGGGATTGAACCCGGGACCTTGTACATGGGAAGCAGGTGCTCAACCACCGAGCCACACCCGTTCCCACATTGACTTTTGACCACCATATTTCTGAGTTCCTTTTAGAGTTTCTGTCTCCCTCCTTGGGCAGCTGTATGTTCTACACAGTTATTGCCCCTGCTTTGTACAGCACCTACTCTTTCCCCATAGCAATTGGCTGCCAAGAAACTGGTTGTTTTCTTTTAAATTATGATTAAAAAGAGTAAATTATTAGTAGTAAAGTCCCATGGCTCCTCACCCAAGAAATAGAGTACTTGGACTTTGAATATTTTGGCTGACGAGAAGGGTTTTGTTTGATTACTTCTGATTTCTCACTTGAGATCTAAATTGGGCATTGCAAAGATAGGAAGCTTCCTTTGCAAGTCCAAGTGCCTGGTTCCCCATCCATGGCTGAATTGTTGATCCCAGCAGTCTTTCCTGATGCTCCAGATGCAGCCTCTAAATCCTTCTCAGCATGGTGCCCCAGGCAGCCAGCATTGGGGTCAGTGTCTGAAGCTCACTGTATTTGGAGTCACATGAGTGTAAGCTGACCGGAGCCCTTTAGGGACTGCTTCAAGGGACGTGTGATGGCAATGCTCTTCGTTTGTAAAAATGCTCTGCAGCTTACAAGAGATTTTTGCTATTTTGCTATTTTTGCTATTTTATCTCATTCGATCCTCTTAAAAGGCCCACAAAACAACCTATATTGTGAGGTCGTTTATAGAAGACACATGGAAAAATAAGCTAACTGGCTCAAAATTAGACAATCAATGCATGTAAATTTCCTTAAACTGCTATGTTTGACCAAAGTATGTTAAACATTTCTTCCTATTATATTGTTTTATAATATTCTTCACTATTGAGAAGAAACCTATCTAAGGTGAACTTCAGCTCATCATATTGTCAACTAGTGCTTTTCTAAATGAATGCAGTACCAAAGCAGGTGGTTCCTCCTTGAGGGACCCCCGATTCTGGAAAATGAAAATCTTGCTTAGTTACCTGAGCAGGTACGGGCCTGAGTCGGCCAGATTCTGAGCCTGTGAATTAACGTCTTTTCCCCTTGACAAGGGTTTTACACATTTCCTACCTCATTTTGGTCTAACAAGGGAAACAGAAAATTGAAATGCTTGGCTTTTAGAACCTTCTAGATCTGGTTTTTCAATGCCAATGCTTTATGGTCCTTTTTTGGGGGCTCAGATTTCATCCTCTGGGCCTCTCTGGAGGTGCCGGATTTAGGAACAGGTTCTTGTTATTCTCCATTTCCTATCTTTGGAGCCTTTAGAACCGCAGTGGGTTGTTAAGGAGGCCATGAAATATGTTTATGTGGTGAGACCCCAGGAACTCTTGGGACCATGAGAAAGAAATAAGGTCCCCACCAAGAGCATTTCATGGGGCATGTGAGGCCCCTTCAGGATTTTAAAAATATCTGGAGATTTCATACTTTTTTGGGGGGTGCTGCCTTTTGGCATGATAAAAATAATCATTGCCTTCATTTTCCATGTTTTCTGTACTTTTCTGTCTTTTTAAAAATCAAGCTACACCTATTAGCACCCAATTCTTAATGAATTTAAACATCACTGATATGAGTTCAGCTGTGAGCTGAAAAGGAGTGTCTTTGAAAAAAAAAAAAAAATCACCCTCTCGTTTGAGGCTCGGGTGACTGTGTTGGGGGTAGAGCGGGTGCAGGCGTGTGAGTCAGGGAATGGAGGAGAGGTCTTGGAAGCCGTCGCCTCATAAACAGCTTCTGGGAATGGGACCTGGGAGGCACCGATGAAGTGACAGGGTGATCTCAGTCAGCGTCAAGTGCGACAGTGACCTTTAGAATTTTCCATGAAATATGACACAGTATTTTGCAACCGGCAGGAGCTGTAGCAAATATGCGCTAACACAAGTTGCTGCTCCCCAGCTCCAGAAGGGAACTGCTGCCCTCTTACATAAGGAGATTTTGTGAGTCAGGGTGCTTTCCAGGTGCTGTCTCATGATCCCCACTCAAAAGGTTTTAGAGTGGATTATTGATCGTGTGTCTTCATTTACTTGTCCAACATTCTGGTGGCAGAGAAAAGGCAACGTGGTATCCTAAATGCCACTGGAGGAATCAGCACACCCAGCATCTAGCCCCAGCTGCATCCCTGGCTTCCCAGGCAATCTTGGGCAAATCATCGAACTTCTCTGAACCTCAGTTTCTTTTTATTTCTTCAGTTGAATAGTCATGGCTGGCCTCCCTACCTCAGCATTGTTGAGAACTTAGGAAAGCACTTTGGGAAACGTGTATTAAACTCCATATAAATAGAAGGTCTTATTACCTAGGGGTCCTCCCCTACCCCCACCAGCCCCCACCCTGCCAGCTGGTCCACCCAGTCCACCAGGCTGCTTGTGTCTCCACAGGGCTCACAGGCCTCCCCAGCCCCTGCCCCTCCCAAAGGCTGGACAGGGGAATGAAAGTGCTTGGTTTATGTACGAACGAAGGTGGCATTTCCTGAGGATGGTCTGCTGATTCTACCTCTACTTTCCTCTCACCCAGTTCCCTACTGGCAGTCTCAGGAAGGATGTTTTCAGCTGCACCTAACTCAACACCCAAAGTGATTCCAATGATAAGGAAGGGTTTTGGCCTCTTAAGGAATATATATATATATATAATTGGAAGTCCAGGGGTAGGTGGGCTGCAAGGTTAAGCGTGTGGGTGTTCCACGGCCTGACTGGCCTGCAGGGAGCAGGACGGGACTATCTTCTTGACTGCCTTACCCTACTGAGGACCTATCCTGGAGCTTAGACCAGCTCTCAGATCCACCTTGTATGTATGGTGTGGGGATGGGGTGTCAGATGGATGTTGGACATCAGCAGTGGTGTCTACAACAGAGGCTGAGGTGACACTCATGAGGTGACAAGTCTTTGCTGGAGCTATACCCTGAAGTCTAGCAGAACACCAGGTCATTGGGACAACCGGTGTCTTTTTGTCTTAGCCCTTCTCCCCTTCCTGTGGGAACAAGGCCTCCCAGATCACCATCTGGGACCTTCTGAAGATTAAACTGGCTTATTTGCATTTTGGAGGCCACTAAGGTCTCCAGAGAGGTCTTACTCATCAGAATTGAAAGAACGCATTCATGCTCAAAGAAGCAAGGGCCCGTGCGTTGAGGTAGTGAGGGAGCTTTCCATTCTTGTGGATCCTGAAGCAGAGACAAGAAAGCTCCTTTTTCTGCTCTCTCTGTACTCCCCTGAATTTCCCTTCTTCACCTTTCCTGACTCAGTACGGTCATCTGTTAGACATACACCTGAGATGTCTAACTTGTTAGTGTTTTGCAGCATCCAGACATTGTGGAACCTAAACATACCTGGGTAAAAATCCCACCTTAGGGTAACTGGACTCAATTCCCCATTGTCATCCTGTCACCCCAGCCACAGTGGATGCTGCCTTAGTGTTAGTGCAGAGCTGTGGCTGACTAAGTTTATTTTATTTTTCTTTTCTTTTTTTTTTTTTAAAGATTTATTTATTTTATCCACTTTTTAAATTCCCCCTTCCCCATTTGTTGTTTTGTGTCCATTCGCTGGACAATTCTCTGTGTCTGTTTCCTGCCATCTCTTCTCATCCTCCTCCTCCAGTCTTCATCAGGATTCGATCCTGCAGACCTCCGATGTAGGAGAGAGGTATTCTGCCACCTGCGCCACCTCGGTTCCTGGTTTCTGGAGCTTTTGTAGCATCTCGTCTTGTCTCTCCCCTGTTATATCATCATCTTGCTGCATGGCTCCCGGGGCCTGGCGGCTCACCGGCACACAGAGCCCGGCAGCCCATGCGCCTTCTATATATATATGTATTATTTTATTTATTTATTTATTTATTTATTTTTACCGGGAGGTCCCAGGGATCGAACCCAGGTCCCTCCATATGGCAGACGGACGCCCAACCATTTGAGCCACATCCGCCCCCCCCTTGACTAAGTTTAGAGCCTGCAAAGGATGGGGGTGGGCTATTAGCAGCCCCTCCCCTTGGCTCTGGGTCAGTCACTGATGCCTCCTCCGGAGACTGGATATGCTGCCTCTAAACGTATTGGCAGAGCAGCCCCAGGTTGCTGTTATCTGGCCTCCCTCACTGTTCTTGAGGCACTGATAATTCATCCCACAAGTGGTAATTATATTTTTCCCATATGCCTTAAGTAAGATCCCTGCTCTCAGGGGGCTTTCAGTCCAGCTACGGGAGAAGAAACACACAAAACATAAAATGGATGAATGCAAGCCAATAGTACAAAATGTCTCAAGGTAGTACTCTTCAATGCCGTTTTATTTTTTCTAGCTGTCAAGTATAGGTTTATTGCTGGAAAACTGGAAGAATAGAAAAACATAAAGAATACAATTTTGAATTACCTATAATTCCACCAGTATCAAAGTGGTGATCTGGGAATCCTTGTTCCCACATCATGGGGAAAATTGCTAAGAGATAAGGGTGTATGTTGCCCCAATTACCAACCAAGAAAGTGATTTTAAAGGCATGAATGATCCAGAAAGGCCTTGGCCCTTTTAAAATACATTTGAAAATACAGTTCTATCTTGAGAGCCACTAGTTCCTTCTTTTTTCAGCCCTGCCCTTTAAAAAAAAATCCCCCAGAGCATGGAAAACATTCCACCAGAATGTATGCCTGCTAGCCGGATCATAATTGTGTGAAGGAGTTTTGCCTCTCATTCATTTGGGACCGTCAGCTGGTGGAAACTGTGGAGGGAACATTTAGTCTCCCGTCTTCTGTGAATGTCATCTTTCCCTAGCCCATCAGTCATATGTGCTGTGGAAAGAGTCCTCAGTCACTGCTGGGGATTGAATCATGTCCCCCACAAGAGGCATGTTCAAGTCCCAGCCCTTGGTCCTGTGGGTATGAACCCATTTGTAAATGGGACCTTTGAAGATGTTATTAGTTAAGGTGCCCACACTGAACAAGGGTGGGCCTTACTCCAATATGGCTGAAGTCCTTATAAGCAAAGGAAATTGGACACAGAAAAAGAAGCCATGGGGAATGGCTAGAGGCTGGAAGTCAATGGAACCCGGAAGAGAAGGGAGAAGATGCCGCCATGTGCATTGCCATGTGATGAAAAAGCCAAGGACCCAGAGATGGTCAGCCAGCACCAAGCCCAGGAGGAAGCAAGTCTTCCAGCCTCTGAAACCGCGGGCCAATAAATTCCTGTTGCTAAGCCAGCCCATTATATGGTATTTGTTTTAGCAGCCAGGAAACTGAAACAATCATCCAACCAGCATCCTGTGAATGTCTCTCCTCTCCCAGTATAACGATATTTATCTCTGTTTGTGGAATAAAAAACTTTGTCCCCAATTTAAGGAATTTTAGGTATGTATAAATAGAACAGAAAAGCCCTGGTGTGAGAGCCAATTATTAAGTTTTCAAGAATTTTGTAAGACAGTTCAGGCTACATTGGTACCTTGAAATGGACCGATATTGGAGTATTTACACCACAGAAATCAGCAAACACTAAAAGTGAGCACTCCCCCTCCCCACTTAAACACTTTCCAGCACACCACTGCTGCTGTACGTCTGAGATTCAGTGTCACTAGCAGCCTTCGTGCTTGGGTAAAGCTGATGCAAGGTGAGGTCAGAAATATGCATTGGCGTAGCTGGGAGAGCTTTGAGAGTTCACATCCACTGTTAAGATTGTCATGTTTGTAGTTGCTGTAGCTTTTTCTTAAAGCTGCCCCTTCCTCTGCTCCCCAACTCCTCCCACCTAAAGCCTTCCAGAATCCATCTTCTTAGGGAACAGTGCTAGGCTAAAAACAACTTTTTTTTGCTGAATCAGGCCAACTCGACCATCTCTTTTCTTCAGTAAGAGAATAGTGACCCTGAATTATCCAGGTAATTTTTTTCTTCACTTTGCCTAAATTGGCATGCCTTACTTCCATTCTACAAAGGTTAAGGCACCAAATGTTCCCTACTGAGCAAATTCCTAGAGTGTGGTGTCTAGAGCTGGTCAGCAATAATAAATTCTGGTCCTTAGAGCAGAGAGAAACAATAGTATTTTCTTCATTCTTGTGCTCAGCAACCTAGGAGTGTTTTCAGGTGAAGCAAGCAGCTAGGTACATTTTGTGTTTCCAAAGCAAGATACATCTATTCATCAAGTCAGCGAGTCATCGACGACTCACTTGCCTGTGATATGTTGCAAGGGGAATATGATGTGAATCAAGACTTTTAATCATGATTCCTTGGTCTTTTGCCTTTAAATTTCCAAGGCTGAAGATCAAAATTAAAAGCGTGAATATGGAAACTTTCCTTTGCAAGTCACTCCAGTGCACAGTGGTCCTCTAAACTCCTATGGGAGTCAACATATGGCAGTGCCCATTTTCTTGCCTTATTTTTGTCGAAGTTTTCAGTGCATATGTATGAGAAACTTGTCAGCTGTGTGATCTTGGTCAAGCTATTTCTCTGACTCCAGTTTATTCAGCTTTAAATGACGTTAATAAATAAATAAAGTAATTGTAAGGAGACCAGCACTTTCCCTGGCATATGGTAGGACTCAATAAATGGTAATAATTATCTGACTAATTAAAATATAGTTCTTAGAGGACAAGAATGTCTGAATTATTTGTAGCACTTAATCCTTTCAATCAACAACTGACCTGTGCATTTGATAGAGCTTCAATAATTACTTGTTGAATACATGACCATATAAACTTAAGTATATCAGACAGGCCTAAATTGCTGTTTATTTTCCATGTGAATTTAAACTCACTCACTTTTAGTTTAAACATTGAAACTATTTCTTTCTCTATATTATAGAGTTACATTGGCTTAGATGAAAGCTCTTCATTTACCTTTTAATTAAACATGCCTCTTCCTTAGGGGTACACTTGTTTAGTTGTCCTTTCCTGAAAATGTTTTGCTTTGTTTTATATTTTATTTTTAAATCAGGAGAACATTTCAATTTCTGTTAGGAGCTAAACTGATTAAAAAAAAAAAAAAAAAACAGTTTTATTCACATATATCATACAGTCCATTCAAAGTGTACACTCAGTGGCTCTCAGTATAATCACAGAGTTGTGCATTCATCCCACAATCAGTTTTAGAATATTTGCATTACTCCAAAAAGAAAAATCTCATACCCCTAATAGGGTTCTCTATAGAAACAACCAACAGGAGATATCTGTAAATATTACGAGATTTTATTTAAAAATTTTCACATGACTGTGGGGATACATGAGTCCAAATTCCTCAGGGCAGGCTGCAAGCTGGGAACTCCAATGAAAGTTTTCAATGAATTCCCCAGGAAGAGCTGGCTGGTTGAAGTCGAGATAAAAATTCTCTCTTCTGACTGCTGAAACCATCACTTTTCCTTTGAAAGCCTCCAACTGATTGGGTGAGAGTTCTCTCATTGCTGAAGGCAGTCTCCTCAGTTGATTGTAGATGTCATCAGCCATAGATGCAATCAACTTACTGATGATTTAAGTCCATGAAAGGTCCTCACAGTAAGCATTAGGCCAGTGCTTGCTGGGCCAAACAACTGGGCACCATTACCTAGCCAAGTCGACACAGGAGCCTAACTATCACACACCCTTAGCATTAGTATAGTACTTGTGTTGCAATTGGTGAAAAATTATTACAATATCACTGTTAACTATAGTCGATAATTTGCATAAGTTGTATTTTTTCTCATATACCACCCTATTATTAATACCGTGTAGTATGATATACGTTTATTCTAGTTCATGAAAGAACATTCTTATATTTGTACTATTAACTACAGTCATCATTCACAATAGGGTTCACTGAGTTATACAGTTGTGTACCGCCCCCACCCACCCCCCGCAAAAAAAATCTAAACATGAAACTCCAAAACCTGTCTACGTAGTCTTTTTCAGAGTTTAATCACAGTAAGTTTAGGCTACCATATAAACCACAGAAATATCCACTAGCATATTGAGGAATCCAGCTGGAGATGGGTTTTACAACCTGTTTCTTGACTAGGTTCCTAAATGGGCATTGTTGGCCTGGCCTGGCCTCTCCTGTCTTCTCCAGACCCTCTAACCCACAAGGCCCCTTTTCCACTCACTGCCATGCCAGTCTCCCCCTCCTCTGTGCTGATAACACTCATATCCATTCTGGCCACAATGCCCATTAATCACACACTCAAAGCTACTTTTTTATACAGTTAGTATTGTTTGGTGGTTTGCCTTTATCTGTCCAAGTCATTTGTAAATTCCTTGAGGGCAAGACCTGTTTTGTTTGATCATGCATCCAGGCGGTGCCCTGAGCCTAGGATAATTCAAGGCAGAGAGTTCCTGAAGTGATGAGGGAGGACTTTGGAGGAGGTGACATCTAGGTGTGGATGGAATAGCGGGCACCAGGAGGGAGAACAACTTGTGTCAGCAAAATTGGGTCATTTTAAAAATTCAAAGTGTGTCTAGAGAATGGAGATCAGGCAGTGGTGGGAGAGAAGCTAAGACTGTGGCTTACCCACTTAGCAATGACATGGCTTTGGTGTCACTCTGGACACAGTCCTGTAGGAGGGGAAAGGTAGACAGGCAGATCATGGGGACAGAGTCTGGAAGGTTGGAACCAACCATGGCCAGTGGAGTGGTCGGATCAGAGTTGGGGGAAGCACAAAGAAGGCTGCTGTAATCCTCCTTGCATCTTGTGGATTGGGGCCAGAGGAAGGTCAGAGGCCCCGGAGGAATGGCAGATCTGGAGCAGGAGCAGAGATCCCAGGGGTGGGACTCGTAGACTTTCCGTGGGCCTCCCTCCCACTTCTTCCTTTTCCTACCTCTTGCTCTAGCATGGGGAATTTTGGTTTGAAGTCTAAAGTGAGAACTATTTTTATCTCACTGAGAATTTACAATGGTTGAACCAGTGATTATAATATTGAGATCTGCACTAGGAAGTCAAAGAGGCAGGAGAAAAAACATGAAAAGCAGGTGAGACTTGCACACTAACTAGTTTGAATTACTTTTGAGTGTAAGTCCAGGCAGTAATGGAAAGTCGTGGGTATTTTCATCATCTCTCACTCCACACCCTCATTTCCAGGTACACTGTAGATATCTAACAATTATACTTAAGAAACACAGGGCATTGCAGTTTTTGTTGGTTATCCCATCTTAATGGGCAGACTATTAATCTTTATTTGGGTGTTTTTTTAAACTGGTCTGACATATCCTCATTCTTATGTGTAAAGTGATTGGGGCGAGAATCTTCACAAATTCGGTTGCCATTAGAACTTCAGTGTTGAAATTAGACTAAATGTTAAAATCACCTAGCCCAGTCTTGTACAGCAAGGGAAACTGAGACACAAAGATGGAAAGTGACTTTCCCAAGGTCATGAAGCTAGTTAGCAGAAGAACAAAAATAACTTCCCTTTAGTCTAGTGAAGATATCAACAAAAACAAAAAGTGAGAATATTTTTTTCTCACCTTGTACTTTTAAAGTTTGTTTTTCTTAGTTGCAGAACACATACAAATTGAAAGTATTTAATATTATGTTTTATTAGATCAGGGGTTTGGATTAGGAATTGGAGAGATCAGAATTCTAGTACTGGTTCTGCCATTAGCTGCAGGACCTTGGACAAATCACATACCCTTTCTGAGCCTTAGTTTCCCCATCTGTAATGGAAGGGAATTGGACTAGATCATATATAAAGTCTCTTCAAGCTCTATCATTTTATGATTCTTAGCAAGTGCAGAGCTCAAATTGTGCACTTACTAAAGATACCTCCATTAAATTCAAAGGGAATCCATATCCCTTCCTTAAAGAATGATGTTGCTTTTTTTTTTTTTTTTTTTTTTTTACCAGTGGCACAGTAGAGCTGAAGTAAATCCAGTGATTTCCAGCCTAGAGACTTGTTGCTTCTCCACCCAGAAGCAGCCAGTCTTCTGACCCCTGTGCAGCCCTGGAACACATGAATCAAAATAGTTGTGTGATGTCATGTCATAATGGGAATGTGCTCTGGCCAATTGGTGCCAAGAATTGTCTGTACAGGGTGGTTTCCTTTTACAGTCTTTTTAAAGAGACATCATGCAGATCTGCACATGACAGTTCCCTTCAAGAGGGCTTGTGCTTTCTTTGCCTATTTCATCTTCCCTTCCTTTTTAATTTTAAGGAGTTAAAAAAAAAAAAAAAGCCCTGGAGTTTATCAGGCTCTGCTGACCTTAACTACATAAACAAATCCACTGGCGAAATTCTGCTTTGCGCTTCCAGCAGCTTTTTGCCTACTTAAGGGCAAGCCTGGCGGACACTTGAGCTGCTGCAGCAGGAGTTGCAGACCCAGTTAGGACTACTGTAGCTCTCTGGATTCTCCTGGGACAGTACAGTGAGGATTGCAGTGGGATTCTCCCGTGTGTGCTCCGGGGCCCCTCGTCCTGCAGCGCGAGCCCATCCCACGTTAATTGGAAGGACCTCCGGGGAGGACTGTGGACTCACAAGCTGTCCCTTGCGCGCAAGCTGCCCCTAAAGCTTGTGGTGGGCTGTGGCTGCTCCGCGCTCTGTACCTGGCTGGCTGATGCTGCACCTCTCCCAGCTCCCTGCTACCTGGGGCTGACGCTGGTTCTGCTTGTCCTGGTATGTTCACCTGTCGCTGCTCCTTTGGCCACAGCTACCCATGAAGCGTTTTGGAAGTCTAAGGGGGAATAAGAAGCACAAGGACCAAAACCGAAGCACCGAGCGGCGCCAGTCGGAACCCCATGGCTTTTTTGGTAGGACACTGCCCTGTTCCTAATTCTCTGATGAGCTCTACCGTGGGAGGGAGTCCCCATGGCATGTGTGTGCACATCTCCTAAACAATGTCTGTTTCCTGCCTCTCGCTTGTAACTCTGAGTGTGATCGTTGCGCATCATTAGAGGACTCGATTGCTAAGTGTTGCCCTTAGTAATGGTCATTCTGCTAGCTTGAACTGCCCAGCTTTGCTTCTGGGGCCAGCTTCTTTCTCTTGCCCTACCTGGCCCAGTGTGAACACAGCTTAGGGCTGTTCATTGAGGCAGAAAGAGTGGTTTCAGAAAAAGAATGGATTGGAATTGGGACTTAGCTGTTAAAAATAAAATGCACATGTAGTCTCTGAAGGAAGGAAGGAGAAATATTCAGCTCCCTTCTCTTGGTGATTGAGTAATCTGACAGATCAAGGGTTAACGTGGGAGGGGAACGTCTCCCTTGGGAGACGTTCTCTTTGTGAGCTCCCTGGCTTCTGGGACCTTCTACAGCTTCTCCAAGCACAGGGGATTAGGACCAGCACACGGCTGTTGTCTGTGGTGAAGCATGTATTTCTACTCAGTATTCTCCGTGTCCCGCAGATTTGAAGTAGGTTTTTGCCTGTCTCTCTGGCATCGTGCAGGTAGATTCCAAAGCATTCTTAGCCTGCCTGGTGCCTGGCGAGGCCCTGCCCACTTAAGATTGAATGGTAGATTTCAGTTTTGGTAACAAGCAGAATTAGCCCATTTGTGTTCATGACAGCTTTTATGACATGGGATAGTCCTGAAAACCCCACACTGTAAGATGGAACGGCAGAGCCAAACTCCAGCCTGCTGTTGTATTTACTTGTTTGTTTACCTTCAGAGTTGGGAAGAAAAAGCCCAAAGGATAAGTAAAGATGGGGGAAACGTAGGAGTCTATTAAATCATATCTCTGGAATGGCAAAAATTGTCATTTTATGTAATCAGGCAATGACTCTGGGAAACCTGTCAGGGCAGTAAATGGAAAAGTGGAACAGTAAGAAAAGAAAATTGGTAAACCTCTTGCTATATTCACTCCAACAGGTGTTTATTGATGGTCCCCAGTGAGCCTCTGTATCCTGAGTATTATGTGGAATATCCTGGGGCATGCAAGAGAAGACAATAGTTGTAGTCTTAGGGAGTTTTCAATCATATAAAGGAGGAAAGCCCCATAGAAGAACTAGAGAATAGTATCTAATCAAGTGCAAAGGTAAATTTACATAAGAATACAATGCATGGCCTGGGCCTCAGGCCTGGGGGACTTGAGACCTGAAGAGATGAGTGATAGCTAGGATTTGAGACTTCATAGACTTGATTTTTTTTTTTAAAGTTCCTTTTTCCAAATTACGAAAGTAATAAACACTCATTTACTATAGAATTAAATCAGAACTTGTTATTTAACTAAAAACCTGGTTTTGCTAGTGGGGATGAGTGGCCCCATTATTATAAACCTATTATTTGCCAGACTGTGGTTTCTCCCCTTGTGTTTAAAATCTGGCTCTCATCCTGTCTCCTGCTGGCTCCCAGGATCAAAAATAATATTTGCATCTCAAAGAAGTTTTCCAAGTGTTCATTTGCAAATGCCAGCTTTGACCACAGGGGCAGGAAAATCAGGGCTTCCTCCAGAGCTGTCCCCTGGGATTTAGAAGGAAACTGGAGGCTGCACTCTCAGGTGCCTGGAGCCTGGATATCGAGGTTTATAGTTTGTCCGCCTTTTCCTTTTGTCAGAGACTCTGCGAGAAAGCAAGGCTGGATGGAAGGTTTTAGCACCTCAGACCTCTGTGAGGGAGCCCAGTGCTGGTGGCAAGGATGCTCCTTGTGAAAAAGAAATTGTAAAAGAATGTCCATAAGGTGTTCCCTCCCAACTCCCTGCTTATCCAAGCTTTATCCGTCTGTCAAGGCCCAGTTCATATATCATTCACCCTATAAAACCCCATTACCTGCTCTGTGATCGGGCCTCGCAAGGATGGGGAACGTCTCTTAGAAGGAACGTTTCACACGTAGTTCTGGCACTAAGGCCTTGCAGCGTGGCAGGTTCTCAATAAAGAATTGTTGATTATGTGATGGATTGGAAACATTCCACTCTAAAGTTATTCCTGGTTCTCAAGTAAGTGTGGCTGCAGGTTTTTTTTTGTTTTGTTTTGTTTCCTTTCAGCAGCTCCCTCTGTTTCATATAGTTACTTCTCTAGCTTAAAAATTTTTAGATGAGACCTCTTCCCTCGAAGAAAGCTTCCATGAGGGCTTGTAAAAACTGTGTCTTTCACGTATCCTCCTTTTCGCCCCAGATGAAACTTACTTAGGCAGGTAGCATGCTACATTTCTACGAATCCCTTATGCTCCTTGGCTTCATCTGTGGCTGGTAAAGTCTTTTCCAGGAACTGTCTCCTCTGCTCCAGTTCAAGGGTCCAGCTTCTCAAAGGTATACCTTGCTTCGTACTGTTGATTTACCTACAACCCCTCAGGGCAAGAGACCCATCTTCTCTGATACACATGTGTATGCACATTCATGTGGCGTGCACATGCACATACACAGCTGGCCCCATAGCCTCTTGGCTATCCAGAAAACCAAAAGAGAGAAGCAAGCCATGGCAGATCAACAGTCCTAAGTCTGACAGTGTTTGCTTGTGGATGGCATTTCCACGTGGAAGTAAGTGGCTCTCGTAATACTAGAAGGTATAACACTTTAAGCCTTCTGATTAAATCACCCTTTAAAGTTCTGATTGGCAAAAAACCCTTCCTTTTTTGCTTCAGGGTTTAACACCTGTGCAGTTCCCATTTCAAAGCTAAGACAGGTGTCCTTCTTCTCTGACAGAAGTAAAAGTTCTGTGTCAAATTTTCATGATCCATGTGATAGACAAGTGATGATTTTGACTTCAGCCCTTTTCTCAGCCTCTTTGCTAAACGTAGATCCAGTTTATGTTGACAAAGAGTATATGGCAACAATAATAAAAATGCAAAAGGAAGATTAAAAAATGATTATGCTAATCGGATCATAGAGAATTGACTGCAGCAATGTTTCTATCCTTTGCATTTATGAGAGGAATAACTAAATAAAAACGATTTAGGGGGACAGATGTGGCTCGGGTGGTTGGGCGTCTGTCTCCCATATGGAGGGACCTGGGTTCGATCCCTGGGACCTCCCAGTAAAAATTTAAAAAAAGAAAAAAATAGAAGTTGCGTGGGCCACCAGGCTCTGTGCATGGGTGCGCTGCCAGGCCCCGCACGCAGGTGAGCCATCGCGCCCCACAAGCCACGCAGCAAGATGATGACGTAACAGGACTGACACAAGGGAGCGCCAAGACGAGATGCACTGAAAAACCAGGAACTAAGGTGGTACAGGTGGTTGGACACCTCTTTCCCACATCGGAGATTCCGAGGATCGAATCCCAGTGAAGACAGGAGGAGAAAGATGAGACGAGAGGGCAGGAAACAGAGTTGCCCAGTGAATGGACACAGAAACAGCAAAAATGGGGGTGGGGGTGGGGGGTGGTTAGAAATGGATAAAAGTAAATAAATTAATTAATTAAATAAATCTTTAAAAAAAAACTATTTGGGGCCTTCCCTCCTTAGAAGCCATGGCTTATCCTTCTTTGTGCCATCAAGATGGTCCAGCAGTCTGCCTTGCACTTGTTGGTCCATTGATTACATATTTTTAAGGAAGTCTTTTAGCTTTAATGTTTTCTGATATCCATCTGAACTCTTCCAAGAAGGGGATGTTAAATGTCACTGAGTTTCTTGAGCTTCTGTCAAGAATGATGGGTAAGAGATCCTTTCTGAAGGCTGACTCTAGAGACAAGAATCAAAGTGGTATGTCAGGGAACTGGCAGTTAACCTTTGTGTTACTGGGGTATAAGTAGAAGACCAGTGGCCACAACCCCTGAAGACTCTTGGCTTTTAAAATGAGCCTGCCCTTCCGGTTAGCCCTCCTCAGTATGATTGTACAATGGCTTCTTGAACAAAACTTAAGGGTTTTCCATTGCCTAGGTACGTACAAGTCACCCAAATACCTCTTGCCAGAGCCCCGTTGTCCCCTGCTATTGCGACTGAAGCTTTCTGCTATATATGGTGCTGGGGGGAGGCGTCACCAGCCTCATAACACAAGCGGTGGGGAAGGCTGAAAAGTGAGGTCTGTTGTCTGTAATTGCCTTTCCCTGTCCTTTGCTCCTTTACTCTTCCCTTGTTGCCTCATAATCTAGAAGTTCATGGTGCCTCTGGCTGCACATGTGCCTGCCTGAGTACTGGTGTCCCGACTAGGTTTTTCTAGAGATATCCTAATATTCATTTGTTCACTTATTCAAATGTATATAACTTTTTCTAATGGAAATTCTCAAATATGTACAGAAGTAGAATAGTATCCATCCTACAGGTCCAAAAATGATCAATATTCTGCCAATCCAACCGGTGTTCTGAGCATCTAACAGTGCCAACTGCTTTTCTAATACTAGAGATACAGCAGTGAACAAAAGATAAGTCCACCCCTGTAGAGCTCATGATCCAGAGAGGATAGACCGTTAAACGAGTTTTTGACTTGTAATATCAGGTGGTGGTAAATGCTATGGAGGAAAAGCAGGATGAGGGGATGGACTAGGCTGGGCAGGGAGGGCTTCTCTTCTAAAACTTGAGTGACCCAAGGGAGTAGACTACATGGCCATCTGAGGTCAAGTCTTTCCAGATCAATGGAAAGGCCCGAAGGACAGAGGATTCTTGACATTTTCCAGGAACACCAAGAGGCCAGTGTGGCTGGATGGTAGTAAGCAGAGCACAGTGCTCTGTAGGTGATGAGGTGGGGAGGGCAGTGTGCAGACCAAACAATACATGTCTTATAGACCATGGCAGGGACTTTGGGTTGTCCTCTGAGTGAGATGGGGAGCCACTGGGGATTCTTGAGAAGAGGATTCATGGGGTGTCTTAGTTTGCTAAAGCTGCTATGACAAACACCAACAATGGGTTGGCTTAAGCAATAGGGATTTATTGGCTCACGGTTTCAGAGGCTAGAAGTCCAAAACTAAGATATCAACAAGGCCATGCTTTCCTCCCGAAGTCTGGAGGGGATGCTGGCTTGCCACAATCCTTGGGGTTCTTTGGCTGGCATCTCTGCCTCCCATCTCATGGTGATTGCACTCTCCTTGTGTCTGCTCATCCAATTTCCACTGACTTCTGGCTTCTTCCTGTGGCTTTCTCTGACTCATTACATCTGAATTTCTTCTGCTTTTAATGAATTCCAGTGGTTCGGATTAAGGCCCACCTTGATTCAGCTGGGCCACACCTTGATTAATAACACATCTTCTTCAAAGTGTCCCATTGACAATTGTCCAATGAGTTGACACCCACAGGAATGAGTTTTAAGATAAAGAACAGTTCTTTGTTAGGGTCTGTAATTCAATCCGCCACAGTCTCTGAGGTTTGGAGTCTTGCCCAAGGCCACAGGATGGTGAGCGCAAAGCTGGAACTCAGGCTGCCCCCCCCCAGATCCACAGCCCATCTCTGCCCCCACCCTGAGTCCCACATCAAACCTCCCTGCCCCTGCTCCCGTTGTTTCAGGTGAAGTTGTATTCACACAGAAGATTCCTAGAGATGCAGCATCCTAATGTGTAAGGATGGGTCTTAATGGTGGGGATTTCAGAACTAATTGGTCAGTCATGGAGGTATTTGGGATTAGGGAGAGAGAGCTTACGGGTGCTCACAATTTAGGAAAATGACATCTCTTGGCTATAAATGCAATGAGACCTGGCTCATGGCTTCCTGTTCTTTCTACTTTAAGCTTTGCCTATAAGAACTCCTTGTCCCTCTGCCCTGTTTTCTCTTATGTAGCCATCACCAAACATTGTTTGGTGGTCTCTGAGCAAGGTGACCTCTTGTGTTTAACCAAGATTTTCCCAAAGAGCCTGTTGGAAGCAGTAGCCTAGACAAGGGTTTTTTGGGAAAATCTTGGTTAAGCACTTCCAGATTCTTCCTTGAGAATTCCTGAGTCGTTTAGTAATTCAGGTGGTTATTACTGAACAGGGGCTCAGGGTGGTAGAGTGGCTAAGGGTGTGTGTTTCCTCAGGCTATTCACTCCCCTGCTTTGTGCCTGAGTTTCCTTGAGGGGTTGAGGTGAGGATAGAAGGAAACACTTGCTTTCTGGGGCTGTAATTATCCCTTTTCTGCCCCCATCCCAGTTGTCCAAAGTGGTTCTTCTGCCCCCATAGCACTGTGCAAGTCAGGAAGATCTAAGGCATGTGGACAAATTAGAAACTTTCTATCAATGAGATATAAGTGTATGATATAGACAGTTAGTGGCGTGTTCATACATGGGAGAGATTATGGGATATAACTGGTAAGAAGTGTGATTTCTGGGAAGATTTCCTCTGGAGAGTCTCTGGTTCTGGGCAAAGAACCTCAACGTTGGATGAAAGATTCAGGGACTGTGGATGTCTTAACATGTCAAAAGATAACAGGAGAAAAGACTGTGAGCCTGGTGGAAAGAGTAGAGGAACAAGGAAGAAGGAAGGCTTGCAAACGGGGATGAATTAAAAAACAAAAAAAAATTCTAGAGAATAACAGAGAAGCCTCCTGAGCCTTTGGTACTCAGGGTTGGGGCTGCAAAGCCTGGCTGGGTGTCAGACACCTCCTGCTGCCCTGTTGTCCAGACCCTCCATTTAGCCCAGGGTAGGCGTAGGACCCAGGGAGCCTTGGTATCTGCTGGGGATTGAATCATGTCCCCCACAAAAAATATGTTTGCGTCCTAAGCCCTCTGCCCTTTGGGTGTGAACCCGTTTATAAATAGGAACTTTGAATATGTTATTAGTTAAGATGTGTCCAAACAGAGTGAGGGTAGACTTTAACCCAATCCAACACAAGTTCTTATAAGCAAAGGAAATTGGACACAGAAGTAGAGAGCAGAGGAGGAGACAGGAAGGGACAGATTGCCACGTAACAAAGGATTGCCAGAAAGCCATCTCCTGAACGCTACAGACTTTAGAGGAAGCCTGGCCTTGCTGACACCTTGATTTCAGAGACTTCCAGGACATTAGAAGCCAACTCATTGTGGGGTAATGTCATAGCAGCCCTAGCAAACTGAGGCAGAATCCAAGAAATCATCTACCAGGCCTCCAATTTTCAGATGAGAGCAGGAATTTGGTACATTTAGAAAGCAAAATGAATTCTGTCCTCAAGTAATAATTTGAGAAGAAAAAATATACTAAGTCTGAATACTCTTAGGAACAAATCGGCACGAATGTTCCTGAAGGGCAAAGATGACTTATAGCACCATGTATCCTTGGCCCCAGGCCTCAGCTCTGGGCTCAGTTGGCATCCAGGTGTCTCATGGCAGGGGTGGAGGGCCAGGCTGTAGGTTCCCAAGAGGTAGAGCTGCAGGTTAGGTCCCTGGTCAGACACTTGTACGTAGCCTAGAGGAATCCAATGTGAATGGTACCCTCTGCAGAAGGAAAGTTTTGGTGAATCAAAGAGTAATATGCTTTGCTGGGACCCACTTGGGCTGAAAGAGGTAACATAAATCAGCTCAGCTGGTCATATATTCAGCCTTCCTATAGCTTTCATATCTATATTCCAAATAATTTATAGTTCCTTCTTTCCAGAAACATTCAGTTGAGCTAGGGAGAGAAGCATGAAGCAACCAGAGAACAGGCCTTGACAGCTGAATTCTGAGCTTCAAACTCCCAAGTGGTCTGATGTTGATTGTTTTTCTCCCTACCGAGTACACATGAAAGTGGAAACCCTTGGAAATAATTTAAGTAAGGTTGGGCTCCATCAAGGAATTCGGAGAAATTCCCTGTTAGAGAATTAGATGCATGTTTCCCTTAAAGCATTTCTGTTGATGAACAATTTATTGAGCAGATCTATTGAGAAACTTTCTAATGCCTTCTAGTGCAGAGCAGAGGACAGGAAAATGCCTGGCTGGTATCAACAACTGGGGAGATGTTGCTATCGTATTTTCTGCTTGTTCCCTTTACCTTTAATCTCTACTTGAGTTAAATTTCAACTTCTGCTTGGTAGGGAATCTACTTTCTTTAAGAGCAGAGTCTCCAGGCAAGTCTCCAGGCCTTACAACAGGGAGAGTCTGGGAGGAGGAGGAGGCTGGTGTCATCCAGCCCAGATGCCCTTGGCCCCTCTTCTGGGGCAGATGGCCTCACAGCACACCTCACAGCACACACAGCGGCTCAGGCTTCTCCGTGGGTCACTTTCCTCTGGGGATGTGTTTCTCAGCCAGGAAGAGATGATGTCCCTTCCCTTTGAAAGACACCATCTGTTCAGGGATGCCTCTGCAGCCTGTCCCGAGCATACTTCTAATGCCAGAGGACTGAGTTAAAGGGCTGTTTGTTCCCTATGGGGTTTCCCTTCAGGTCCTCCTCAACCCCATCACCAAGCTGCAGAAAATGCCAGTTTGAATGTCAGCAGACAGGCAAATGGGTGCTGTCTTTCCTCCTAGCACTCGCTAATGCTGGTCATTTAAAGTTTTGTGCCAGCTTTTAGTATGTGCCCAGGTGGCTGGGTACATGATGGAAAAAGGGGAAAGCACACATGGTGTTTTTTTCTGAAATACATGACTGTTGGGGATATTTTATAGCCCAGTTTTGCATGTAGTCTGGAACTTTGCCTAGCTGTAGCCTTGTTTCTAGATAAAAATGGTGGGAAGATGTGGGCAGGTTGAGCACAAGGGCCCACCTGAAGGCCCTGAGTTTGCAGGAGGTGCAGAAGAGACTTTCTGATGGATAGGTTGCGTCTGTTTCAAGGTTTCCTTCTAGCTGGCACCCCATGTTTACTGTACTGGCTCCTGCTTGGTTTTGATCCCCTCAGCCCAGTCTTGAATTTCAGTAATGTGTTTTCTTTCCATGGTTCTTGACCTCAAAGTGCTGACTCTCCCAATTCTTGCTTCCTGCTGTCTCCATGGTTCTCTCTCTTTTAATTTACTCATTGAATGCTATCTGTCTATCATATCAGCTCTATCTCTCTAGCACCTACCTTGCAATACGGACCTCAGTGCCCGGGATACAGCAGTGAACCATCTAGGCGTTAAACAAGCATGCGTAAATATATCATTAAAATATGCTTAAAAATTAAAGGATAAAATGAGATTTTGTCAGAAGGATCTGATTTAGATGTGAAGGACGGGCCTTGGTGAGGGGTGAGGACTCTCTAAGCAAGAACAGGCCCTAAAGGGTGAATAGAAAGAACCAGGCAATGGCGAGGGGAAAGGACAGGAGGAGGAGGAGCAGGGAATGTTCTGGGCAGAAGAAACAGCCTCTGCAAAGTCTGGAAGCAGAGAAGGGCCTGGCATGTTGGAAGAACTTAAACGAAGTTGCCCATGGTTCAGGTAACAAATGGCAGGCCCCTCGGGCACTCTGTGGGGTCCACTAGAACGGTTAGCATCCCTCTCAGGCTTTCGGGGGAAACGGAGGCCATCCCTGACTCTCCTGTTGAAATAGGTTTTGGCCTTTGCCTGAGGTGGTTCTATACATGGCAGAGTCTACCTGCCTAGCAGCAGCAGATAACTGAGCAGAGAAGCAGGCTTTCTCCCAAACAGCAAACCACGGAACCCCGCCCTTCTGGGGGTCTCTATTGTCTAGTTTTTGAAATCCCCCACTTGGCCTCTGCAGTATTTGGATTTGTTAAGAGGTGTTGCACACCTAGTTAACAGCAACCCTTGAGGAGTTCACTTTCAACCACGGACTTATACAAAAGAAAATGGAAAAGGCACTGGAGGCTCTAAAGAGGAACTTATCTGGGCCACCCTGTGAGGGGCTTCCCCTCCCTTCTGTATTAAGAAGGTAATCTATAGGAGAGCCTGGCTGAGGGTGATTTTTTCCCCTTGCCTGAAGTGTTCCACCTGCTGTCCTCCTACTCTAGGTCTACCACACTT
Organism: Tolypeutes matacus; assembly: GCA_026826555.1. Classification (NCBI taxonomy): domain Eukaryota; kingdom Metazoa; phylum Chordata; class Mammalia; order Cingulata; family Chlamyphoridae; genus Tolypeutes; species Tolypeutes matacus. The sequence goes on from JAKSZT010000049.1 coordinate 34,039,126, forward strand.
TAAGGTATTTTTCACAGAATCTTTCTGGAATGCTTCAGTACCTGCCATTGTCTCACTCTTTTGTTCAGGACAGTGATAATCAAGGCAGCATTTGATTAGTCTAGTGGGGGCATCTAGTTAAACTCCTTTGATATGGAGACTGTATCTCATTCTTCTCTATGCCTGTGACAGATTGTCAGTTGTTACCCATATTCTTTTTCCCTTTCTTCCTTAATGATAGAACCCCAGTTTTAATTGTGATGACAATGCATATAGTTCGATGGGGCCAAATGACTAAGTTGTCCAGCGAGCTACAATTTGAAATGTTGTTTAGACTTAGGGGAAGGCCTCTTAAAAGAAGGGAAGGGTAAGTCCCTACCGTTCCTTTTTCCTTCTTCCTGCCTTGAATGTAAATGTGATGGTTGGAACCCTCGCAGCCATCTTGGACTGTGGGTGACTGCTGAGGATGGAAGGAACACACTGAGGATAGTGAAAAATAAAGACAGGAGCCTGGGTTAACATTGTGAAGTTTCCATAGTAGCCCTGAATTGCCTACCTCTGGGGCATCTTTTATGCGAAAGAAGAATAAACCTCTGTCTTGCTTAAGCCACTGTTGTTTTAGATTTTTTCTGTTAATTGCAGAATGTGCCTAACACAAACCTTGATATAAACTAGACACTTAATAATTACTTGATGACTGAGCAGGCCACCTGTGAGTGGTGTTGAGCTTCTCACCATGTGTAGACGTGGTTCCGGTTAGACTGAGGAAACTGAGGCAAGATTGGGTAAGGATTGCCCAGGTCTGGGATAGGGACCCTTGTTTCTAAAGTCATCCATTGAGTATCTTTGCCCAGCTCCACACTCCCTAGTGTTGTATTTCACTATATTGTAAGCAGCCCTCACTTTGAGAAAACTATGATATTCTGAAGTCAGACTGAAAAAATCAGAGTTGGTGATTCTTTAGCATACAAATAGGTCATTTTCTTTAAATTGCTGTGTTTCTTTCTATGAATTTTAAAATATACCTGAGTTTGAGAAGAGCCCACTGAAAAGAGAAAGGGATACAATATTTCAACTGAAGGTACAAAGGCTAACTTCAGATTGGCCTTTGGGCTCCTGTGTAGTTTGGCAACTAGGCTGTGAAGTCTGGGATCTCTACCAACCCGGTCGACACGTTCCTTATTAGGATGTGGAATGGCTGCACATTGTGGGATAAGCCAAATATCAGCAAACGAATCAATCCAATAAATGTACTTATTGAGCTACCATTTTTACGCTGACATTGGAAATGTGAAGATGTAGACAATGTGGCTCTTAGCAGCTTTCCGTTTAATTGTGGAGGTAGGAAACACTTACCTAAAAGGAAAGCTACCATTAAGACGCTGCAAGGGACAGCTGCCTGGTGCTAAATGCTCTCAAGCTAGGGGTGGGAGTTGGGGGCGTCTGTGCTGGACCCTGTGATGAGGTTGGATTGCTAGAGATTGAGGGGAAGGGTGTGGGAGGCAGGTGGAATGGCAAAAAGCCCGATAGACATTTCAGCCACAGAGGAGCACTGACATGGGAGGGCAAGTGGAAGAAAAGTCCACAAAGAGAAGGCAGGGCCAGGTTCTAGAAAACCTAGAATGCCAGGCTGGAGAGCATGAACTTATAAGAAACTGGGACTCACCAAAGGGGATTGAGCAAGTAGCAATATTAAGAAAATGTGGTGTAGGGAAGTGAGCCCAAAAGCCAGAAGGGCGAATTTGGGCTTGTCTAGGATTAAGCAGATTTCTTCTCCGGAGTCAGCCTCACCTTTTCCTCAGTACTCCTGAGAGAGGAGGCCTGCGGGTGTTTTGAGCCCCTCAGGCCAGCCCCTCTCCAGCTCTCAGTGATGATGTCACATCACATGGCTTGTAGAATATTTTTTGTATGATAATTCTGTTAAGATAGGTAACATAGGGGTGGCAGTGGCATGCCCTTTTCACAACCTGGGAGATCAAGGCCCGGAGATGCCAAGGGATACGTTGGCGACACGTCAAAGCACCAAAGAAGCAGGGCAACCTTGGGCGCAGGGGGATACTTGACACTCCTTCCCACAGGGCTGTCCTCTAGTGAATGTGCATGAGGTGAACCACTGTTTATTCCCTCTCCTCTCCCTGTACTAACGCAACAAGCATCCCCTTCTCTACCACACTCTTCTCCCACACTCCTGCCACTGCCTGGCCTGTGAGTCACAGGGGATGTGGGTCAAAGGACCCCTCTGCCTTCCACTGTTTCTCATTCCTGGGTGGATTGGCCCAGCCCACCCTGCTTTTGGTCACAGAATAGCAAAACTTGACCTATAAAGGGCAACAGAAGTGGCCACATCCTAGAGGTAGCATCACAGCAATTGTAGCCAATGGCCCTGAGAAGCAGTGCCCAGCTGGGACCACAGGAGGCCGAGCTGCTCCCTGTGGGCCGTAAGCCTGTAGAGCAGTTTCCTTCCTCTTCCGTAGCCTTTCCAGTGTCTCCCTTCTCCAGGGTAGGGTTCTCTACGGTGGTGGTGGGTCATCCAGGAGTCCACCCCATCCTGAGGACCAGGTCTCCCTCTGGACTCATTGCAGCCATGGCTGGGCTGGAGTCCTGCTTCCTGCTGGAAGGTCCCTGTCCACCGCGAGCTGCCCTCGAACTCCTCCAGCACCCAACGTCTTTGGGCACCACCTTCATGGTACTTTACCAACACTGCACTGCTAGCTTTTCAAAACTTTTTCATGTAAATTTTACTGAAATATAAGCATATCGAAATAGATGCAAATCATAGGTAGTGAATTTTCCCAAAATCAAAACTACTCATGTTACTATTATACAGCTCAAGAGATAGAACATCTCCAACTGAAAGAGAGCTAGGGGATACTCGAGGGACTATATGACATAGTGATAGTGGTGGTGGATGATGATTGTGGTTAATGGTACAAACATAAGAACGCTTTATTAGAAGGTGTTCAGAATGTGGAGCTATATGGGGAAATTATATGGACTATAGTTAACAGTAATATTGTAAGATTTTTACGGCAATAGCAAAGACGGTACTATATCAATGCTAAGGGTCAATAGTGGGGGTGGTATAAAGAGTACGGGATTTTTCCTTTTGGAGTAATGAAAATATTCTGAAACGGACTGAGCTGGTGACAGCACAACTCTGTGATGAAACTGAGAGCCACTGAGTGTACTCTTTGGATGAATTGTACAAGGCAGGGGACCTTATAACACAGTGAACCCCGTGGTGAATGGTGGACTGTGGTTAACAGTACAAATATGAGAACATTCTCTCATGAACTATAACAAATATACAATACTAATACATGGTGTTAATAATAGGATGGTTTGTGGGAAAAGCACACCACATATAAGCTATGGACTATAGTTAGCAATAAGATGATGATGATTTTTCATCATATGTAACGTGTCACAACAATGTGAGGTGGTGGTGGTAGGGCGATGAATGGTAATCTTGTATGGTATGCATGATTGTTTTGTAAACTCACAACTTCTAAAATATATATATAAAAGGAACAGGTCATCACCAGCACCTCAAAGTTAGCGTTGTCTGGTTTTGAACTTTATATGGTGGGTCCATCCAATATTTATTTTCTGTGTGACTTCTCCTTCGACATTGTGAGATACAGCTGTGTGTTGCATGCAGGTGAAGTTCACTCACTTTCATTGCTGTATAACAACCCATTATCTGAATGTCTCACAAGTCACATAGTCATCCAGTTGTTGGTGGACATTTGGGCAGCTTCTATTTGGGTCTCTGACAAAAACGCCATTATGAACACATTGTACATTTGAATGCATTTCTGGCCCACTAGGAATGGACTTGCTGGGCAGTAGGGTATGCATATGTTCAGCTTTAGTAGGTATTGCAGCACTCTGTATGTCTGTCTGTATGTCCCCTTGTCTCTTCTGTAAGCAGATAGCCCGTCTCTGTTTCCCCCAGGGCTCCTAACCTAGTGCCTTGCACTCCACAGCCAACCCCCTTCTGATCCATAATCTTGCTCTTCACAAATGCAAATGTTTTTCCTCACCTAGTAATGGACTTTTTTTTTTTTTTTTTTTTACCGGGAGGTACCGGGGATTGAACCCCGGTCTCTCCATATGATAGACGGACACCGAACCTCTTGAGCCACATCCGTTTCCCAGTAATGGACTTTTTTTTTTTTTTTTTTTTTTAAAGATTCCATCTTATTTATTCATTTATCCCCCCCTTGCTGCTTGTGCTCTCTGGGTCAGCTAACCACGCCGTGCAGGCGGGCTTGCCTTCACCAGGAGGCCCCGGGAACCGAACCTGGGGCCTCCCATATGGTAAACGGGAGCCCCACTGATCGAGCCACAGCCGCTTCCCAGTAATGGACTTTTAACATCAATTCCTGTTGAGATCTGCCAAGGTTCTTTGAAGGGCAGTGCCCAGGCGCTTCCCTCAGTTAGCAGGGGCTCAGTTTCAACCTGTTAATTGCACACCGCTAAGACAGCACAGCGAGGGAGCCAGATCAGGAGGACGTTCCATGTTCCGTGTTCCATGTTCGGGCTCAGCGTGTTGGGTTTATTTATGACTGGGAACTGTAGCAGGATTTGGTTTGTAACCATCAGCTGTCGCTATAGCAACTCCTCACTTACACCAGCCTCTACACTAAAAATAGATCACCTTCAGTCCTAAGGATAGAAAAATCAAAGAAAATCAAAGTGGGGGCGGGGGTGGGGGCCAGTGCACTTAGCAGCCAGGTCCCCAGACTTGATCTCAGGTGCAGCAATGTCGCTGCTCACCGCCTCCTTACCCCAACCCCATAGAAGTGGAAAGGGCCAAGGTGGACTGGGAAGCCGAGCCCGGTGACCCTCCTTGGAGTGGGCGGGTCTTCCCCAATACCTTAAACCTCACCTGTCTTCTTTTCTTCCCAACTTTTATGGCCTTTGCAGTCTGAACCACAGACTTCAAAACTTAATTATAGTCTTATTTAGTTTGGGTTTTATTCAGTTTCTTAATCTTAAATCTTAACTCTTCCATGGGATTGTACATTTTTTTCAAGGGCAGGAACTTAATTAACAGGATGGTACAAGAACTCAAAAATCACGTCATATGAAAAGGAGTTGAAAGAATTGGAAATGTTGGCATGGGCTAGAGGACTTGGGGAGCGGAGAGGGAGGGAAACAGACTTTTCAAACCCCACTATTGAAGAGGGACTAGTTGTTCTCTTATTCTAGAGGACATGTGGAGAGACTATAGAATGACAGAAGTCATGCCCAGAGAAGGAGAAATATTCTCCTCCATATAGTACATGTATTTGTTTTTAATGCCTTTGATTGCATTTTTAAAGCCATAAAAGTAAAATAAAATTGCAAGATGTTTGAAAGCTAGAAAAGGCCTTTCCTAATCGTAAGCATCCAAAGCACAACCATTAATATCTGTGTGTATGCCTTCGGAGAAGAACCTTTCAAGCTTTCTGAAAATGGCTGCTTCGGGCAGGAGGAGCTGTGCAGAGTGGACAGGAGTCAGTTTGCTGAGTGGACAAGGGCCATTTGGCCCTGCCTGGGTCCAAATCCCGGCTGTATGGCCAAGCCACCCCTTTGCTTTGTCTGTAAATGGGGGTCACCGTGCCCCCTCAAGTTGCTGTGGAAATCCCTGAGCACCTTGCCTGGTGCACAGTAGGTGCTCTGTGGCATCCGTGGTTATCGCTGCAAGTATTCAAGCTGAGGGTGGATTTTTAAACATTGCATTGGAGATTTTTTGAGATGATTTCTAAAGTCCTGGCACTGAGACTCAGGCTGGAATAGAACATAGATGTGGATGAGTCGTGAGAAATGGGCTTGACACGTGAAGGGGCGGGAGCTGAAGAGTGCAGCAAGTCGCCCTTTGTCACAGGTTCGGGTCTGCTAGGGACATCGGGGGTGCTTGGATTTGCTTGTCTTCCTAGATCCCCTGCTCTGTTCCACTGAAAGCGGACCTCCTGGTGTCCCCTCCCGTGCTTCGAGTCACATGCCCACTCCTTTCATTACCATACCCTTTTAGGGGTGTAGGCCTTAGCCCCCCAACTAGAGGGTAAGCTCTGAGGGCAGTGACTGGGCCTTGACCCTCTCAGCTTAGGGTCCTTACCGTGCATGAAATGAGGGGATCCACCGTTGACCAGGCCATCCTGGGTTGGGCCAGGATGTCTCCTGATACCTCTTGCTGTCCTGCCTAGGGGTGTGACCAGTCTCTGGGGGTGCTGAGAAGCTGGGGCCTCCTCTGGAGTTACTACATTATGACCTGCTGGTGATCTGAGTAGGCAGCCCACCCGTGGCCCTTACCCAAAGCCCCAACAGCCTGATTTCCCAAAGGTGAGAGCATGTGATTTGGTCCTGGCATCATCCTCAGTTACATTATCCCCCACAGAGGCCTTTATACCTTTTAAAGCCAAATCAGCATTTAACACCAAAGCACGAGTTGGTTTAACATATTGAGTAGAAGTGGGTGAGGACTAGTTCCTCTGGGTTAGGATATATGAAAGGGTCTGGAGTAGTGGACACTGCCTGGGGGGAGGGGTGGCCTGAGGACACAGGGCCCTTAAAAAGCGGCCTTTTAGAGACCCAAGAAGTCAGTGGGGGGGCATTCTGGAAGGGGAGGCAATGGTGCTTGAAGATCCTCAGGCACCTGTCACAGCTGCCTGCAGAGTAGCCCTGCCCACAGTAGCTCCCTCCCTCGGAGTACAGCCCTGTCCTTCCGGAAGGAAGAAGCGGAGCAGGTGCCAAACAGCCAGGTTCTGCTGGGCCCAGGGGCACTCCCAGAGGCACTTTTTCCTGGCCTGGCCCAGAGGACTAAGGAGGGGCTCCCAGCAGAAATAGAAAGAGACAAGACTGCCCTGGAGGGCAAGACTGGGGTCAGAAGCCTTTCCTGTCTTCAGTTTTCTGTTTTCAACCTTTCTGGAGGCAGAGACTGAAGGGAGGAGGTAGGGGTGGGGCTGAGAGGCTCAGAAATGGAGAGCCAGTTGGAGGGGGAAAAGGCCTTTTGGAAAGTGAGGAATGCCATTTAATCAGAACTTCGGCCTGTGTCTATCTAATCAGTTTTGGTATGTGTTAGCAGCACATCCATAATAAGAAAGCTCTGGGTGACAGCCCAGGAGCCGCCCTTGGTGTTGAGCTGTTGGCTGACGATGGGAAGGCTGAGCTACACACTCCTTTCCCCTTGCCACCTCAGAACCCAGTCAAGCACCAGGGCTAATGTTTCAGTCTGCCCAGCGGAGCCTAGCTGTTATTTCAGGAGAATAGCCAGAGGCCTCCCTCCTCCTCCTGGCCTGTTTGTGTCTGATACTCCCTTATCAAGACAAAGCCTTCTTTCCACCGGGAGAGATAAGGCCCCCAGGGGGAGGCCCCAGGCGGAGAAAATGAATGGGCATCAAGGTAGAAGTGACTGATAACAGATCCTTCTCTCGGAGCAAGTTTTGATGCTAAGGGAGGGAACCCAAGGGCAATATGTCCTTATGTCTGGGGAGGAAAATATTGTCAGGTGGTGGGATGGGACGAGCTGGGGTAGAAGGAAAAAGGGGCATTTCAGACAGCCCTGCAACCTTCCCGGCTTTGGCCAGCATGTGGTCTTTCGGGCCTTGCAAGCTCTTCTCAAAGGATAGTATTGAGGGCCCTTGTTTAGGACACAGAGTCTTTAGTTGTGCCACAGCCGTGAGGCTCTATATCTTACTGCTGGCAGGACTCCAAAAGCTCTTCCTTCCAGCCTCCTGCGTTCAAGAAGCAGGTGAAATATCATTGCACCTATTTTACAAATGAGGTGTCTGGGGCCCAGATTAAAGTGAATTACATAACACCAGGTAGCTGAATATGCTACTGGAGGCCCTAGAATAATGTTTTTGGGTTTATATATAAATATAAATATATAAATATATATGCACAATTGAAAAGGTAATCTACGTGCACATGAAAACCTTCAAAAAGTACAGAAAGTAAGTATGGTAAAAAAGTAAGACATTCTTCCATCCTGGACTTCAGTCCCCGAGTTCCTCTGCCAAGAGGCAACAGTTACCTCATATACTTTCAAAGGTATTCTATGCATTTAGAGGCTTTTTTTTTTTTCAAATGGTAGGTGTATTATACATACGGTTCTGCAACTTGCCCCTTCCCTTTCAGTTTATCCTGGCAGTCATTTCCCAGTACAACGTAAGGAGATGACTCATTCTGTTTCATGGCTGTCTAGTTCTGTTATATAGATACTCCGTAAATCACTTAACCAATCCTCTGTTGTCAGAGATACCAGTTGCATGAGTTGCTTCCAATCCTTTTTTTTTTTTTTTTCTCTGAAAGATTTGTTTATTACTTTCTCTTCCTTCTCCCCTTGCCCCGTTGTCTGCTCTCTGTGTCCATTTGCTGTGTGTTCTTCTGTGTCTGCTTGTCTTCTCTTTAATTGGCACCGGAAACCAATCCAGGGACCTTCAGAAAGAGAGATGTGCTCAATCTCTTGCGCCACCTCAGCTCCCTTGTCTGCTGTGTCTCTTATTGCCTCTCCTCTGTGTCTCTTTTTGTTGTGTCATCTTGCTGTTCCAGCTCTCCACGCGGGCCAGCTTGCTTTTCACCAGGAGGCCCTGGGAATCAAACCCTGGACCTCCTATATGGTAGATGGGAGCCCAATCACTTGAGCCACATCTGCTTCCCATTTCCAATCCTTTGCTAAGAAACTGTTGCAATGAATATTGTTGTGCATATGTGTAAATATATCTCTGAAATGAATTCCTGGGAGTGAAATTGTTGCGTCAAAGAGTATATGTTGTTTCATTTTGATAAATATTGTCAAAATTGCCCACCATACAGTTTGTACGGGCATATACTTTCATCAGCGCTGCTCGATTCCACATCCTCACCAGCATGCTGTGTTATCAAAACTTGTTTTTTTGGATCTTTGTGGATCTTGATGGTTTCAGAACTGAGGTACGATAGCCTTGGTGCTAGAATAATGATGAAAATGTATGTGCTGAGGTGCTAATTCGTCAGTTCTGGATCCATCCTTCCACAGTGATCCGTGAGTATTTTAGGATATTCCAGTGGGGTTGCTCCTTCCTGTTCTGAGATCTCCTTAGTTCCGCACATACTACCCCAGCATCCTGCACGAAGGAGGGCGGGCAGGGGCTCTGTCTCTCCACCTCTACCCGAAACACCAAAGACCCTGGCACCCTGGCAACACTAGACAGTCAGGGCAGGATCCGATGCCTCCTACCTCCCCTCCATTCACCCAGATGCTGCCAGAGAGCCTTCTCAGCTGCGATGCCATTGTGTCTTGCCCGTTTTCCCCAAAGGCAATGGGAAGCCATGGGCTGCTATGAAATTCCAAATCTCACCGCTCCCTAATCCAGTGACAGTTTATCTACCACTACAGCACTTTTTTTTGGTTTTATTTATTTATTTGTTACTTATTTGTTTGTTTATTTTTATTAGAGAAGTTGTGAGCTTATGAAAAATCATGCATAACGTGCAGAATTCCCATATATCACCCTTCCGTCAATAACTTGCATTGTTGTGGAACATTTGTTACAGATTATGAAAGAACATCATCAAAATTATTACTACAAACCTGGTGGTCCATACCTTGTATCTGGTGTATTTACGGCTCAGTTTTAACCCTGTGCCCCAGGATGTCTCGACCACTTTGCACTTCTCCAAACATGCCATGTTATCTGAGGCCTGACTCAGCCCGGACCCCCAGCTGGGGAGTCACCCCCCTAGGAAGCTTCCAGGCACTCTTCCCCCTGCTGCTGCCACCCCACCCGCCCTGATCCGAGGGAGGCGCCCTCCCCTTCTTCTGAGCACCCTGCCTGTACATCCTTGGAAGTGCTGCAGCCCACTGAGCCCACATCTGTTTCTCCTTCAACTTGGGTTCAAGGAACTTTGGGACTCAGGAAATTTGAACATTTCTAATCTGTTCCATGGAATGTGACCCTAAACCAACAAGCTCCTATCTTCCCTCTGGTTATGATAGCTTTCATCTTAGTGTCCCTGTGAGACCTCAGTCCACTTTGCCTCACCCTGGCCTCCTTTCCAAATGTCTGCACCAAGGCCTGATGCCCCAAATTTCTACTTTTTAACTATTTTAGAAACACACACACACAGCTTTCATGAGGTATAATTCACATACCATACAATTCACCCATTTAAAGTGTGCAATTCAGTGCTTTTCAGTTTATTCACAGAGTTGGGCCACCATCTAAGTTTCAAACATTTTCATCACTCCAAAAAGAAACCGCACACCCCTTAGCAGGCATTCCCATTTTCTGTCTAACCCTACACAACCACTGATCGGCTCTCTGTCTCTCTAGATTTGCCCATTCTGGGCATTTTATATAAATAGAATCATTCAATAGGTGGTCTTTTGCGACTGGCTTCTTTCACTTAGCTTTATATCTTCAAACTTTTTCAGCCTTTACCTAAGGCCAGATTAGAAGTTGGTGGTGATGACTAGCTGATGTTTCCCTGAACTGAGCTCCTTGGAGGAAGGATTGATTCCAGGAGGAAAGCAGACTGCAGATGGGTAGAAACTTTTTTTTTTAAAGATTTTAATTAATTTATCTCTTCCACCCCCCCGCCCCCCCGCCCCCGTTGTTTGTGCTTGCTGTCTGCTCTCTGTGTCTGTTCATTGTGTGCTTGTCTTTTTTTATTTGTTTATTCAGGAGGCACTGGGAACTGAACCTGGGACCTCCCATGTGGGAGGGAAGTGCCCAATGGCTTGAGCCACCTCCACTCCCAGAAACTCTTTTTTAAAAAAATAGTAAAGAGCTGTGACATCTCTGCTTGGTTGGTGTGGCAGTTTGAAGCTTTTTGTGGATCCCAGACAAGATCGTGTTCTTGAAGCTAATCTATTCCTGTGGGTGTGAGACTCTTTGATTGGGTTGGATTCAGTTGGGGGTCTTTGCTGGGAGTACTTCAGTGAGGTGTGACCCAGGGTGGATCATGGTCTCTTGCTGGGGTCCTTTATAAATGGAGGACTGAAAGTACAGAGACACATAGGAAAAAGCGGCAGAGACAGAGAAACCCCAAGAGAATGAGGAAGAGGGCCAGGAGGAGAGGGGAGAGACAAGCCGTATGTCTGATTGCCCACAGCTGAGCTCAGGGAAGAAGTGAGCCCTGAGAAGGCAGAGATCCAGACAAGCAGATGCCTCCATGTGCCTTGCCACATGGCAGGAGTTCAGGATCGCCAGTCGCCAACCTTTGGTGAGATAGCATCTGTGATGATGCCTTCCTTGATTTGGACACTTTCATGGCCAAAGAACTGTAAGCTTTTAGCCTAGTAAATTCCCATTGTAAAAACCAACACATTTCTGGTACATTGCTCCCACTAGTCTTTAGCAAACTAATAAAACAGTTGGCTCAGACAGATCTGAATCTATACCCCCTCATAAAGGACAGCTGGAGGATAGGTGAGGGAATAAAACAGTAAGAAATACGTATTAGGGCCCACTGTGCCCCAGGCCTTAGCCCTAACTGTGGTTGCTGTACCAGGGGGATTTTGCAAAGTAGATAATATTAACGTGCAGGAAACAATAGCTAGTGCACCTGCGAGATATAGTGCCTCAGTCAGCTCTTTAGGACTTCAAAGAGGGTGATCCATGTGGGAAGGAATATTCAAGGAAGGCATCAAGGAGGAGGTGGCACTTGAGGTGGGCCTTGAAGGGGCAGCAGGATAGGGATGGGGGATGAGAGGGAAAGAATTCTAGGGGAGTATTGCTGGCGATTTGCTGGCAAATTGCCATGGGGCACAGTTGGGATATGGGGTTGCGGAAGACTGGCAGGACCTGATGACATGTAGGAAAGTAATTTGAAAGCAAATACACTTGGCTTATAAATTCAAGATGAAGTGTTGAATTGTGGTTGTGCATACTCGGAGCCAAAACATCTGCATTCCTCAGGCAGACTGAATGTATACTTGGGTCTTAGAAACAGCTGCCCAGCCGCTTCCTGGCGGCCAGGGTGAAAGGCCTTTGCCTGTGCCTTTGTGGCACATTCTCCCCGTCAGTGTCCGGGTCCCAGAGGCCAATGTCCAATGGACTTGGAGCTCTGGCAGGGACTATACTCCTGCCTGGCTGCTGAGAGCGGGTGCTGGCCACTTGCCCTCATTTCCTGGGTGGGAGGCTTTTGAAGGAGGAAGAGCTCCTGTGAGCCAGGCCCCGCTGGCTCCCTTGCACTGCTGTTGTCCGAGGCTGGGCCTGGGGTAGGAACGTTCTTCAGCTTGTACTCATCAGTGTTTGCGCTTCAGTCTCCAGGGGAAAGCAGTTCTAGAAAGACAGATGATAGATAGGCTCAGGGGAGGTGAGTGGAGGAGGCAGGGAGGGGGCATTTCTGAGCAGTGGAAGGAAGAGAGGGGCCCAATCTGAGGATACAGGTCTCTGCCAGACTCAGTGGCTGGTTGGCTATTAAGGATAAAGAAAAGAGCCGAGAATGTCTAGGGTGGCTCAGGGCCCTGGCTCCTGGCTTGGGGATGCCAATTGTTGACAGAAGAGAGAAAACATCAAGAGCAGGTCATGAAGGAGAATTTGGAATCTGCCAACCCCAGAGGAGACTGGACCATGGAGCTGCCTCTAATAAGCAGTGGCTCTTGCAGGCAGGATGCCACTGAACGGGTGGCGGGGAGGGTGATGCGTGGCCCCTGGTCTCAGCGTTGTTGGGCGAGCTTCCTCTGTGCCCTCAGAGGAGCACATGGATTTGGGGGTTGCCGCCTACCTGAAGTGGCTTTTAGGACTGGGGTTCTGTGCAGCTGCTCTCTATAGACAATTCACATGTCTAGTATGGTATGTTTTGAACTGTTTTACTTTAGTGAATTGATCCTGTGCAATAAAAACGAGGTATCTCTTCTTTAACTTGGGGGGTCTCTGGAACACAGATGCTGAAGCAAGGATCTGGGCGCAGGAAGCAGGAGCAAGGGAGTGGGGCGGAGGGGAAAGCCAGCGCACGGTGCATTACCCATGTCACTGGGTGGGGCCTCTGCCAGGCGGTCTACTCCTCTCAAAAGTAGCCTTATTTCAGTCTAGAAAGGAAATGCAGAGATCGGGGCTGGTGATACCTAGAAAATAGTGGTAAAAAGCTGTCCTGGTGAGAAGCAAACTGGAAGTAGCAATTTCTAGCAGCCATGCCCCCAGCACCACCCCCTACCTTTCTCAGCCGTCACCTTAAATATACTCCACGACCAAGGGGCAAATGTGCGGCTGTGGATAGGAATTGGGCACCCTGCGGATTGGCACTACCCTCTGAGAGGAAAGGCCAGTCCCGGGTATAAGCTCTGGGGTGTTGAATGCTCCTTGGTCCCCAGAATTCAACTGCAGCCAACTCCTGTGGCCTGCTGGCTTTGGCCCCCTTGGCTCCCCTCAGCCCTTCTCAGCCCCCTTGTACCCTCTCATGGCTCCTCTTGGCCCCCCTGGACTAGGCTCTTTGGCCTTTCTTACCCAGCATTCAACTTCTAGTGCTTGACCATACTTTGTTTTCAAAACAGAAGGCTCTCAATGCTTGACTTCAGGGTGTCAAGATCTGTTCTGAGTTACCTATTTTAAGAAAATTGTTTTCCCCAAATAGCAATAAGAACCCAGTTTGTGCCATACACACAAAGCTCCAGTGATTCTATAGATCAACTACTGAACCAGCAGCCTCAAATTATTTCTGGAAAGGGCCATGGTATAATTATATTAAATCCTATTTAGGATACCCTTTTTGGCTGTAAGTAACAGAAACTCTAACTCACACTAGCTTAAACAATAGTAATATTTGTGTCAGGACAGGGAGTCCAGAGGCAGAGCTATGTTTCTGTCCCTCTGTGGTGCCCTCTGCTCTAGGCTCTTTCTCTCTATGTCCATTTGTCTTCATTTGACCTTCCTTGTGACCACAAATGGCTGCACCCACTCCCAGCAGGATGGACTCTGCCTTGCTCCTGCTCCTTTGCAACTGGAAGCAGAATCCTACTCAGCATATCCCATAGGAAGAGGTGCAGTCCCATTTCCTAGCCACAAGGATGGCTGGGAAAGGGAGTCTTTAGGAAAATGCCCCCATCATGAGCCCCTTCTTCCACTATGAAGACCAGACACAGCCAAGTTGGGTTGGCAAAAAGAATGACAGATGTCCCCCAAACACAGGGACAAAGATTTGAGGAAGGTCCTCCGCAAGGCTGGTGAATAACCAAAAGACCAGCTACCAAGAGACCTCTTTCATGTGGTGACACTTTCCTTGGCAGTTCATCGAAAGCTCAGGATGGGTCATCAGCTTTGTAGGCTTAAAATCCTACTATTCCAGCATGGATCTATTTCTTGGTTCATAAATACTGGCTTGATGTAAACTTTTCTAATTCTGAGTGGTACACATGATGGACAGATAAACAGACCAGAGTGTGGACAGCAGCATAATTAAGGCTTTCTCCCCCTATTGGCAGCACTACATGGGAAACCAGACTCAGAGGCTGCTGAGTGATCATTTTATGATCTGTGATTGGCCTGTAGCCAGGGCAGCCCTTCCCCGGGACAATATTTGGAAGGGCTTTGCGAGCTTCCTGTCCTTCCACCATTCTCTTCACCTGGAATTTCTCCAAAGAGTTTCTGCTTACTGAAATATAGTAAAATATTATTTCTGCCTCCCTGCAGGTGACCCAAGGTTACCTTGAGTAGAGTTATGGGTGTTTCCAAATTCTTTAGCCATATAAAGACAGTCTCTTGGGTAACATTTCACCAACAGCTAATTACATCCTTTTTTTATGTGTGTCTGTGTGGTGTTTTTTTTTTTTAACTTTATAGGGGCAACCTTTTTCTTTCTTTTGTTCCCCCCAAGTTCTTATAGGGCATGTCACAGCAGCTCTCCCTGACTTACAACACTCATTTCCCTAAAAGGTTATAAAAGCTAAAGACGCAATGACTGCTTTTTCCTCCCAAAGCCAGACTGTGCCCTCACTTGGCTCCATAGAATTTTAAGTCTTTTATTCACTTGCTTGGCTCAGGCCTACATGTTTTCTGCAGTGCTCTGAGTTTTACAAAAAGTTTTCATTAGAGGAATTCAAATCACTGACTGATAGAATCGCGTTAACCCTGTGCTTTGCAAAATCAATTTATATGGTGCCACATTTTAAGCTGGCTTATGTCTAAGCCTCAATTTTCATAGCTGCATCAGGGGGAAACTACGTCCCCCATCTGCACTTATGCGCAGAGCACAGCGTTGAGCTCTGTGTGTAATGAAAAGCGGAATAAGGTTTGTGACAGCTTGGTTGGCTCTGTCAGTTTGAGCCTTGAGCCGATGAGGCCAGGGATGGACTTGGGAATTTAATCCTCATCTGCACAAGGTGGGCTTGCTCTGTTCTGCATCCACAGGCTAGCCCCTGCCCAGCCACCAGCTTCCATAGTGAATGCCCAGGTTACAAAGGGGGGTGGAATGGCAAAGCATCATTACCAGAGAAAGGTCTGTATCCATTGAGACATCTAGGACTAAAGTGCTTTCACAAATTATCCTCCTTGGATCTCCAAGTCTATCTCTAATAACGGATGAGAGAATCTTGGGTGTAATACCATATCGGCATGGGGGCTAATATCAACATGTAAGCACCCAAGTTTGTGTATAGTTGTAGATGTTTGAAACGTTTTAAACTTCTATTATGGAAACTCTCAAGCATATATAAAAAAGAAAAATCTAATAAAGCCCTGTGTATCTACTGTGCAGCTCAGCAACGCTCAACTCAAGACCAGTCTGGTTTCAACCCTGCTCACAGCTTTTCCCTCCTTCCCATTGGATTATTTCAAAGCAAGACATTTCATTTTATCTAAAAATATCAATGTTCCTTTAAAGAGCCTTTTCTGGAATCCTACAAGGCTATAAGAATGGAATGTCACTGTATGAATGGAAAGAGTTATGACTCTTTCTTCATGCTCCCTCCTCCTTCCTTCCTTCCTTCCTTCCTTCCTCCCTCCCTCCCCTCCCTTCCTCCTTCCTTTTTGGTTCTGGATATCTGCCTTCTGTTCTCCTCATCCTTCTAGTCCTCTGTCTCTCTGGCATTATCTTTAATTCTTCAGCAGCATCCCTGCCCCACTTACTTTCCTCTTTTCTTCTCCATCCTCCTCCCCTTCTTGATCACAACATGAATTAGAATTTTTAAAAGATTTTTGTGAGTTTTGTTTTGTTTTTGTTTTTGTTTTTTTACTTATGGGTTGGGGGAAAAATAAGTTAACCTTCAAGTATCTCCTCATGATTCTATAGGGACTGTGCTTTTCTATAATCTGTCCTCCTGTTGAAAGCAGTGAATGCAATCTGTCATTGTGTTTGTCATGATCATGTGTCTGTCAGGAAGAGGGGCAGAAGTAGCAAATGTTTCCTGCTTCAAGCACAAAATCAATTCTGGGTCTGGGCTAGTGAATATGTTTGTGGGCTTGGGGAATCTTTAAAACATCGTGTACAATACTGAAATAAGATTTCATGGAACTCCTTTATAATGCTAGTGTTGAAATAGGGTCGACACCTTCCTTTAAACAAATCTCAGCAACTCAACCGGGACTGTAGATTGTAGAATATAGTCTGTCGGCACTGGTTCGTCAGGGAATGAAGTATTTTTCATCACTGAATTTTCTAGATACCTGAAATTAATCACTTCTGAGGCCAAACACTTTTAAAGGCATTTATCTCAAAGGAGATTATTCTAAAATGCATCTTACATATCCTTGACTTCTTAAACAGAAGATAGTGGATGAAATTTAATTTGGTTTAGGATTATCATCATGAACCTGAATTATTAAATATCTTATTTATATTAATATATTATAAATTTAATATTATAGCACAATGCAATCGCTTTTTTTCTGGAACAGAACATAGCATCGTATGTGTGTATCTCCATTCCATTTATTGTTTTTTATTAGAAAAATTTTGGTTTACAGAGCAATCATGCATAAAATACAGGATTCCTGTATACCACTCTATTATTAATACCGTGCATTGATGTAGTACATTTGTTGCAATTGATGAAAGCACATTTTTATAATTGTACTATTTGCTATAGTCCATGGTCTATATTAGGATTCACTGTTTGTGTTGTGCAGTTCCATGTTTGTTGTTTTTTATTATTTATTCTGATAACATATATACAACCTAACATTTTCCCTTTTTAACCACATTGAAATAATTTAGTGCTGTTAATTACATTTACAGTGTTTGCTACCATCACTACTATTCATTACCATGGTCTCAAATATAAACTCTGTACATTTTAAACCATAACTCTGTATTCCCTACCCCTGCCCCATCTCCAGGTAACCTATACTCTAGACTGTAATTCTATGAGTTTGCTTACTCTAATTATTTCATATCAGTGAGGTCTTACAATAGTTGTCCTCTTGTGTCTGGCTTATTACACTCAACCTAATGTTTTCAGAAGGTTCATCCATGTTGTCAGGTGTATCAGGAACTTCATTCCTTTTTATGGCTGAATAATATTCCATTGTGTGTATATACAACATTTTGTTTATCCTTTCAGCGGTTGATGGACACTTGGCTTGCTTCCACCTTCTGGCAATTGTGAACAATGCTGTTATGAACATCAGTATGCAAATATCTGTTTGAGTCCCTGCTTTCAATTATTTTGGGTATATACCATATACCTAGAAGTGGGATTGCTGAGTCATAGTAAGTCTATACTTAACTTTCTGAGGAACTACCAAACTTCAATGAATGAATCTTCCATAACGGCTACACTATTTTCCATTCCCACCAGCAATGAATGAGTATTCCTGTTTGTCCACATCCTCTCCAACACTTTTAATTTTCTGATTTTTTTAAATAATAACCATTTCTAGTGGATGTGAAATGGTATTGATTTGCATGTCCTAATGGCTAATAATGTTGGGCATCTTTTCATGTGCTTTTTGTCTATTTGTATATCTGCTTTGGAGAAATGCCTATTTTCTTTTGCCCATTTTCAATTGGGTTGTCTGTCTTTTTATTGTTGAGTTGAATGATTTCTTTATATAATCTGGATATTAAACCCTTGTCAAGTATATTGTTTCCAAATATTTTCTCCCATTGTATTGGTTGTTGTTTTATTTTCATGATAAAGTCCTTTGAAGCACAAAAGTTTTTAATTTTAATGAGGTCCCATTTTTTTCTTTTACTGCTTGTGCTTTGGGTGAAAAGTGTAAGAAACCATTACCTAACACAAGGTCCTGAAGATGCTTCCATCCTCTTTCATCTAGCAGTTTCATCATTCTGGCTCTTATACTTAGGTCTTTGATCTATTTTGAGTTTATTTTTGTTTATGATGTGTAGTAGGGATCCACCTTCATTCTTTTGCACGTGGAGATCCAGTTTTCCTACCACCATTTGTTGAAGAGACTGTTATTTCCCTATTGAGTGGAAATGGCACCCTTGTCAAAAATCAGTTGGCCATAAATGTAAGGGTTGATTTCTGAATTCTCAATTCAATTCCACTGGTCTATGTCTGTCCTTGTGCCATTACCATGCTGTTTTAATTACTGTGGCTTTGTAATAAGTTTGTTTTTTTTGTTTTTTGTTTGTTTGTTTTTTAAGATTTATTTTATTTATTTATGCACATACACACACCCGCCCCCGTTGTTTGCGCTCACTGTCTGCTCTCTGGTCATCCTCTTTTTAGAAGGCACCAGGAACCAAATCCGGGAACTCCCATGTGGGAGGGAGGCACCAACCACTTGAGCCACCTCTGCTCCCTGCTTGTTGTTTCTCTCATTGTGTTTCCTCACTGTGTCTCTTTGTTGTGTCATCTCGCTGCATCATCCGTGCTAGCCTGTCACATCAGCTCTCTGTCTTGCTAGTCTTCTTTAGGAGGCACTGAGAACTGAACCTGGGACCTTCCATGTGGTAGGCAGGCACCCAGCTGCTTGAGCCACATCCGCTTCCCTGTAATAAGTTTTATTTTTATTTATTTATTTATTTCTAAGATTTTATTTATTTATTTATTTATTTATTTATTTATTTATTTATTTATTTATTTATCCCCCCTTGCTGCTTGTGCTCGCTGTGTCCATTTGCTGTGCGTTTTTCTGTGTCTGCTTGTCTCCCTTTGTTGGGTCGTCCTGCTGCGTCAGCTCACCACGCCGCGCGGGCCGGCTTGCCTTCACCAGGAGGCCCGGAGAATCAAACCTGGGGCCTCCCATATGGTAAACGGGAGCCCTATCAATTGAGCCACATCTGCTTCCCTGTAATAAGTTTTAAGATCAGGAAGTGTGAGTCCTCCAACTTTGTTCTTTTTCAAGATGTTTTTGGCTATTTGGGGCCCCTTACTCTTCCACATAAATTTGAAGATTGGCTTTTCCATTTCTGCAAAGAAGGTTGTTGGAATTTTTATTGGAATTGTGTTGAACCTATTCATTGCTTTAGGTAGAATGGACATATTAACAATATTTAGTCTTCTAGTCCAAAAACACGGGATGCCCTTCCATTTATGTAGCTCTTCTTTGATTTCTTTTAACAGTGTTTTGCAGTTTTCTGTCTACTAGTCCTTTATATTCTTGTTAGATTTATTCCTAGATATTTGACTCTTTTAGTTGCCATTGTAAGTGGATCCTCCCCAAGATGGCTCCCTTGTCTGCTCACTGTGTCTGCTCATTGTCTCTGCTTGTTGTATCTGTTCATTGTCCCTGCTTGTTGTGTCCACTTGCTGTCTGCTTGTCTTCTTTAGGAGGCACTGGAACTGAACCCAGGACCTCCCATGTAGGCCTTCCACCATTAAGGATGATGTGAACAATGGGTTTATCATATATGCCCTTTACTATGTTAAAGAAGTTTCCTTCTATTCCTAGTTATCTAATAGAAAATTAAGGTTTGTTTTTAATTGAGTTTGTATGTTGAAAAATTTAACATTGCTTATTCTTAACTTAGATGTTTAGCCATTTGTTTTACTTTCTGTAGTTATAAAAGTAACCCCCAAAACCTGTGTTTCTATTCATGTGGCCCCTATAATCAATGGCCCTAAATAGAAACACATAAGAGTCCACCTTGCCACCAAGACACAGTATGGCTCATGGGTTTTGATGAAGTCTCTCCTTCTGGAAGGTACCACAAAATCTTCCTCTTGGTGTACCGTTTCCTCAGGGCTTGAGAACCAAGCATAAGTTAAATTGGTTAGTAATAGTATTGGATGTTTAATGGGCATTTACTGTATGTCAGGCACTTTTCTTTTATTACCTTGTTTATTCCTTACAAGAACCTCATCATGTCCATATTCGAATGGAGACATCAACTGAGAAAGCCTAAGAAACTTGTTCAAGTTACCCAGCTAGTAAATGACAGAGCTGGGACTCGAGCCCAGGGTTCTCTAACACCCGCCAGTGAACTCCCACACTTTATTCTTTATGAGAATCCTTTGGGGGAACTTAGGGGGAACCTTTGGTGCTATGATAAGCTTGGTCCGGGGTGGAGTCCCAGAATTTGCATTTTTAACAAGACTTCTAAGTGATTCTTTGCAGGTGTTTGGCAGTCACATTTAAGCATTCTCTTCTTGAGTTGATAGTTGTTGGAGCTGGGTCATAGGAAAATGGATTCATTAGACTGCTCTGTCTACTTTACATGTGTTTAAGTATTTCCACGATAAAAAGGAAAGCCAAGACAATACTACATCACATTCATGTAAGAAACATGGCACCATATCCTTTAAACAACTGCTCACTCACAGCCTGGCTTGGAAGTCAGGGGTGTGTCCTACAACACCGGAATTAAAGAATAGGGGTCTGCCTTTGGGTGGGGAGGGAGGATCAGAGCAAAAGATAACAAAGTCAATAAGATCATTTAGGGAATTTAGGTTTGCAAACGAGCATATCCGATTTCTAAGATGTCAGACTCAGAACTCTTTCTTCACTGTGCCCCTTGCTCTTCTGGGATATTTGCCCTTGAGTCTTCCCTTGTGTTCCAAATATTCTATTATCCTCCCTTGATCTGAGAGCAACAAAAATGAGCAGCTGGAAACTGCTCCTAAGGAAGGTCCATCCACCACCAGGACAAAGAGCATCAGTGGAAGAAACAGAACACTCCAAACCAGCTTGCACCCCTCTCTTCTGTGACATGCCTTTTCCCCCTAGACACAAGGAGCCTCCATAAATATAATTTGCTTTGGAGTCTGGGTAATGTTCTGAAAATATCCTATACCCAAATGAGTGATGAAACATGTAAATGCTAGTGGAATGAATTTGCATGACTAGAGCATTTTTCTCCTCTGGAAGCTTCAAGCTTTTTGTAATTGGCCTCAGAATTTCCCCCGTGAAAGATAAAGATGGAGCTAGAAGAGTGCATTTAGTGGTTGACACTTGTTTTTGTTACCCAGCACCTCCTCCCTTGAATTAATCACAGGACCCTAATTTGGGGACCACAGGATGTGGCACTGGGTCCTCGATCAAGCCAGGGGGACACGCTCCATTCCCCCAGCTCTGTGTTAGTTCAGGGGTAGGTGTTAGGTGCTTCAGGACCAACAAGAGCAGTTTTGTTTTGTTTGACTTATCAGGGAAGGGGACTTATTCTTTCACAATGGACCAGAATGAGGGGCCTTGTAGGGACTGGCACTGTGGTAAATTTGCGGCCATGTGGGGCTGCAGATAGAGGCGGTTTCGGGAATGGAGGAGAGAGGCCCCATCATGGCCACCTCATCGGCTTCCAGATGAAGCCACACAGGTCAGCACTTCAGGTGTATGTTCCCCCTTTGTGCTCGAGCCACCCATGAGCTGGGATTTTATTTACAACAAAGCATCCTCACCAACAGAGCGGGGCTCTCCCCATCCCGTGCTTTACTCACCCCAGACCTTCCGGTGCGTCAGGCAGCACGCGGAGGCTGAAGGAGACGAGTCATACCCTCCCCAGTCACGCTGCTCCACGTGACGAGCATGCTGTGGAGAGGAAGGTGGTGAGTCACAGGTGGCTTCTGAGGCTGCGGCCCCACCCCTGCCTGACACTCAGCTGCTGGCCTTCCTCCTGCCAGCCACGCTCTGAGACTCAGTCTGCGGCAGCTGCTCCATTATCCTGAGAGAGGATCTGGCCACCTGGCAGGGGTGAAAATAACCCCAGGGGCAGCAGCATCAGGAAGCCTCGAGGCTGCTGCCAAGGCCGGCTCACCCCAGGGAGGGCAGGGTTGGTTTCTGGGGTAACGGTGCCAAAGCCAGTAAGTGGCACTCCACCAACGCTTGGCTCGTGTTCCCACATTCACTGGGCCATGGCTGGGCTGTGACGCGGAAGAATCACTGGGTCTGAGAATTTCTAGATTGTGGAATGGAATCCTGGCATTCCTGAACCTAGGTTCACGGACAGGCTGGCAGCGCTCATGAAAATTCTATCTGATGTTTCAATCTCCTTGCAATAACCCTAATAAGGAGTCGGTGAGGGGTAACTCAGTTGCTTATTCATTCAGCAAATATTTATTAAATATATTCAAGTTACTTAACTTTCCTGTGCCTTAGTTTCGTCATCTATAAAAATGGAGATATTTGCTTCATAGGCTTATGAGGATTAAAAGAATTAATATATTCAAATTGTTTAAGTATATTAATCTATTTGACTATTCATTACCTATTTTCTAAAGTACATATATTAAAGCCCTCAAAATTGCCACCCTTAAAATTGCTACTACTCCTATTACTGTTACTACTATGTGTAAAAACTGCTCTAGACTCTACTGGCACAGAGGTAAAGAAAACAAAGTTCCTCATCTTACATAGCTTATTTGCTGGTGGGAGGAGGCAGGCCGTCTTATCTATGATCATATATGCACTTGTATAGAAAGCCAGCGATGGTGGGACAAAGAAAAGCGAGTGTACAGCAAGAGATGGTGGGTGGGGCTGCTGCTCCAAGCCTTGGTGAGGAGGCTTCTGTGAGCTGGAACTCTGTGAGAGAGCCCCGAGGCAGTGAGTGTGAGGCTTCCCTGGGAACAGAGGAGACCCAAGGGACCTGGTGAGGGGCGAAAGTGGTAGAAAGTGAGTGGTGAAGAGGCAACGAAGGGCTTCCTTGCATTCTATTCTATTGCAGCCCATTGAGCAGGGGAGAGACATCTGACTCTTCTCCTGAAGTCTCCTGAGGCCTCTGGATGGAGAGAATTGACAGTAGAGGGGAGGAAAGGAGGCGAGGTAGGTGGGACGGGGCCTAGGAGTGGAGGAGGTGAGAAGGTGGGTATGGTGGTTGGATTCTGGCTACGTGTTGACTGTAGAGCCGACAGCGTTGCCTAGTGGATTGGGCATGAGAGAGTCATCCGGCAGCCATGCAAACGGTAGTGCTCTTTACTGAGATGGAGACCGTCTGAGCGGGGCAAGGGGTGGTGGACAGCCTGGGACTAAGTGTTCTGTTATAGATATTTTAAAGTTTGAGATGCCTCTCGTGTCTGCAGCTAACTTTGTCATATCTCCATTTAGATATCTGAGCCTGAGCTCAGAGGAGAGGCAAAGCTAAAACAGCAGTCCATTCTACTTGGAGACTGCTCTAACTGGGAAATAGATGAAAACGTCATTATCATTTCTATCCTCTGGCCTTGGTTCTTCTAGACTCTAGACTGTTGTTTAGGACTCGAATGTAAATGCTTTTTCTCCCGAAAGCCCTCCTGAAGTGTGAAGTAGCTATCAAGTTCACCCAATCGATCACGTCATGGTTCCCAGCCCTCCTTGTAAGGTTACTGGATAACATTGGTGTCAAGAGGACACATTAAAATTTGGACAGGGTTTGCTTACTAAGTGGGCATTAGCACGGCTAACCTTGTGTTGAGGTAGAGCTGCTATTAAATACCATGTAGGGAGTACTCTGAGAATCCCTGGGCCAAAAATGTCTCTTTTTCCTAGCCGGCTCAGTACCTTAAGATCCACCATTAGAAACTGATTCCTTTGTTACCAAGAGAGTGTTACAGAATTCAGACAATGTGTACGCTCCTTAAATGATATTAGATTCATTTGCCATTTATATTTTCCATTTTCCATTTCCTCTACTCTTCATGGCACAAAGTTCTCAGGTTGGCACAGGGAGCTTTGCAAGAGCCACAGAATGCCTCATTTAACAGCTTTCTCTGAGGGCAAGCCCTGATACCAATAGAATTCTGAGTTCATTAATTAGGCTTCTCTGAGCCCAGCAGAAAATTATGAAGTGATCATAATAATACTTTCATGCTTATTCTTCACAATATTTAACAGTAGCTGGTGACATGAGAAGTTTAAGAGAAACAACAATTTGTTCTTTGGAGCCTGGCGGTCCTGCATTCAAATCCCAGCTCTGCCAAGTAACATTGGGCAAGTAACTTAATCTCTTTGAGCTTTAGTTTCCCCAACTTTAAAATAGAGGTAATATTATCCCCTTTGGAAACTAGTGGCTAGATTTAAGTAAGATGGTGGTGCCTTTAAAGTGCCTTGCCGAGGACGGTGCTCCAAACATTTTCCGTATGGTATCCTCACCCCCACTCCCTTCAGGATTTTGGTGAGGTTTTTCTAGCAAAATATTGACTATTCGCTGTTGGGGCTTTCCTTGTCTCTGGACCGTTGTGTTGGCTTTTGTCTGTACTCTGCATTCGCCTCTGGAGGATACCTTGGCGGAAGTCAAGCATTTCAGCTGGCTTGCGTTTAGAGCCCTCTGTTGGCTGGGCCTAGCTCACTGGCTGGTCTTGTTTGATTTGGCACTTGATGAGGCACTCAATTATTGTGTTCTTTGTGGGCCATGGGGCGGGGTGGGGGGGTGGGGAGCATGGACCTCTTCAAGGACCCAGCCCTGGCTTCCTTTTAGTTCTTTTCACAGCCCTGAATGGTTGGGATTAGGTGACAGTATCAAGTGGCTGGCTGCATTTTGCTTTTATTTCCAAGATTGAATCATTTTATCAAGCATCCCCACCAGAGAAGAAAGCAGGTGATTGCTGTGGGGAAGAGAGAGATTTTTGGCATTTGAATTTACATTCCTGTCTCCCAGAGTCAACAACTCAATCCTCCTGAACTTTGGAAATCTTCAGGAAGCTGAAACATAGGCTAGAGGGCATGAATGAGGTTTTCTAGGAATGTTACTCAGTAGTTATTTAAAGCAGTAAAGGCTCCTCTGTCCTGTTGGAAATGTAGCAGGCAATACCTCAGCAACTGCTCTGAGCTCCACACTGGTGACCACCAAGGATATGACCTTGTGGTGGGGAAAGGGGTCTCCACCTCATTTGTTGAATGAACTAAACACTTTACAGCCTTGGCACCCTGCTGCCCAGCCTGGACAATGGCCCCTCAAGTTTGGAAAGAGTCAGAGAGGTGGGCTGGGTTTTAGTGACATGACCCAGTTGCTCTCCAGGTACATGGGCTTGTTCTCCAGCCAGATGCTAAATGTCCTGGGTGAATGAAAAAATGCTGGTCCCTCCCTGAGTGTTTTCCTTCTGAAACAGAGATAAGTCAGAGATTAATAAGGCTGGAGCCCCCCAAGCCTGCTGCAGATTCAAAGGGACCTCCTCTCTGTGCCCTACGGCAGAGCCTTACCTTCCAGGCTGATTCTGGGCTAGGACAAGAGGAGGAACCATCTTCCCCTATAGGAAGACACATTGCAGGGTATGTATTCAACTGTGTTTCTCTTTCCATTCTCTTGGCCCCGGCCAGCTGGCTCCTCCTGCACTGGTTTGCTTGGGGAACCACAGCATCCTCAGTGTCAAGTTTGAGAAGTAGAAGCACTTACCAAAACCTGTGCTAGAGGCAGTTTATATGGTGTGTTTAAGCCACAGCTAATGCTCAAACCTGGGAATAGCCAGAACAGATTTTCATGTGTCTTTAATTTTATTTATTTATTTATTTATTTTAAGATTTTATTTATTTATTCATTTATCCCCCCCTTGCTGCTTGTGCTCACTGGGTCAGCTAACCACGCCATGCAGGTGGGCTTGCCTTCACCAGGAGGCCCCGGGAACCGAACCCGGGTCCTCCCATATGGTAAACGGGAGCCCTACTGATTGAGCCACAGCCGCTTCCCTCATGTGTCTTTTAAATGCATTCCTTGGAAGAAAGTCTGGAAGATTTCAGCTTGAAACATTAAACACACACACACACACACAACCATAATTTGCATTTCAAGTATGCTTCTTATCAAGCAGATCAGAGCTGATTGCTGTAAATTCTTTGACTTCCCTTTATCCCTTGGTCAGAGAGCTTTGTGTCTTCTTAAGACTTTTATCTGGATAGTATAAGTCATCGTCCCTCATGGGGAGATGCCCTCACCCTTTCAGGGCTGTTGGGTTACATTAGCAATGTTAGGCCTCTTTGAGAATGAGAAACTGACTAGTTAAAGGCAGAGGTAGAGGCCTGAGCCTGACCTTCCAGTCGGGTCTATGAACAGTTTTTTTCTGCACCCTTACGTTTGGATAGTCATTACCTCCTACAAAGAAAGTTTAATTTTTCCTTTGGTATGACAGTGCAGAGAGGCAGTGTGTATGGTGTTAAGAGCATGGACTCTGGAGTCCAGTGGGATTAATTGCAGCTCAGATACCCACTGGCTATGTGGCCCTCGGCAAGTCACTGACTCTCTTGATCTTATTTCTTCATCTGCCAAGGGGGGAAATACCTCCTGCAAGGAGTGTTGAGATTAAATCAGCTAATAATTGTAAGCCACTCAAAACAATGCCCAGTACATGTTACCCACTTTATAAGAGTGCTGAGGAAATATGCTTTTCCTCGTAAATGAATTTTTGAGAGAACTGAAACTTATCCCTTCAAATGTATCATTTTGATGGAATCTTTCTAAAATGCATCACATGCATCCCTGACTTCCCAGGCAGCCAAGTACTGAACTAATTATAGTTAGCCTTATTTCAGTGACTCAGGACGACACTGTGAATGGCTGTGACTGAGTCTGCAGTTTACTTTGGGTCTCCAGTAGATGGATCCCGGGCAGCAGTTGTGAATCTCCAGCATCCCTTGGTCCCCACTGGCTTTCTGCTTCTCGCACACTGTGGCTGGGACACCAGCCAGAAGCAAGCCAGGTGGGATGGTGCGGTGAGCGTAAATATGCCATCTGGGCCACAAGAACTCCTGGGTCAAGCCCACTGAGGCAGTTTGATGAGGTTTTAGCTTACGGCTATGGTTCTGGAAAAGTCTGGTCCAAGGTGTGACTGCTGGAGAAATTGCTAAGTCACTGGTAAGCCCTGCTGTCATCGGTAACCCCTGATGATGTCACAAAGTCCTTTACAGTCATTTGTAGTTGGGTTCTGTAGGTTGTGTTCCCTGGAGGGGATGGAACACAAATGAGTCAGCACTGGGGACGGCCTTATTTTGTTCGGAAAAATTGGTATATTTTATAAGTGCCTTGATGGGTTTGAAGCCACTTGTTATCTGGGTCTCCCCTGGCCCACTCCAAACCCCTTTGGGCTGTTTTCCCCATTATGAGGATCTGTTAAGCTGAGTCACACTGAGGTTTCAATAATAGCTGGTATCTAACCTTTCACTCAAAGGAAGGATAGCATTTATTTCTGACTGTTTTATGGTTTACTTAGCAGTTTTGCAGGACTTGGGAGACCCCGGCTCCCAGATTGGAATTCTTCCCTTAGACCATGGCATGAGGAAAACAACACTGAATTTGGGAGTTAGAGGGGTGAAGACCTAAAGTCAATATGTATAAGACTGTTGCGGATTTTCTCTAGGTTCTTGGCTATGTTACAAAAAAAATTTTAAGTACAGGCCAGTTTAGTTAGGCCAGTAGTTTACTAAGAAAATGAGAGAAGAGAAATGGGAGAAAATAATAGATTACAAGTCCCAGGTATACTTGCAGGTTGGTCCAGGCAGGGAGAAGAAATGGGATAAAAAGGGCTGATTTACAGATCACAAGTCCCCATCAGATCACAAGTCCCCAGGTCTGCTTGTATGCTGGTCCAGGTAGAGAGAGAAAAGGCATAACAGGGCAAAAAAAGAGATGACTTAACTTTTGCGCTTGCTTTTTAAACCATTAATTACCCCGCCCCTTGTTCATGTTTTGGGGGAGGAGTCCCGGCTGTTTGCAGTTTTGACTGGTTACTCAAACTGTCAGTTCCCCTGGGGGAGGGGGGCAATGGCAAGGCCCCTTGAGAATACCCGGGGCTTTTTCTTGATCCTGGATGAAATCCCATTCTGAGTGGGGAATTCTCGTGAGGGTCTTCCAGCAGCCATCTTGTAGGGTCTTTCCCTCAGGATTCCCATTGCCACATGTTCCACGGCCGTGACTTTCTGCCAGGTCCCAGATTCGTCTCTTTATTCCCTAATCTAGCCTGCCTCAGGACTGTGAGGAAAAAGCCAACAGGTGAGATGGTTTTGGCCAAAAAGGGCCATTTTGCGGCTTGCCCTGTCCAACTTGTAGAGTACACTCTAAAGAGAAAAATCAGAACTGTGGTTCTTGCTTTAGGAAGGGTATCCCAGAGCCTGAACACTTAAGCTGGGAGAGAGAAATTATTTAGAATCTTAGAGGTTAGCTCTAGGAGGCCCTTTGAGAGCTGATCTGGACCAGGGCTTTCAAATCTTTTTTTCTGGGCCCTTGCAAAGATTAGTTGTGCTCTCACATCCCCTTCTCTCTGCAAAGTTCTGATGACCCTTACCACTGCCCACAGCTGCTCACTTGACCAGACGCTGGCACATCACATGTCCACTTACATAAGAAAGCAAATCAAGAGCTGGCCTGACAGGGACCCATGGCTCCTAAAAGTCAGGCATATATGTCCAGCTACAAGATAGGCTGAGTATGGGAGTTGTCAACAAATTCCTACCAGTCACTCCTAGACAGAAAGACACCCTGCCTCATGTCAATTAGAACATAATACGAAAAAAAACTTCAAAGCAATCTTGCATGCATTCATTTATTCATGTAACGTCTTTATTAAATATCCAGGCTGTTCCGAGCTCCAGGGTTAGAACTAGGAGTAAAACAGCCAGCCCCTCTACCATCTGTCTCCCCAAGGAGCTTCTGTCATAGACAGGCTGGCTGAGGCAGGAACGCACCCTGACAGTTTCCAAGCCCAGCTTTGTGCTAACGGACAGATGTTTGCAGACTGAATGCTGCCTGGATATCCGGCCTTCTGGGATAATCCTGTTTGGGGCTTAGTGCTCTCCTACCACTTTCCTGGCAGGATTAAGTAACAATTCTTGTACATCTCTGTGTTTTATGTGTATGTGTTTTATGACCAGCTTGAGAAAAAGGAAGAAATGCTATAATCCTTTATTTTCTTGGTGTTACTCAAAAGGAAGTTGGCTTTTCTCCTATCAGCAGGAGTGAAAAGGAAACCTGACATTCTTAGCCGACTCTGATACCAGAGAGGTTTCCTATGCAGCTTTATAATGGGGACATTTCGTCATGTTCGTTTCAGAGGACAGTGCCTCCGTTCAGGGCAGCTGAAAGTATAGCCCTCCTATATTCACGTTTTAGCAGAACCTTTAAAAAGTCTTATTAACCTGCTAATAACCAAAAAGCATGTTCAGCACTTGGCTGGTGAATTCAGTGGTATAGCTTATAATAGGTAGTATCTGACCCTCGTTCATTTCAGGGTTCTCT
Source organism: Tolypeutes matacus (assembly GCA_026826555.1). Taxonomy (NCBI): domain Eukaryota; kingdom Metazoa; phylum Chordata; class Mammalia; order Cingulata; family Chlamyphoridae; genus Tolypeutes; species Tolypeutes matacus. The sequence goes on from JAKSZT010000049.1 coordinate 34,068,550, forward strand.
GTTCCCTGTTGTGGAGTTCTGCCTGGGATCACATAGGTTTTGGGGTCAGTCAAATTTGGGTTCAAAACCTGGTCTCCTCCTTGTCAGCCTTCCTCTGGCTATGTTTTCCTAAACAATTGCTCAGTGTCTCTGAGCTCAGCATCCCTGGAATGCAGAAGGACAATACCTCTCTCCTAGGTGGTGTATGGATTTTCTTAGATGACATATGTAAGCCCAGCCCATTCTTGCTCCCCAAACACTCAGATGTTAGGTTCATCCCTCCTCGCCCCTCCCAGGATACCTTTCATGCTGAAAAAAATGCATTAAATAAAAGCAAGCCGCATCCCCAAAGAAAGCAAAGTCTCTTTTGTTATATCAGATGTTCATACAGCATTCTCCACAGTGGCCTCAAAGTGGAAACTATCCAAATGCTCATTGACAATAAAAATGATGATAAAATAACAAAAAAAATGATAAATAAATTGTGGCAGATTCACAGAATGGCATATTCTACAGCCATGAGAATGAGCAATCTGCAGCTCCCTGCACCAACATGGATGGATCTTGTAAACACTATTGAACAGGAAAAGCCTGATATGAAAGAACACAAACTGTATGACCCCATTTATATAAACATAAAATACAAAACAAGCAAAACTGATCTATGACATTAGAAGGATGGTGGTTATTTTAGGAGGTGGGTGGTACTTAGAAGCGGGCACAAAGGGGGTATCTGGGTGCAAGCAATGTGCCGTTCCTTTTTCTGGGTGCTGGTTTCATAGATATGTTCATTTGGGCAAATTCTTCAAGTTGTACAGTTAGGATTTGTGCATTTTCTGTCTATATATTATGCTCCAATAAAATGTTTAAAAGGACATACACACAAGCAGCGAGAAGATGTGAAAAGAGGGGAGTCATTTGAGTTAATTTTGTCAATAATAAAAGCTGAGTCCCATGTGAGGGAGTCATTAAGAGTCACGGCCACAGCTCAGAGCAGATTCACTGCTATCCAAGCATAAAGTACTGGTGGGTGGAAACTACTGATTTATTTGCCCATTGGTAAAATAAGTGGAAAACACATCAAACAACAGCCAGAGGGCTTCTGAAAACAGATGTTCTTGCTTAGAGCAGCTACAATCCTTTTGCAGAGCATTATTTATTATGGTGGAGAGGGGCCACTTTTTTCTTCTTCCCTTCTTTGCCTCTGGCACCCACTGATGAATAAGTGAAAGTACAGCTAATGGCATTAAAAAAAGATGAGACAGTCCCAGCCACAGGCAATCTGAGGAGGGTGTTTTTCTGCTAGGCTTTTCCCTTTTCTCTCTGCAAGCTGGTGGGCTAAGTTAGAGAGCTTGGTGAACGAGAGGAAATGGGTCCAGGGAGAGAAGAGCGGTGGTGGGGATGTGTACGGATGCTTGGAGGCACAGTTGTGAAATCTGGGCATTAGCTTTACTCTGTTCCAGTTCTCCTGGTTTCCTCTCCAGCTCTGGCCTGCAGTCCTGAACTTGTGCCTCCTCCCAGAAGACCTCTGGGCTCTGGTCCTCCCCCTCCTCACTGTCACCCCACTCCCCATTCTAAACTTAGCTGCCTTTGGGAGCTCTGCCTTCAGCCCTTTACTCTGATACTTAATTCATGCTGCAGTCTTATTATTCATTAATTTTATCTGGTGCTCTCCCCTGAATGTATTTGTAACTTGGGATTCTTGGGCCTATGGATACCTCCATCCCAAGAAATAAATTATTAGCAGGTAAGTCTTAAACTTCAATGTTGCATCATTCTGTGCACAGACTGGATACGGCATCACCCCCATCAGGCTTACTGGCAGAAGAGGAGAGAAGGTTGAACATCCATGAAGGATAAGTGAGAGGCACAGGTTGGAGCAAATCGGGCAGGCTGCTGGCTCAGGGACATCCTGCAAATCTGATTTTGGGGTTTAGTGTGAACCTGTGCCCCAGCCCACGTGCTCTCAGCGTTAATACAAAATGTGGCCTAAATGTTGAGGTTTATTTCCTATGTCAGTGAGAAGAGCCCATCAAGCACTTTGTAATTTGCCTTTGACAATGAGGGGTCCCTCTCCCTCTTGAAGGACTGGAGCTAGGGATACGGAATATATGGAAGATTAGATTGCACTAGCCCCATAGAAGATGACTTTTCCAAAACTCCAATTGTTAATCTTTGCTTCTTACTTATAAAGGCAAACTGTAGAAAAACCCTGTCCAATAGAACTTCCCGCAGAGATGGGAGTGCTCTATATCTGTGATGTCCAATACCTTAACCACTGTCCACATGTGGCTATTGAACTCCGGAAATGTAGATAGGGCAATGGAGGAATTGAATTCTAATTTTATTTAATTTTCAATATAAGCAGCCACATGTGCCTAGTGGATACCTCTTGGACAACACAGCTGTAGGCTATGAGGGGGGATTTAGATAATTCAGCATTTGTGTTCAGAGCCACCCTTGGCCCAGGGATTTGGGCTCCAAGCCAATGCCACCCACTTGCTCCAATGAGGCTCCTCTGGACAACAGTCCCTGAGGGGTGGGAGTGAGAGCTAAAGGGATGGCTCTAACGCCCTGATAGAGGAGGAAAGAAAAGGACTGCATTCTGATGCACATTTTCTGCACATTTACGACTTCCTTGGCACATCAAGGCTGCCTCTTAATTCTGTGTGGAGATCCTGGGGGCATCTTGTGTGATCCCTCCTTGGTGTCTTGGTTTTCCAGAGCTGCCATAACAAAGTACCATACACTGGGTGCTTTAAACGACAGGAATTTACGGGCCCACAGTTCTGGAGGCTGGAAATCCAAGTTGAGGGGGCCGTGTGCCCTCCCAGCTGCTGGCGCTTTGCTGGTAGCCCATGGCACTCCAGGCTTGCTGCTGCAGCCCTTCCGTCTCTGCCTCTGTTGGCTCGTGGTGTTCTCCCCTGTCTCTGTGTGTCTAGACTTCCTCTTCTTATAGGACACCAGTCTGGCCACATCTTGACTAATCACATCTTCAAAGACCCTGTTTCCAAATAAGATCACACTCACGGGACCAGAAGTCAGGACCCAAACACATCTTTTTTGGGGGACACAGTTCAACTCATAACACGCAATCAGGCTGGATGGGCTCCCCATAGATGTTTGGTCTCTAAATGGGCAGGACAAGAGGTGAGAAGTAGCTGGTCTCTGCACAAAGGCAGATTTTCCCTGAATGGAGGTAACTGGTATGGAAAGTCAAGAGAACTTCGACCCGGCTTCACCCAGTAGCCTGACAAAGGACCCCGTCAAGTCTCTCTCTGGGGCATGGGGCATGTGGCCAAGAGACTGACCGTCCCAGTCTTTACCCAGAACCCAAATGGTGGCTCAGAGCAGTTGACTCTCAGAGGCGGGTCCCAGACCAGCAGCCTCTGCATCATCTGTAACTTTCTAGAAACACAAATGCCCGAATCTCCACATCCTGACTCCTGAGCCTGATTTTCTGGAGGTGGAACCCAGAAATCTGTGGTTTAAACAAGCCATCCAGCTGATTTCTGTTTCTTGCCAAAGTTTGTGAACGCCGGGCCTAGAGCCAGCCGTTTCTCAAACTAATGCACGTGTGAGTCACTGTTTAAGGGGCAGGTTCTTATTCGGCTGTTTGAGGTGGGGCCTGGGCGTTCCAGTCTAACAAGATACTGGTGAGGCCAGGCTGCTGGGCCTCAGACCCCACTGAGTAGCCAGGTCTAAGCATCTAAACTCCCTGGGGGCTGGGATGCTCTTCTCTTGTTCACTGTTCCCAGCACCCAGAACAGATTCTTACATAGAATATGCTGCTTCCCTCCTCACTCAACTTACAAGATTTGAGTGCCAGAGAGGAAGCAGTTAAATGTCACCTCATATTCCCTTTGTGGGGAAGAAAACCTGATTTTGCAGTCACTTATTCAGTGACGTTTCCTACTAATTATTTTTTTAAAGATGTATTTATTTAATCCCCACCCCCCTTGTTTTGTGCTCGCTGTCTGCTCTCTGTGTCCATTTGCTGTGTGTTCTTCTGTGTCTGCTTGTCTTATCTTTAGGCAGCACCAGGAACCAATCCTGGGACCTTGTGGAGTGGGAGAGAGGTGCTCAATCTCTTGTGCCACCTCAGCCCTGGTCTGCTGTGTCTTATTGTCTCTCCTCTGTGTCTCTTTTTGTTGCGTCATCTTGCTGCGCCAGCTCTCCTGTGCAGGCCAGCACTCCACATGGGCCAGCTCTCCACCTGGGCCAGTTTGCCTTCACCAGGAAGCCCTGGGAATCGAACCCTGGGCCTCCTATATGGTAAATGGGAGCCCAGTCGCTTGAGCCACATCCTCTTCCCTCCTACTAAATATTAAGATGAAAACCACATTGCTCAGAACTGCTTTGCAAGACTTCAGTGGGACTATTTAATTAATTTTGGATGAATCAAAATATCAGCAGGCATGGCACTCTCATATTGAGGCTATTGCCTTTGCAATTTGGGGATACTAATTTGTGACAGTCTGCGGTGGCAGGCCTTGCCCACCTGCCCTGTTGCTTTCCTCTTCTACCCTGCACCAACCTCCCCCAGTTTGTCTCAATCCAAATGGTTCTCAAAGACTAACATCTTCCAGGAAACCTGCTCAGTCCCTCCTCTGAAAGCCTACAGCCCTTTGCGCTTATCTTATTTTATTTTCATTTAGTTATGAACACCTTTTTCCAAAAAGGACTTATAGTGGTACTGAATCATATGCTGTCTCGTATTGTGCCTTACTGGGTTCATACATTTATCCCTGTCTCCTTAGGCTCAGTTCTGTGTGTCCAGGGCAGGAACTATGGCTTAGCCATTGTGTATGTCCTCCAGACACTTGATTGTACAGTAAGTGCCTAATAAATACTTATCCTATTGATCGATTAATTACTTCAAAGCAAAAATAGTTGTTTCTTAATTGAAAAATAAACCTCACCAGCAGGAAGGGGGTTGCATGATAAAGGTCGCTGGTACAATGAACGGGAAACCACCTCTCCCCCATCTCTCAACCCCAGTGAATCTAAGGCTCCTCATATCTCCTCGTGCTAACCCCTTAGCTCCCCTTTTAATGCAGGCAGCTGAGACCTTAACTGATAGGCACTGGGCCCCATCAGGTAGAACCCACCCCAGGTCAGTTGGGACTGGCCAGCTAGCAGCCTTACGCCAGAGAAGGAGGCAGCCTTCCGGGGTTGTTTTCAGTCAACTCCAGGCAGGAAGTACTAGCTACAGCCATCATCCCCTCATTTACTTCCTTTGTGTCCTTCAAGAGTGTCCTACAAAAATGCAGGTTAGTTTTCCCTATTAACATCTTTGCATCAAGGTAAAACAACTTGGTGTGGGCAGGGATCAGGTCAGAAAGGAAGGGGTGCTAGCCATGGCCTCAGACATCATCAGGGCACTTAGGGGCACTAGCCAGAGTTTCTGCAAAGGCTCTGCTGAGTGGCAGGTTGTTTCCTATCCTCTCTCGCTGAAATCCTAACAGTAAAAGCTGTCATCATTTATGCTGTAGTGTGACTTGATGACTAGGACCTCCTCATTGAGGTGGGTTTTCAGTGGGGTAACCATGGCAGCTTTGGGTGCTTCTGAAGGAGTCGCAGGGCCAACTTCCAGGAATCCTGAGGCTTCATCGTCTCACAGGTTTCCAAGAGAATGGTGCCAATAATCATTGCACCTGTCTTCCTGCTCCTAATTTGGATTTCCCCAAAAAGCAGACTCTGAGACAAGGGCTTGGGGACAGTAAGTTTGCTTGGGAGGGGACCTCAGAGAAACACAAGTGAAAGAGTGGAGAAATGCCAATAAAATTTTAAATGTCTGTTAATAAGCAGGTTCAGTCTCAGTAAGGACCTTCTGAGGTCTCATACTGAACGGGTCTCAGAGTCATCCCAGTCAGGACAGGGAACCTGGGGCAATTGTCTGCCGGTGTTGCCCCTGGGGCATTAGATCCCTAGATCTCCCAGGCTGCCCTCCACTCTGGCTGAACAAGCTTCGGTGGCACCGAAGAAAACACTGAGGGAGCAAAACAGAAAAATGTGGATGCTTGAAGTGGGAAGCAGTGGGTGTGTACAGGAAGCCCCCACCGTGCTGCAGGTGAGCTCAGAAGGTGGCTGAGATGACAGGGCCGGGACATCAGCAGTGTCTGCTCCATTGGGGGGCTGGGAGAGAGGGAACATTCGCAAAAGCGAATGTTCCTCCGCTTTGCCCCCTAAATGCACCCGAGTGTGGGAGCCACAGGAGGCTCTGCATGGGCACACCCTCAGCTAGAATTCACCTTGGTCCTCTGCACCCTCCTGCTATGTTGCACCTGCCTTTGAACCTTTGGTGAACGAGTCAAAAAGCCTAGGTGAAAAGTGGGTCCAGTTTGTGCTGTTCATCAGCTCTCGTGTTGTGTTCCAGCCTTCTGCCTTGGCAGCACCCACCCCGTGCCCTGGCCCTTGTCTGCTGGGCCTGCCTCAGCCCCACCCACAGAGGTCTATGGGTCCTCTGTGGTACCCATAGAGCTTGGGCATCATTATCTGCCCAGATGCCCAAGCCAGAAACGGGCGATTACTGGGCTTCTCCCTTGGCCCTCATGCCCAGCTGCCCCTCCCTCCTGGGTCCATTTGCGCCTCTCTCCTCCGGGCCCTAATTGCCTCTGGAGCAGGTTGCTGCAGTGACCTCTTCTTAGTGGTCTCGTGGCCCAGTCCATCCTCTGCACGCCCACGAACATCACAGCATCACCCATGTGAGTCTCAGCTTTCACCATCACCCAGCCGCCCTGAGCGGCAACCTGCTGGCCTCAGAGGGGAAGTGCATTTCCTCACCTTGCAGCTCAAGGCCCTCCACGAGCTGGCCCACCTGCCTCAGCTCCTGTGCTGTGCTCAGCACGAGCAATCTGTTCTGGTCACTGCAAGCAGTTCAGCTCCCTGACGGGCCTCCCTGAGGCTCCCCACCTCCACCCCCACCCCAGGCTTCTGCTCTCCCACTCTGCAGCCTTTTCTCCTGGCTCATTCTCCCTTGTCCTTCAGGAATGGGCACCACCTCTTCTGGGAAGATTTCTCCCATGACCACTCCCCAGCTGTGCTCCCTCAGTGCCTGTCCTTGTCTCCATTCAAATCAATCTGTAGGGTAATGGCCTGCCCATCTGCCTCTTCCTCCAATCTGGATAGAAGAGGACAGGGTCCATGTTTTCATTTCTTTCACAAAGAATTTGTGACAAGTGAGCAAGAAGGTTGAGGCTGGGCCTGCAGGTGGCAGCCCCTGGGGGCTCTCACCACGAGGCCTGGAAAAGACATATAAGGACAGGAACCAGCCTGCTTGGAAGGGCTGCCCTGGCCCACCCACCCACTGTGCTGTGCGGTGCCTGGGCATGGGGTGGGGGGTACCCCCGGCCCTTGCCAGCCTAAGGATGGGATGGGCTTGCACCTCCCTTCTGCTTTGGTTTCTTCTAGACATGTTCGTTTTTACCTGATTTGAAAGGAAGGAGAGATGTGCTATTTCCTTGATCTTAAACCTACTTTTCAGCCTGGGGCTTGAAAATCCAAGATCCTTAGGTATTGAAAGTTAGCTTATGATGGGTGGGGTGTAACCCATAAGTAACCTCTGGTAACTGAGAGCTAGGGTTTCCTCTTAGCCATAGGCTATTTAAGCAAGGAAAACAGGCTCTTGTTCTGAGTCAAAGGAAAGATGAGAAAGCTTAGGACTGCCTGAAGCCCAGAGGAGGCCCAGTCCTGCAGAGCTGATGACCAGAGCTTGGGCCCCAAGAGCCCTCCACTTTTTCACCTGCCCCAGGCCACTGCTTCCACACCCCCCAGTCCATCTCGAGGACCTGAGCTCTCCCCAACACAGCAGGTTGCAGTTGGAGCTGGTGTATGCAGAGGCTGTTGCATGGGGCAATGAGAAGGGGCCAGGGACCCGGGGAGACTGTGGTTTCCCTGGAATGTACTGGTAGCTGCGGCTGAAGCATGCCGGAGTCACGCTCTGAAAAAGAACAAGGAGAAGAAAGGAGGAGGTATTTGGGGGTTGAAACAAACAACTGCAGAGCTCCTGGGCAGCCCTGGCAGGGGCTGGGGAGGAGGACCCTGATATGGATGCCAAAACCCCTGGGCTTTCAGGGAAGTGTTGGGAAACTCCTGCAGGCAACACTGGGCCCTTATGCTGGCACCAAGCCCTCCCTGTCCGGACCCCTGAAGAGCTAATATCAGGTATGCACAGGGTGGGGTCTCCTTCTCTGCCCAGATGCGTACACAACTGTTCTTCTGTACTGATGGCCTGCAGTATGCAATGACCAGAGTTTCCACCTCACTACGGGGGATCAAAAGCCCCAGCTAGATCTGGAAGGTGACTGGTTGCCAAGTTTGAAGGTCCCCAGGCCAGGGGTTCCCTGTATCCTGGGTTAAGGGCAAGGCCCATTGCCTGACCTGATAGCTTCTGCTTGGGCGACGGTTAAGAGAACCGGCTTTAAGTACCCTTTGGAAGCTAGGTTACCCTGCTACCAGTTGACATGTCCTGCTGAAGATTTCCAATCTGATTTGTTCTTTTGGCAGATGGCTAAACTGAGTCTTAGGTTATAAGTGAGCAACCCAAGTTAGCAAAGAGCTGGAGTTATAACTGCAGCCCCTGCAACATGTGTTTAATAGGAGCAGGGACCATGTCTCCTACCAATATATTCCCAGCATCTGGCACAGCATCCAGCACAACATTTAGCACCCGACAAGCACATGAATGAGCTCGTGTGTGAGTGAATACACAGAATAGTCTGCCACCAATGCCTGCTTTGAATGAGGGCTGACCCTCTCTAGGATCCTCTTAAAATAATTCACATGAGGGTATTTTACCTTATCCTCCCAAGGAAGTCAGGAAATATTTTACCAGAAGGCTTTCTTTGGGGGAGGACCAGAATAGTGCTCAATGGATCACTGATAGCGAAAAGGAAGACTGAAGAGTACTTCAGGCAGGAGTGACAGGCGCCCAGTCCAGAGGGAGCAAGCTATAAGCCGTGATTGGGAAGAGCAGGTGCCCGCTGCTGTCATTCACGGAGCACGGAGTGCCCAGAATTTGCCCAGTGCTGCTTCGTGCCCAGTGGACACAGCACCTTCCCCCTTCCTCCCGTGATGCCACCCAGCCGGCCGGCAGCCCCACCAGGTGTCATGTAAATGTCACATTACCCTTGGCAGCCTTCTCAGATAGCACGTCGGAAACTTGGCTGTGGAAAGGCAAGAGCTGCCTGACGTTGCCCTAGGCCCGTCCCTTCCTTGGCCTGGTGACCCGTTAGGGTCCTGTGACCGAGCCCAGCGTCACACACACACACACCCAGAACCGAAGGACAGGACAGCGTTGGCCACAGGCCAAGATGGGCCAGTAGTGACCAAGAGGGACTGGGGGAGCTTTTCCCTAGAAAAGCTTTAGAAGCAGCAGCTTTTGCATTGGATATCCCTGCTCCTTGCCTGGGCCTCTGCACCAAAGGGAAGGGGAGTTGTTGACTTAGGACGGTTTGCGTTCTCTTGGGAGAAGCAAAGCAATAGCAGAGCCGTGAGGGGATGTTAAAAGAAAGCACTCGCTGCCATGCCGTTGCACGGATGTCTAGGTGGGCTTGGCAGGCTGCTGTGAGGGGAGCTCACAAAGGCAGACTTCCATGAGGAGGCTGGACAACTGAGGAGAGGTGGAGTTTTCACTCCCGCCAAAAAGCCTTTCTGTAAAAAGCAGCCCCTTGACGCACCGCGCAGCCTTTTGGCCGGTGCGCTGGGACCTACGGTCTCTTTGTGGCCTGCCTTGTGCGTGCTTTGGGCAGCAGGCCGTGATCGAGCATATTTCTGTGTGCTCAGACCTATGCCAGGAGCCCCTGTGGAGAACACAGGACAGATTCACCGTCCTGTGACTTGCCCCATGCTAAGAACCCAGGCGCCACCTCTATCAAAGAAAGAAAAGTAACGGGGGCTCCTGCCCTCGGGAGCTCTGGGCACTGAATTTGAGCAAGTCTGCAGCATCCTCACGCTTCTCACTTGCCTTCCCAGCCCACTCCTCGGCATCTCCCTTTCCCACAGCCCAGGGGGCACAGGCTGGCCAAGCAGCAGCTGCCTGTCCTGAGGAGGAAGGTAGCTGTGGTGGCAGCGCCCCTGCCTCGACGACTCCCAGAGCCAAGACCTCCCCTCCTTTCCCCTCCTCAGCAGTGGCTGCTCCTCAGAGCCCGAGGGCATGGGACTCCAGCTGCTATTTTTAACGGGACCAAGGCAGGGATTCCACTGCACCTCTTAGGAGTCAGACCCAGGTGAAATAGTACGAGGTCACCCCCATTAGCCCACATCCTCCCCAAACTCAACCTATAGCCCTTTTTAAAATGTCTGGTTCATTGAGGTATACTTTACATACTCACCCATTTTAGCATAGTTACATGCTTTTTGACAAACATACACAGTTGTCTAATCACCAGCACTGACAAGATGTAGAACAGTTCCTTCACTGCAAAATATTCCTTTGTGCCCCTTTGTAGTCATCTTCTCCCTCCATCCTCAGCCACTGGCTGATCTCTTTTCCTGTCTCCTATAGTTTTGCTTTTTCCAGAATGTCATGTAAATGGGAAAATACAGTATGTACCTTTTAGATCTGGATTCCTTCATGTAGTAAAAAGGCATTTGAGATTTACCCATGCTGTTGTGCATATCATAGGTCTTTCTTTTTTATTACTGAGTAGTATTTTATCATAGGGATGTACCATTTGTTCATTAATTTCACCAGTTGGAGGATATTTGGGCTGTTGCCAGTTTTGGGTAACTGTGAATAAGGCCATTACAGACTTTCACATTCAGGTTTTTGTGTGGACGTAAGTGTTCATTCTCTTGGGTAAATACCTAAAAGTGGCTTTGCTGGGTTTTATGGTAAATGTATGTTTCACTTCATAAGATACTGTCAAACTATTTTCTAAACTGGCTCTACCATTTTGCCATCAGCAACATATGAGTTATAGTGGTTCCACATCCTCATCAGCACTAGGTATTGTCAAGTTTTGTTTTGTTTTGAATTTTAGCTCGTCTAATAGATGTATAGTAATATTTCATAGCTTTAATTAGCACATCCCTAATGGGTAATGATGCTGAGCATTTTTCATGTGCTTATTTGTCATCATATATCTGGTGATATATGTACCTTTGGTGCAGTATCTGTTTGAGACTTCTTCCCCTTTGTTTTATTGAGCTGTGCATTTTCCTATAACTGAGTTTTGAGAGTTTTCTGTATTTTCTGGGTGCAAGTCCTTTATCAGATATACGTTTTGCAAATATTTTATCCCTGTTACCTTTTTTTTTTTCTCCCTTTTCTTAATAGTGTCTTTTAAATTTTTGATGAAGTCTGATTTATCAGGGTTTTCTTTTGTGGACTGTGCTTGTTGAACAAAGGTGTACTCCATAAGCACTGCAAACATTTTCTGAGCGGGGACCATGTGTCAGGCACTGTGCAGGTGCTGGAGATGCAAAGATAAACAGGACTCAGTCCTGCTCCTGCAGGCACAGCTGAGTGGAGGAAGCAGGAGGTGTAAAAAAACAATGGCAGCATACTATCATGCTACAGTGTTGGAATGTGCACATACATGAAAATTCAGGAGGGATAGTTAATTCTAGAAATCAGTGAAGGCTTTGCAAAAGACAAACTTAGCTAACACTAGATGCTGAAGCCCTGGAGTGAATCACAAGATAAATGGAAAAAAGCCACTCCCCTGAGCACAGGTTCTGATAAATCCTTTTGCACACACCAATCTAGAAACCCAGTGAGGCAAGTACCAAAAAGAAAATGATGTGGAGGCAGAGTTGCTAACTTCATACATACCATTGTATCCAGGCAATCCCTCCCCTATTTTTCCTTTTCCTTCATTGCATCTTCCTAATGACTATTTCTCTTTCTGTAATTTGTAGAGTAACTGTTATCTGGGCCAGGCTTCTGCAAGTTGGCCAAGATTAACAGTCTAAAGCCTTTCAGATAAAGACAATGTGTGGAAAGGGAAGACTGGGTCCTCAAAGAGATAGATCAAGTAGATGAGGTTTGGGAACCTCATTTGGAAGGAACCAGGTGACTTTCCAAACCCTAAAAATCATACAAATAGATGGCTGACTTCTACCTACCCATAAAACAAGCTCCAACAATGGTGGTTATTATGTGTCAGACTCTGAAAACATAAGGAATTCTAGGCTCCCCACAGAGACGATCTCTTTTCCAGCTCCCTCTGGTTGAGTTGTTACCTCTCTACTAAAACATGAGTTAAAGTTCAGACATGATGCTGTAATCCGTTATTGTGGTCCTTAACTCCCAGCATTGTTGTCGTTGTTGTGGAATAGAGGCAAATCCTGGGTTTGAGATTCTGGATTGTCTTTAAAAGGATGCAGCCAGTACATTTGCCTCCACCATAAGACACTTGATTGCCTTTTATTTGCAGCTTTCCCTCCTTTTGTCTTCCTCCTCTATGGAGAATCTTCCCCATTAATCACTGGAGGCAGATAACCAATAGAACTCACACTCCCTTTCTTCGTGATGGGAATGAGAAGAGCTGAGAGCTCAGAACAGCACCATAGAAACCAGCTCTGGTGGCCGAAGCAGCAGCCTGGAAGCCTTCCCAGGCCGGAGGCCAGCCCATCCACTCCCCGTCTCCCTGGCACCTCACACCCAGCGTGCCTGATGGGGCTGGTGTCAGGTGATGTGTTGAGTCAACAGAGCCCCAGGAGTGCCCCGGTTGGAGTCCCATGGCGGCCGGCTGCAGCCAGCACCCAGGGAGAGAATGCCTGGAAGCAGCTGCCAGCTACCACCTGGCCCAGCGGGGAGACCCAGCAGGAAGGAGAGCGCTGGTCCAGATTCTGGGGCAAAGCTCACCATGGGGGACTGCCCCCAGCCAAACAGATCAGGAGGCACACTCACCCACCGATGGTCTCCCCCCAGCTCCCTCAGCCCTGCCTCCTCCTTCCTGCTTTGCTGAGCATGGCTTTCCAAAGTTGCAGTTTGAGAAACTGTGTTCCTGTGAGCCTCATGCCATCCTGCCACATAGAGAGTGTGTGCCCATTTCCCAAAGAGCCAGGAACCTGGAAATTACCTCGGGGCGAAGCTGGTGTCTCAAAACTTTTGCTGGGTCATCCATAGCCCCTTCTCGCCAATATTGAGTCCAGAGCATTGAGTCCAAAGCGTGGAGGCCAGCAGCATGTGAGGGAGCTCCTCCAGGATAGAGCTAAATAACCCGGGAGATATCCAAATGTAGGAGGCCTCAAGGAAAAAACAAGGCCATGGGAGCAGAGTTGGGGGGAGGGGGTCATTCGTCATGTGCTGTGGGCTCCTGCAGTCAGTCCAGGTGGGGAGGAGCCATTGTCAAGGGTTCTGAGCAGATTCAAATAGCAAAATTGCAGGAAGTGTAGAAAAATTCAAGATCCAATTTTCAGATTTTAAAAAAAAAGTGTGTTCTGGAAAAATTAGTGTGACCCAGTGAGTTTTGTGTCATTGTCCTCTCTTGCTTGGGTTATCACAGTGATTTTCAGGTGCCACTTTCTCCTACTGAGGGTCTGTCTGAGATTTCTGAGTTTTGGGGATCAGATTACAGAGCAAACACTATTTTTTTTTTTAACTTTATTTTGTACATTTAATAATTTAAAATATAAACAATTAAAAACTAAAAAGAAAACACAGTTGAATAAAAACATGTATTTCTCAATTAAGTGTACTGAATACATATAACCTTTTTTTAATCATACAATATGTTACACAATATATTTGGTTCATAGTAACGCAATCATACAGTATTTGTCCTTTTGTGTCTAACTTGCTTCATTCAACATAATGTCCTCCAGGTTCATCCATGTTGTCATATGCTTTACAATTTCATTTCTTCTTACAGCTGCATAATAGTCCAGCGTGTGAATACACCAGTTTGTTTATCCATTCGTCTGTTGATGGACCCCTGGGTTGTTTCCAACTTTTGGCAATTGTGAATAATGTCTCTATGAACATCAGTGTGCAGATGTCTGTTCGTGTCACTGCTCTCAGTTCTTCTGGGTAGTGGTATTGCAGGGTCACATGGCAAGTCTATATTCAACTTCCTTAGGAACTGCCAAACAGTCCTCCACAGTGGCTGTGCCATTCTGCAGTCCCACCAACAGTGAATAAGTGTTCCTGTCTTTCCACATTCTCTCCAACACTTGTAGTTCTCTGTCTTTTTAATACTGGCCATTCTGATAGGTGTGAAATGATATCTCATTGTAGTTTTGATTTGCATTTCCCTAATCATTAGCGATGTTGAGCACCATTTCCTGTGTTTTTTTTGCCATTTGTATTTCTTCTTTCACAGCCACTATTGGAAGCTGGAAGATTGGGGTGGGGTGGGGGAGACTACCCTTGAAGAATAAGGAACTTACAAAAATGTTTTGAGACCTCTTGGAATACAAGTTCTTAACCTGCTTTCAGGGAACTGGAAGCGCCCTGTTTATTCAGAAAGAGTGACTCATGTGTCCATGCTTCATTTATTGATTTCATCAGATCATCAAAGAGTACTGGGACCCAAAAAGTTTACAAACCACTTCTTTCCCAGTTTCTGAGGAAGCTTCCCTGGTAGCTAAAATAATAAATGGGTAGTTGATGACCAGGAATTCCAAGAGGGGCTGGAGGCAGAGCAAGAAGGGACAGGGCTCATAGAGACCTCTCTGGCGGCCCCTCGGCCCTCTCTGATAACCAGAGGGTACTACTGTAGTTAGCATTCCCTATCATTGGAGAATTCCTAACAATTATTTTCAGAAACTGTTTCATATTTTAGACTCTCTCCCTCTTACAAAACAGCTGATCATTTTCCCTCTTCTCCCTTACCCCATGAGGATTGACTTTTAGTTTAAAACATCAAAATGTACATACACAGTTAATCTTTGCTTTCGTGAAGGCTCTAGTGTTATGTTATAGATCCATGAAGTAGAACTCAGACCTCCAGGTGAGAATGATGACGATACAGTTCTTCTAAAATGCAGGGCTGACAGAGAATCTGGGACCACATTGTTTGGAAACTTGACCTTGTGGTCTCGGGTCTGATCTAAAATTATCCCTTCTGATTTCCTTCCCCCACTACCATTTTTTATTTGATTTTTCAGTTTAACCATTCAGATAATGATATGCGATAGCCAACTATAGGGACAGAATGTGACTGGGTGTGCAGAGCCCTGTAAAACTGTTATTTTTCCTGGAAGCCTTCTAGGGGAACTTTAGAAAATGTCCTAAAAGAAGATTTTTTTGACATTATGCAATACCATCATGTCTTGCCTCCAAGATGACTTTAGACATTTTCTAAAATATTTTGTTCTTTAAACCTTTTATTTTTGAATAATTTCAAACTTACAAACCCCATTCAGAGAGCTACAACATACCCCTCACCAGTACCAGCTTTACCAACTTTAACATTTTGCCACATTTGCCATATGATTTTATCTATTCATCTATTAATCAATTCATCTACAACATATTTTGAATGGTTTCAATTATAAAAGATGATTAAACAGATTCTAGAGCCTATGACCAAAACGTGCAGCCCAAAACCTTACCCTAAATTGACATATGAGTTAAGAGTAAGCTCAAGTATGGCCAGAGCCAAAGCCATTGGATTTCACAGATATTTGTGCCAATCCTGAGACCAGAGTCCAGAAACTCTAGGCCTGAGAGAGGGAACACTGGATTTCGGGGGAGGAGTCGGGGTGGGAGGAGGACACCAGGAAGGTGAGAAACTTGCCTTTTAGAAAACTGGTGGTGATTCTGTAAGCATTCAAGGTTAGTGCTCAAAGCTACTTGGAGCAGTCAGCTAAAAAGGAGCAGGAGCCACTTAGGAGAATTGGCCAGTGGCTGCAGGAATGCCTGGTGTCCAGGGACAAGGAACAATTCAAAGGAACCTCTGCATGGGACTACAGTTGGCTACAGGAAGAACAGTTCTTATCAGAGACCAAGCAGGGGGCTTGGAACTCAGAAAGAAGAGAATTTGCTCTCCCAAAGAAGGGAGCTTTGAGAAAGCGCTGAGGCCTGCTACAAAGAATGGGAACTAGAAATTAGTTTCTGCAAGATGAGAGTGGTGGATTAGATTAATGGTTCCAAAGCTTGGCCAACCATCTGTACCACCTGAGGCACTTTAGAAAGCCTAGGTTCCTAAACTCATTCCAGGCCCACTTAATCAGAATCTCCAGGGACCAGAGCCTGGGAATACGTATTCTCAAATCCACTATGTGACTCTTACACCCCGCCAGGTTTGGAAACAGCAGGTTGAGAGGATCTCAAGAGGCCCTTCTGACTCAGATACTCTGTGCCCAGTGTGTTGGGTTCGACTCAATAGGGATGGCAATTGCAGACTGTCCGGACCAATGGTTTTGAGCAAAAACTTCCCATGGAGGCAGAGTTACCCCAAGTGCAATGCAAATAGCTCCAAAAATGTGGGGACTCTTCAGGGGTACTCTGGACCCTACAACCTCAAAGCAGATCATCAGGCTGAACTGGGACAAGCCCAGACCACACATGTACTAGGGACCAGTCCAGAGGTAAAGGTGAGAAACCAAAGGCTAAAACAATAAAGCAGTTGACTTACTCCTTGAGAAGAGACAGTCTAAGCAAAACAAATATTCCGTGGATGGCTTCTACAGTCACACCACATAGGGATCCCAACAGATAACACATACCACTTGCATTTCTTGTGTTACCAGGCAGCTTATGTGCCTTCCAGCTTTTCTTATTGTGGCAAGGTTCCTTGGCATTGGGGCTTCCTGGCTGCCCCTTGCTGTGTTGCATTTGTTTGAAGTCCCCTCCCTATGCTACATCCCCCTTATTACCCTCTTCACCAGCCCTCCAAAGTTGGGGGCAAAACCAAGCCCCCTCATTTCCCTGATGAGAGGCTAGGTGTTTAAAGACCACACATAAGCAACCCCGCCATCCAATGTAAATTGGAAAGACGTTCTTCTTACTCCAAGCCTACTGAACAGAGGTCAACAAGGAAATTTTGAAGGCAGAAACAAAATGTCAATTTTTCCTACTTGTCATTCCAACCCTATGCATTGAAAAGGATAGTGCTGCCCAGTGGATCAAGCTTATTCCATTTATGGAGTGGAGGAACCAGAGCCCACCTCACAGCCATCTGGTCTACCTGGTTTATTTTACCCTTCAGAGGAGTTGATTTGCTCAAGGGTCCACAGCTATTTAGTGGTAAAACCAGGCCTAGAACTTGAGTCTTCTGAAACCCAGGCCTCTGTTTTCCACCAGGCGTCACTGTCTTTCTAAAGAACCGTGCTAACTCTCTCCAAGAGGCACCTCTCCTCTCTTCTTTCCCTTCTTTCCAGTTGAAGCTCATGCCAGTTGGGACAGGCCCTGTGAAGTCACCAGCTTGTGGCTCCTCAGTGTCTGGAGCCACTTGCGTGGCATCTGTGTGGCTGCCAGGAGCAGTTTCTGTTCACTCACTGAGCCTATTCACTGGTCCTGGCTGCTTCCCTGGGAGAATCAAAGGCTTTGTTCACCCTCAAAGGTCGGCAGCAAGTCCTTAACAAAGTCTTTAAGAAGTAGAAGGAGGTAGGGGGAAAGCCTTCTCAGAAGAAACAAAATGGAGGAAGGCTGCCTGTCCTTTGACCAGTGCCTTCACGGGTTACTAATGCCTGTCCTGTCTGGGCAAAGAGGAAAATCTCGTGAATTGGGGCAGATCCATTTTATCTTCCAGAATCAAGGCCAGGACTCTTTCCTGGTGTTTCTGCAAAGCTTCCCGCCAGCCTCAGGGTTCTCTCCTGTGCTCTGAGCCCCTCCTGCTCTGAGTGTGTTACATTCATTCAACACTCAGTGTTTTGTTTTTGGTGTTTTTGTTTTTCTTTTGTTTTTCCCATTTCCCCAACCAGACAGAAAGGTGGGGCCTCCATCTAATATCTATTGATTTGCTGATCAGATACATGGTTTTCCCGCAAGATTTGAATTTAGCAGTGTGCCCTTGGTTAAGAAATAAATCGGTCTACTTAAAAGTAATGGGGGGATTCTGTGAGTCTTGCTCCATTTTCTCCTTTATTTATGAATTGTGATGGCAATTTTCAAAATAGAAAAAGTTTTGGGAAATTATTCTTACCTGTCCCACTTTCCTTTCATAAGACAGTTTTTTCCCACTGATGAAACAGCTTATTAGCAGAAATGCAAGGAAAGTGTTTCCTCTCTGTTGGTCATTGTCTCTGGCTGGCATGGAAGGAAAAAGTGCCTTTGGAAAAAGCGCATCCCTGCCTACTCAAGGCCACCCCCAATAGGAAGCCTGCAGAGTCCCTACCCCACCCCCCACCCCCTGCACTGCTCTGTACCCCTGTGTCTCCCACAGCACCTCTTATTTCCCTCTTCAGGCACCCAATCTATGACACTTTGGATTTGGTGAATCCCAAAAAGAAATTAAGTTTTTTAACTAATCCGTTCCTTTGGACATGGGGCCCTTTTGATTAGACTACGTCAGTGAGGCATGACACAGATTGGGTTTCCGCCCTCTTGCTGGGCTCTATATAAAGAGAGACACAGAGAAAAGAAGTCACCACTTTTAATCCTGCCATGTGAGAGAGAGGACTGCAAGAAAACAGGGAATCCCTGAGAGACTGAGAAAGGTCCCGGAGACTGGAATCAGCAGAGCGTAGAGGTCCGGAAAGAGGCCCCTGAGGGGCTGGGCCCATGGAGCAGCTCAAGGCTGAGGAGGTAAGACCTGCCCTTTGCCTGGTCACCCACAGCTGAGCTCTGGGAAGCAGTGAGCCCAGAGGGAAGGCATGACCTCAGCAGAGATCGGTCGCCATCTTGGTTCACCACATGGCATGAAGTCAAGATCACCAGTAGCCGACTTTGGTGAGAAAGGATCTCCGATGGTGCCTTAATTTGCACATTTCAAAGCCTCAGAACTGTGATTTATTAGGGTTTCCCCTAATAAATTTCCCATTATAAAAAGCCAACCTGTTTATGGTACTTTGCATTGGCAGCCTTTGGCAAACTAAGGACACTATCTGTCTGAGAAACCCTACTTTTTGAAAGAGCAATTCATGCACTTAAAATGTGAGTTTAAGTCTTTGAGCTCTTTCTCTTGGTTCAATGATTGCAGAAGAGTTAGGGATTTGGAGCCAGGACACTAGAGTTCACGTGTGGTTTCTGCCCTTTACTCAGTAAAGGACTCTGGATAAGTAACCCCTCTAGTCACCAGTTTCTTCCCCTGTAAAATAAGATGATAAGTCTGCCTCATCTTCTCAAAGGGTGGTTGTGAGGATCAAATGGAACAACAGTATGTGAAAGCACCTTGTTATCACTGACGCTCTCTGCACAAAAGGTATTGCTATATTGCAAGGCTCTGCCCTTTCTCAGAGATATTTCACGTGTCAGGAAGGGGGGGCACATATCTTTGGTCTAGGAAGGCTCTTTCCCTATATGACAGACATATTCCTAATCCACACGTGTGAGCTGTGCTTTAGATTGGGTATTTTATTTGCCTTCCCACCCCAAATTATAGTCCAGAGTTTCATCCTATTTTCCCTCACAGGCCACCCACTCTGGGAAAGGCACAGGGAGGAGTAGGAAAGCCAGATGGAAAGATGGAAACATCTTTTTTTTAAAGATTTTATTTATTTATTCATTCATCCCCCCCTTGCTGCTTGTGCTCGCTGGGTCAGCCAACCACGCCGTGCGGGCGGGCTTTGCCTTCACCAGGAGGCCCCGGGAACCGAACCCGGGGCCTCCCATATGGTAAACGGGAGCCCTACTGATTGAGCCACAGCCGCCTCCCTGGAAACATCTTTTGAACCTGGAAAGATTTTAATGAGAGGAGCTTTCTTGAGGGGGAGGGTAAAAAATCATTCAGTTGCAAAATAAATAAATCATTCCCATCACCAGATAAAAACTCTACTTTGTTTTCTCCTCATCCAAAGCAGTTCAGCCAGGTTTTATCTATGGCTCCTGGTCTTCTCCACCCAGCCATCCCTCTTGCCCCCAGTCCAGACTGGGTTAGGATCATTCCATTACTCATAGATGGGCTGCCTAAAAAAAGGACAAAGCCACAGGAGATGTAGGAGACATAGTTTGTGCTTTAAAAAGCCCTCTTAGGTGGCAGGCTGCTTAGTCACTTTCTCTTTAAATTATTTACACTTGAGAAATGAACAGTCTGTACCCAAAGAAGAATCCAGTATTTTTCACTGGATGTGACTATCCCTTAACACAACAGTGACTGGGATTCTTCCCTGAAGAATGTTGTAAATGGGAGAGTTTCTCACAGAGAAAAAGAGACTATGGTCGTAGAAATAGAGAAAAGGAAAAGGAAAGGGAGAATAAATGCCCTTTCCATATACCCAGCTAAGGAACACAAGACCCCTGTCCTCTGAAGAGCATCTAATCTGGGCAGGGGAGAGGCAAGGGGGTATGGGAGGAAAAGACCTATATTGAGCTGGTCAAAGAAATGATTGGGATCAGGGTAGGAGGCAGATAAGCATTTAAACATGGCATTAACCAGCCTCTTAGGTCAAAAGTAGAACAATGGTTTAAAAAAGTAATTTTCTGAATAGCTAACACATTCACATGAGATAAAATTTAGAAAGAAATAGAAAAGGGTGTACTATAGAAGTCTTCCCTGCCATTGTTCTGGAGGCAGCCAGTGTTTGCAGATTCCTGTGTGTCCTTCCAGAGCTACTCTGGGATGTGCAGACAGCAGAGGCAGTTTTCTTGCTTCTTTCAAAAATACAAATGGTACCGTTTTCTACAGATTGCTCTGTAGCTTGCTTTTTTCACTTCTCACTACATTTTGGAGATAAAAAGAATGAGGAAGCTTGTTATGTTCCAATTGGGAATTATGGCTGCCTATGCAGATATGTCATAATTTATTTAGCCTCTTCCTCTTGAATGAGCATCTGGGTCTCCGGTCTCAGCTTTTAAAAGCACCATGGCGAGGAATAACCCCATACGCTTGCCATTAAGCAGTTGTAGGAATCTAACTGGAGTAAATTCCCAGAAGTGGAATTGTTAGGTCAAGGAACATATGCATCTGTAGTTTTGATAGATACTGCCAAAATGCCTCCTCAGAGGTTCAAGCTTCCCCTGGGCCTTTGGAAATTCCTACATCAGCATGGCTCGAGCTAGAAAGAATAGGCTGGGTCTGGGATTAAGGAAGAGATGGAGGGACTGTTTTTAAAGTTTGCTCCCTCATTCTGAAAGACATTTGGTGCCTTTCACCCTCCATTTACACTTGGAGATTTGGGGCACGGTGGAGGGTGGTTTTGCCTGAGGTGTTATCATAGATTGTTGGGGATGCAAGTTTTTGTAGCCCAAAATACTCCCCCCACCCCCATTCTATTCTCTTCTACTGAGCCACAGGCCAGTGGAGAGTAGGCCACTCCCACAAGAAAGCAAAAATGAATGGCTTCTGTGTCTAGAAGCAGGAGAATTGGGAAAGTGCTGACCGTAAAATCACCTGCTTGCAGTTACACTGAGTGCTAGCCATGTGATGATTAAGTTCATGTGTCAGCTTGGCTAGGTGATGGTGTCTGGTTGTTTGGTCAAGCAAGCACTGGCCTGATCGTTACTGTGAGGATATTTTGTGGATTTAAACCGTCAGCTGAGTGCATCTATGGCTGATGACATCTATATTCAACAAAGGAGATTGCCTTCAGCAGAGAGAGATGTCTCATCCAATCAGTTGAAGGCCTTAAAGGGAGAAGCGATGATTTCAGCAGTCATAAAGAATTTCTGCCTCTGCTTCAGCCAGCCAGCTCCTCCTGGGGAATTCATGGAAACCGTCATCGGAATTCCCAGCTTGCAGCCTGACCCATGGAATTTGGACTTACCAGTTCCCTCAGCGGCATGAGCCAGTTCCTATAATAAACCTCGTAATAGTTACCTAATATATATATAAAATCTGTCCCTTCTGTTTCCCTGGAGCACGTTGACTAATGCGAACCAGGCATAGGCCACAGTATAAGGAAGAGGTGTGACATGCCTGCTGAAGAATCTCACACTGTAAGGACCTTTGAAGGACACGCCACCCTGGGGGTCTGAGCCGCTGTGAGGCACACTAGCTGCAAACAAAGCAGAAAGCCCAAGAGGCTTTCTTCTCCTCGGCCCCCAGCAAAGCCCAGTGGCAGGCCCAGGGCCCAGCCCCTCTGAACCTTGGCTGACAGTCACTCTTCACCCTCCTCTGAGGATCGCTGGAGCCTGGCCCGAAGGACGGACCAGAACCCGGGCCAGCCTGCCCCCTCTGGTGCCCTCCTGGTCACACCAACCCGTGTCTCTCTGAGAAGCTGCTAAACCGAATCAGGTGTCCTCCTCCTCTCTCTCTCGTCATTGTCCTTCCTCTCCTTTGCCTCTTGTCCCTAGTCCCACTTCAAAGCAGGGCTTGCTTCTCAAGACCTTTGAGGAAAAACTTTCCCCAAAAGAGTTTGAGGCATTGCTGTTAGGGACCAATTTTTTTTCTCTTTATTTTTTATTGTTTATTTATTCTCTCTCTCTTTTCCTTTTTTTTTTTTTTTTTTTCTCTCTTTTTTATGTGTTAGGAACCTTTTGTGTTTTAATTTTTGAGTCCTACCAAAATTTAAAAAATGAGAAAATAAAAATGTGTGCTAGAACCTCTGTGTCCTTCTGCCTTAGAGCTGCCTGGGCCCTCAGAGCAGCGTTTCCATCGGTGGAAACCACATCCTCCTTGGTGGCTTCATGTCCTAAAGAGGTTCCCTGGAAAATAACACTCCTTCTCGAATTGGTTACTTCCAAACTCCCATCCAGGAAATATGTACCATGTACCCCACATGTACCATGGGCCTCTGGGCGTGGAGATGGAAAGACAATTCAAGCTGCCTGAAAGCCTTTGCTCCCTTCCCTACTTATTTCTTTTTTTTAAGGAGGTACCAGGGATTGAACCCAGGACCTCGAACATGAGAAGAAGGCACTCAACCACTGAGCTAGATCTGCTCCCCGGTCCCTTCCCTGCTCTTGATCCTCCTTGCCTGCTAGCCAGTAGGCATTTACCAAGCATTTGCCCTGTACCTGGGACAGCACTGGGAGCTATGTAGAACCCAAAACCACAGGGAGGATCCCTGGCCCAAAAGTCAGACAGTGGATTTGGTTGGAAGAGACTTCCATACTTTTATATTTGGTTTTAGTGTTGAACAGTTTGCCATAAGCTAGTAACACATAGCACAGATGAAAAGTGCTTTGTGAAGAGCCCTCACGGGTAGTGGAGGCAGGAGGAGGGAGAATGGATGAATAGACACCCTAGGAGAGGCAGGACGCTCTCTGGGGGTGTGTAATGGAAGCAGAAGGGGAATACTCATGCTTCCCGGGGCTCTGAGGAGACACGTCTGGGATGTGGCAGTAAGGAACAGGGTGCTGGAACCCCATTTTACAGCATTGAGAGCAGCTGGATCTTCGTCAAGGCCAAAAGTAACAAGTGGGTGGCCCTGGGGCCGTGTCTGCTGATGTCTTGCTTTGACTTGTATAATTTAAAAGTATGTTTTTAAAATACATTTCAGGGAAGCGGCTGTGGCTCAATCAGTAGGGCTCCCGTTTACCATATGGGAGGCCCCGGGTTCGGTTCCCGGGGCCTCCTGGTGAAGGCAAGCCTGCCCGCACAGCGTGGTTGGCTGACCCAGCGAGCACAAGCAGCAACGGGGGGATAAATGAATAAATAAATAAAATCTTAAAAAAAAAAAAAAAAGAACACAAAAAGAATAATGTTCTTTAAAAAATAAATAAATAAAATAAAATAAAATAAAATACATTTCATTGCTTACAAGATGTGCGCTATTAAACCCACATCAGTATTGGGCAACAGTTTCTTCCTGCAGCTCTCAGCTAGAGGCAAGTGATAGTTGCCTGCTGTTATGGATTAAGTCATGGCCCCCACAAAGCCATGCTCAAGTTCTAACCTCCAGCCCCGTGGGTGTGATAGTTAAGATGAGGCCAGCCTAAGTCAGGGTGGACCTTAATCTAACATGACCAGAGTCCTTGGACACCAAGGAAATTTGGACACAGTGAGTAGGAGTATCTAGAGATAGGGGCGAGGGATGGCCGAGTGATGGAGACTGAGTTATGGACTGCTGGCAAGCTGCCACCAGAATACCACAGACTTCAAAGAAAGCAAGCATGATCTTGCTGACACCTTGATTTCAGGCTTTTAGCCTCCAAAACTGTGAGACAATAAATTCCTGTCGTTTAAGCCAACCAGTCTGTGGTCTTTTATTACAGCAGCCCTGGCAAACGAAGACACCTGGCTCAGATGGGCCTCCTGGGTTCCACAAGCCCCGTCCAAGTGAACACATTTAACTGCTGGCAGATGCACCTCCCCAGGCCCTTGGCAATTCTACACCGATACCCCCCCCCCCCATTTACCTCTTCTCTTTTCCTGTCTAAATCTTCACCTTTCAAGTCCCCTTCCCAGTCCCACTCTTTCCCTGAAGCCTTCTCTGGCATTTATCCTCATAGTGCGTTCTCACTACTATGAACTTAAAGCAGGGATGCCTGTTGCACATTTAGATGGCAATAGTGTAGTACTGTAGCTGGTTCTTAACATATATTGTCATGCGACTTGGGCAACATTATCCTATGTCTCTAATGAATATTTTATTATTGACTTCCCATAAATATGGATAGCCAACATGCTAACTCTTGGCATGGTGCTTTGGAGGGGAGGAGCTCAAACAATATTTGACTAAATGGAGGAGAAAAACATCTGTGTGTATGTGTTATGTGTGTGTGGATAAAATGTCTTTCACCCAGATAAGTGCCCTACTGTTTGACCATCCCCTCACAACAAGGGAATCCAAGCTGAAGGATGAGGGTATTTCTGGACACAGCTGATTCTAAGGGACAAGAAATAACTTTTTAACAGCTTTCCCCCGATATTCAGAATTGAACAATTTAGATTTTTGCCATTTGAGAGTTCTGGCACTTAGAAATAAAGCTGCTGTCTCTGCCCTCCTCAGTCTCAGTTAGACTTCTAATAGCACTTTGTTGCTTCTTCTTCACAGCCTCCGGCCTCTCCTCTTCTCCATCTACACCCACCCAAGTGACCAAACAGCACACATTTCCTCTTGAATCCTATAAGCACGAACCTGAGCGACTAGAAAATCGCATCTATGCCTCCTCTTCCCCTCCGGACACAGGCCAAAGGTTCTGCCTGCCCTCCTTCCAGAGTTCGGCCAAGCCTCCCTCAGCATCACCCAAACACTATGTTACCCCCAAAACCGTAAGTCTGGTCCTTTCTTTTGTGGGCAGGGGCCAACCAGGCATTTGGAGGGAGGACAGAAGCAGTTACTTTTCCCAAGCAGAAACAGTCTGGTTGTATATAGCTAAGCTAAGGTTATGAACTCCTGACACTTTGGGTATATTTTATCATAAATCACAGGCTTAGAAAAAAATTGTAAGGGCACAGTAAGCAAATGCAAGTCAAATGAAAAATGGTAACAGCTGGTCCGGCTGGAGCATGACCAGAAAAAGGGTTTTGTTCTCTCATCTTCTTTAAAAGTTAGTCGTTAAAAGCTCTATTTGATATTACCCTGATTGGGATATTAAAGTCAAAAGTCAAAAGCAAAGCAAAAAAAAATTATTCTAGAGTTTTAAGATTTAATTTTTGACATCCACTCAACCTGGAATGCATTCTAGGAATGATAAGCCTTTCAAAGTGGAGCAGTGTGGTGAAACAGATGTCTTTGCATCCTTCAAAGGATAGCTGAGATGGTCCAGTGAATATTAACGGAGGAAGCTGGTGTAGCCACAGCACTTAAGCACTCTACCAGTCACACTGGGCCCTACTGTGGCAACTCTATCCATTACTGTCTGCTTAGTTCCCATTAGGTCCAGCAGATACCCAATATTATTCCTGTGCTCAGCAAGGATGTAAGAACCATATCACAGAAGTCTGCCTGTATTGACATATCTCATTCAGTTGTTATCTTTTGGGAGAAAGAAGATATATATGTCATGCAGAGAACATAATTATTACTATCCTCCTCTCTCATTCAATGATTATTTGATTAAATCCATACTGTGCAAAATATTGTTTTAAGTGCCAAGGAATAAATTGCAAGGTCCTGTTTTTCCCTTCTAAAACTTACAGTCTTATTGAGAACAGAATACATACTCAAGTGAAACAATCGACTGAAAGTGGAAAGTGAAGATGAGTGGAATATAGGAGGCACTACAGAAGGTCTCTGAAGGGAAAATGACCATTGGTCTGGTAAGGGCAAGGAAGGCTTCAATGCATTGGTACCACCTGAGCTGAGCCTTGACTAATTGGTGGGGACTAAATAAGGGGAGAGGTGAAAGGAGAGCATTCTGTAAAAGAAAAGTAGGCATGGCTTGTGGTTGGGTATGAGCATGATGTGTAGGGCTGTGAAACACAGACTCAGAGAAGTCGTCTGGGCACTGTGGATGAAGGTAGTGATCTGACCACAGACATAAACAGGAAGACCAGCTGGGAGGCTGCGCAGTGGTGAGGGGACTGGCCCGGGACAGCTGGGAGGAAAGCCATCCAAGTTCTTAGGTGTGGTTGAGGAAGGAGCCAGAGAGCTTTCTGTTTTCCTGGGCATTTAATAAAGAGGCTTGGTCATACACATGATGGTACAAAAGAGAAGCTGGAAAGGGGATGATGAGGCAGCCCACAGATATCAAAAGCAGGAAGCCACTACTCCCTTTAGGGCTAAAAGAAAGTGAAAGGAGGTGGTGTTCCCACAGCCCAAAGTTCGTGCCATTGTGCAGGATGCAGAACCGTGGCAAGACTGCCTGGCAGGAGTTGGAGCCAGGGAGGAGAAGCAGCCACTGGTCAGAGACACTGTTTGGGGCAGAGGGATAGAAATCCTGGCATCGCCCCCTCTTCCTGACCTCTAGGCTTGTGCCAGACCTACCTGAAACCAGTAGGCAAGGAAACTGGCACAGATAAACCCCTGTGATACACAGCAGAGCAAGGCAAGGACCAGAGAAGGGATTCTGAAGTGAATAGGGCAATGACTGGCAGAGAGACAGAAATGGATATGGGAGATGTAGAAGGTCTCAAAATGTTGGCATCCTCTAATTGACCAGTGTTAGTTGATAGAATAATCCCATTTAAGATGGAACACTGATTTGGAGAGAAAAACAATTATTTTGGCTTTAGATCGCTGGAAGTGATGGTGACAGACACAGGGTTTTTCCACGATTGCGTTATGTTTCGTGGCAGAAGTTTTGCTCTCGGGGACGAGCATGTAGCCTCTCCCAGTTTAAATAAAAGAGTCCATGGAGTGCTCTTGGTCTGCTGTCAGTTTTTCCCCCATGGTTGTGACTGCAGAGTATTCTTAACTGTTTATAAGTTCTCACCTCTGTGCAGCCCTCAGTCAAGGCCAACAAGAATAGGGGCCCTTTCAGGCTTTCGATGGTGGTTCTGGGGCCAGCGAGGAAGTATCCATGGCTGTCTCACATACTCCACAATTGACATGGACCATGTGCCCTGCTCGTGCATGCAGTTCCATGACACATGACTGTGTGTGGGAGAGCGAGAGTTCAAGAAAGATCCAGTCAGGACTTTAACGTTTATGTAGTTTGAGCTTCAGGAAATCATGGTTATCACCCTAGGTTCCCTACTTATGTCTTGAAATGATGTTTCAAGAATTGGAAGAGAACATCTCCACTAGCTTCCTGACATTAAACAGACCCTTAATCCCATCTGTAAGGTTTATCATCACAGGCCTCCAAAGACCTTCTTCAGCCTGGTTGTGTTCACAGCCTCTGCAGATGGGGTTTGCCCACGCCTCTTCTGCTTTCAGCAGCCCTTGGCAGCGAGGAAGGTGGTAGTTTCAAGTTCATATAAAGTGTGTTATTTTATAATTGGATTTAGTGAATGTCTTTTATTTATGTGCTAAATTCCTTAAGAGCTTGACTGATTTCGTTAATTTTGCTACCAGCATAGTCTCAGAAAATTTTTCTCAGCAAAGAAGAGCAATAATCAGCTGTGTGTTTTAGGATGATCTCTCTAGGGGTGTGTGGAAATTGGATTGGATTTGGGCAGAACAGGAGTCCAGATGAGATGCAGTTTGAAGTAATCTAAGCCTGGTGGCAGGTGAAGATGGAAAGCAGACTGATGTTAAAGAGTAAAGAGGTATTTAATTGGGAAGCGGCTGTGGCTCAATCAGTAGGGCTCCCGTTTACCATATGGGAGGCAAGGCAAGCCCGCCCGCACGGCGTGGTTAGCTGACCCAGCGAGCACAAGCAGCAAGGGGGGGATAAATGAATTAAAAAAAAAAAAAAAAAAAGAGGTATTTAATGTATTTGTAATGTAGTGATTGATTAGTTGAGGGGAAAAGAGAGAAGGATGGTTGGAAAGGGTTTGCCTTGGGAAACTTGATAGATGGAAAATTCATTTGCTGGGATGGGGGTGGAACAAAGGAGGAGGAGAGCAGGGTGAGTATGTACGCATGGGTGTATATGTGCCTGCACACGTGTAGAAATGTGTGTGCATGCACGTGCATATGTGTGTTGGAGCCAAGGGCAATTGGATATGTGAGTCTGGAGTTGGAAATTCCGTTTTAGAATCAACAGAATTTAAATGGTAATTGAGGCCATCATAGTGGATGAAATAGTCCATAGAAATGTATGGAAGGTGAGAAGAAAGAAAAATGTGGACATTGAAGGGACAAAGGAAAATGGATTTTGAATTGCCTGGAAAACAGGCAGCAAACCAGGCAAACAGTTTCACAGAAGCAAATGGAGAATGTTCCATCGTGTTCCAAGCATTGGGAGTAAGTGGACAGCAATGTGAAATGCTACAGTCAGGCCACATAAGGACTGAGGTCATTGGTGACTTTGACAAGAGTACTTTCTTTTCAGTCGAGGGTGCAAGCCATATAATGTGGGTTCATTGATTAAGAGATAAAGAAGTGGAGATTCATCTCTAGTGTAGATAATTCTTTCAAGGATCCTGGCTGTGAAGGGGAAGAGAGGCGGCTGTAGCTAGAAGAGTGGAGGTGATGGTGTCTTCCTATAAATGGATATATGTCTAACTGCTAGATAGAAGGGGAAGAGAAAGTGTGACATTCTGAAGGAGTGAATTTCCATAGGAGACAGCAGCACACAGTGGAGGCATTTGTCTTGGAGAAGTGGAAGACTCATCTTCCATTGAATTGAAAACTTTTGATGAGAGGGTATTAGAATGATCAGTACTTTCCTAATTACCTTTTCACAGTAGTTACTCCCTCTTTCTCTTACAGAATTTTATTCTTGACCTGTTTCTTGGGTCAGAGTCCTTGGGAACCGAGCCTGAGGTGGGGTTTCATGTGCAAGCTTATTTATTTGTTAAGGGAGTGAGGAAGGGAAGAAGCTGGAGCTCAGCAAGGATGTGGTATCAGATGAGATCTAGCCTCAGCCTGATGACTGGGGTAGTGCTAGACTGTAAATTACACCAGAATTTGCCCTGCCTGGAAGAAAGGAAGCTGGGCTTTTGTATCCTCATTCCAGGGAGCTGTTAGTTATGGGAGATGGAGGCACCTCCAGTTGAATGGCTCCCATAGCCCACAGGCAATCGTCCTGCGAAAGTTTGCAGGTCTGAGCCATTAGCAGCAGTCCAGGCAGAGGCTAGGGGTGCCAGAGCCAGTTAGAGGGATCCCAGGGCATTTGTACACTAATCTATTCCTCTGGATGTGATACCCTTTGATTGCATTAAATTCAGCTGAGGGGCCTTTGTTAGGATTACTGTAGGGATTTTCATTGGACTACATCAGCGAGGTGGGACTCAGGTTGAGTCTCCACCTCCTTGCTGGGTCTGATATAAACGGACACTCAGACACAGGAAGAGAGAGATCTTCCATTTTTTATCCTGCCATGTGACAGAAAGGAGAGACCAGAACAGCTGAGTGCTGGGGAGAGAGGAACCATTTGCCTGATAGCTTACAGCTGAACTTGGGAAGAGAGCAGAACAGCCGAGACTGATACAGGAGGCCTGGGAAGAAACAAGCCCTATGCCAGGAGAGAGAGGACTACAGGCTTGCTTAAGCATGAAGCCCAAAGAGGCTGGGCCATGGAGAAGCTCAGGAGGAAAGGGCGAGCCAGGAAGGGAAGGCTGAAACCTGGGCAGAGATCAGTGGCCATCTTGTTTCACCACATGGCAACACGCCAGGATCAACTGTAGCTGACTGGTAAGAAAGCATCTCTGATGATGCCTCAGTTTGGACTTTTCATGGCCTTTGAACTGTGAGCTTTTACCCCAAATAAATCCCCTTTAACCAATAGATTTCTGGTACTTTACATCAGCAGCCCTTTGGCAAACTAAAATACTGCCCAAAACTTAATGGCTTAAAACAACAATTAATTCAGCACACACTTCTGTAGGTCAGCAATTTGGGCTGAATGTTCTGCTCTCATCTGTGCTTATTTATGCATCTATGGACACCTCCCAGGTCGGATGGGGAGTGTCTGGCCCAGAATGGCCTCAGCCAGAATGGCTTGTCTCTGTTCTATGTGGTCGCTCATCCTCCAGCAGGCTAGCGTGGACTTGTTCACATGGCAGGAACAGGGTTCCATGAGAGATGGAGGCATACAAGGTCCCTAGAGGCCTAGGCTCAGAACTGGCACAGTGTAACTTCCTATCAAGAGGAGGAATCTGTTCCATCTACTCTTTTTTTTTGCCAGTGCTACAATGCCTGTTTAATTGAAACCTTGTAATAAAAGTTTAAATACATAAAATGTTTTTTTATCAAAAGAACATTGCCCACTTCCCCATCGGATGCATATGGCAGAATGGCAAGTGGAACCCGGCTACCTAGAGGGAATGGAGATATGGCAGATCCACCTGTGGTTGGTTTCTTCTTCCTCAAATACTGCTCAGTGAATGCATTCAGAGACTCAGGTGGCTGGGAGCCCTACCCCACACTACTGGCTTCTTTGAGGACTTGGAGAGCATAGCAAGGCATTCTGCACCATGGAGACCATCTACTCTTGAATCTGGGCGGGACTTATGACTTGGTTTGGCCAAGAGAGTAAGGCAGAAGTGACAAAGTTACATTGCAAAGGGCATGAATATAGGGAGAGGTGAAGGATTGGGACCAGTTTTGTAATCTACCATGTCTTGTCACTTGATTCCAACAGCTGGGTCTAGTACACATAAATGTACTAGAGGCTACTAGCTCATTCATCTGTATTTAAGGAGTCTAATTTAGATGGTAACATGTAATCTTCCTGTAAATTAAACTGTTGCAGTTTGGGTTTCCTGCCAAACAGACTCTAAGATGGAGATTAGTGTGCAGAATGTTTATTAGGAAGTGCTCTAAGGATCAACACCTATAGGAGAAGAGAAGGAAGTAGGATTGGGCAGAAGGAGAAGTTGCAATGCAATGTAATCTCAGGGAAGGCCTCAGCCCACAGCCCACCCATAGGGGATGCTAAAATGGAGATGGCTCTTCAGAGTTGTCCCAGACTGGGGGTGAAGGGGCTGGGCCTTTACCCTGCATCAGTCAGTCATTGGATGAGGGCAGCTCCTAGAAGGAGCTGACCTTGGACAAGGCAAACTCTTCAGCTAAAGGTAATTCCTGGAGAGTGTTGTAGTTGAGGGTTATCAGTTGGTAGTATTCCTTTCAGATGGGGCGGGGGGAGCCTCCATCCCTTGTGGTGGTATAAAGTTGTATGTATCCCAGAAAAAAATCATGTTCCTTAATTTAATCCATTCCTGTGGGTGTGAACCTTTGTAAGTAGGACCTTTTGATGAGGCTACTTCAGTTAAGGTGTGACCTACCTCATTCAGGATGGGTCTTACTCCTATCACTGGAGTCTTAATAGGCAGAATGAAATTCAGACAGAAAGAAAGCCAGAGGAAGCAAGAAGCTGAAACAAAACCTGGAAGAGAAGGAAGAGACCGGAGATGCCACCATGTGCCTTCCCATGTGACAGAAGAACCACGGATCACCAGCAGCCAGCCCCACAGTCTTCAGGGAGAAAGTATCACAGTGATGATGCCTTGATTTGGACAGTTTCCTCACCTCAAAACTGTGGGCAAATAAATCCCCATTGTTTAAACCGACCCATTTCATAGCTTGAGAATCCTAGGAAATAAAAACATCCCTCAAAGGGGATTTGGGTACTGCTCACAACCTCCAATTTGTGGTCTTATTCTCTATTTTCATTTTGTGATACCAGAATTCTGACTTGGATAAAAATAAGGGGAACTATATTTCTTCTTATGATATATTCAAAACATAGCTAAAATGAAGGATGGTTAGTTAGGCTGAATGAAAAAGGTTTTTTTTTTTTTTTACCGGGAGGTCCCGGGGATCGAACCCAGGTCCCTCCATATGGGAGACGGACGCCCAACCATTTGAGCCACATCCGTCCCCCGAAAAAGGTTTTAATAGGGGAGAGAAACTGAGGTCTCTCACACCCCCACCCTCAGCCAACAGCCATCACCAGCTTGCCAGGCATGAGAGTGAGCCGCCTTGGAAGTGGATCCCCCCGTCCCTGCCAAGCCTTCAGATGACTGCAGCCCTAGCTGATACCTCATTGGAGACCCTGTACCAGGACTGATCCCAGAAACCATAAGAGATAATAAATGCTTATTGTTCTCCTAAGGCACTTAGTTTGGAGTGATTTCTTATGTATCAATAGATAACTATACCTGTTTCATTATATATGTGGGGGGCTAGCATGACTCAATGAACTGAGCAATAAATAATAAACTCAGGAGATTTGGGTTCTTTTTAAAAAAACTTCTTGACACTGATTCAGTCTCCAAGATCCCTTGTTTTCCCAGTATGAATATTTGGAAGGAAATTACTAACCAGTATTTCAAGGTTGTTATTTAGAATAATTACCCCAGGGAAGCTGATGTGGCTCAATTGGTTGGGCTCCCGTTTACCATATATGAGGCCCCAGGTTCGATTCCCGGGGTCTCCTGGTGAAGGCAAGCCGGCCCATATGGCACAGCGAGCCGACAGCCCGCACGGCGCAGGGAGCTGGCACAGCAAGATGACGCAACAAAGGGAGACAAGCAGACACAGAAAAATGCGCGGCAAGTGGACACAGCAAGCACAACCAGCAGGGGGGAGTAAATAAATAAATAAATCCTTAAAAAATAATATAAT
Source organism: Tolypeutes matacus (assembly GCA_026826555.1). Taxonomy (NCBI): domain Eukaryota; kingdom Metazoa; phylum Chordata; class Mammalia; order Cingulata; family Chlamyphoridae; genus Tolypeutes; species Tolypeutes matacus. The sequence goes on from JAKSZT010000049.1 coordinate 34,101,529, forward strand.
TACCCCATCTTTTTTTTTTTTTTTTTAAGATAGAAAAGCACTTTAAAAACCTACAAATATTTCAAATCACTTGACATTAAGGAACAGTTAAAGATTTTATATGCACTACTTTGTTTTTATATTCTTGTCTACTATTTTAAATATCCAGGTACAACCTAATAAGGTTTTGATGTTACAACTATCTGCCCAGAAATGACAAACTAACAGTGCCATATTCTATTACTGACAGCAGATTAGATATTTTAAAAATAGTTTGGAAAAAAAATTCACATTGGGTCAAGGAGTAGGAGCTACAGAGAGAAGTGATTCATAATGGGGTTTGTTATCATGATAGTTGGAGCTTAGACAAGTGCTGCCTGTGAGTTGAAGAGACAGGCAGAGCATATCAATTCTCCTAGCTGTCAAAAAAAAAAAAAGGTATTATAATTGGCATTCTTCCTGTATTTCTGCCCTACTGAAATCATTACTTGATGAGCAGAAAGAAGGCAGATCCCAAATAGAGAGATGCTTGGCTGAGAGCTTGGCCCATTGGTCTGATCACCGAGACCCAGGAGAGAAAGCATTCATTCAACAATTGCTTCCAAAGCCTGTCTTATTTGCCTGGGGGCACTGAGTACTGCAAGATAGTTGAGATAATATCTGCCCTCAGGAGTCTCCCCAGCAATAACAGAGATAAGTGCTTTAAGAAGCAGCACCCTGGAGCTATAAAGCAGTAGAGGAGAGCATTCTGCCTCTTCACTCATTGAGTTACAAAAACCACAGATGGGGTATGTGTTACTAAAGATTCCCAAGTCACATAGCCATCTACTTGGCATTGTTGGGATCATGGGTACATTTTAAGTTTCCAATATTTTATCATTTTTCTGTCTTGTTTTATAGAGCCACCCATGGCTCTAAAACCACGAGAAATTTAACCATTAATCCACATCCCTTAATCATGACAGTGGCCACTTGAGAATTTATATTGAGCTTCTATACCCTGGATGGGCAAACCTGCCTTCACCTGAGAGAGGCAGTTATTAAAATATTTGTGTCATATAGAGTGTGGATGGTCACTGAAGCTTAAACCTACAATTAGTACCTCTGCTGGGCAGTGAATGCATCACCATTGTCTTTTTCCCTACCTTGGGCGCACAGTGTGAAGGACATCACTTCAATATGCAACAGACCTTAAGTATATGAATTTGTTTAAGAAACTGTCTTGATCAAACTGTCGCCAATTTCTGTAAGCTAGGGGCGGAAACCAGAATGCAGAGGGTAGCCAAGCGAGTGTGAGATGACCAGAGTATGGACAGAGAATGTGGAGAGTTGTATCAAGAAGTTTGGTGTGAAGAGGAGATGAGGGTGAAGGTTGTAGCTGGAGGGGGATTCAGGAAGGGCAAGTGACTTGAGCAGGTTACTATGCCGATGGAAAGGAGTTAAAAGTTTCTGTATCCTTGACCCTTCTCTACTAAGGATTTTACCTTCTCATGCCTCTGTTAAATAGGAACATGGTACTTATCTCGTAGGATTGTTGTGAGGGTCAAATGAAATAATTCATGTAAAGGGTATTTACCCAAAGGCTCCATAGCTAGCAAACACTAAAACCAAGATTTGAAGCAAGGCAATTGGGTTCCAAAACCTGTTTTCTTAGCATGGTTTTCTACTACCTCTAGAGAAGTCCAGGTTTCTCAGCCTGTCCATCACATGTTGATTCAGCTTTGTAGCTTACATGCATAATTCAGGGATTGGCAAACTATGGCCCATGGGCCAAATCGAGCCCATCAACTATTTTTCTAATTAAAGACTTATTGAAAACTTACCTTGGCAAATCATCAGCATTAGTTTTCTAATGCACACCTCTTAAATTGAACTCACCCACCATGACTGTGGCAGAATTGGACAACCACAGCCTTTTTCTCAGGGTCTAAACCTACCCTAGTAACTATTCCATACTGACGAGCAGAGAACACAAGAATGCCGAGGGCAGGATGTTTCAAATGAGACCTGTGATGACCATGTATGCTTAGCTTTTCCCTAAACTCACAAATTAGGTAATGTGGTAGATTGAATTATGTGTTCTAATTTAGACATGTTCATAATCTTAGTCTGCATCCCAGTGGGCGTGAACCTATTGTAATTAGGACATTTTTAAGATGATATTTGTATTTAAAGTGTGGCCAACTGAAGCAGGGTGGGCCTTAATCCAGATTATTGGAGACTTTTCAAAGAGAAGAAACCAGAAGCCAAGGTCAGAGAGAGAAAGCCACAGGGAGGATGTGGAAGCCGGAAGTCATCTGAGCCCAGACAAGAAAGGAGAGGACTTTGTCTAGTGATGGAAGGCAGGCACACAAGCCAGGGAAACCCAAGGATGGCCGACAGTCAGCACCAGAAAGTTACAGACTCTAGGGAGAAAGCATCATCTTCTTAACGCCTCAATTTTGGGCTTTTCCTGGTTGCAGATTGTGAGCCAATAAATTACTGTGGTTCAAGTCAAAAAAAAAAAGACTTATTGAGGGGAGCAGATGTAGGTCCGTGGTTGAGCGCCTGCTTCCCATGTACGAGGTCCTGGGTTGAATCCCAGTTTCCTCCTTTAAAAAAAGCCTTATTGAAACAAAGTCATGCTCATTCATGTGTGTATTGCTTAGGGCTGCTCTCACGCTACAACGGCAGAGCTGAGTAGTTGCAACAGAGACCGTATGGCCAGCAAAGTCTAAAATAGTTATTCTTTTTTTTTTTTTTTTTAATAAATATTTTATTTATTTATTCATTTATCCCCCCCTTGCTGCCCATGCTCACCAGGTCAGCCAACCACGCCGTGCGGGCGGGCCTGCCCCCACCAGGAGGCCCCAGGAACCGAACCCGGGGCCTCCCACATGGTAAAACGGGAGCCCTACTGATTGAGCCACAGCCGCCTCCCATAAAATAGTTATTCTTTGGCATTTTTTTTTTTTCCAGAAAAAAAAGTTTGCCAATACCTGAATAATTCTTGCCAGAGCTTCCCTTTACTGCCTTTCGATTAATTGATATAACATCCTGTGCAAAGGGACAGAATGAGACTAGGCTCTAGAAAGGCCAGAGGCAAACAAACGAAAAGCCTTGCTTTACCATCTGAAGCAAGTCCAAGGATGTCCAGGAATCAGACTCACCATAGTCTGGTGGAGTTAGAACTTGAAGATTATTATTCTCCTCACCCTCAGAGAATGTTATAAACCTGTGTAATCTACTTTGGGACTGGACTGAAGAAATGTGGAGTAACACAAGTTTCACGTGGAAGAGCCCTTAATCTTCTAGAGTAAGGACACAGAATGCAAATTTGAAGTAACCGGCACAGATAACCATTATAAACTCAGTGATTAAATTGCAAAGTAATGAAAAAAGGCTGGCTTTTGCATGAAGTAAAGCTTAGCATTGAGACTATACCCAATGAGCATGGAAGTGAGAAGTAAAGTGAAATTTAAAACTGTGGTTGAGAAATGCTGGTGCAGTTTCTCTTTAGAGAGAGCCTCATGTTGCTTGGGATGCTGAAAGAGATTGAGGAGGTGACCTGTGTAATCCTTTCTGTAAACTTTTAGAAAAGACTATTTCAGATATGTGCCTTGAATTTTTTTAAGGAGCCCAAGATATATATCAGTGCTATTAAGAAGTAAATTATTTGAGAGAGATGCATCTCTGTAAGTTGAATAGAAGTGGGTGAACTTTCCTTTTCTCCTAAATCACGTTTGGGGGGAAAGCATATTTTATTTAGTTATTTCCTTCAGCTACATTTTTCAAAATGACTAGTATACACTGCTTTCTGTGAATATTCTACCTAAATCACTATTTATACTGAGTTAAGTGAGCAAATAATGCTTTCAGGGCTAAACAGTGGTAAAAGTTGTTTTAAATTTTTGTCCCCAGAACATGGAATAAAGCTGTAAGGTAAGTCCAGAGCGTGCCACACTGTGCATTTATAGTAGACTTCAGTAAGAGTCTAAGGAAATGGAATAATAGTATTTATAAGAGATCATCACCTTCTCTACCTATCTCTTATATGACAAGGCAGGGGGAAGAGATTAACTTTGTGAGCCTACTATTTATCCAGTATTTTGCCACATACCTTAATTTTCTCAGTTGTAACTTGAGGATAGCAATATTAATATTGAAAGATTAAATGGAAAAGAGTCATAAAGAAGTTAAATATCTTTTTCAAGATATTTACAAAGCTAGTAAGTGGTAACTGCATTAAGATTCATATAAATTATTTTTCATTTGCAAAATGGATAAGTTAGCTGGCCATCCAGGATGTCTATCTGCAATTGTGTAAAGAATAATTTCCCACGGTTCATTTCTTATATGAGCAAAGGAGTACAAACTGTGGACACAGGAATTTGTCCTATTGTTGCCCACTGAGATGTTTGCTTTGCTTATTGAGAGATAATTTCAGAATTTTCAAATGGATTGGTTATTTAATTTTAGCAAGTCAAATTATTTAATATTTACATTATCATTAGCCCTCTGTTGAAATTTGACACTTGCAGTTTTTTGAGCGTACTGTTTTAATCTTTTAGTTCATCAGTATTTTCTACTATAATCACCTATAATCATACCTTTCAAAGAAATGGCTCTCAAAACCGTTCCCCTCCATATCTATAGAAACATAAATTTTGTTTGTTTGTTTGTTGTCTGTTTTTTTCTTTATGAAGCACTGGGAACCAAACCCGGGACCTCCTGTGTGGGAGGCAGGTGCTCAACTGCTTGAGCTACATCCGCTCCCAAAAATTTTAAGCCAAAGCAGAGTTTGGGAAGAGTATACATAATCCTGAGTGTGTGTAAATTCTTCAGGAGAAGAATTTTAGAATACAAGGAAAGGAAAGTAGCTAGGTTTGAATAAATGCTCTCTAGCTACTGGAGTTTTTGTCAGCCATAATTGTGAACTGGTAAGTATTGTTATAACACTGGGAAAAACGGAAGTCTCTTATTTCAAGTATGCCTAGGGATCCTTGGCTCTCATAAAGGGATCAAGCATTTATTACATAAATATGCTTTACCCACTGGCTGAATGGCAGTAAATTATGGAATATCAGTGACCAGAAATCTCAGAGAGGAAATTACTATGCTAAAGCTCTTTTGCTAATGATATAAAGATTGCTTGATATAAATCCACTATTTCCATGACTGGAAAAATATTAAAGATGCTTGATGGTAATTTTTACCAAAATAATTTTAGCATTTTTCATTTGTTTGTGAGAGGAGAACATACAAAAGACAGCAGTGTAAGAATATTAGGATCAGACTACATTAGAGCTTGAAAGCTGGGTGTCAGGAAACCTCAGAATACTTATTACCGAGAAAGTATTGGCAAATAAAAGCATTCATTCACTTGATTTAAGCAGTTAAAATTCTTAGCATCAAGTACGTTAGAGACCTAGATCTATATTATCACTTGATCCTTATTAACTTTAAACAGTGGAAGTGTTCCACATATAACTCTAAGTGAATTGCTTCTAAAGAGGAGGGATGAAGGAAGAAAACTGAAAAAATTTCCTGAGAAGTTTAATACCATCCCAAAGTACAATGAGAACCAATCTCTTTCTCTTTCTCTCTTAAGTTCCTCCTCTGACAAAAAGAGTGGTTTGATTCCTTAACACTAATTGCAACAGTATCTTCAAAGTTCAAGAAAAGGACCTGGCAAAGAAAAAATTTAAGAGACAATTAAATAAGGGGTGAAAAATATCTTGCTAGTGAGCTGAACCTTGCCCTGGGGCAACTATGGAGAATATGTTCTCTCTCTTTTTTAAAAATTTATTTATTTATTTAACACCACCTCCCCTCCCATTGTTTGCACTCGCTGTCTGCTGTCTGTATCCGTTCATTGTGTGCTGGCCTTCATTTTTTTAGGAAGCACCGGGAACCAAACCAGGGACCTCCCATGTGGTAGGCAGGTGCCCAACTGCTTGAGCCACATCCATTTCCCAAGAATATGTTCTCTTTTTCCTGTAGTTAAAACAATGTATCACAACTTTAAAATCATTAGCCAGCATTTCTCTGAGAGGTTGTGGACACCAATATATGGGAGTCAACATTTTTCTCTTCCCAATTTTTAATCTTAAATGGGTTGCATTTTTTTATTAATGAATGAGCAAGATATTTATTTTTTGGGATTTTGGCAAATATTAAAGTTATGTGTGTTTCCTTTCTAGTCTATTTTTTTTTTTAATTTTATATCAATGTTACTAGTTACTCCATTAACACAAGATAATAGCTACAATAACAATAAACCTGCTTTGGTCTGTAGTTATACTCTCCCCTTATTTTTGTTCATTCCTTAATCTCGAGGGATTTGGAATGATGTCCGCTCTGACTGCTTCCGACTGAGAGGGCCTCTGTCTATCCAGAAAACATACCTATGACAACCAGAATACATTTATATCCCATAGTAGTATGCTTAGGTGCATTTTTTCCCCATATACCACTGCACTATTAACACCCTGTACTAGTGACATACCTTTGTTATAGCTCCTGAAAGAACTTTCTTATATTTGTATTATTAACCACAATCCTTGGCTACCCCAGAGTGCACTGTGTTATACAGTCCCCCTTTTTATCCTATAGCTTTCTTCTAGCAACACGTACAACCCAAATCTTCCCATTTCAACCTATTCACACTTCCTTTCTAATTTGGATGCCTTTTATTTCTCTTTCTTGCCTAACTGCTTGAGCAACGTCAGCATTGTTAATTATACTCATATCATTGTGCCATCATCATCTCCATCCATTTCCAAACCATTACATAACCAACTTAATTATAAATTCTGTACCGATTAAGCATTAGCTCACCATTCTCTACTTCCATTCTATCTCCTGGTAACCTATCTTCCAGACTCTACCTCCGTGAGTCTGCTCACTATACTTAGTTCATATCAGTGAGATATTACAACATTTGTCCTTTTTGTGTCTGGCATATTTCACTCAACATAATGCCCTCAAGGTTCATCCATGTTGTCGCATGTGTCAGTCTTTCATTCCTTCTTACAGGTGAATAATATACCATCATATGTATATACACATTTTGTTTATCCATTTATTGGTTGATGAACACTTGATTGCTTTCATCTTTTGCAATTGTGAATAAAGCCACTATGAACATTGGTGTACATATATCTGTTCATGCCCCTGCTTTCAATTCTTCTGGGTATATACCTAGTAGCAGGATTGCTGGATCATATGGCAATTCTAAACTTGACTTCCTAAGGAACTGCCAAACTGTCCTCCATTGTGGCTGCACCATTCTACGTTCCCATCAGTAGTGAATGAGTGTTCCTATTTCTCCACCTCCTCTCCGACAGCTTGTAGTTTTCTGTTTTTTGTTTGTTTGTTTGTTTGTTTGCCTATTTGTTTGTTTGTTTTTATAGCAGATGTTTGAAATGATATCTCATTGTGGTTTTGATTTGCATTTCCCTAAAGCTAGTGATGTTGAGCATCTTTTCATGTATTTTTTAGCCATTTGTATTTCCTCTTTGGAAAAGTGTTCAAGTCTTTTGCCCATTTTTCAATTGAGTTGTTTGTCTTTTTATTATAGAGTTGTAGGATTTCTTTATTTATGCTGGATATTGGACCCTTATCGGATATGTGGTTTTCAAATATTTTCTCCTATTTAGTAGGCTGCTTTTTAACTTTCTTGACAAACTCCTTTGAAACACAAAAGTTTTGTTTTGTTTTGTTTTAATTTTGAGGAGGCCCCATTTATCTATTTTATCTTTCATTGTTTGCACTTTGGGTGTAAAATTTATGAAACCATTGCCTACCACAAGATCTCATAGATGCATCATACATTATCTTATAGGAGTTTTATGGTCCTGGCTCTTATATTTAGGTCTTTGATCCATCTTGAGTAAATTTTTCTATAGGGCATGAGATAGGGATCCTCTTTCATTCTTTTGGAAATGAACATCCAGTTCTCCCAGCACCATTTGTTGAAGAGACTGTTCTGTACCAGCTGAGTGGAGTTGGCGGCCTTGTCAATATCAGTTGGCCATAGATGTGCAGGTCTATTTCTGAACTCTCAATTTGGTTCCATTGGTCAATATGTCTATCCTTGTACCAATACCATGCAGTTTTGTTTTTTTTGTTGTTGTTGTTGTTATAATTCCATTTATATGAAATTTAAGAATAGGCAAAATTAATCTATAGAGATAGAAATCAGAATAGTGGTTCCTTCTGGCTGTGGTGGGGTGTGGGGGTGGGGAATTGGGTGGGGTTGGATATTGATTGGCAAGAGCATAAGGGAGCCTTCTGGCGTATTGAAAATATTCTTTATCTATGCATGAACATTCTTTGAGTTATATGTGATTTGTGCACTTTACTATATTACACTTAAATTAAGACAGAAAGTCAGCCTAGCATTTGGGTCATCCAATAGACTCAACCAATTCCTGCCTGGTATTTTGTCTTCTATCCAAATCTTTCATGGTCTTTTTTTGTCCATTTCTGGGCTATATTGTTTATACCAGTTCTCTAACACTCAACAAGTTTGGAACTTTATTGAGCTTGTCTAGGATAAGTGCTTCCTAGGCTCAGTAGACTTTGTCTCTCATGCAGAAAATACCCACAGATTTGGTCCTCTTTCTTTCTTTTGGTATAATTTAAGTATTGCTGGAATAAATAATGTCTTAATTTTTCTGAAGATTAAAAGGCTCTTTTTCTTTTCTTTTTTTTTTTTTAGGATTTATTTTTTTATTTCTCCCTGCACCCCTCGTTGTTTGCTTTTGCTGTCTGCTCTCACCATGCAGTTTTGACCACTGTAGCTTTGTAATATGCTTTAAAGTGTTGTAGTGTGAGTCCTCCAACTATGTTCTTCTTTTTCAAGATATTTGTGGCTATTTGGGGCCTGTTACTCTTTCAAGTAAATCTGATAATTGGATTTCTGCAAAAATCTGATAATTGGATTTCTGCAAAAATCTGATAATTGGATTTCTGCAAAAAATACTGTTGGAATTTTTATTGGGAATGTGTTCAATCTGTAAATCAATTTGGGTAGAATTGACACCTTAATGATATTTAGTCTTCCAATCCATGAACATGAAATGTCCTTCCATTTATTTAGATCTTCTTTGATTTCTTTTGGCAATGTTGTGTCATTTTCTGTGTACAGCTCCTTTACAGCCTTAGTTAAATTTATTCCTAGAAATTAGATTCTCTTAGTTGCTATTGTAAATGGATTCTCTTCTTGATTTCTTCCTCAGATTGCTCATTCTTAGTGTATAGAATCACTACTGTTTTTTGTGTGTTGATTTTATATCCTGCCACTTTCCTGAACTTATTAGCTCTAGTAGATTTGTTGTAGATTTTTCAAGACTTTCTATATATAGGATCATGTCATCTGCAAATAGTGAAAATTTTACTTCTTCCTTTCTAATTTGGATGCCTTTTATTTCTCTTTCTTGCCTAACTGCTTGAGCAAGATCTTCTGACACAATGTTGAATAAGAGTGGTGACAGTGGGCATCCTTGTCTTGTTCTGAATCTTAGGGGGCAAGCTTTTAGACTTTCACTATTGAATATGATGTTAGCTGTGCATTTTTCATATATGCCCTTTATTGTGTTGAGGAAATTTCCTCCTATTTCTATCTTTTGAAGTGTTTTTAATCAAGAAACGATGCTAAATTTTGTTGAATGCCTTTTTTGCATTAATAGAGATGATCATGTAATTTTTCTCCTTCAATCTGTTAATGTGGTGTATTACATTAATTGATTTACTTCCGTTGAACCATCCTTGCATACTTGGATAAAACTCACTTGATCATGGTGTATAATTCATTTAATGTGTTGGATTCTATTTGCAAGTATTTTGTTGAGGATGTTTGTATCTAAGTTCATTAGAGAGATTAGTCTGTAATTTTCTTTTCTTGTAGCATCTTTATGTGTCTTTGGTATTATGGTGATGTTGGCTCCATAGAATGAGTTTTTTGGAATTTTTTTGAAAGACTTTGGGTAGGACTAGTATTAGTGTAGAGGTTTTTTTGGTTTTGTTTTTTTTACCAGGAGGTCCCGGGGATCGAACCCGGGCCTCTCCATATGGGAGACGGACGCCCAACCAGTTGAGCCACATCCGACCCTAGTGTAGAGGTTTTTGATGACAGATTCAATCTCATTTCTTGTGACTGGTCTGTTGAGGCCCTTTATTTCTTTTTTTACTTTTTTTTTTTTTCCTCTATTTCTTTTTTCATCAGAGGTTATTCGTGTGATTCTAGAAATTGATCCATTTCATCTAAGTTATCCAACTTGTTGACATACAATTTTTCATAGTATCCTCTTATGATCCTCTTTATTTCTGTGTGGTCAGTTGTGATGGCCCCTCTCTCATTTCTGATTTTATTTATTTGCCTCTTCTCTCCCTTTTTCTGTTAGTCTAGCTAAGGGTTTGTCAATTTTATTAATCTTCTCAAAAAAAAAAAAACTGCTTTTGGTTTTGTTAATTCTCTTGTTTTTTGTTGTTGTTATTGTTCTCAGCTTCATTTATTTCTGCTCTAATCTTTGTTATTTCTTTCTTTCTGCTTGCTTTGGGATTAGTTTACTGTTCTTTTTCTACTTCCTCCAGGTTTACAGTTAGGTCTTTGATTTTAGTTCTTTCTTCTTTTTGAATGTAGGCATTTAGGGCTATAAATTTCCCTCTCAGCACCGCCTTCACTGCATCCCATAAGTTTTGATATGTTGTGTTCTCATTTTCCTTTGCCTCAAAATATTTACTGATTTCTTTTGCAATTTTCTCCTTGACCTACTCAGTGTTTAAGAGGGTGTTGTTTAACTTCCATATATTTGGGAATGTTCCAGTTCTCTACTCATTGTGGATTTCCAGCTTCACTCCACTGTAGTCAGAGAAAGTGCTTTGTAGTATTTCAATCTTTCTAAATTCATTGAGACTTGATGTGTGACCTAACGTGATCTATCCTGGAGAATGAACCATGAGCACTTAAGAAGAATGTATATCCTGCTGTTTGGGGATGGAATGTTCTGTATATCTGTTAGGTATAATTCCTTTAATATATTATTCAGGATCTCTATTTCTTTATTGATCCTCTGTCTAGATGTTCTGTGTATTATTGAGAGTAGTGTATTGAAGCCCCCTCACTATTATCGTAGAGGCATCTATTTCTCCCCTCAGTTTTGCCATTGTTTGCCTCATGTATTTTGAGGTACCCTGGTTAGATGTATAAATATTTATGATTGTTCTTTCTTCTTAGTAGATTGTCCCTTTTACTGAAATATAATGTCCTTTTTGTCTATTACAACAGTTTTGCATTAAAGTCTGTTTTGTCCTATATTAGTATAGCTACCCCAGCTCTTTTTTGGTTACTGTTTGAGTGGAAATTTGTTTTCCAATCTTTCACTTGCAACCTGTTTGTGTCCTTGGGTCTAAGGTGAGTCTCTTCGAGACAGCATATAGAGGGATCATATTTTTTTTATCCATTCTGCCAATCTGTGTCTTTTAATTAGGGTGTTTAATTCATTAGCATTAAATGTTATTACTGTAAAGGCAGTACTTCAACCATTTTATCTTTAGGCTTGTATATGTTGTGGCAGTTTGAAATTATTTTATAAATCCCAAAAAGAGAAATATTACATTTATAAACTAATCTTTTCCTCTGGGTGTGATATCTTTTGATTGCATTACATTGTTGAGGAGACTTTGATTAGATTACTTGATAAGATCACTTTAGGGCTTTGGATTAGACCACATCAGTGAGGCATGACTCAGGTTGAGGCCCCACCCCCTTGGTGGGTCTGATATAAACAGACTCACACAAACAAAGACAGGGGGAAAGGGGAACTGGCATATTTTTGATTCAGCAATGTGAGGGAAAGGATTGCTTAAGCAGGAAGCCCTCAAGAGGCTGGGCCCATAGAACAGCTCAAGAGGAGACCAGCCCTTGCTATATGCTTGCAGCTGAACTTGGGAAGAGAGTGGAACAGCCAAGACTGATATAGGAAGTCCAAAGAGACAAGCCCTGTGTCAGCTTTCAGCTGAAATCAGGAAGAAAATGGAGCAATTGAGCCTGAGAGAGGAAGCGGGGGAGGGGGGTGGGGGGTGGAGCCAGACAAAGCTAACCTACCATCTTGCTTCAACATGTGGCAGCTGACTTTGGTGATAAAGCACTTTTGATTGTGCCTCAGTTTGGACTTTTCACAGCCTTGGAACTGTAAGCTTTTACCCCAAATACCCTTTATAAAAGCCAGCACATTTGTGGTACTTTGCATTGGCAGCACTTTGGCAAACTAAAACTTATGTCATATTTTGTTTCTCTTTTTATCCTTTTACCCACCCTTATTAATGATCTTCCTTTCTACACTCTCCTCCATACCTCTCTCTCCTGTCTTTTCCTTTCAACCTGCAGAACTCCCTTTAGTATTGCTTGAAGGGCAGGACTCTTGTTGATGAATTCTCTCAATTTCTGTATATCTGAATATTTTTAATCTCTCCATTTATAAAGGGCAGTTTTGCTGGATACAGAATTCTTGGCTGTCAGTTTTTCTCTTTTAGTACCTTAACTATGTCATACCACTCCCTTCTTGCCTCCATGGTTTCGGATGTGAAATTGGCACTTAATCTTATTGAGCATCCCTTATATGTGATGGATCTCTTTTCTCTAGATGCTTTCAGGATTCTCTCTTTATCTTTGATGTATGACAATCTGATTAGTATGTGTCTTAGAATAGATCTGTTAGAATTTATTCTGTTTGGAGTACATTGTGCTTCCTGGATGTGAACATCCATGTTCCTCATAAGAGTTGGGAAATTTTCAGCCATTATTTCCTTAAACACTCCTTCTGCCCCTTTTTCCTTCTCTTCTCCCTCTAGGACACCCTTAATGCATATGTTTCATGCTGTCATTCAATTCCCTGAGTCCTTGCTTAATTTTTTCCAATTTTTTCTCTGTTCTTCTATGAAATTTCCAATGTTCTATCCTCTAATTCTCTTCTTTCCTCTATCTGTTCAGATCTGCTATTGTGTGATTTTAGTATACTTTTAATTTCTTCTGTTGTGCCTTTCATTACCATAAGATGTTTTTTTTTTTTTTTAAGATTTTATTTATTTATTTATTTATTTATTCATTTATCCCCCCCTTGCTGCTTGTACTCGCTGGGTCAGCTAACCACGCCATGCGGGCAGGCTTGCCTTCACCAGGAGGCCCCGGGAACCGAACCTGGGGCCTCCCATATGGTAAACAGGAGCCCTACTGATTGAGCCACAGCCGCTTCCCAGATGTTATTTTTTTAATGTATGTTTAAAATTTCTTCTGTATGCTCACCCATTGTCTTAATATCCTTTCTCTTCCTTCATCTCCTTGAATTGACTTAGGAGATTTGTGTGGACATATTTGATTCACTTTTCCAAATTCTGTGTTTCCTCTGGCTTTTTAGTTTGTTCCTTTGACTGGGCCACATCTTCCTGTTTCTTAGTATGGTTTGTAATTTTTTGCTGATGTCTAGGCAACTGTTTCTCTTGATGGGTGTACTCTGTTGGTCAGTTTCTCTCTCTTGCCTAGGATTTTATTTTTGTTTGGTTTTGTGTTAAGGCTCTTTGACACTTGGTTCCAGTTATTCTAAATCTTGAGACTTGCCCATTTTTAACTGAAAAATTAAAAAAATAAAAAAGATTTTGAAAAGAAAAAAGAGGAAAAGAGAGGAAACAAAGAAAATTAAAAAGAGGAGAAAAGAAGGACACCACCTAGAAAGAAAGAAACAGCAACAACAAAAATGGGCCTCCATCTCAGTCCACCGGTGTCTGGTTAGTCTTCTCCTCACTGGCCACCCGTACCTGCCTATCACTGCATGTCTCCACTGCTCCCAGAATGTCCAGAAGGGGAAAGAAAGAGAAAAAAAGAAAGAAACCAGGCCTCCCTCTCAGTCCACCAGCACCTAGCTAGGTACCTCCAAGCCAGCCATCCATGCTGATCGCCCTGTGGCCCTCTGCTCCCCTGGTACCTGGCTGGGTACCCCATCGCCAGCCACCCACTCCAATCACCCCCATGGCCCCGTGTCTTCCCCTATGCCCACCAAGCCTGCCTGTCTTCCTCCGGCTTCTGAAGGATGAGTGCAGCCTGCTGCTCCATACTCCACTGTGCTATTTGTTGTATTTTATCATATAGCTTTCTGGTTATCTTCCTAATATTAAATGCAGCTTAGTAGAACACATAGTTAAAAATAAAAATCATCTCAATTGCTCATGACTTAAGTGGCCCTTCAACAACAAGAAAAAAACGTTTTGCCCACCTCCATACTGTTGTGAGATGGAAAAGAGTTAATTTTCTCCTAATTCTGGTAGCAGCAGCAGCAGATTTCACTTACTAAGGAAACTCGTAGAGCCCCAGGTTCCTAAGGATAGCTTGGCTAGCTTATGCACATTGTGGGGAGAAAGACAAGTGGACATCATTTCGATACAATACTGTAAGCTCAATGGTAGAGACACTCCCAGTGTGCTGCACACAGAGGCCCCCCTAGCCTGAGGAGAGGGCTAAATGTGGACTGTGACTGGGGTCAGAGATTTACTTCAGATGATGTTAGAACTGAGCCTTGAAGGAGAGGAGGAATTAACATGTGTAATGGCATGTTGGATGTGCAGCAGGCAGCATCTCCTCCAAACAAGCTGTTTGGAGTCATGTGGTGACTAAAGGAGTTGACAAGGTCTCTGAAGGCCTCCTGTGCCATGCTTAGATGCTTTGTCTTGATGCTGAAGGTCAGGCATGCATACTGGCATACTGTCAACTTTCACTGGTGGGCCACCAAATTGTTACCAATGTGTAAAATTTCTTTTTAGTACAATACAAGTACACACTGTTAAGGGATACCTGTAGACAAGTTGAGCAGAGATCAGGTAGGTAGCTCAGAAGCTTATAATCAATTTAGAAAGCACCAAATAAAGAGCACATGTTCCCTGGAACAGGGCAGCACTTAGCCTCACAAGAGTATGGTGGGAGCACTTTCATCAAAACAGCAGTTTGGCGCTGAGAGAACTAACTGATGAGGGCGACAAATGTGACTGCCTTAAATTTAAAATAAAATTGGGATACAGTGTAGTAATGATCAGGTCACAATTATTGCTGACACAGTCAGAAGTGTTCTCAGCCTTATAACTTCTTCAAGATGCACCAGATAGTCTCATATACTACAGTCTACTGAGGCTACCAGAGGCTGGAATCACCAGTGACTTCTCATTGCCTGTACTAGCAGCGATTTGCAGAGGAATGAGCTGGTCAGGCTTGCATTTTATAGGATTACTCCAGTAACAAGGTAGAGATTGGAATTCATGGGGGAAAGAATAAGCAGGATGACCAGTGAAGAGAGTATTACAGTATCCAGTGAGAGATGGCAAAGGGCTGAATTAAGGCAGCAGGAATGGAGATTTAGAGGAATGGAGATTTAGAGGAAGGGAGTAACAATAAAAGTGTTTAAGAGATTAAAATAGGCTGGACCTGATGACTGGACCTGGGGCATGTGGGAGGTGACTCTCTAGGGTGACTCAAGTTTCTGGAATGAATGGATGGATTGCCGTGTGATTAAGTTAGATAGGAGGGAAACAGATGTGGCTCAAGCAATTGGGCTCCCATCTACCATATAGGAGGTCCAGGATTCGATTCCCGAGGCCTCCTGGTGAAAGGAAGCTGGCCCACGCAGCAAACTGGCCCACACGGAGTGCTGGCCCGCATGGTGAGCTGGCCTGAGCAGAGTGCTAGACCATGCAGGAGTGCTGGCCTGCGCAAGTGTGCTGGCCCTTGTGGCGAGCTGGCACAGCAAGATAACGCAACAAAAAGAGACACAGAGGAGAGACAATAAGAGATGCAGCAGACCAGGGAGCTGAGGTGGCGCAAGAGATTAAGCGGCTCTCTCCCACTCCGGAAGGTCCCAGGATTTGTTCCCAGTGCCACCTAAAGAGAAGACAAGCAGACACAGAAGAACACACAGAGAGCAGACAGTGAGCGCAAAACAATGGTGGTGGGGTGGCGGGGGATTAAAAAAATAAATTTTTTTTTTTTTTTCAGTTCAAACTCGTTTCCTTTTTATTAAGGTCCAAGTTACCATGACATGGTTTGGTATTCAATAAAGGAAAACTTGTTTGAATAAGGTAATATGTTATCATTTATATTTCCAGGTGACAGTTTATGATCAAGTAGCAACACCAATAAGTTCTTAGGAAGACCATCCATGGGAGTTTACACTTTGTCAAGGCCCAGTTCCTCTGGAGTAGAGATTCCCAATTCATTTAAAGTTGGTCTAAGTTCCTGGATGACATAGGGGTAGATTTCCTTATGAGGTCCTGCTCAAAAAAAAAAAAAAAAAATTTTTTTTTTGTATAGGAAAATCCAGGAAGGGGAAGTAGATCTGGGGATGTCAGATAAATTCCATTTTGGGCACCCTTTCTTTGAGTCCTTTGAGACATCAAATAGAGATATCAGGGACTGGGCATATATAAGTCTGGAGTGGAGAAGCAGAGGTTAGGAAATGATTCTCTCTGTCCATTTTATTTGCCATGTATTAAGTCAAAGAAATCAAGAGTCTGGGTACCTTCTACCTCTATAACCGTTAATGAGGGGAAGAAAACAAACATAGATTAATCCTAATAAAGGATACTTCTTTACCAATGCAGTTGTATAAAAATGCATTTTGGAGGCTATGATGGTTAGGCTAATGTGTCAACTTGGCCAGGTAATGGTGCCCAGTTGTTTGGTCAAGCAAGCACTGGGCTAATTGTAATACAAGGGCATTTCATGGACCTTAATCATCAGTGAGTTGATTGCATAGATGGCTGGTTACATCAACAATCAACTAAGGAGCTTGCCATCGGCAATGAGTGACATCTCATCTAATCAACTGAAGACCTGTAAAGGGGAAGTGATTTCAGTATTCAGAGAGAGGATTCCCATCTCTACTTCAGATAGCCAGCATCTCCTGGAAAGCTCAACAAGGACCTTCATCAGTCTTTGGCTTGCAGTCTGCTCTGCCCTATGGAATTTGGACTTGTGCATCCCCACAGTCATGTAAGACAATTTTATAAAATCTCCTACTGTTTAAGATATCTCCTGTTGGTTCTGTTTCCCTAGAGAACCCTGACTAATACAGAGGCTGAGCATTAAACAGTGGAAAAATTACTGTACCTATTCACGTGTTCTAGGCGGACTTGTCTCAATTTGCATTTAGATGGGAATTCCTTCAGCTCAGAACCAGGATTGTCCCCTAACTCATAGCACTTAGAAAAGCATTAACTTCAGCTAGTGAAGTATCATTGGTACAACAGTGACACAAACCGTAACACCAGTATTAATAGTCTTCCCTTAATGACTTGGTAGAAATTAGCTGTTGAAATGGTGGAAAAGTTTAGAACAAACTTCCTTTAACATCCTTCTGAGAAAGGAGTTCATAACCTGTTAATGAATGACTGCCCAACTTCTCTTGCAATGCTTGAGTAAACCTGTTTTAAGAGGTTATATGTTGTAACAACCTTTTCCCCTCCTATTTTTGAGGCTTAGCACAGAACCCTAAAGCATTATTGTGAGTCCTGACTAAGAAGGACAGCTGTTCATCTTAATTATGATTAAAGAAGGGATATATTTTATTCAGAAAAAGGGAAATTACAGCAGCTCGTTCAATAAAAAGCTCTCTAAGGAACCACACAGAGGAAAGTCTAATGTGATTTCCACATCTCTGCCAATGATTTTCCTCTTTGCACACTGTGTCAAAAGCAAATCCCATTGCTTATATTAGTTTATTCACAAATTGGTTAGGCTATTCAATTATCTTGGTTTAGTCCGACGAAGCCATAAATTCCATTCACTTTCTTTGCATTTAATTTTTTAAAATTGGCTACATCTGGGGAAGTACTCGTCTCTTTTAAAAAATAACATTCCTCTGATTATAAAAGGAAAAGCATAAAGAAGTAAAGAACTTCCTTCAGTCTCACCAGTTCTAAATAAACAGTTCAATTGCAATGTAGTATTTTTTTTTTCTCCGCTTTTGTTGTTCCCTTTATACACAGACATAGAAATAGAACATATACTACAAGTAGACGATGGTATATATTGTCTAGCAACTTAGTTTTTCAGGTAATATGGTAATCAGGCCCCTGTCTTCAATTTACATACTTAGTTTGTTGAGAGAATGACATTCTTAGAAGTCTTTCTTTTATAAAATTGAGTAGTTATATATTATTATCACTTTATACTATTCAAATCATAAAGCCAATTACTGGTCTAATATAATAAACAACAAATGTTACATATAGTTAGGAGAGCATTTCTAACATACCAAAAGCCATCAGATAGAAAGCATATTGAAATTTGGATTTAAAAAGGGCAATTTCAATATATTTACCCACTAGCAGTCAGATTCTTTTAAGACCCTGAGTATATACAATACTATAGGACCTGGGAGGCCATAAAGAGTTTTTGCCTGCCCAAAACTCAGCTGCCAATCTGAGAAGTCAGGTAAGCAGGAGAATGGAATAAAAGTTTTTTCCTTAAAAATCTATCCTCATTCTTGGACTTGAATCTCTGGCCTTTCACTTTTATTATGTCTATCAATTAAAGATTGGTTTTATGGGTGTCCAAATACCAAGTTATGTGTTTGCCATTCATATTTAATAATATTAGGATTGGGATGTATTATCGATATGGTTGATTCTTTTTCAGAATGTGGGAATGAATTGCTGGCATTTTTTTGTCATTTGGAATAATTATGTGTTCAAACACAGCTACTGGAGAATATATGCTTAATTCATTCAGAATTTTTCCTAGTCTACCCCCTGAGGGGCTGTAGAGAGTACTACATGCTGAAAGAATAAAGAAATTATCTTTAAATTAGAGGCTCAGTCTTAGTGTACAGGCGTCTATGATCTCTGTTCTCAGAACACATGTCTACATATGGGCCTGCGTTTTCACATTGCCTACCCACTGATTCAATCTTACAAATGGGCAATTAAAGAAAATGTCTGTTTTCCCACTCATAAACTGTAGACAACATTTAGCTCATGCTTGAGGTTTTCATGTATCTACTCAGTGACCATGCTAACGACTTCTAGTGTTAGGGTATCTGAGTGATATGAGAAAACAAGCCTTCAAGTCAACATAAATACTTGTCTACTGCCTTTTTCAGAAGGTGGTAGAAGCAAATATAAAGGGCTTTTAAAGCCGGCAGCTCTCAGGACTTACGACTCAGTCAGCATTGAGCTGGTTGGCCTGACTTAAATAGAGGGAAGTGCACAATCCATGGACATCCCTGGACAAAGCAAAGTCCAATTTTCATTTTTCTGAAAAATTGAGGGAAGAGGCAGAAGCAGCAATAGAGAAGGGAACATATTGCCTGGATAAAACAAATAATAAAAGAAAGCTTATCTAAAACAAAATTTTAGTTTAAGAGACTGCTTTTTAAATAAGCCACCTGGACCAAATGTAAGAATATTTAATTGTACCTACAAATATATTTTGTTGACTTGTTGAGTGCATAGATTAAGGTCAAATTTGATTTCAGTTCAAACAGCACTGAATTTGAGTCATGGTTGATTAGTCAGTCACAAGTTCTCTCATTACTTAAGCAAGTTAAACAGAATCTTCATGCAGCCCAACATGGTACCATAAATTCTGTAATCATCAGTCATAGTTCTTTCTCTTCTCCTTCAGTCTTATTTAATTAAATTCTGAATTGACTCAGAAGATCATTGTCAGCCAGTAATTACCAGATTCTGAACTTTATTTCCAGCCTTATCCTTTAATACAAATGGGCAGTAGTTGAGATCATATAAACTGGCTCCCTTATTCATCTACATCAGAAATAATTTGATGAAATGATTATAATACCCCATTCTAGGCACTTAGTGATAATAGCTGTAGTTTAGTTTAAAATCATCTTAAAACATGTTCCTCATTAATATGTTTGAGATAATCTTATTTTATAGTGTTTCAGCATGGTGTTCTCACCCGATACTGAATTTAATCAAACACATTTGGTGGTAAATAATTTATGAAAAAGTTTTCATTTTCAGTCTTAAAATGAATTCAAAGGATGTATAGAACAACTCTTTATAGGTGCTCTGGAATTGATGGAATAAATTTATTCACCATTCTTTGAATATAATATATTCATCTTTATTTACAAATAAAAAGAAGCAATTGGCATGTTTGATTTCTTAAAGCAAATGCAGATGCTTTGACTTCCTACTCTAACAACACAATATAGTAGTTTTTGCTGACTGGTTTGCAGATTATGAAGTTAAGGACTTCTATTTAAACCCACTCACTGATTCCTATAATAAGTAAGGCATACACTATTTCAATAAATTCTCCTGCCAGCACTGCAAAGTAGTTATTGTTATCTGTGGTGGTTTGGAGTTGTATGTACCCCCAAAAAACCATGTTCTTAAATTTAATCCATTCGTGTGGATATAAATCCATTATAAGTAGGACCTTTTGATGAGGTTACTTCAGTTAAGGTCATATTTTTAACCTTGAGAAAATTGTTCAAAATCCTAATTAAAACAGTAACAGCTGAATCTCTTGAGATTTCACTCTTTCTTGACTTTTGAATTCCATGTTGCTTGAATCAAACTACTGATCAAATACAATCAAGTCACTTTCCATTCCTAAATCATGAAACAACAATAAAAGAGAAGACAAGTTTTGACTTTCTTTACACATGTAGAGACACTGGCATCTCTTTCTCTAGCTCCTTATAAATGGACCCAGTCCTTCAAAGAGTTATGCTTCCTTAACGTTGTTGAACTAAGATACTTGGACATGAAATAAGCTACTTTTCTCTTTGTCATGAGGCATATTTTGTATTGCATCCTTAAAATTTTCAGTTATTTCTAGTTTTTCCTGACTCATCAGACAACTCATTTATATTTCTGTATGGCCATGATAAACAATGACATACTTGGAAATATTTTTTTAACTGAATTACAACAATAAAGCATAATACAGTGATGCTAAGATTTCAGGCTTTAGAAAGCTAGATTGAATCTTCAGTCAGTATAGTTTATTCACTGGTAAAATATGTCCGGGTTTAAAAAGTAAGTCATTGTTGGCCACATGGTGGTTACTCAAATGAATAACGTTAGGTTTGTCTGTTTGGCTGTTAATGAATAGTGTGTCTGAGATGGTCTGACCTAAAATATAGGCTACATGAAAGTGTGGTAATTTATTGAGCTATTACTAAAAGTGCTGGCACTGATCTAAGTGCTTTAGGTTTCATTAACTCATGTATTCCTTACAACTCTATGAGACAGGTGCTGTTATGATGCCCATTTTACAGATGAGGAAACTGAGGCACAGAGAGGTTAACAGGGCCGGCTTCATGTGTCTGTGACCTGTGCAGTCACACAGGGCCCTGTGATTAGAAAGTCCTCCTGCTTGGGTTAAAGCTCTGCTGTAATCATCTTGAAATTCTTAATTTTCGAACAAGGGGTCCTGCATTTTCATTTTGTTCTGTGCCCCGTAAATTATGTAGCTGTTCCTAGAGGGAGTAACTTGCTTAAATAAGAGAGCCAGGACTAGTTCCAGGTAATCTGGCTCCAGAACCCATGCTCTTCACCCTTTTTAAACTGCCTCTCTGAGAGCAAGTTGAGTCAGAGACAGGCTGCCCAGCTGCAGGACAGCTGCAGACATTTCTTGCGGCAGAGCTACGTTGCACGTGCGCAACTATAAGGGACGTTTTAGGGAGTAGCAGTGCTGAGTGATTAATTTAATGATGGTTAATGATTCTTAGAGGGAGTCAACTAGTCTCTAATAGATTATTTTAAAGAGAAAAATGGGAAGAGCAGTGCCTGGCAGTATAGTCATGGGCAATACCTCCCTACTAGCAGTGCACAGCTGCCCAGCATTGGGGTACTCTTAATTTATCTTATTTTTTTGGTCCCTGAAGGGCATAAAATTATTCTGAAGAATGCCAAAAAAAAAAAGCAAACAAATAAGTAGAACTATTTTTTCTGTTTATATATTTCCGCAGTAACACCCTTAATTTGTACAACTCTCCTCAGGTTAAATTTGGGAATAACTTCAATTTGGAGAATGAATTCAAAAACCACCACAACATATCCTGACCTTCTCTGACACTTTTCTTCCTCCTTTATTTTGCCTCATTTCACTGTCTCTGGCAGCTTCTGATATAAGGCTGAGTGCAGTAGAAGTTTGGGAGAAAAGTGATAAGGAATAGCAATCTGTCCCTTCACACTACAGAGCCCTGAAGTGAACTGCTTTTCCTCTGACTCTAGGTGACTGCTTTTTAAACCTAAAATGCTGCTCACCTACAGTTTCACCTGGGTTTCGGGAATGTTCCGGTCATCTCTTTTCTCCTGGCTGCTCCCTAGCCTGTCATATTGTTAGCTGAAAGGCCTTCACTAGCAGCCTGAAGGCAGGCACCACCAGGCTTTGAAAGGTCACACATACAGATGAGGGAAGGAGGAAGAAACACCCTGAGTTGCTGGGGATAATGAATATTTAATAAAAAAAAAAAAAAAAATCTTATAATTGTTTTAAATAATTGATAGTTTAAAAAACAAACAAACAAAAACCTCCAAACGCTGTTTAGGACCACTACAAGAAAAAAATACTAAATCAAAACTTAATTTTCAAGTTGCATTTTTAAAAGAAAGTTATAAAACAGTAGAATACTAAGACTAAGTCACAATTTTTGGTACCTCAGCAATAAAAAGGTGTTGGCAAAGGCATGCATAGGTAATCACATAACTTCAAGAAGCTTTTGAATTATATTTACCTCCACATTTGCATGGCTTTTGTTATCCTGTCAACTTTCCTTTATTGGCTTTCTTTTGCTTTCATTAAGAATTAATGGCTGGAAAGCAGATATGACTCAAGTGATTGGGCTCCCGTCTACCATATAGGAGGTCCAGGGTTTGATTCCCGGGGCCTCCTGGTGAAAGGCAAGCTGGCCCGCAGGGCGAGCTGGGCCAAGCGGAGAGCTAGCCCACGTGGAGTGCTGGCCCCACAAGATAACACAACAAAAAGAGACACAGAAGAGAGACAATAAGAGAAGAGACGCAGCAGACCAGGGAGCTGAAGTGTCACAAAAGATTGAGCGCCTCTCTCCACTTCAGAAAGTCCCAGGATTGGTTTCCAGTGCTGCCTAAAGAGAAGACAAGTAGACACAGAAGAACACACCGTGAATGGACACAGACAGCAAACAGCAAGTGCAAAAACAACTGGGGGGGGGGGGAATAAATCTTAAAAAAAAAAGTAAATGGCTACATTTAAAGGCTTCCTTTGATGAATGCTTCCTTGTTTTAATTCTTCTTGAAAAACTCATTTTCAACTGAAATGGGGGCATGGGGACTCTGGCTTGGAGACATCAGTTACCTCTGCAGGCAAGGGTGTAAACTTGAAAGTTAATATATAGAGATCCCTGATCCTCACCCTCATAAGATAAATCTTCTTTTTGAAGATACTTGCACAGGGAAGGACGGGTTTTGAAAACTGGGATTCAGTGAAAGCCTAGATACAGATAGGTGAGACCCCTCTCCCAGTTCCCTGTACTCTGACTTGGCTCCCAAAATGCTGGCAGCCAGGCTATCCCCATGACCACCCACCCAAGCAGGAGAAGAGAAGATTTCTCTTCAGAGAAGAGACCTGCAGATACTGAAAGTTTTGGCTTACCTCCTTTACACTAGGCAGGAAGCCCAACAGATGATCCCTACCCCTGTAGGCAGATGTTCCTGTCTGGGTATCATCATTAAATGTGACAGCCAAGGAAAACCTCTATTATGAAAGAGAGAGGCAAAAGCAAACAGAAAAAGGAAACTCTGGTGAAGCAATATAGGGAATAAAAGATACCGTGTCTGTGAAATAAGAACAGGATGTTATTTTATAAAATGAGTATTCTGAGATCAAGAATTCTGGAAAACTAAAATTATGAAAACAGATCTACATATATATTCATTCATACATACCTGGAAGATAAAAGTTGAGGGCATCTCCCATAAAGAAGACCAAAAAGATAAAGATAAAAATTGATTTAAAAGAAGGAAATAAAATTAGAGGAACAGTATAGGAGGCTCAACTTCTACATAGTAGGAGTTCCAGAGAGGAAGAAAAAGGAAGACAAGTGCGAGAATCAAAGAAAAGAGTAATCTTCCAGGGGGTGGATGTGGCTCAAATGGTTGGGCATCTGTCTCCCATATGGAGGGACCTGGGTTTGATCCCTGGGAACTCCTGGTAAAAATTTAAAAATAATAATAATAATAAAATAAAAATAAAAAGAATAATCTTCCATAAAGGAAAGTCATGAGTTTGAAATTACAGCAAACAAAATAAAAAAGAAAGAAAAAATAGGGGAAAAAAAAACAACAGAGTGAAAAAGAAAAGAGATACCCACACTAAGGCACAGCATCATGAAATTTAAAAACCATAGGGATAAAGAAATGCTCTTCAGAGCTTTCAGAGAAAAGGTAGAAAAAAGTTTACATTAAAAAAAAAAAAAAAGATGGTGAATCAGGGTAGGAACACTGGGAGCTAGAAGGCATTGGGGCAATACTTTCAAAACTGAGGGGAGCAAGGACTCAAAGAGATACTGTACTCCAATGTTTATAGCAGCACTGTTCACAATAGCCAAAAGGTGGAAACAACCGAGTGTCTACCAACAGATGAATGGATAAGCAAAACATGGTATAGCCATACAATGGAATACTATTTAGCCATAAAAAGGAATACAGTTCCAATACATGGCACCACTTGGATGAACCTTGAAGACATCATATTGAGTGAAACAGGCCAGACACAAAAGGACAACTATTATATGATTCCACTTACATGAAATATGTAGAATAAGCAAATTCACAGACACAGAAAGTAAATTAGAGGTTACCAGGGACTATGGGAAGGAGAATGGGGAGTTATGCTTAAAGGATAAGAGTTTCTGTCTGGGTAATGAAAAAGTTTTGGTAGCAGAGGGCAGTGATGGTAGCATGCCAGTGTAAAATTAATACCACTGAATTGTACACTTAAAATTGCTAAAATGGCTAATTTTATGTTATATATATGTTACCACAATTTTTTTAAAAACCTGAGGGGAAATGATTTCAGGTTTGGCTGAGCATAAAATTGAAAGTTATTCTCAGACATGAAAGTCTCAAAAAATTTACCTCCCCATGTATCTTTTCTTTGGAATTTATGAGAAGATATAGTCCATCAAAACGAGGAAGCAAATTAAGATCCAGGAATCAGGAGAGATGGCAAAGGGTGATGGGGAAGGGAAGTTGGAATGGGATAGCTGTGTGGCAGGTCCAGGGAGCTACCAGTACAGGTTGGAGCAGTGAGATGGGGAGCCTGGAGGGGTGTCTCCAAGAAAAGAACAAAACCCACAGATCACCTGATGTGTCTGATCATATGGTGAGGGACTTTCTGGCTTTGTCAGAGAGTTTGGGGATGAATCTGTGATTGATACATAGAAAATAAAACTCTCAGAAAACAAAATGGCACAAAAAGGAAAGTGAATCACAGTACATTATATGGTTCAGCTCAGGTATGAATAATATTTACATAGTCGTAATACTGTTAAATCTGGAGTATTAATCCAACAAAAGTCATAACTCAGTGTGGATGATGAAAACAAGTAGTGTGTGGGAGAGAGAGCATCTGAGAATGGCCATCTTGATGTTCTACCTAGGAAGTAAATAGAAATGACTTAAACTGATAAGTAAGAAATAAGATATAAGCTCATTATTTTAGGAGGGTGAATGAAAGAGCAGGAGGAAAATACAGCTAAAAATGATAAGTGATCACCTCTGGGGAACAAGAAGAATCGAGTGGAAGGGATGGAGTGAGGGGACTGTTTTGTTGTCTTATGGTTCTTACCTTTTAACATTTAAAATTATGTATATCCATTTATTTGAGGATAAAATTAAATGGGGGAGAAAGGCACTCCCTCCCTTTGACATACCTACCATCTGCTAATAGACATTGTGTGAGTTTTTCAGCATGGTTAGGCTTGTTTATACAGAAACAGATAAAGAAATACCCCAGTATTTATAAAACACCAAGAAATTCTTCTCATTTTGAAAACACCACAGTTTAAAATATCAAAAATAATGATAATTTATAAAACACATACAATTATATCAATATATGAGGGCATTTACCAGCTTAAATAGGATTCAATCTCTTCTTTAGGATTAAAATATGATAGATTTCTGTTATTAAATGTATATAAAAGGGTCAAACTGATTTAAACTCCTCCTGTAGTAGAAACTGTTCTAAAAGAAAAGTCTGTAAAATTATAAAAACAATTTCCAAGCAACTACTGCCAGTCCATCTATATACATCCTTCTTCTTTTTTTTTTTTTTTTAATATATCTATTTATTTATTTGTTTATTTTTATTCCTACCCCCACCCCACCCCATATACATCTTTCTAACCATGACTAGATCCTGGTAGCCTGTCATATTAGGTAGATGGGAATTACCAAATTAGGCATGTTCTGTCAATTATTCAAACACACTTTATAAGGATAATTTTTATCCCGTCTTCAAACTGAAGATGATTCAAGCTAACACTGGAAAAGTTTAAATGCCTTGCACTTTAAAATATATTATGTTAGAAAGCACTTAGGTGAAAATCTGTCTTTGAAAAAAAAAAAAAAACAAGCAAATTTCATAGTAATTTTCTAACCTGGAAAAAGCTGTTAATAATATGACTAGGGTAAAGAAAATAGAACTTTGTGGTTTATAAAAGGCAATATAAATTTGGATTGTACCTGTCATTGAGTTTTCCTAGGATGATTAAGGTTTTCTCTTTTAATAACTAAAGTGAGTTTCTCAATAAAAATAGAAATGTCTACCTAACACAATCTAAGGGCATTAAATCCAGAGAAAAGGAGGAAAACTGTATTTCATTTCATTTTTATTAGTATATGTGTTATTTCAGAGGCAGGTTTTGCTACTGTGGAATTAAACAGTTTTTACACTTGGTGTGGGTTCTACCTATTGGTATTTACCATTTTAGAACTCAAAGCTGAGAAACCTTTAAAATATTAATATATCAAAAAAGACCATAATAAACTCATTACATATTATCATAAAATTATTTTTATGAAAAAACTATTTTCAAATAAGGAGTGAGAAGAATGGCATAGCTTTTTATTACTGCAAATCCTTTTACTATCTGGGTTAAAAGGAGACAGTGGGATTCATGTAATGTATTGCCATATGTTGTTTTGGTTGAAGTACATGAAGGAAACACAGCTTTACCCAGATTTATAGATGGAAAAGGGAGGAGTAATTTTAATAGCCTTTTCAGATAAATTGTGGGTAGTCTTCACAAGTGATAGTTTCTTATTGTAACATAGAATCTGAAACTGCCATACCAATGAACTTTTCATACTTTATTTAATGAAGCCAATTACATTAAAACCCATTATTGGTCTGTCTTGTACTCTGAATGGATAAACCCATGCATGACTTTATAATCTTGTGTGTTAATCATTATTTTGGAAAATATTTGACCACTAACTTATACAGCTCTTCCAAATGTTGACTCATTGCATTACACATTGCAAAAAAAAAAAAATCTTATTTATTAATGTCACCACTGATATCCCCAGAAAAACCTTTTAAGTATTGGGAGACAATCAGGCTTATTATGGAAGACACAAGTTTTCCAAAATTCTAATTTCTGCTTGACAACTCAAATTTTCTCATCAGCAACAAATACCATCAATTGTTTTCCTTGAAGTGACAGGCTCACTTTGTTCATTTTGGAAAAAATAACTGCCAAATACCCACGTCTGGATACTTTTTCAGTTTTCCAGTGTTCCATGAAAAAAGCAGCTGAAGCGCACAGTGCTTTTCCTCAAGAATACCATCATATTTTGGTATGCAACAGAAGTGCTTTATATGTACTTCTTGTTTCATCACGGAATATTAATAAGACATACTCAAGGGTTGAGATTTAATAAAATTAATAATTTTTACTGAGTCATGAAGGACATTCTTAAGGACATTTTTCTGGAGTGGAATACTAGTCTAGTTTGCTACTTCCTTGATATGAGCTAAGGCACCAGAGTTTTTCATTGATTGGCACTGACCTTGTAGACTTCATGAAGGTATTTAGCACTATTGTAAAATATTGCTGTAAAATCCACAGATCTTTAGGGATATTCAGTTACAGAGACAGGGATTGCTGAGTTTAATATGATTAATGATCATAACCTCTTCCCTTCTTCTGGGTCCCAATCTTAACAGACACACCATTCCCTGGAGGTAAAAAGTTTCTCAACTGTCCAGTTCTCAGCATGAAAATACTTAATGTTACCATTTTTATTTTAAAAATTTGGAAAAAAAAAAAAAAGGTAGCAACATCAAGTACTCATTATTCTTTGTCCCTTTATGTATGTATGTAGATGTGCAGATATGTAGAGCTATATACCTGCATATAGAAAGTACCAACTGACATGACAAGGGAATTTGGTGTAGAATAATTTTTCACTGTGTTACTTGTGACTTAAAAATGAATTCATTTAAATAATTCTTCCCTTAAACCTAACTTAGTCCTTATAGACACTGGCTACTTTCTCTCTGCTGAAAGGAAATTTGAGCATTTACTGACAAACTTAAATTCTCCTAAAACTAATGTGCCCTGCATTTGACTAAATCCTTTAACCAAGTGTCATCAGAAGGTATACACTGTCTTTAGTATCCAGTCTGTGACTGTTTTAGTTTGCTAAAGGCTGCCAAGGCAATATAACAGAAATGGGTTTGGGAAGCGGCTGTGGCTCAATCGGTGGGGCTCCCGTTTACCATATGGGAGGCCCCAGGTTCGGTTCCCGGGGCCTCCTGGTGAAGGCAGGCCCGCCCGCACGGCGTGGTTGGCTGACCCGGCGAGCACAGGCAGCAAGGGGGGGATAAATGAATAAATAAATAAAATCTTATTGAAAAAAAAAAAAAAAAGAAATGGGTTGGCTTTTACAATGAGGATTTATTAACCTATAAGCTTACAGTTCCAAGGCTGGGAAAAATGTCCAAATCAAGGCATCAGGCAATGCTCTCTCCCTGAAGACCACCAGCTGCGGGCAATCCTGGACTCCTCTGTCACATGGGAAGGCACATGGCAGCACCTGCCGGTCTCTGCCTTTTCCTCCAGGGTCCAGTGCTTTCAGCTTCTGGCTGCTCCTTTTGTGGCTTTCTCTCTTCTAGGTTCCATTGATGTCAGCTTCTTAGTCTCGTGGTTTTCTCTCTCAGCTTCTGTGGGTTCCTCTCTGAGCTCCTGGGTCTTTTCTCTCTGTCTCTCTCTATGTATTCATCCCATTTTTAAAGGACTCCAGTAAGAACCCACTCTGGATCATGCCCTACTAAAGTAATCTAATAAAAAGAAGGTCCCACCTATAATAGGTTCACACCCACAGGCATGGATTAGCACTAAAGACATGATATTTTCTGAGGTACATACAGTCTCAGACTACCACACTCCACCCTATGGACACCAAAAAGACATGTTCTTTCCATATGCAAAATACATTCATTCCAATCACAATATTTCAAAAAATCCATAAATCATTTCAGTAACAATATTAAGTACAAGTCTCATCAAAATCAGTTATAGGCAAGTCTGTGTTGGGGTAAAATTCCCCTCAGGCTGTGGACCTGTGAAACTTAGAGCAAGTTATCTGCTTCCAATAGACAAAGGAGGGACAGTCATAGAGCAAACATTCTTATTGCCATAGGGAGATACTGGAAGGTAAACAGGTGTCATGGGTTCCAGATTCCAAAAACTTGCAGGGCATACTCCACTAGATTGCAAGGTCTGAGAGTCATCTATAGAACCATGTCTTGTCCCTGGGGCCTGATAGAGTGGCAACCCCACTCTTTCCAAGGGCACCAAATTCTCGGCACCACCCCCATCAAGCATCAGGGTGGCAGCCAAACTCTAGTCGCTACCCTCTGAGAACACTAGGTGATAGCCAGACCCTCTCCAATCTCCAGGGCACAGGCCCAATCCCTTTAGAACAGTGGGGGCAGCCAAACTCTCCCCAATCCCCAGGGAACATATTCTACCCTCTCTGAAGCCTGGAGTGCATTCAATTCTTCCAGTCACATACTAGAAGTGGGATTGCCAGGTCATACGGCAACTCTATATTTAACTTTCTGAGAAATCATCAAACTATCTTCCACAGCAGCTGCACCATTTTACATTCCCAGCAACAATGAATGAGCACTTCTATTTCTCTATAACCTCTCCAACACATGTAACCTTCTATTATTTTAACAGCAGCCATTCTAGTGGCTGTGAAATGGCATCTCATTATGGTCCCCAATAACCAAGGATACCGAGCATCTTTTCATGTACTTTTTGGCCATTTGTATCTCTTCTTTTCAAGTACTTTGTCCACTTTCTAATTGGTCTGCTTGTCTTCCTGTTGCTGAGTTGTAGATTTTTGTATATATTCTGGATATCAAAACCTTATCAAATATGTGGTTTCCAAACATTTTCACCCTTTGTGTAGGCTGTTATTTTATTTTCATGATAAAAGTTCTTTGATGCACAAAAGTTTTTAATTTTAATGAGGTCCCATATATCCTATATATAGGATCATGTCATCTGCAAAAAGGGAAAGTTTTACCTCTTCCTTTCCAACTTGGATTCCTTCTATTTCTTTTTCTTGCCTAATTGCTGTCACAATTTGCAACGTTAAAGACACTGACTTAGACCTTTGTTTCTTGCAGTCCAATTTCTCATATTCCAGTTAGAGTAAATCTGCTTGTGTTGCCATTGCCAGGGGCCTCCTATTGTTAAATCTGAAGTCTCTTCTTCATCCTTTTGACTTATTTCTTAAGTAAGAAGGCACCACAATTAGAATATAATCTTCACCTAATTAGAGTATAACCTCCTAAGGGCAGGGCTTATAACTGATATAATACCCAAACAACACTTTGGTTGTTTTTTGCTGCAAAGTAATAGAAAACTCTGACTCAAACTTGCTTAAAGGATAAGGATGTCTATTATCTCATATTTACAGGTCCAGAGGTAGGGTAGGTCCCAGCAAGGTCAGATACAGCACTGTTCAATGGTATCACCAAGGACCCAAGTTCTTTCCCTCTCTCAGCACTGGCTTCATATGAAGGCTGGTCCTCAACAGCAATCAGGACTACATGCTTGTGCACCAAGAACAAGGGATGGAGAGGGAGCATGCGCACGTGCATGCAGGAGCTAGTCTTCCTCCAGCCGTAAGGCCTTTCCTTTGGTCCAGGACAGCTTGAGAGAGATTGTTACCGTCATGAATTGTGTAAGGAAAGGGTGGAAACCTCAATAAAATTATAGTTATTTTAGGAAGGAAGGTAGAGGATGCGAAATGGATGCCACGTAGCAACCAACAATATCCATTACAACCTAGTAAAGATGCACCACACACTGAGGGGTGTACATTGCTAATAAGGGGTATATAATTAAGTCTAAAGTAGTGATTCCTCTGCAGCCATAGGAAAACTAAACTATATCCTTTTCAACCTCTCATTTCTTCTATTTTTTTACAACAATTAATTTGATTACAGTGGAAAAAGATACATGCATACACACCTAGTTATATGTATATGTATGTGTGTGTAAATACATATATATATAATATATAGTATTATGCAGGGTGTATAAGAAGTACCCCTTTTACAAATCAAGGAATAAATGATACATTTAAATAAGAATCAGAGTATAGGTATAATCCATTAAACAGAAAACATTATACAATATCAGAGAACTGCAAAGTAAAGAAGTAACAGTAAGAGGCACTAGAAAACATGATGGTTTATGTATAAAATCCTAATCTACAAAACAACCACTAGAACTTACAAGTTAATTTAGTCAAGGTCACAGGATAGAAGGTTAATATACAAAAATCAATTGTGTTTTTATATGGTAAGAACTAGAAAATGAAATTTTAGAAACAATGTTCCATTATAAAACATATGTATAAGATATATAAGAATAAATTTAACAAAAGATATGTAAGATTCTGCACTGAAAACAACAGAAGGTTGCTGTGGTAGTTTGAGACTATATATACCCCAGAAAATCATGTTCTTGGAGATTCTCCACTCCTGTGGGTGTAAACCTATTATGGGTGGGACCCTTTGACTAGGTTACTTCAATTAAGGCATGGCCAAGGGTGGGTCTTAATCCTCTTACTGGAATCCTTTAAAAACGAGATGAATACAGACAGGAGAAAGCCACAGAAGCTGAGAGAAAGCCACTGAAGACAGAAACCAAAAGCAGTGAAACCCAGAAGATAAGTGAGAGACGAGCAGATGCTCCCACATGCCTTGCCATGTGACAAAGGAGCCCAGGATCACCAGCAGCCAGTGTTCAGTGGGAAAGCATCGTCTGATGATGCCTTGATTTGGACATTTTCACGGCCTCAAAACTGTAAGCTTGTAAGTTAACAAATTCCCTTTGTAAAAGCCAATCCATTTCTGGTATATTGCATTTTGGCAGCCTAGCAGACTAAAGCAATTGTTGAGAGAAATCAAAGACCTAATTAAACCATAGTCATGGATTGGAAAATTCAATATTGTTAAGATGTCATTTCTCCTCAAACTGATCTATAGATCAAACACAATCCCAACCAAAGGTTTTTTTAAAATCCTAAAATTTATATGGAAATACAAAGGACCTATAAGAGCTAAAGCAATTTTTTAAATGAAGAACAAAGTTGAAGAACATATACTTCCTGATTTCAAGACTTACTACAGAGCTATAATAAAGAGTAATCAAGCCAGCGTGGTCATGACGAAAGGACAGACATGGAACAATGAATAGGATAGAGAGTCTAGAGATAGACTCACCCATCTAAGGTCAATTGATTTTAGATAAAGATGCCAAGAAATTCAATGGGAAAAGTAGAGTATTGTCAACAAATGATAAAGAACAACTAGATTTCACTATAAAAAAAAAAAAGAACATCACCCCTTACCATACATCATCATTAAAAATTAAATCAAAACTGATCACAGACCTAAATGTAAAAGTAAAAATACAAAATTTGTAGAAGAAAACACTGGAGAAAATCCTTACAATCTTTGGGGAGGCAAAGATTTCTTAGATGAGACACAAAACGCATGAACCATGAAAGAATAAATTGGATCTTACCAAATTAAAAACTTTTGCTCTTCAAAAGTCATGGGAAGAAATATGAAAAGGCAATCCACAGAATGGGAGAAAATGTTCACAATACATGTACCAGACAAAGAACTTATATCCTAAATATATTTTTAAAAAACTCATTGTATTAGCTATTACTGCATAACAAATTACCAGGAACTTAGTGGCTTAAGACAACATGTATTTATTATTACACAGTTTCTATGGGCCAGGGGTCCAGGCATGGCTTAGTTGGGTCCTCTGCTTTAGGGTTTTTCATGAAGCTGCAATCAAGGTGTTGTTCAGGGCTGGGGTCTCATCTGAAGACTCAACTGGGGAAAGATTCACTTCCAAGCTCATGGGGTGGGTGGCAGGATTCATTTCCTCACAGTCTGTTGAACTGAGACCTTCAGTTCCTTGCCATGTGAGCATCTCCAACATGGCAGCCTGCTTCATCAAAGCCATGCAGGGAGAGTCTACTAGTAAGACAGAAGTCACAATCTTAGGTAGAGTAATCATGGAAGTGATATCCCATCACCTTTGCTGTATTCTGTTGGCTAAAGCAAGTCACTAAGTCCAGCCCACACTCAAGGAGAGGAAATTATAACAGCCATGAATACCCAAATACCAAAGCATTGGGTACCATCTTAGAATCAGCCTGCCCCACTCATATAACTCAATAAGAATAAAGAAAATCCAATTTAAAAATGGGCAAAATATTTGAACACTCACTTCACAAAAGAAGATATATGAATGGCCAATAAGCATATGAAAAGATATCATTAGTCCTCAAGAAAATGCAAATTGAAACCACAATGAAAAACCATCACACACTCACTAGAATGAAAAACAAAAACAAAAAAAAACCCAACAATACCAATTATTGGCAAGGATATGGAGCAACTGAAACTCTCATATCTTGCTAATAGAAATGTAAAATGGCACAGCCCATAAGTAAACTGGATCATACACCTACCATATGCCCAACTATTATCAAAGACTTGACCACGAATGTTCTCAGCAGTTTTGTTCACAATCATCAAAACTGGATCCCAAATGTCCACGAGCAGGTGAATGGATAAAGAAAATGTGGCATAGCCATACTTAGCAATTAAAAGTAACAAACTACTGAAACAATGACACAAATGAATCTCAAAATTATTACACTGAGTGGAAGAAGCCAGGTGCAAAAAAGTAGATGCTGTATGATTCCATGTATATAAAATCCTCAAAAATATCTGTAGTGATAAAAAGTAGATCAGTGGCTGTTTGGGACCCTGGGCAGAAGGAGGAATGAACCACAAAGAGAAGGAAATTTGGGGGTACATGTGTGACAGAAATGTTTTTTATCTTGATTGTGGTGGTGGCTTCATGTCAAGACTCTTCAAATTGTACCCTTGAAATGGATACAGCTAATTTTAAGTAGATTATATCCCAATTTAAAAAGTGAAACACTGAAAAACATTTCTTAAAACATTTACATTTTAAGGTATGCAGATCTTACATCTGCATTTAGTTGGCTCTGTGCCCCGTTATCCCTAATCCATCCCAACTAGTTACATAACACTGTAGATAGTAAAGCCAGATCACAGAAGTGTAGAAGATGCAATAGGCACATTAACAGGTCCCTTTAATTTCATCTTGAATATTATCTTTCCTTTTGATCACTTTATCTAAAACAGAACAGAACAAACATGCAAGTAGTCTGTCTCAATCATCACAGTAAATTTCACCAATTTGTAGCCAGATCTTCCATAAATGAAGGGATTAAAAAATTTTGAAAAACTATTAATAGTGGTTCGTTCTGGGGGTTAACCAGTAGGCCGATGATAGGGAAGGGAGTAAAGAAAAATTGGGAGATATTTCCTTGTGACTTTATATCATCCTGTGCATTGCTTTATAATTAGAAAAAGCAACACAATTTACAGTCTGTGACTTGGGTGCATTAAGAACTGAAAGATTAATTGAACTTGCTGAGCAATGTTTTTTATTTCCCAAAGTAGGGTGAGACATAGTAAGAATTATTAACATAATAGAATGTAAATAGTTTAGCTCCCCTAAGTCATTTTAAAAACAAAGCAAATAATAAAAATACTTTGAATTTGATTAGCAAAAAATAAAAACAAATTTAGATTTACTTGTGAAATGCAGGAGATATGCATATTTCAGACCTTGAAGAATGAGAACTGGAATTTGAAGAGTAACAAGCTAATCATTTTAACCCAATGTAAGAATAGGGTTCCTACTTTGTCTTCTTTATATTCTTTGCCAATTTCTAATCATATCAGGGCATGTTCATTCAACAGATCATTTACTGACTTATTACATGTTAGGTAGTATATATGAAATAAACATTTAATGAATGAATGGCTATCTTCAAAAGCATAACCTTGTCTACTTTTTGGAAGTCAGGAGATAAATTTAACAAAAAGAATCCATTAAAAAAGGATTTCTCTGTTTTAGTCAGTTTTCTTCACTTCTTATTTAATAACACTTCCTTTAAAACATGTTTACAGCTGACCCATTGAACCTTTGAAATTAGTTGCCACTCTCTGAAAAGAAGCTGTAGAATAAATGCTCTTTAAAGGAAACTAAGTAAGTATTAGGGAGGAACTAATTATTTCAGAGCATCTGAAATGTTACTCGGAAAAGTATCAAAATGAACAAAATCTTTTCTCCCAATATATTGATTAAAATCAATCAGAAGAAATAATAATGAAGATATTGAATATGTTATTTATTTGCATTTTCATCAAATTTGTACACCACTTTAAAAAGTCAATTGTTTTCACCTAACAGAAACTAAAATTGTAGGGTGGTAGTAAAAGCTGTCAAAGCTCTCAGCCAGTATCCAAACCGGGATGCAAAGTGCTGTCACAGACCTCTAGCCCTTGTACAGTCTATTAAAATAAAAATGTTTATTTCCATTATTTCTTAGCACAGCCACTTTTTTCCCCCTTCAAAATGGCAATTCCAGCATTAAAGGGAAAGTGACTATGATCGTTTCTCAATAGGAATGAGGTCCAGGGGAAGCATGACTAAATGAAATGAAATTCTCTCTAAACATATTTGTTATTAAAATCAATGCTTAC
The DNA here is from genome assembly GCA_026826555.1 of Tolypeutes matacus. Taxonomy (NCBI): domain Eukaryota; kingdom Metazoa; phylum Chordata; class Mammalia; order Cingulata; family Chlamyphoridae; genus Tolypeutes; species Tolypeutes matacus. The sequence continues at coordinate 34,137,698 of JAKSZT010000049.1, forward strand.
CCATGCTTTTTAAAAATTTATTAATTTGATTTACTAGTAATGAACAATTCATTTCTCTCAAATATTTTTTGGATGTCTACTATGTGCCAGGCACAGACAACACAAAGATGATGAAACAGTCATTCTTGTCCTTCAAAGAGCTTAAGTCTTGAGGGGAGAGTGTATTAAATGTCACATGGAAGTATGTTTAGGGTGCAGTTTAGAGAAGCAATGACCAGACCAGTGGTGAGAAGGGCTCAAGAATCACGAAAGGCTTCACCAGCCAAATAGTAAAGGAATGAATAGGAACTAGCCAGGTGAAGGGGGAGGTTCAGAAACCTGAGAGCAGTGAGTACCCAAGTATATTTCAAGAACAATGCATTAAAGCTGAAGTAGAGAGTACATAGAGGAAGTTGGCAAGAAAAGGTGAGGAAATAAAATGAGCAGGCCACTACTTAAACAGCTAAAGAGTCTGCATGAAAATCTTAAAGGTTTCTGAAAGTCAGTGAGTAACTCTAAATGGGGAAGTAAAAAAAAATCAAGTCTGTGTTTTTAAAAAGCTACAGCCTAGAAAATGGATGAAAAAGGAGGCAAGACTGGAGGAGGTAAAAGTTGTTTCAATAACCAAGAATGAGATAGTGGAAGTCTGAGCTAAGATAGTTGTAGAAGAGATGAAGACAAGTGGGTTGCCTTGAGATACTAAGACAGAATGGAGAGGACTCAGTAACAGTTTTAGATGGACTGAGTTTAGGTTGTCTGTCGAAAATTCAAATGGAGATGACCAGGGGGCAGTCTGGAGCCCAGGAGAGAGAGTTCTGGGCTTGAGCTTGAGACTCGGAAATGGTAAGCATATAGGTGCTGGTTAAAGCTGTTCAGAGAATTCAAGGTGAGAATTAGAACAGAATGCATGTGCAGTTCCTAGGCAGGCACTGGTTTCAGTTTCACATCTTATCTTTTCTACCATATGGAGGGCGCCCTTGCAGAGTGGAGCCAGGGTTCAAAGAAGATGGCAGGGGAAAATATAGAAGCTGTAGGATTTTAATACATTAAATTATTCAGGAGCTACTTGTCTAGTATTTAAGGTTGATCTATTTCTTGCAGTAACTATTTAAAATCTTTAAAAATAAAAGGCAAAGCAAACTCATATCCAATCTCACTGCTTAAAGGAGTGCTTTTTTGGTAGGAATTTTATGGTTAAGTTTTTCATGCTGAAGTTTTCCCTTTCCTATAATTATTCAAAATATTGTATTTTGCTGCACCTGTGCATAATTACTTAAGAAAACCTTAATAATTTCGCATTTTTCACCAACCAAAAAGTCACACAAACTATAGTAAGGCTCCACATTTTTAAGGCATTCTTTCAATAAAGCTCACCTCTTAGAGCTTTCTGCTCGCTCTCATCACACTAGAGTCCAGTAAAACCCGACTGGCTGCAGAAACCATTAGAATACAGGTAGAAAGGTCCCATATTGTAAAACTGCACAAGGCCCGACTAGGAAAACCTGGTGCCTCTCTAGCATAATATGCCAATTTTGTTCTCCCTCAGGAAATCTCTCTGGATTATCAGGTGGGTTTGGGTGGTGAGTTTTGTCTTTTTTTGCTGTATCAAATGCCTAGTCTTGATGGCTCAAGAGAGATAGGATAGCATAATAAATGCAAGCCCCTATCTGTTTGCATGCAGAATGCTGCCTTAGCCCTTCTCCTTTCCTTCCCTCCTGCCTGAAATAACTAGCATTAGCTAACAGCTAGTAAGGCTATTGAGACTTTAAGAAAACATCACCATGAAAGGACAACTGATGACCACCAATTTTAAATTATTTGTCCTTACTAATCCATCACTGTTTTGACCTTGTCTACATTTATGTACATACCTGAAAAGCCTTGAGAGACAACAAATTCCTGAAATTGACCTAGTGTGTTATGGAAAACAATTTCTTTTATCATTTTCTAGTGTCCTGTTTCTATCCTCCTTTTAAAGGAGAAAAAGCGAGACATCGTACCATGTGAAAACAACCTGTGAAACAAATTCCAAGTTAATACTAGCACATTACATATAGACATTTTTATTTTAGGTTTCTCCTATACAATCATTATCAAGTCAAGGTGCATAAAACCTAAAATTCACATTACTTTGTTTCAATTCATATTCTCTACCATCTTCTATAATAATGGTTATAGGTCTTTTTAGTCTATTAAGGAGCACAGCCTCCTTAATACATACTCCAGTCTGCTCCTCATTCCAGCCTCTCAAAATCCAACTCATGGGAGTAGATGTGGCTTAAGCGGTTGAGCACCTACTTCCCACATGGGAGGGTCCTGGGTTCAGTTCCCGGTGCCTCCTAAAAAACAAAAAAAGGGAAGCGGCTGTGGCTCAATCAGTAGGGCTCCCGTTTACCATATGGGAGGCCCTGGGTTCGGTTCCCAGGGCCTCCTGGTGAAGACAAGCCCGCCCGCATGGCGTGGTTAGCTGACCCAGCGAGCACAAGCAGCAAGCGGGGGATAAATGAATAAATAAATAAATAATCTTTAAAAAAAACAAAAACAAAAAAAAACAAACAAGCAAATGGGCAAAAAATACAACTCAGGGGAGCCAATGTGGCTTAGTGGTTGAGTGCTGGCTTCCCACATACAAGGTTCTGGGTTCCATCCCCAGCCCCGGTACCTCAAAAAAAAAAAAAAAAAATCCAACTCATGGGGATTTTAGGTGAATTTGATGGTAGTCCTAATAATTAAACACAATTGGAGGTTTCTTTATTTGTAAATTATATTAAAATTATACAAAAACATAGACTTTAAAAGATTAGGATTGACACTTTCACTACATAGATCACCAAACATTTTTTAATTAAACTTTCTTTAAAGATAATTATATATCCACAGGCAATTATAAGAAATAATAGAAAGACATCGTACCCTTTACCCTCTTTACCAAGTTTGCCCCCCATGGTAACATCTTGGGAAACTAGAGTTCAAGAGAAACTGAAACCCTCATATGTTGCTGGTAGGAATGTAAATGGTATAGCCACTTCGGAAAAGAGTTTGGCAGTTCCTCAAAATGTTAAGCATAATTACCATATGATCCACCAATTCCACTCCTAGGTATATAGCCAAGAGAAATAAAAACCTATATCCAAACAAAAAATGTATACACATTTCAGCATTATTCATAGAAGACAAAAAGTGTAAACACAAATATCTATCAACTAATGAATGGATAAATGAAATGTGGTGTATCCAGGCAATGCAATTCTATTCAGCAATAAAAAGAAATGAAGTGGGAAGCAGATGTGGCTCAACCAGTTGGGCACCCGCCTACCACATGGGAGGTCCTGGGTTTGGGTTCCAGTGCCTCCTAAAAGAAGATGAGCAGATGCTGCCCCACCACAACAAGCAGATGCCACAAGCCAGCAGATGCCGCAACCCACGGCAAATGTGGCTCAGGTCGCTGGGCACTCGCCTCTCATGTTGGAGGTCCTGGTTCAATTCCCGGTGCCTCCTGGAGAAGGCGAGCAAACAGTGAGCAGACAGATGAGAGAACCATCTGGGGGGGGCTGGTAAATTAAGAAAAATAATTAATTTTTAAAAATGTAGTACTAATACATGCTATAATATTAACCTTGAAAACATTAAGCTAAGTGAAAGAAGACAGTCACAAAAGACCACACAACTCTGTGAATACACTGAAAACCACTGAATTGTACATTTTGAATGGGTGAATTTCATGGTATGTGAATTTCATCTCAGTATTTTTTAAATTTTAAATTTCCTCCACATGATTAAATCAGCTTGGCTTGAATCATTGGGAAAACTATAATACTATATCATAAGCAGAATATTGCTACTGATATAATAGTTTCATCACAAGGATACTTCAGGTTGCTCTTTTATAGCCATAGCCATCTTTGTCACTCCCTTTTTCCCCTATCCTTAACCCTTGGCAACTACTATTTTCTACTTTTATAATTTTGCCATTTCATACATTATATAAATGGAATCATTTAGTGTGTGACCTTTTGGGATTGGCTTTTTTCACTCGGCATAATTCCATGGAGATTTATCTACGTTGTTGCATGCATCAATAGTTCCTTTTTTTTTTTTTTTTTTTTTTTTTTAGATGCTTTAATATAGTTTATTGGCTTGTTTAAATAGCATTTTAATAGCAAAAATGTTTACATTATAATAGCTTACAACCACATTCTCAACCATCTTTTCTATATACAAAGTAAACTGAGATCATGGCTTAGCATCATAAATTCCTCCCTCTATGACATACACAATAAAAAGTCCCAGATAGTGCTGTCACACAATCACTGCAAAGGTACACAGGTTAATAGTTCCTTTTTATTGCTGAATAATATTCCATAATATGGATGCATCATGGTTTGTTAACCATTTACCCGTTGAAGGATATCTAGCTATTTTGAATGAAGCTGCTATGGACATTCATGTACACAGTTTTGTATGAATATAAGCTTTCATTTTTCTAAGACAAATGCCACAGAGCACAGCTGATGTGTCATATGGTAGGTGCATGTTTAGTTTTATAAGAAACTGCCAGATTGTTTTCCAGAGTGGCTGTATCATTTTACATTTCCACCAGCAGTGTATCAGAAACCCAGTTTTTCTACATCCTCACCAGGATTTGGTGTTGTCACTATTTTTTATTTTAGTCATTCTGAAAGGTGTATAGTAATACTTCATTGTGGCTTTAATTTGCTTTTCCCTATTGGCTAATGATGTTGCACATCTTTTCATGTACTTATTTGCCATCTGTATCTCTTTTTCTGTGAAACGTCTCCTTAGGTCTTTTGCCTATGTTCTAACTGGATTTCCTCTCTCTCTTTTTTTTTAACTGAGTTTTCAGAGCCCTTTATATATTCCAGATACTAGTTGTGTGTTTGCTATGTGGTTTACAAATAATTTCTCTCACTCTACAGCTTCTCTTTTCACCCTAACAGGGTCTTTCACAGAGTAAGAGTTTTAAATTTTGATGCTGTCCAGTTGGTCAGTTTTCCTTTTATGGATCATGCTTTGGGTGTCAAGTCTAAGAACTCTGCCTAGCCCTAGATTCCAAAGATTTTCTTTTTTCTTAAAATTTTATAGTTTTATGTTTTATATTTAAGCTAATGATCCAATTTGAGTTAATTTTTGTATAAGGTGTGAGGTTTAGGTCAAGGTTTTATTTATTTACTTATTGCCTATGGATATCTACAAAAAAAAACTTGCTGGGATTTTTATAAGAATTGCATTAAACCTAGAAACCACTTGGAGAAAACTGACATCTTTACTTTGTTGGGCTTCCAATCCATGAACATGGATGCCTCATTTGTTTAGGACTTCTTTGGTTTCTTTCACCAGCATTGTCATTTTCAGCTTACAGATGTTGTACACATTCTCTTAAATTTACACCTAAGTATGCAATGATTGCAAATGGTATAGTTTTTTTTAAATATGTGTTTCCACATGTTCATTGGTAATATATAGAAATATTGATTTTTGTGTGTTGATCTTGTATCCTATGACCTTGCCAAACTCACTCACTCATTCTAGGAGTGTTTTTTAGGTGCCTTGGGATTTTCTGTGGGCAATCATGTCATCTGCAAATAGGGATGGTTTTATTTGTTCCTTTGCAATTCTTATGCCTTTTATTTTTTCTTGCCTTATTGCAGTGACTAGAATTTCCAGTACTAAGTTTAAGAAGACTAGTGAAGGCAAGCATCCTTGCTTTATCCTCAAACTTAGGGGGAAAGCACAGATGGAATGCATTCAGTCTTCCACTGTTGAGTATGATGTTTGCTACAGGGTATGTTTAACCAAATATTTTACAAAATTAGTTTTTCCTTCTTTTCCTCCTAGTGCCTGTGGTTTTGTTTGGGGATTTCTTTCTTTGTTTTGAAGAGGAAGCTTAAGACTAGGTGATTGGCACAAGTGAGATGACAGAGCAAAATGAACCCACAAAGGAAATTTCAGTACTTCTTCCTCCAGGTTGGCCTTGCAAGAGTGATAGAACCAAGTTCCTTTAATTCCTTTCAAGAAGGTCCTTGTGGCCCTAATCAGCGCTAAACAGCTAATCTCATTGGAAAGCCCCTCAAATCTGCATCAGACTAAGAGCCCACTGTGGGAGGGGCTGAAATTGGCTTTAAACTGGGGAGGGCTTCACGGACTTCTAGGGAAGCCTGTCCCCTCTCTGCCTTGCCCTACTCGTCCAGGCAGCTCGCGGCTGCCAGCCTCACTGCCTGCCAACCTAAACTGGCAATAGGAGAGACTCAGATACCCAGATCCAGGGTGACAGGAGTGGTCAGGGCCAGATTGAGATTTGTGTGAGCTGTTGACAGTGCTCTCCCAAAGAAGAAGAGAACCGGTAGTGAAGAGAGGAAGCAAACTGAGTTCCACGGCTGGAAAAAAAACTGATATCAACAAAGTGCAGCTACGGGGCAGATTCTTTGCTGCGGTGGTGTGGGGTGGGGTGGGGGTGTCGGGGGGTGCGGTAATAAGCAGTTTAATCGAAATCTTTTTTTTTTTTTTTAAAAGGCAAGAGTCAGCTCTCTAGAGTTAACCCTCTAGTCTGCTGTCCATGTCTCTCTGCAGTCCTGAGACCTCCAGGTCTTCTCTGTGGCCCCGTCGCCCCTCTCCCCCAAACCCCCTCCCCTCGCTCGGCCCGCCCCCCCCCCAAAGGGCCGAGGCCGCACCTGCGCAGGTTAAACCTACCGTAACGTATTAACCGTGGGTGGCGGGGGAAGGTGAGCGAAGGTGTGTGCGGTGGGGGAGGGAGGGCGAGCGAGGAGCAAGAAAACGGGACTCTCCTAATGGCCGCTCCGGTAGCCCCGGCGGGAAGGAGGAGGGCCCGAGGCCGGATGGGGGCGCACCGGGCCAAAGCGTGCGCCTGCGCGAGCCACGGGCCCCTCGGAGGATGGCCAGCCCCCGTCCAGGGTCTTCCCCCTGCCCTGCCCTGCCCCGCCTAAGGAGACCTGCGCCCGCCCACACGGCGTCCCTGCCGACCCGCTCCTCTCCCTCCTCTGGGGTCTCCTTCCCACGGTTCCTTCCTTGTGGGTCCATACGAAAGGCACCCGGGGGACGGGGCGCGCGACCACTGCAGGGAAATGGAACGTTCCACTCGGGAGGGAGAGCAGCAGCAGACTGGAAGGGGGCCGGGCGGTTTGGCCCCGGCCCCGGGTACCTGCTGCGGCCGGGGGACGGCGCCCGGCGCAGAGCACCCGCTCGAGGCCTCGGGCCCGGTGGGCCGCGCCGCGTGCCCAGCGCCTCGGTCGCCGTCGGCGGAGGCTCCTCCTCCCCGGCTGCGGGCGGGCTGGCGGCCCCGGAACGCCGCCCCCGCGGCTGCTCGGCGCGAGGCTGGAGAAATCGAGCCGGGCCAGGCCAAGCCGGCGGAGCCCGCCCCCAGCCGCCGCCCCCGCCCTCCCGCGAGCGCCGCCGCAGGTCCGGGACGTGCTCCGGGCCGAGTCTGAATGCTGATCCTTCTCCTCCTCCTCCTCCTCAGGCGGCTGTAGCGGCGGCGGCGGCGGCGGCGGCAGCTCCGGGAACCGCTGAAGCCGGCATGCTGGATAAATTAGAGTTAGAAGAAGAAGGTGAGTGCGTGCGGCTCCCGGGCACCTCCGCCCTTTCTCTCCACCCGCTGTAATTTGGCTTTATTTTTACGTCGAGGGGAGATATCGTGGAGGGGGACTCCTCGGGGCTGTTAGAGCTTTCTGACGACCCCGGTGCAATGAGACGATCGAGGGCTTGCCGGCCCGCGGCGGCGGGTAGCTGCTCGCGTGTAGCGCGAAGTGCCGGGTTTCTCAAAGCCACCCCCTGGGGAATGGTCGGGATCTCCCCGCCCTCTTCGAGTCCGTCTGGTTTCGGGGATGCACAGGCACTTCCTGCTCCTCACCTTGGACCCCACTCAGGCCAGCTCGGCTGCTGAGCTGCCTGCTGCATTCTACCTGAGGAAGTCAAGGATCGGGAGTGAAGAAGTCGGAACCGGCCCAGATAATGCCTGCAGTGGCACATTTGTGCCTTTTGAATGAGTGAAATACTAGCTGGCTTTCAGTTGGGGAGCTCAGCAACCTAACCATCAACACAGATGGTTGGTCCTTTTGTCCTTACTAGCTGAACTAGAATTAGAGCAAGGTGTTATGCAGTAATAATTCTTAGTATATGTCAGCCTAAGTTTAGCGGTAACCCCCAAATTATGCTTCTAGTACATACCTGTAAATAATACAAATTGGTTCCCTGTATTTGTAAAAATAGCACCAGTAGGGCGTGTCTCCTTTTTTTTTTTTTTTTTAAAGGGAAAGTTAAATAGGAAAACCTGAAGTGGTTTATTGAATTGTTTTTGAGTTCACTTGACCCTTTCATTCTATCATTTCTAGTGCCTCTTCTTGTCTCATTCGGTTTTTCTTTTCCCTGTCTTATTTTCTTAATTATTTACCTGGGTTTTATTTTGAATCTGTTAAGATTTGAAGGGGATGAGCTTATTCTTTGGGCAAAATTAATATTTAAAATGGAACGTGATGAGCTCAAAGTTGAAGAACTTTGTATAAAAGGCATGACAATTAAAGGAATTTAAAAGGTTTTCACATTATCTTGTGTGCTCTTATTATTTATTTAGTGACTTCTCTTTTTTCCAAGTGTATTGATAGAAAAAGCTCCAGAAACAAAGAATGTGCCATGTGGATGCTGTCACTGTGCCAACTTTACTTTAATACTTCTGTTCATTTACAATCATGCAATCAAATTAATTAAGCCGTGCACAACCAATATGAGACTGTTAACCTGGTAGTTTTACGCCAGTTTTTGCATTTATTTTGTGTTTTAGATTCACTGCAGCATTCACAAACATGTTAGCTAGAATATAATGCTGTCATAGGAATAATCATAAAAAGTCCATTTCCTTATTATAAACAAGTAATAAAATAATATATTTCAGAATTTTTCTGGAATTTAATTTGCATTTTACCTCACTGAAAAATAATCCAGTGTCATAATGTGAATGCACCGCACTGTCGGTTTCACTATATTGCAGGTCAAATTTGGGCCATTGTATACAGGGTGATAGGCTGTGCCCTTTCCATTAAGACTTTGTCTGAGCCATGGGCATTTTCTCTGTCCTTTACATTAGAGAGTCCATTGCATTTAAAGTTTTTTTGCTGATTAGCAGGGGCCAAAGGAGACTAGAAAACAGACTAATAGAGAGACACCATAGTTTTCATTAGGGCACAGGTCCAGGTTCAAATCTCAGTTCCATCTCTTATTAGCTGTGTGACCTTGGACTAGTTACTTAACCTCTCTGTGTCAGATTACTCATTTATAAAAGAGGGCTAATATCAGAGTGTTGTGAGGATTAAATGAGGTGATCTGTGTAATGTTATTTGTACAGTATAAACCCATAGTTAACGCTCTGTAAATGTTAGTTACTTTTATTGTTTGAATGCCATTAGCCATTGTACCGAATTCATAGACTTTTTAAGGCTTTTATTGGGTTTTAACATAGAAATTCTTAATACACATTTGGTGGCTTTTTTTCCTTCAGCTTTATTAATTTAATTATGTTGCATTTCTCAAAGCACATATATAAATTTTTTTCTTTTTTTTTTCTTTTGCATTGTCTCTGCCAATGGAATGAATGTAAAGTATTAAGCATTCTAAAGAAGGGAATTTCCCATTTTCACCATCTATTTTTATCTAGATTGCTGTCATTACTTTAAAGCACACCAAATCTCACAAATAACCCTGTCAAACTTTTCTAGATTTTCAAGGAGGAGGAATGTGAAACAATTACTTGGAAGCTATTAGCTGAGCTGGAAGAAGGAATAGTGTTGGCGTGATAGTCTAAAGTGCTGCTTTGTTTCTTTTGAACTTTAAATAGCTTATTCATCCAAAATACAGAAAAACTGAATATCAAGTAGAATCTCATATTTGGGGGGAGGGGGAGAGTCCTAACAGTAGGCATTACACCTTAAACACTGATGTGTTAGCAGTATGTATAATAGATAGCTGTTGAGTATAATCTTTTTTTTTTTCCTTTTAAGATTTATTTATTTATTTTACTTTTATCCATTTTTTTTAACACCCCCTCCCCCCGCCGTTTTTGCTGTTTTCGTGTCCATTCACTGGGCAATTCTCTGTCTGTTTTCTGCCCTCTTCTCATCCTTCTCCTCCTGTCTTCACTGGGATTCGATCCTGAGAACCTCCGATGTGGGAGAGAGGCGTTCTGCCACCTGCGCCACCTTAGTTCCTGGTTTTTCGGTGCGTCTCGTCTTGGCTCTCCCTTTGTGTCACTTTCCAGTTACACCATCATCTTGCTGCGTGGCTCGACAGGGCCTGGCATGCCAGCACGCAGGTCCTGATGACACACCCACGCGCAGGGCCTGGGGGCTCACCCATTCGCGGGACCTGGTGGCACCTTCTATATTTTTCTTTATTTTACCAGGAGGTCCCAGGGATTGAACCCAGGTCCCTCCATATGGGAGACGGACGCCCAACCATTTGAGCCACATCTGTCCCCCAAGTAGATTCTCTTTTAATCTTTAAACTTTCTTATCCTGTTAATGTCTTATTTTATGCATTGATGTCTGAAGGCATTACTTAGATCAAGATATGTTTACTAGTTTTTTGTTACAAAATATTTTTCTATATCCTAATAACTTATAACTGATACTATATTTGTTAGAAACAATTTGGAGGCACTGGTGCAGATGGAGTAATGTCTTGAAATTTTATTTGCTGCTGGGAGGAAAGTAAAAGGCCGTACCCTGATCAACCCTGCATAGTTTGGGTCATCTTTTGCCTGGATTATGACACCAGCTGCCTGCCCACTTTTTCTGCCGTCAGCTGTTTTTACCATCACACCACTGGCAGAATTATCTTTCTAAAGAAAGAATTTGATCACATTGCTCCTTTATGGGAAAATCTTTACCACTTTCTGCTATCTATATATAGGATAAAATTACTCTTAATCTGAAGCCTCACCACCGCCTTCCCAGCCACACAAACCAATTATCATTTGGCTTTATATGTGTATCACTTGAGATCTTTTTAAAATGCAGATTCTGATTCTGGTAGGGCTGGGATGGCTCCTGAGATTCTTCCTTTCTCGAAAGCTCCCAGATGCAGCTGATACTGCTGTTTTATTGATCACTCTTTGAATAACAAGGCTCCAGAATAGGGGTCAGCAAAATTTTTTGTAAAGAGCCAGATAACAAATATTTTAAGCTTTACGGGCATGTGGTCTCGGACTTTGTTCCAGCTATTCAACTCTGCAGGAAAGCAGAAAGCAGCAAGCAGCCAAAGACCAAACCTAATCAAATGGGTGGGGCTGTGTTCCAATAAAATTTTATTTACAGGCCAGATTTGGCCTGCAGGCACAGTCTCCCCCCACCGGCACTCCTGCTCCACCACCCCCACCACCCCCATTTATCCCTTCACTGTCTCAGTGCCCAGGAGCCTAACAGCTTAGGACTGTAAGGCCTTCTGCTCCGTTTCTCCACCCTGGCTATCTTATCCATATTTCAAGACTCAATCCAGATCTTCCCTTCCCTTCTGTACCTTCTCTCACAATTCATTTTCTCTTCCCACTGCCTACTCTTATGGCTTGCATGTAGTAGGGTCTCAGCCATGTATCAGTGTGTCAACAATTACATTAAATGTTTATAGTTAGCTGGTTGTGCTCTTAGTTTCATTGAATTTGTTCAAACTTTATTTCGGAACATTTTTCCTCCAGGAATATTCATAGAAGGACGTAAACTTTTCCACATCGGAAGAGAGTACAAAATTGGTTTCCCCCAAAGTTACAGGCTTTCTTCACAGATTTTTACTTACCAAATAAAAAATCTGCTTAAATTACAGTAACTTAATGTTATAACATAATGCAGAATTATAAGTAGTTCTCAATAATTTAATTTTTTTACTTAATTATCTATAGTGGAAGGGTTAAAAGCACAGACTCTGGATCCATGCTGCCTGAATTCAAACCTCTTCCCTGCTACTTACTAGCTGTGTGACTTTGGGCAAGTTACCTAACCTCTTTATGCCTTTTCCCCCATCTGTAAAATGGGGGTGTTAATACTCCTACTTTATGGAGATGTTGGGAGGATTAAATCATTCATTATAAGAAAAATGATTAAAACAGTGCTTAGCTCATAGCAATCACTGTGTTTTCTGTTGATATTTTTTATTATATCCGCCAAATCTGCCTGTTTGTTTTTATCAATAAGTGACTTAAACTTTTTCAAAGCCTAGCACCAAGCATGAAGTACTTGATAAGTACCTGAACACAACCTGTGAATGCTTTTTGAAATAATAGTTCAGAAATTTTATTCATGGTTAATAAAATCTACTCTAATTCTGGCACTACAAGAATTTTACCACCTCTTTAGAAATATTTGTGTTATCACCTAGATTCCCTCTATCATTTCATCTATCTTAAAATCTTCAGTGCTTTCAAGTTTTTAATAACTTGCTGAAGCTGTTTTTCCTTACTTCTTAGCAGCAAGGTTTCTTGCCATTCTGCTTCTCTCTCCCTTTTGCTAATCATTGCCTACTTCTTGTTGGGTAATCCTTTCCGTCCTGTCTGTTCTTTCTTCACCAGAATGTCATTTTTTCACACCCTTTTTCCAAAGTATTCTGTCTGAACTCACCTCCAAACTCATTTGTGCTAGCAAGACTGCTCAACCTATTCTACACTGGTCAAAAATTTTTAGGAAGAAATAGGGGCCAATTTTTGTATGAGGGAATCATCAAGAAGCTTGGAATTTAGGCCAGTTCTGTAATGAAGTAACTATATTTCCTTGGATAACTCATATAGTCTCTTGGGACCTCGTTTGTTTTGTTATTGTTCTTGTCATAGTGGGTTTTTCTCCATCAAACAAGTGTGTGGCACTTGGGACCCTCTCTTTTTCTTCTAGTTCGAAAATATGACCCCAAATCAATCAGCAACCACTTTATATGAATTTAAGAAAAGAAAAAAAAATTGTGTTCACTCTTTTATTATTATTATTATTATTATTAATAATAATAATATTATTTTGGCACTCTGTCCATTTGCTGTGTGTTCTTCTGTGTCTGCTTGTCTTTTCTTTAGGCAGCACCGGGAATCAATCCTGGGACCTTCCAGAGTAGGAGAGAGCCACTCAAACTCTTGTGCCAACTCAGCTCCCTGGTCTGCTGCGTCTCTTATTGTCTCTCCTCTGTCTCTCTTTATGTTGAGTCATCTTGCTGTACTAGCTCTTCTCTACAGGCCAGCTCTCCGTGTGGGCCAGCTTGCCTTCACCAGGAGGCCCCGGGAATTGAATGTTGTACCTCCTATATGGTAGACAGGAGCCCAATGGCTTGAGCCACATCTGTTTCCCTGTGTTCACTCTTAACAGGGATGATATTGCCCCCAAGGGACTAACAATTGATTCTTGAGGAAAAGGAGGACAAAAACTCTTAAATGCTAGAATGGTCTATGGGCCTCCAAACAGCCACAGTTAATAAACAGGTAGACTATATCTGTGGTATTAAAATTGCATGGGGGGAAGCGGCTGTGGCTCAATCAGTAGGGTTCCCGTTTACCATGTGGGAGGCCCCGGGTTTGGTTCTCGGGGCCTCCTGGTGAAGGCAGGCCCGCCCGCACGGCGTGGTTAGCTGACCCAGTGAGCACAAGCAGCAAGGGGGGGATAAATGAATAAATAAATAAAATCTTTAAAAAATAATAATAATAATAAAAATAAAAAAATAAAATTGCATGGGGCAGGAGAGGACAATTAGGAAAAAAATACTTATTAAAAGACTCTGGGGGAGTGCAACTCACCCTGCAGGCCATGCCTCGAACTGTGTACTTTTCTCATTTTCTTATTTCTTAATAAACTCTTTGCTCCCTTGCCTACCCCCCCCCCCAAAAAAAAAAGGACTCTGGGGGAGGCAACAGTAAGAAAAAGTTTTAGAAACATTGCTCTAACTTATTTGAGGTAGGACTATCTTGCTGTGTATTTGTCATAACCTATTAAATTATTTCCTTATCACTTAGCTTTTACAGTATCTTCCTCGGTAAAGCTCAGCAGTCAACCTTTAAGTTTTTGGGTATAATGTGAGGGGCACTGACCTCTGGTGGTAGAGGTATTAAAGTGACAGGTTTGCGAGCACACGACCTGGTTGTTTCTTGGTCATTTCTTGCAATATTAGAAGCTCTGATAATAATCCATTATCCAAATTTTACCCTTTCTATGAGTTTGCATGTTTGTCTTAAACACGAGATTTATTGTTTCTTGATTGTAGGAAATAGTTACATTTTATGAAATATTTACAATTAGTTTTTTTGTTTTTTGTTTTTTTTTTTTAAAGATTTTTATTTTATTTATTCATTTATCCCCCCCCTTGCTGCTTGTGCTCGCCGGGTCAGCCAACCACGCCGTGCGGGTGGGCCCGCCTTCACCAGGAGGCCCCGGGAACCGAACCCGGGGCCTCCCACATGGTAAACGGGAGCCCCACTGATTGAGCCACAGCCGCTTCCCACAATTAGTTTTTCTTTTCTAGCTGGTCCCATATTTAAAGATTACCACATTTAATTGATTTTAGGTGCATATCTTAATATCTGAAGTCAGAATGCAACTTAAACAATGATGACATCTTAGGTGTGATGAGATACAGTAGTTGTCTTAGACTGAGGAGGTTTTGTTATCTGAAATGGAAAGCTCCTTGACTAGTTTAAACAAAAGGGAGAATGAATAGGAGGATTCAGGGGTATCTGGGAGTGGGACTTGACATCAGGCTTTGCAGGTAACTATAACACATGGGGAAGTCATCAGGAACCAAGGCGATACATGGGTCATCTCTGGGGCCAGATGATCTTCCCTCTCAAGAACGACTTTCCCTGCTTCTTGATTCCCATGTCAGGAAATGGCCCCTAGGTCTTTCTGCCTTTCAGATCTGACCCTACCAGCCAACTGACTAGGGCCCCAGCCTGATGACTCAGCCACTGGGCAATGACAGGCTGGGTACACAGTGCACTCTGCTGAGCAGGCTGCTTTGCATGGGTCAGAGCAGATCTCAGAGAAGGAGAGGCCATGGGCAAAACCATGAGAAGTCATCACCAGTATCCTTGTAACTTAAAATTTTAACTTTGAATTTTAAATTTGGAAAAGTTAGTTCTAAAAGTATTTGGGGTTTCCATGGGAAAAAAGGAAAGAATTTTTCTATCCTTTTTGCTATGATTATAGTAGCTGGCATATTGAGGCACTGTTCTAAGTCTTTTACATTTATCTCATCTTTAAAACAACCCTAAGAGCTAAATATTTTTAACTTTGCCCTTTTATAGATGAGGAAGTTAAGAAAGTAAGAGGTTAAATTAATTACAAGAGGTTGTCAACATATCTAGGAAAGTGATTGTAGTGGGTGAAGTAGTGTCCCTCAAAATTCACATCCACCTGGAACCTCAGAATGTGGCCTTATCTGGAAATAGGATCTTTGCAGATGATTTCAGTTAAGGGTCTCAAGACAAAATCATCCTGGATTTAGGGTTGGCCCTAAATCCAATGGCTGATAATGTTGTAAGAGAAAGAAGAGGGAGGTTTAGACACCGAGATACAAACACATGGGGAAGAACTTCCAGGCCATGTGAGGTCAGAGATGGTAGTGACACACTACAAGCCAAGGAGTGCAAAGGATTGACAGCAAGCACCAGACACTAGGCAGACGCCAGGAAGAATTCAGAGCTTCAGAGGGAGCGTGGCCCTCCCAACACCTAAATTTTGGACTTCTAGCCTCCAGAACTGCGAGACAATATATTTCTGTTGTTTTAAGCCTCACAGTTTGTAGTACTTGCATACGGCAGCCCTAGGAAGCTATAAGACAAAGGTGGAACCAGGTTCAAACCCAGTAGTTGGGTTTTCAGAGCCTGTGTTCTGAACCAATATGTACATTGATATGAAATAATAACTTTCATTCAGAAAGCCTGCTTTCCATTTTTTTTTAATTTTATTTACAAGCACTCTATATCCACCTAGCAAAATCTCCCTTTTCGCCCTTCCCCTTTCTCTGGTAACCTCTAATCAACTTTTTGTCTCTGCACATTTGCTATTTCTAGGTAGCTCATATAAGTGACATCATGCAGTGTTTGTTATGTGTGCCTTCCTTATTTCATGCAGCATAATGATTTCAAGACTCATCCACATTGTAGCCATGTCTCAGAACTTCATTCCTTCTTTTGGCCAAATACTATTCCATTGTGTGTATGTACCACCTCTTTCCTTTTTTTTAACCTATTCACTCTTTCACCTACTCTTAACAAGAGTCCATTTTCCCCGCTCTACCCAATTGGTAACTGGGGTTACCAATTGCTTCCATTTTGCAAATCCAGTGGACATTTATCATTCCTCATCTTGGAACTCTTATTAATATTTAACACAGGTGACCACTAATCCGTTTTTGAAGCATATCTTTAATTTCTCTGACACAACACTCTCCTCGTCTTTTCATAAACCTCTGGCTGTTTATTTTATTTCCTTGCTGGTTCCTGCGCTTCTTTCTTCTTCTTCTTCTATTTCTTTTTCTTTTTAATAACAGCTTTGATATAAAATTCATAAACTACACAATCACTGTTCTTTTTTGAGTCTTAGATATTTGACTTCCTCCTGGCTCTCCCCTAGGCCTACTTATCTTCTCATTCTCTGCTCTCACCTTAGACATCGTATACACTTTTTTGGCTTTAATTACCTTGATACATGATACCCAATGTTTTAATTCCATGGATTTAGTTACCATGATGCTTTAGTAACTGATGGTGCCCAAGTATATGTCTCTAGGCACATCTGTCTTCTGAGTTTCAGCTGCCTACTTGATATCTCTGTTGGATTCATTTCATGATTCCTTGGTTCTATTTCCCTCCTCCTTTTATTTATTTTATTTATTTTATTTTTTATTTTTATTTTTCTTTTTAATCAACCTGCTCCAGTAAATGACACCACATCCACCTAGTTGTTTTAACAGGAAATTCGGAAGCCATTCATGATGCCTAGCTGTAGCTCTCTTTCATTCCCCCACATTCAACTCATCAAATCCTCTCAATTTTACTTCCTAAATATCTACTTTATATCACCTCTGCCATCACTCTTGGCCAAGTCACCATCATCTTTCTCTTGAACTGTTCAACCAGCAAACTCTGTCCTAGCATCTACTCTGCCCCCTCCTGTCAACTTTCAATGCTGCAATTAGAGATACTTTCTAAAAACGTATCTAATCATGCTTAAAAACCTTCAATAGGGAAGCGGCTGTGGTTCAATCAGTGGGGCTCCCGTTTACCATATGGGAGGCCCCGGAGGGCCTCCTGGTGAAAGCAAGCCCGCCCGCACCGCGTGGTTAGCTGACCCAGCGAGCACAAGCAGCAAGGGGGGGATAAATGAATAAATAAATAAATCTTTAAAAACAAAAAACAAAAAAAAAAACCTTCAATAGTTCAATTTTCCTAGTATGTTCTATAGTGTACACTACTTGTTCTTATTTGTGCCTTCCTCTCCAGTCTTACTTTGTACTTCTTTTTTCCTTGTGTTTTCCCTCCAGCTATACTGGACTTCTTTATTTTATTTTTTAATAATAATTTTTAAAATTTTTTTCATAGATACTTAGATTACATAAATGTTACACAAAAAATATAGGGATTCCCATATGCCCCACTCCCCACATCTCCCACACCCTCCCACATAAAGTCTTCATTAGTGTGGTATATACTGGCCTTCTTTAAATTCCTTAAACTGCCTTCTTCCTTCATGCCTTCTGAACTTTCTACACACTCTTTCCTCTGCCTGAATTCTCCTTCCCCCTCCTACTGGCTACATGTTAGTTTTTTGGTTTTTTTGTTTTTTTTTTTTTGTTTTTTTTAATACATGTTAGTTTTACTCCAGGTCTCAGTTTAAATGTCACTTCCTTTCCAACAGCCCCAGAATTGTACTTTACATATTATCTCATAATCCCTCATGTTTGGTCACTGTTAAGACAAATGTGTTTACTTGTGTTTCTTTGCTGTTAAATTTTAAACTCTGTTAGGATGGAGACTTAGTCCTATTCATCAGATTATCCTCAAAACCTGGCATATATTACTGTTTCAGTAAATATTTGTTATAAAATTAAACATATATATTTTGGAACTCAACTTTTTCTCTGGCACCTAGGTTCAGGGTACTTCAGGTAATTAATGTTTCTTTTAAAGAAATGAGTTTGGGGCGGATGTGGCTCAAATGGTTGGGCGTCCGTCTCCCATATGGAGGGACCCGGGTTCGATCTCCGGGACCTCCCATTAAAAAAAAGAGAGAGAAATGAGTCATTTATATTCAAATATTGTAGAAATGGGAGGAAATCCATTTCCTAAATTAATGGTATACTTACTAATCCAAGAGCAATGACAAGGTAGAGAAACTGAGGAAATAATGATGACTCGAGTTTGTCTCCAAGAGATGTAGGCTTCTCCACCTATATGAAATCAAAATATATTGTATCCAGTAATTGATCAACTCAAAGGCAATAACAAATGGATAGAAATGTGACAGCTTGCTTACATAATATGTTATCTCAGTGAAGTCTTTTAGATCTTTCTTGTTTGGCTGTGATTGCACTTGTTCTAATGTTAGGGAAAAAAAGAAATCTGGCTTAACTTTTTTTTTTTTTTTTTTTAAGATTTTATTTATTTATTCATTTATCCCCCCCCTTGCTGCTTGTGCTCGCTGGGTCAGCTAACCACGCCGCGCGGGCGGGCTTGCCTTCACCAGGAGGCCCCGGGAACCAAACCCGGGGCCTCCCGTATGGTAAACGGGAGCCCTACTGATTGAGCCACAGCCGCTTCCCTGGCTTAACTCTTAATAATAAAAGGGGAGATTCATTTTGGGGGAGAAAATTAATTTTGAGACCTTATAGTTCAGTTTTAGTCACTCTTTCCTCTATTTGCTTTCTTTGTCCCACTTTGAGCTATTTCACATGTGCTTATAGTATCTGAATTTATGTAACATCATTGAGGTTTCTTAATGTCGTACTGCCTTACTCATTTTATAAATAAATAAATAAATGTTTAAAAAAAAAAAAAAAAAGTCTTGCTCAAAAAACCAAAAGATTAGTTCTTTGAAAAAACCAGTAAAGTGGATAAACCTTTGTCAAGTCTGTTCCAGAAAACATAAACCCTTAGCAATAAGAGGGCCTTCTTAACTATAAATACAGAGACTTTAAAAATATTAAAAGAAAGAAACCCAAATATATCAAAATATATCAATACATTTTAAAATCTTTTAAATCAATCCTTGAATAAATTTTAGCCAGTTTATATTTTGCTGGATAACTATCCCTTTCTTCAGTCATCAAAGAAGAAATTTAAAAGTAATGAGTTGAATTATATACTTTAATTGGGTGAACTGTATGGTATGTGAAGTATATCTCAATAAAGCTGTTTTTAAAAACAGATAATTAAGATCTAACCCCTCCTCATCTCTTGCAAAAAAGGCACAATAGTCAGTGGAAGAATTCTGTAAGACCATCAAGGAACAGTTAATTCTTAGGTTATTTGCATTATTTTAGAGCATAGAGAAGAATGGAACACTTCCCAACTCATTCTGTAAAACTAAGCTTGATCCTGATATCAAAACCAGAGGAAGGGAGCAGATGTATCTCAGTGATTGACCGCCTGCTTCCCATGTACAAGGTCCTGGGTTCAATCCCCAGTACTGCCTGAAAAAACAAAAAACAGGAAGATAGCACACACACAAAGAAGAAAACAAATTATTAATCTTACAGTTAAAATACGGACAGAACTCTTAAACATTAGCAAGTTGTGCCGTACACCTGTATTGGGACCAAGCAAAGCTTACCTAGAAGTGCAAGGATAGTTCAGTATTAAGAAATCTACTAAGGAATTAAAAAAGAGAAAGTTATGATCATTTCAATAGAGAGTGAAGCAGCAGTTAATAAAATTCAACCTATGTGTCTAAAGAAAATCCTTCATAAACTAGGGATAGAAGGGAACTTCTTTAACTTTCTGAAAATATATTTGATATAAGCTGGCTAGGGCAGCAGCTGTTTACTTCCTGTTATTATATATTATCAAGGTGTTTTCTTACTCTACTGACCTGTCTGGTACATGCTGCTCTACCTTTGAACCGACCTTGAGCCTTACGGTTGCTTCAGCTTAGTAATTGGCTTCTGTTTCCTCAATAAGAGGAAACATTGGCTTTAGTTCTGAAATTCCTGGAATTAAATATGAAGCCATTTTAAAACTGGTGGGAACCACATATGACTTCAAGTCCACTGCTTTGTGATAATCATTAGGCAATTATTGCAGCACATTTTCAAATATCTGATTAGAGAATCTCTTTGTCTTAATCTTGCCTATACTTTCACTGCTCCCCTCTTATTTAGAAGACATACACATTTCTCTGGAATGTGCACATTTATCCACACACATATACTAAACTAAATGCAAAAAGCATGCAAAGGAAGAAACTAATACACCTCATTTTTCCTACTGCCTTATAATCATAAGTCCTATAAAATTATATTTAAGCTTTGACTTTATGATTCTAAGCACTTCAGAAAAACTTTTATAAAAGAGTTTAATCTTTTTTCTCCTATACTTTTAACTTCTGTGTTCCCTGTTTTTGCTTATTTCTTACTTAAATAATCTAAGTGATTTTCTAAAAAGAAAAAAATGCTACATGATATAGTAAACAGTGTGTTCCTAAATGAAGAAAAATATATATATTAAAAATAAATTTTAAAATGACTAGCAAGTTGATAATATTTTTCTTAAATTTCATCTTATTAAGTTAAAATTGTGGGGATTGGGAATAAGAAGTGAAGACTTTTTTTACAAATGAAGTTCAGGGCAATAGGTAAATTTTGTTTTAAAATACCTTTTTATCCTTATACACTCAACTCTTTAAAACATAGTTTGAATCTTTTACTCTGACCTGTGATTAATGAAGGAATATATGACTTAAAATATAATATGCAGTCATCATAAATAAAGGAGATAGGGATTTGACTTGGCATCAGATATAGATGGGGGAGGGTGCTTGGGGAGCTCCTCCCAGTCTTGTTGCCTGAGTTGGCAGCACAGAGCCTCCTTCAGGTGGTGGCTGGACAGTCTGCCAAGTATTCATTTTTGGAAATAGAAGTTGAGAACTGTGAGGATAAAGCAAGCAGAAGGCAGGCAGGCTGGGCAAAAACCTGGACTGATGATAACCACTTGACAGTACATAGAATTGGCAGTGATAGGTAGGGCCATAAGCAGATAATGGCAAAAATTCCTGGGCCAACTAGGGGTGGTGACAGGGGAAGAATAGGTGGAAGCAGGTCCACAGGTGCTGCACAGCAGCCATCACTGGCAGTACCTTACCTCGGCCAAGGCTCCCGTGGTTAGAGTCTCTAGGTGCCTTACCTTGCCCCTACCTTTGGCCTTCTCAAGGCCTCTGTGGTGTGATTTTAGCTGTAACAAGCTTAATATCTAAAAGCTCTTAAGTAAGGTATAAACCTTCCATTTCACAATTATAGATAAGGATTAAAATATGAATACCCTGTGAGAAAGGACTATAGTGACGTAAATTCACTCTGTAGGGTACGTGACAATGTCCAAACCTGAGAAGAGGTTTGATAGAGGATAGAACATCCCTGGGGGAGAAAAGTGCTAAGAGGGATGATTCAAATTCTCATTTTTCTCTTTGCACATAATTCTAAAGTCAAAAATAATGGTTTTAATAAAGGCTTTTAGTGATACAGATGGCAATACCCTCCAATAAAAGCACAAAAAAATTATGAAGCAAATCATTGATGCTGCTGAAGACACTGGGTTTTTTTTTTTTACCATCTTAATATCATACAAGGTCACATATATGAAATCAATAGGACCCAATACAAGAACGAACGTCTCTTTTCTAACGAAGACACATTACCAGCCCTCTGTTTCTCAGTTTACTTATCATATGAGATGGCTGCTTCAGACACTCCTAGATCGATGCCTGTCTTAGTTTGCTAAATGCTGCCAAGCAATATACCAGAAATGGGTTGGCTTTTCTAATGGGAATATATTAGGTTAAAAGCTTACAGTTCTGAGGCTGTGAAAATGTCCAAATCAAGGCATCATCAGAGGTGCTGTCTCACCGAAGGTCAGCTGCTGGTGATCCTGGACTCCTGCCACGACACAATGGAGGTTCCGCTGGTCTGGGTCTCTGCCTCCTCCTCCAGGCTTACTTCTTTCCTGAGCTCAGCTGTGGGTGAACAGACATATGGCTAGTCTCTAACCTCTCCTCCGGGCCTCCTGTCTTCTAGCCTCTCAGGGTTTCTCTTTCTGCTACTTTTTCTCC
Organism: Tolypeutes matacus; assembly: GCA_026826555.1. Taxonomy (NCBI): domain Eukaryota; kingdom Metazoa; phylum Chordata; class Mammalia; order Cingulata; family Chlamyphoridae; genus Tolypeutes; species Tolypeutes matacus. Next base: position 34,159,984 of record JAKSZT010000049.1, read on the forward strand.
ACCTGTCTGTCTGTCTGTCTCTGCTCTCAGTCCTCCATTTATAGAGGACTGCAGCAAGAGGACCAAGACCCACCTTGGGCCAAGCCTCACTGAAACAATCCAGTCAAAGGCCCCCCAACTAAATCCATTCTAATCAAAGGGTCCCACACCCACAGGAATGGATTATCTCCAAGAACATGGTCTTGTCTGGGGTCCACAAAAAACTTCAAACTGTCACAGTGCCTCAGTAAACATTTAAATCATCCCTTTCTTTGATTCTGTGTTTACCAAGGAGTCTTCTATTTCTAATTTGACTTCTATTTATTTATAAATTAATTGGTATTTTAGTTTACCTATCACTTATTTATTCAGCTTGAGCAATCAAGTTTCTGTAGACTGATGGTAACAAAATCCAGTTTCTTAAACTTTGAACCTGAGGAACAGATTCTGGAATATGGTGACCTTTCCAGAGTGTACTGCACAGGGAGTGGGTATAGCTCAGTGGTTGAGCACCTGCTTCCCATGTACAAGGTCCTGGGTTCAATCTCCAGTACTTCCTAAAAAAAAAAAAGTCAATAAGGACAACGTGTACCACCCAGCCATCCATCTAAGTGCCTTTTCAAACAACAATTATTGCTTAGTAATGCTTAATGTGTACAGAATGTGGAAGGAAAGAACAGCAGAGATTCTTGGTGGTGTAGAAGGTGAGAAACACTGACCTTCCCTCAAGTGGGTAAGTTGCACATCAGCGAACCACTTCTGAGCTTGTATCTCAGCATTCTGTTTGTCATCCTTGCAGGCTTTTCTTCTGTATTACTTTTGCCTTAAAAATAAAGCAGAGAGGGAAGCAATGTGGCTCAAGCAGTTGAGCCCCTGCTTACCACATGGGAGGTCCTGGGTTCAGTTCCTGGTGCCTCCTGGAGAAAACAAGCAAGACGGTGAGCTCGCGCAACCAGCAGGTGTGGCAAGATGACACAAGGAGACACAAAGAAGAACGACAATGAGAGAAACACAACAAAGGAGAGAGCTGAGGTGGCTCAAGTCATTGAGCACCTCTCTCCCACATGGAAGGTCCTAGGTTCAGTTTCCGGTACCTCCTAAAGAGAAGACGAGCATACAGAGAGAGCATACAGCGAATGGATACAGAGAGCAGACAGCAAGTGCAAACTACAAGGGGGGCAGGGGAATAAATAAAATAAATCTTTAAAATAAAAAAAAATAATGTCAAAGGTTACTTCTCAGCTGTGTCCGTGGCCATTTTCACAACTTTGAATTGGAAATATTCATAATATCTAAGCAAATTAGGATTTTTTTTGTAGACAGATCAGGAGAGTTGGCAGCAATTCCTGTAAATGTTAAAATGTATAGAGCAAAAGGTAAAACTAAACTTGGTAGTAGTAATCTGAGTGGTAAAATATGCTGGACAGTTGACTGGACTAGAGTAGTGACTTTGTGCTGCTCATTTTACCTCTTAAGTGACAGAAATGTGCCTAAAATAGACCAAATGAGTGGCAAGATAGTGTTCATCAGATCACTAAACTTGGGTGAAATGTTTTAGTAGAGGGTATTTTCATTTAATTTTTTTTTATTTTTATTCTTTTTTTTTGATGTGATTCTGAATTCCAATTTTTTTTTCATTTATTTTTTTTTTATTTTTATTCTTTTTTTTTTGATGTGAGGGTATTGTTCCTTCTCACATTTAGAGCTTCCCCCTCTAGTTACCCGTCTGAAAGTGGCCTGACCATCCAAACATTTTTAAAGCTTTAGATCAATGATGTTTCACTTAAAAAAAAAAAAAAAAAAAAAAAATTTATTTGGTGCATGTCCATAAGTACATTCTTTCCTTGACTAAAAATATCCTTCAATCCTTTAAAGGTATATAGAGTTTATGTACTGATTAATAAAGCTAACTCTACCGGTATGTTTTGTTTTGTTTTGTTTTGTTTTTTAAGATTTCTTTATTTACTTTATCCATTTTAAACCCCCCCCTTCCCCATTTGCTGTTTTGTGTCCATTCGCTGAGCAATTCTCTGTGTCAGTTTCCTGCCATCTCTTCTCATCCTTCTCCTCCAGTCTTCACCAGGATTCGATCCTGGAGACCTCCGATGTAGGAGAAAGGTGTTCTGCCACATGCACCACCTCGGTTCCTGGTTTTCAGAGCTTTCGAAGCATCTCGTCTTGTCTCTCCCCTGTTACATCATCATCTTGCTGCGTGGCTCCCAGGGCCTGGCAGCTCACTGGCACACAGAGCCTGGCAGCCCATGCGCCTTCTATATATATTTTTTTTTTATTTTACCGGGAGGTCCAGGGGATCGAACCCAGGTCCCTCCATATGTTAGACGGATGCCCAACCATTTGAGCCATATCCGCCCCCCATCTACCGGTATGTTTTTAAACTTGTGTGCTTTGTTTTCATTTTTCTCCTTGAGGATAGAAATTTAATATAGTTTGTTCAGCCTACATAGTTTGTTCATACTTGGTCCTCTTGCATTATATTTATGTTGTACCTTTTTTTTTTTTTTAAAGCATAAGTTCATCTTAATTATATTTTTAACTAGAAACAGCAGATAGCAAGTTCACTAAGTATGTTTTGATGATTATTTTTTAAATCAGGCTTCATAACAATAATAAAAATCAAGTTTTTTTGTTTTTTATTTTTAAGAATACTCTTCTCCCCTTCCCCCGATGGCTCCCTCATCTGTTTGCCCATTGTTTTTTGTTTGTTTGTTTGTTTGTTTCTTGTTTCTTTTTTATTTGCCCATTGTTTTTGCTCCTTGTCTGCTTGTTTTTTGCTCATTGTCTGCTAGTTTTTTCTTTAGGAGGCACCTAAAGAAACTGAACGGAAACTGGGACCTCCCATATGGGAGTCGGGAGCTTAACTGCTTGAGCCACATCTGCTCCCCGCTCATTTGTTTTTGCCTAATGTCTGCTCATTGATTTTGCTCAATGCCTGCCCATTGTTTGTCGTCTTTAGAAGGCATGGGGAAACAAACCTGGAACCTACCATGTGGGAGGGGGGTGCTCAACTGCTTGAGCCACATCTGCTCTCAAAATAGGATTTTAACTGCATAGATATATTTTGGTCACTGTTATAATCTTCAGGAGTCAGTAACATAAAGTAACATAAAGCTAATGGGTATGAGAATTTTTGACTTGCTAACAATATAGATTACTGCATTAAACTCTATCCTTATATTTGCTTGGTATTCTTAAACATTGAACAATTATTGTTATTCAGTACAATGTCAAACATGCACATAGTATTCCTACAAGAATATTCCCTTAATATTATCAATACTAAACTAAGCTTTTTTTTTTTTTTTTTTTTCCAAAAAAAAATTAAATGAATTGTGGTTCCACAGACTATATGTACTAGGGTTAGTGGTAATATGCAAAATTGAGTTTGTTTTCAAGACTGATTAGCAGATTCACTTTGCATTAGCTGTGTGTACCCTAATTTTTCATCTTTTATTTTTTTAATGTTTTATTACATTTCATAAGCCTTGAGTTATTAGATAACCTGCTGATTATATACTTTTACTTTATACTTTACTCCACTCAATTTGAACCCCACATAATAAGTATTTAAAATTATTTACAGATGGTTGTACTAAAACAATGATATAATTTACTACTAACATAGTTAGATTGCTAATAAGGTCTTTAAGAGTTGCATATTTTATGCATTTTTAACTTGCTAGGAGCAGTTCTTAAAATGACATCTATAATTCTCTGTCAGGAATAAGTACTCTTCATTTTGCTTGCTTCTATGTGGACAGCCAGATTTACTTTTTTCCTCTCTTGTAAAACAACACTTTTTTTTCCTTCCCCAAACATAAATATTACAATTTTCCAACTGGATAGGTGCCAAAAGAAACCAAGAATCTGAGTGGCATATTGATGACTATAATGCTTAGCAGAGAAATGTGCTTATAATAGGCATTCAAAAAATGTTTGTTACACATGGAATGAAAGATTTATAAGGCAGTTGTTTGAGTCATATACCGTTCATCATATACTGTAATTTTGTTCAGCTAGGGAATTGAGGTTACTAAGATTTAATTCAAATATAAGTCCAAGTATTTGGAAATAAAAACGAATTTAACAATTCTCAGAAAAAGTAAAGTTAATCGTAGTTGCTATCATAATAATAGTTGATAGGAGAAAAAAGACAGAATTCCTTTCCACTAAATTCTTTGTACAACTAAGTGAGGAGAAGCAATAAAATACTAAGTGTTGGCTAAGTCTTACTTTTTCCACAGTTATCCTTGCAGCTCTTTGATCTCTATTCTTGATAGCTTCTCTGGCTGAAAGAGAATTTTAGCATCTGAATTTATTTTCCCATCTCATTAGGTACATAGTGTTAGTGAAAAGCTGCCATATCATGCCATATTTCTGCATTTAATTTTTGCTAACATTCCATTTTTCATATAAAAGTGATGCTGGATTATATAATAATTTTTCAACTTATATGAATGCTCATAATATTTTTTGTTGATAGCTTTGGAGCACATTGTACTCTTTTCATCTAGTGTATTCATAAGAAACTACTACTACTTTTTTTAGAAAGAATACACAGACAAATTCTTGACTTAATTGGCTTTTGCCTAACATTTTTAGTTGGTTGCAAGACAATTGCCACGGCAAAAACATTGACAATGCAGTACATGGTTTGGTTTTCCCTTGCAGTACAGGTTCCATTAGGTGTGGTATCCCAAAAACATGAGCTAGTAGTGTGAAAGCCATCTACACTCCTCTGCACCACTGCAAAGGTCACAGAATACTTAGAAGTTTTGGGTTAAGGATTGTTCAACTCTTCGTGCAGTCCACTGCTTGATATTGATTTGATTATAATCTTCACCATCCAAGACCTTATCTACACACTCTTCAACAATATCGTGAGCTTCATCAGCTTTAAAGCTAACCTCACCCCAGTGGCACTGGTACTCTTCCATGGTGTTGCCTCGTCTCACCTTATGTATCTTTTAACAGCATACAGTTTACAGGCATTATGAAGAATTTGCCAAGTACGTGGGAGTATAAAGAATACATGTTCACTGCCTCAGAAAGCTTACAATCTAAAAGAAGAGTCAGGCCTATAACTTTAATATAAGCCATACGAAGACTCCAAAAGTGAATTACTAACATAGCACTGTGGGCATATGAAAAATGGAGTAATTAATTCCAACTTGAGAGGATTTAAGGATTGTTTTGTAGGAGGAAGTGGCCTTGGAACTGAACTTTGAAGCATAAGTAGGATTTCCATTGATGGGCTATTTCTTTATGAGAATAGCATGTGCAAAGGAAGAGAGGCAGAAACATAGATAGCTTATTATAAGAAAAAGAAGTATTGATATGATCGTAGAGTATAAGATTTCTAGAGATGTGGCAGGAGATGAGCTGGAAAGTCAGGTTAGAAATCACTAGAAACCTTGACTGATATAGTATATATTATGTAGGCATGAGGAGTCAGCAATAGTTACTAAGCCATGTAATCAAATCTATTTTCAGAAAGAGAACTGTTAATTTCCATATACTCCTGTACATTCTAGTGTTTATAATTGTTTGCATTTAAATTTAGATGTTGCATTTTTTTAAATTATGTTTTTAACCTTCATAAATTAAACACTTAAGCATATTATCTACTTTCCAATAGAACTGTTTGCAACTCTCTTGAATAATAATGTTGGGTTAACATGTTATTTAAAGGGTGGTAAGATGTAACATTATTCCACAAACAACTTCCTTCATTTTGTAGAACAGTAACCCAAGTGCTGTAATTATGCTTCTATCTAGTGATATAAAATAACAAAAGCAAGAATGGAACATTTCAATAATACCAATTAATTTATAAGTAAATAGAAGCCAAATTAGTAGTTACCTTTTCAATGATGAGAGTTTGAACCTCTTGCCTTCTTGGGAATTTTAATAATTCATTCCAAACAACCTGTTGTTGAGTGGTTTTAGTTTTGTGGATTTTTTTTTTTTTCTTTTTTAACTCCAAATTACTCTGATTTTGATGTATTTATTCCTCCATATATAGTTTAAGACTTCACCATAAAGTAAAGGATATAAATGATACCATCTGTAGTCAGAATGTTTATACTAAATTTGGAGAAAATAAAAAGGAAGGACGTATTATATTTATTACTTTATTTTTCTAACTTGAAATTGGAATATTTTCTTCTGTTATTGATGCTGTTTTATTAGATCAGTAATATCCTTATTCCAAACTAACACAAATTTTATTATATTTGTTTTACAATTTTTTTTTTTATTTTTTACAAATTTTATTATTTGGTCACACTTTTGATATTTTACAAAATTGTAGAAGAAACAAACAGGGAGAGCCCACAGCCCTCCTAGCCTGAAATTGCAGTCCCACTTAGGATGGGAGGCAGACCAGTGGACTAGTCAGAAATTAACAGGGGGTTAAGCCCTGGAAATGAGAAAGCTGTAATGGGACTAGATGGGCTTTCAACACATATCCATAGCTGACTGTAAGGCTGTGTGCATGCACAGAACAGACCCAAGATAGCCCAAACTCTCTACACATCCCTGACTGACAGTGAGGGAACACACACACACAGAGCAAACGTCCTCCAAAATGCTCTCTAGAATCCCTGCCTGGCTTAGAGACTGTGTGCATGTACAAGGAAATCCTGAAAGAACCTGGCAGAAAGTAAGCTAGGGCAGACTGGAAAACTGTCTGAATATGCTACCCAACCCACATACAAATCTATCAGGCTTGGAGCTCTCGAGGACAGTCTGACCAGTCATTGGCTGACCGTTAAGCTCTGCAGATAGAGGGGTGACTCCTGCAAAGCCAGACTAAACAAATAAAAATATTTTTTTCAACAAGCACAGATATCAGTGACCACACACCATGGGGAAACAGATTCTCCCCAGATTAAATTCAGGCAGGTTACTAAAAAATTAGAAATAAAACAAAATAAAAACAGCTCTAAGAACCATCCTCATGAGAAAAGTCAAAGCTGGAGTCACTATAAATAATCTATAACATAATCTATAATTTTTTGTTTTCAACAAAAAATTATGAGACCTGCAAAAATTATGAGACCTGCTCTATACTCAGGGAAAAAAGAAAAAAAAAAAAAAAAATCTGTCAATACTAACTATCTCTGAATGGGATCAAATGTTGGATTTAGCATCCAAAGACTTCAAAGCAGCCATTATAAATATGTTCAAAGAATTAAAGAAAACCATGTTTAAATAATTAAAGGAAACTATAATAGCAGTGACTCAATAATGAATCTAAATAAACTAAAGAACCAAATATAAAGTCTGGAATTGAAAAGCACAATAACCAGTGAAAAATTCACTAGATGAGCTCAACCACAGATTTGAGTTGGCAGAAGAATCAGTGAACTTGAGGATAGATCAATATCTAGATCTAGGTCAGTATCTGGAAGATAAATCAGTATCCAGTATGAAAAACAGAAAACAGGTGGAAGAAAAATGAATGGAGCCTCACAGACTTGTGAGCCAGCATCAAGCATATCAGCATGCATGGGTTGGGGGTAGTAAAAACATTTGAAGAAATAATGACCAAAAACTTCCCAAATTTGGTGAAAAATGCTAACCTAGAGAACCAAAATGCTCAACAAACCCTAAGTAGTTTAAACAGAAAGAAATCCATACCTAGACACATCATGGTCAAACTATTGAAAGGCAAATCCAAAATCTTGAAAGCAGCAAGAAAAAAACTCATTAGTTACAGGAGAACAAAAATGCAATTAACATCTGATTTATCAGAAATAATGGAGGCCTGGGGACAGCAGAATGATATTCAAAGTACTAAAGAAAACCTGTCACACAAAAATTTTATAGTCAGCAAAACCATCCTTCAGAAATGGCGGTTAAATAAAGCCATCCCTAGATTGTCAAAGGCAGAGAATTCATTCTAGCATACCTGCCTTTCAAGAAATGTTATAGGAAGTTTTTCAGCCTGAAAGGAAATGAAACCAAGGCAATAGCTAGAAACCAAGATAGTAAGTGGAAATGAAAAACACTGATAATGAAAAATATGTAAGTATTAAAGATTATAATTATGTATTTTCTCAATTTCTGTATAAAATATTGTGTAATGCAATAACTATAACACTATCATTGACTTTGTAACATAGATAGTTGTAATATATATTACAACACAAGAGAAGGGAAGAAATTATGTTGGAGAAAAGTTGCTATATTAACTAAGTAGAGTGTGGGAAACTGCTATGTATTATAATCCCTAGAACAACTAGTTTGTTTGTTTGTTTGTTTGTTTGTTTGTTTGTTTAGAAAATCAACAGAGGGTGTCAGAGGGATACAGGGGCCAAGTGATAAGAGGTCCCAGTGCCAAAGTTGGAACAATCTGAGCAGGAAAATAAATAAAATAGTATTGGATTATAATCCATAGTATAAACTAAATATCTATGAGTCCATACTGATATAAACAAATGATTGATTAATTAAGTAGACAACTCTTCTTTATAGAAGAATTCCAAATAATTTATGTACCTTCTCGCAACTCAAGGAGGTGAATCATAACTCCTCACCCCTTAAGTGTGGGCTGTACATGGTAACTGCCTTCCAAAAAGTAAGGGAGGGAAAATAGTATAACTTCGCAGTGGACAAACCTGACAAACACTCCCTCGACCAGACGATCAAGGTCAATATCAACAATAATAAGCCATGGGATAGTGGATACCCTCGATATGATGTGGTGAGAATGACACTTTACCTCTGTGGTCTTCTTCCTCAAACCCATTAACTGCAGTCTAATCCTAAGAAAAGCATCAGACAAATCCCAAGCGGGGGACATTCTACAAAATACCTGATCAATACTCCTCAGAACTGTGAGGGTCATCAAAAGCAAGGAAAGTTAGGGGAACTGTCATGTCAAAAGGAGCCTGGGAGACATGGCAGCTACATGTAATGTGATATCCTGGATGAGATCCAGGAGCAGTAAAAGGGCATTAGGTAAAAACTCAAGAAATCCTAATAAAGTATGGGCTTTAGTTAATGACGTTGTGTTATTGTTGGTTCATTAGTTGTGACAAATGTAATAACGTACGGTGTTAATATCAAGGGAAAACAGATATGAGGTGTACATGATCTCTTTGTACTGTCTTCACAACTTTTCTGTAAATCTAAATCTATTCCAAAATAGAATGTTAATTTTAAAATCATCAGCAGAATTATGAGGGTACCCTTAATATATACATAGTTCCTAACACAAAACTTGTAGAGTTTAAAAAATTCTAAAGTTTGACTATTTCTGCTTTTTTAAAGTATTTAAATTTTTAATTTTAGATATTTATGTTGAGAAATGAGCATCTATAATGTGTGTATTCCTTTTATAAAAGGAAAGTTGACTTAAATTAATGTTATCTTGTAAAGTTTTCTTTCTGGAAGATGGATTTCCCTCTTGATTTCGTTCATTTGAATTTTAGCAATATGGACTTGGCAGACAATTTATAATTTAAATATTAGTTAAACTTACGCTTGACTGCAGTGATCTTTGAAATCTATGTGTGTACAGATCTCCCACTGAATAGGCTACAAAGAAACTACACATTCCACCACATTATAAACATTGTCTTTAGCAGTGAGGGAGCAGTGACAGTAGAAATGGATTAGAACGAGTCAATGATGCTGTTAAAAGAACTTTTTGAGTTTCAGTTCTGTCCTCTCCAAGGCCCCTGTATTTCTTGCTAGATAAATATTTCGAGAAAAACAGAAGCACATTAATTTACATTTCATTCATCCATTTATTCATTTATTGATGACCAGTTACACTTGTTCATAAACCCTGTACTTCTCTTTGGTAGCACTTATGACAATGTAATAATATGTAATGTCTCCACTAGTTTGTAATATCTGTGAGGACAGGAACCATGTCTGTCTTACTGATTTGTCCCCAGCATCTTACACAATGGAAGTTATTTGTAGCAGACACTGTTGGTGCCTCACAACACATTCTTAGCCTACCCCAAGTTCTCATATACTTCAACAGCTCCCTTTGTCTCTCTACTTGAAGGCATTCTTTGGCAGCTGGACCTGTGGGCAAGTGCATGGGGCTGGGCAGAAATGCCAGAGTTAATGCCCCAGGAATGACCTTCAACCAAAGTGGGGCAGGAATCGGTGGATAATTACTCCAGCTTTCTGGTCCTTACACAATGTGGTACAATTCTGAGGTCTGTACCACAGTTTCTCAGAAATCCGTAGCAGGTTTGATTCTATTGCACAAAACAGTAACCTGCTTACTCATGGTACAGGTTTTTTATTTGACTTTTCTCCTTCCCTTGGACTCAAGTTCTGCTTTGGAAGGAACCCACACTAAGACAATATGCAATAAATACTTATTAACTGAATTGATTAATGTATTAGATGAGTAAGATACTGATCTTTCAAAGAAATTACCATCCAAGAAGGGAAAAGAATATTAAATATATACAAATAACTGTTAACAAGATATAATGATTGCAATACAAGAAATACAGAGTCAGCTTAGATGCTTTCCTTACCCTCCTGTGTGATCTTACACGATCCAGTACATCCCCTCTCGTTTTACTTATCCAAAATGTCCTTTTTCTCTGCTAGCACATAAGCTTCATGAGGCTAGAAACCGTGCCCATTATGCTCCCCTTCATATCTCTCACACCTAGGACAGTGCCTAGTACATATTAGATATTCCACAGGTATGTGTTAAGTGAATGCGTGCATTAATGAATAAATGAAGCAGCAGCGTTTAATGAAAAGCGTTCTTGGAGTCTTGGATGTAGATTGAAGTCCCCCTTCAGTCACTTGCTATCTGTCTGATTTAGGGGGAGTTGCATAGTTTCTCTTAGCCTGCTTTCTTCTTTTGTAAAATGAAGAAAATATGGTATACCTCAAGAGGTTGATACATAGAATAAATGAGGTAATTTTTTGTGGAAAAAGATGGCATTTAGATTGAGTTGAAATTGGGGAAGAAGTAAGTAGAGGAGAAGGAAGTTTAAGTTAAAACAGAATGAACAAATAACAGGAAAGCAAAATGAAAAATTATGGAACATATAGCCCTGTTTTCCTAGAACATGAAAATAGGACATGGGATAATTAGGTTACCAAGATGCCAGATTATGGAGGTTCATGAGTGCTAGACTGAAATGTCTGGACTTTATTCCGTAAGCAGGAGGAAGGTTATTTGCAGAGGAAAATGACATATCCAGGAGATGATTGGAAGTATGGAACTATGAATTATAAATGATAAATTCAGTTCCCTGAAAAGTACCCTAGTTTATTAGTTTGTGTGAAGAAAGGTCAAAACTGAAAATAGAGATTTGGGAGTGGTCCACATGACTAGTTTATCATGTAATTGGTAAATCAATCAGCATGTATTGAGCACTGATCATGTCTATCACAGTAGAAAATATAAAGAAACGTGAGGAAACCTACAACTTCTCTAGTGGGAAAAAAAAAATAGGATTCATTTCTACAATCAAGGAACTTTGTTATTATCACTTATATGCTATAAACCTAACAATGTATTGTCATTATTTTTGTTTACTGTCATTTAACTTTTACAGAAATTTAATAAGAAAAACATTTTATATATATTTGTCCATGTAGTTACTACTTGCAGGGTTCTTTGTGCCCTTGTGTGGATCCATATTACCATATAGCATCATTTTCCTTCTGCCTGAAGGACTTCCTTTAACATTTCTTGAAGTGCAGCTCTGCTTTGGATGAATTCTTTCTGCTTCTAGATATCTGAAAAAGTCTGGATTTTGCCTTTTTTGTTGGTTGGTTGGTTGGTTTTGTTTTGTTTGAAAACAACATGAATGTATTGTCTCACAGTTCTGGAGGCCAGGCCAAAACTGAGGTGTGGGCAGGGCCACACTCCCTCCGAGGGCTCCAGGGAAGAGTCTCTTCCATGCTCCTCATCTGGGCACCCTTGCCTCCAGCCTCATGTGGCCCTTTCCCCTGTGTCTACGTCTTCTCCACTCTATTTTGTTTTTATTTTTTTGAGCAGTTGTAGTTTAAAGAGAAGTTATGCAGAAAGGGCAAGAGTTTCCATATACCCCCTTTCATGCACACAGTTTTCCTGATTATTAATATTTTGCATTACTGTGGTACATTTATTACCGTTGATAAAACAATATTATTATAATTATGCCATTAGCTTTAGCCCACTGTTTGCATTAAGGTTCACTCTTTGTGTTGTATAGTTCTGTGGTTTTGTATGTGTGTGGTAACTTATATACAATCTAAAATTTCCCTTTTTATCCCCTTTCAAATATATAATTCAGTGGTGTTAATTACATTCACAAAGTTGTACTTCCCTCACCATCATCCATTGCTGAAACTTTTCCATCTTGCCGTCATTTTTTTAAACAATTTTATTCACACACCATACAGTCCATCCAAAGTGTATAGTCAGTAGCTCTCAGTATAATCACAAAATTGTGCATTCATCACCACAGTCAGTTTTAGAACATTTTCATTACTCCAAAAAGAAAAATCTCCTACCCCTTATACCCCTCTATTATTGACCATTAAACATTGGTATAGTACTTTCGTTACAGTTGATGAAAAATATTATTGTCCATAGTTTGCATTAGTTGTATTTTTCCCATATACCACCATATTATTAACGCCTTGTAATAATGAAGTACATTTGTTCTAGTTCATGGAAGAACATTCTTGTATTTGTACTATTAGCCACAGCCATAATCTACAACTGGGTGTGCCTTATTTTTGAAAGATATATTTCTGCATATAGAATCTAGATTGATGGTCTTTATCATGGATTTTGTGCTATTTGATTATGATGTGTCTTAGTGTTGTTTTCTTCATGTTTCTTGTGCTTGGAACTTGATGAGTTTCTTTTATCCTTGAGTTTATAAGTTCTTGTCAAATTTGGAAAAATCTCAGCCATTATTTCTCCAAATATTTTTTCTGACCCTCCTCCCCTTTCTCTTTTGGGGCCTCCCATTGCATGTACATCAGGCTACCCCACAGCTCACTGATGCTCTTTTCCTTTGTTTAAGTTATTTTTTTCTCTGTTTCATTTTGTATAGTCTCTGTTATGTGTTCTAATTGGTAATCTTTTCTTCTGCAATAGCTAGTCTGCCTTCAATCACATCCAGTGTATTTTTACCTCAGGTATTACAGTTTTCATCTTGATATGTACATTACAAAGGGAAAGGTAGTAACTTGAGAGTTGGAGATTATAAAACCCCTCTCTCAGTAATCAGTAGAACCAGAAAATCAGTAAGGCTTATAGAAGACCTGATCAGCACTGTCAACCCCACCTAATTGATCCACCACACAACAGCAGCAAAATTCAAGTACATGTGTAATTTTCACTAAGACCATATTATGGGTCATTATACAAACGTCAATAAATTTAAAAGAAGTAAAATCATATGAAGTATGTTCTGTGACCACAATGGAATACAGCTATAAATCAATAAAAGATATAAAATTAAGACTTTTATGTAGGTCAGGAAGGAAGCAGACTCTGGAGATAAATACCCTGACCCTTACTCTTTGATCTCACTCTTTGATCTCCTTCCTGCTGGTGCTTCTCATTGGCCAAACCCAACCAGAAGCCAGAGGACAAAGGAGTCTGGATGATGCAGTCCATAGAGGTCAGCCTCTCAGGGTGCCCAGAACAGTGGGGGGGGGGGGGTGCATGGAACAATAGCACAGCTAATCCACAGGGCAACCTTCACCAAGGTAGACAGATGCTGGGCCATAAGACATGTCTTAATAAAGTTAAACATTGTGTTACATTTTGCCCTGTATTTCTGAATACTTGCAGCAAGAGGGCTTTGAGTTACTTTGTCCATCATATCGCTACAGCCAAAAGTCACTCCTACTCTATTTCCTCCATTTTTTTTTTTCCCCAGTTCTCAGTGAGAACCTGATTTTCAAAATACCACTATAGCTTTATTTACAAAATTTGGAAACTAGCCCATATAACAATACCCTTTCGGTGGAGTTATGAGAAATCGTTCATTTAATTTTACTTAAGTCTACAATTCTATTTAACACGTGTCTTCACAGCCTGTCAAATTTTTAGTCAATCTGTTTATGGTCAGTTTATTTGGTTATGGTAACTATATATTAAAGGAATTATTCTGTAAAGGAAATCCTCTTTTCTTTGTTTTGAATATTCAAAGTGATCAGCCACAGTTTACTTTGCCAGATTCATAAGCATCTCTAGAACTTCAGTCATAAAGCCTTTCCACATTTTCACATTCCTTTCTATTCTCTTTGAACATTTTATTTTATGGTTTTATATAAAATATACCAATTAAGTAAGAAATTATACTAATTCTATACATACTTTTTCAGAAATAAAAAAACACTTCCCAACTCATTTTATGGGGTCAGCATTACCTTGATACCAAAACCAGACAGAGACATTGAAAGTAAACTGCAGGGAGGCGGCTGTGGCTCGATCAGTAGGGCTCCCGTTTGCCATATGGGAGGCCCCGGGTTCGGTTCCCAGGGCCTCTGGTGGGGGCTGGCCCGCCCGCACGGCGTGGTTGGCTGACCCGGCGAGCACGGGCAGCAGGGGAGGGGGGGATAAATGAATAAGTAAAAATAAAATCTAAAAAAAAAAAAAAAAATCAAAAAAGAAAGTAAACTGCAGGTCAATATCTCTTATGAGCATAGACACAAAAATCCTTACCCATGAACAGTTTATTTTCCATTTATTTTAGGCCTTCTTTGATTTCCTTCAATATTTTATAGTTTTCGAAAAGCAAAAAAAAAAAAAACTTGCATATTTTTGTTGCATTTATCTATAAGTATTTCATGTATGTTGATGCTATTGTAAATGGTACCTTTAATTTTTTTAAATTTCCAGTTCATTGCTAGTATGTAAAGATAGAATAAATTTTTGTATATTGATCCTGTATTCTGTAACCTTTCTAAACTCACTTTTTAGGTCTAGAAACTTTGTTGGAGATTCTTTGGCATTTTCTGTGTAAAGAATCAGACATTGCAAACAAAGACAATTTTGTTTTTTCCTTTCCAATCTGTATGTCTTTCATTTTTTCCTTGCCTTATTGCACTGGTTGGGACCTTCAATACAACATAGGATAGAATTGGTAAAAGCAGGACATCCTTGCCTTGTTCTCAAGCTCAAAGGGAAAACATTTAGTCTTTCACCATTAAATACAATGTTATAGGGAAGTGGGTATAGCTCGGTAGTTAAGTGCCTGCTTCCCATGTGCAAGGTCCCAGGTTCAATCCCTGGTACCTTCTAAAAAATAAAGGGAGGGAGGGAGGGAGGATGTTACAGCAGTAGGTTTTTCATATATACCCTTTTTCAGGTTGAGGAAATTCTTTATTACTGATTGTATTAAGGTTCTCCAGAGAAACAGAACCAACAGTGTATGTATGTAAATATTAAGAGATTTCTTAAAGGAATTGGCTTACACCACCATGGGGATTGGCAAGCCTGAATTCTGTAGGGCAGGGCACAAGTTGGGAACTCCATAAAGGTTTCCATAAATTCCCCAGGAGAGACTGGCTGGCTGGCTGGCTGGCTGGCTGGCTGGCTGAAGTAGAGATAGAAATTCTTCTTTCTGACTGCTGAAATCATCAGTTCTCCCTTTAAGGCCATCAACTGATTAGATAAGACTTCTCTCATTGCTGAAGGAAATCTCCTTTGTTGATTGTAGATGTAATCAGCCATAGATACAATCAAGTGGCTAATGATTTAAATCCAGGAAGTATCTTCACAGTAACAATCAGGCAGGTGCTTGCTTCACCATAACTTAGCCAAGTTGATACATGAACTTAACTATCACACTGATATTTTGCCTTTTTTTTTTTTTCCCTTTTAGCAGTAGAAGACTCTGAAAGTGGCGTTTACATGCGATTCATGAGATCACACAAGTGTTATGATATCGTTCCAACCAGTTCAAAGCTTGTTGTCTTTGATACTACATTACAAGTAAGTGTACCCAGTTTTCATGAATTTTTGGTGTATTATTTGCATGACTGCTTTATAGGGCAATTCAAATCGAACAATACTAGCTGACATTTTTTTAAACTGTTTATTGTGGTAGCATATATACATTCCACAATTTCCTATTTTTACCACTTTCAAGTGTACGATTCAGTAGTAGTGATTACATTCACAATATTGTGTGTGCTTCCATCACCACCATCCATTACCAAAACTTTTTCATCACCCAAAACAGTAGCCTGTAATCTACTTTTTGTCTCTACAAATTTGCTTATTCTAGGTAATTCATATAAGTAGAATCATACAATATTTGCCTTTTTATGTCTGACTAATTTCACTCAACATGTTTTTTTCAAGGTTCATCCATGTGGTAGCATATATCTGATTGTCATTCCTTTTTGTGGCTGAAAAATATTCCATTGTATATATAACATATTTTATTTATTCATCTGTTGATGGACAGTTGGTTTGACTAGCAGGCATTTATTGAGTCCTTCCACTGATCAGGCACTGTGAAAATGAGGTTTTGTCTGAATTCACAGTCTTCACAATAGCCTTATAAAGAATATATTATTTTGGGGGAGTGGATATTTATCAAGCAGTTGAGCTCCTGCTTCCCACATGGGAGGTCCCAGGTTCGGTTCCTGGTGCCTCCTAAAAGCAAACTTGCAAACAAATGAAATAACCAACTCAAGGGAGCCGATGTAGCTCAGTGGTTGAGCGCTAGCTTCCTATGGTCCCAGGTTCAATCCCTAGCCCTGGTACCTCAAAAAAAAAAAAAAAAAAAAACCAGAATGTATTATTTCTGACGTCAGTCTACAAATGCGGAAATACAAGTCCTAGTATTTATGAACTTAAGTAAATCCAGAGTGCTAAGGAATGATGGATCTGGAACTCTGAACACAAGTCTGGCTAATACATATAAGAACCATTGCACTATACTGCCTCCTTCTGTGTATCCTAATATTCTTTCTTGATTATTTACTAGAATACATGGTAAGTCTATTTGAAATGACAATGTTTTACAAAGAAAAAAATTACTAAAGTGGATTGTCTTGAGAGACAATTTATTGAATACTATGTGGCCATCAAAAAATGAAAAAAATATATATATATTGTTAAGGGAAAAAAGTAAGTTGTAGAACAATATGTATATTATGACCAAGTTATTCTGAAGATAAGAAGTATCAGGGGAAGCGGCTGTGGCTCAATCAGTAGGGCTCCCGTTTACCATATGGGAGGCCCCGGGTTCGGTTCCCGGGGCCTCCTGGTGAAGGCAAGCCCGCCCGCACGGCTTGGTTAGCTGACCCAGCGAGCACAAGCAGCAAGGGGGGGATAAATGAATAAATAAATAAAATATTAAAAAAAAAAAAAAAAAAAAAAAAAAAAGAAGTATCAGAGCAGTTACTCTGGTCTGTTTATCTAAAACTCTAGTCTGAGGACCAATTTAACTATTTGCAAATAAATTAAAAAGGAGGGTCTACAGACAGAAACCAAAAGACAGAGCAGATATACACATAAGGATGGAAATAAAGGCGGTGCTTCCCATGAATGAATGAGAAAGAAAAATCTTGTACAGAGCTTTTTAGTTCCCAATTTCAGTCTCTGAAAGGCCAATTCGACTAATTACCACTGGATTCCATGAAATTCCTGAGTTAAATAAAGCCCTCTTTCTTTATGGGGGCATTTTTTGGTTCTTCAAAGTGTCCTGAATGATATTGCAACGACATCTTCAGGCCATTGTATATCCTGCCATAACCTACGGAATTGAGTTGGAGGGAGTGTAGACTACAATGTAAACTAATCATGCTTAGTGGCAATGCTCCAAAATGTGTTCATCAATTGCAGTGAATGTACCACACTAATGAAAGAAGTTGTTAATGTGGGGAAAAGTGGGAGGTGTGGGGAGTGTGGCATATGGGAATCCCTTATATTTTTTTATGTAACATTTTATATAATCTAAGAATCTTTTAAAAGTAAATATATTTTTTAAAAATTGAAAAGATCAGATGACTTTGAATGGTGATGCCAGGATTAGCACCCAGGTGATCTGGCTCTAGAGTCCATATATATATAATTAATATTGTAATTACTTATATAATATAATATATAAGTAATTAATATTGATGGCTTAAAATTGTGGAGAAATTGTAGAATAAGAATGCAGGATCAAAAATATATACAGCCAATGGAAAGCGGCTGTGGCTCAATCAGTAGGGCTCCCGTTTGCCATATGGGAGGCCCCGGGTTCGGTTCCCGGGGCCTCCTGGTGAGGGCGGGCCCGCCCGCACGGCGTGGTTGGCTGACCCGGCAAGCACAAGCAGCAAGGGGGGGATAAATGAATAAATAAATAAAATCTTAAAAAAAAAAATATATATATATATATATAGCCAAGAAACATATATATAACATTTATATGTGTGTGTATATATCTATATTCTTTGTCCTCGCTTTTATAATTTTTGAAATTTTGTTGAATGCAAATTGTAGCTTGTTATATTGGAAGTATTGTAGTCCATCTTTCTCTTTGGAATTAAATAAAAGATCAAAATTCATAAATAAATACATAAATAAATAAATAAATCTCTCTTTCTACTGGAATTAGCTTTCCAGATGGTGTTATTTGCATACAGATTATCCTTACCTAGAACATGTTCATAGAGAAAGGCTAAGATTTATATAATTGATTGTGATCATCAGAAAGCAAGAAGTAATGGAATGCTTTCTCTTTGCTTTGAAGAGTTCCATATACTGTTTGAATTTTTTGCAACAAATACGTGTTACTTTCTCCTTTTTTGAGCAGAAACTTTCAGCTGTACTGCTACAGATACTAGCAAGGTACATTTATTACATTGTAATCAAGTACCTACTTTTAAAGAAGGCATGCTTTTTTTAAAAAAAAATTTTATTTTGCAAACTTTCAAACTTACAAGACAATTACAAAAATAATACAAACCCTATACAGAGAACTCCAACATGGCCCTAACCCCCCAGATACCCAGTTCCACCAATTTTAACGTTTTGCCACATTTGCCATATCATTCTGTCCATCAGTCTGTCAATCCGTGCACCTGTGTATCAATACATTTTCTGAACACTTGAGTGTAGGTTGTATACAGCATGCTCCTTGAACACTTAAATTTTCATGTTTATTTCCTATGAACAAGGATATTCACTTACTTAACCACCTTAAGTGCAGTTATTAAGTTAAATTTAACATTAATATAAAGCTTACAGACTATATTCCAGTTTTTTTCAGATGATCCACTAAAGTCCTTTTGAGCCTTTTTTCCTCCCATGATAGATCCCATACAGCATCACCTATTGGATTTAATTCTCATTGTCTCTAGTTGCTCTTTTTTTTTTTTTTTTAATTGTGGGAACATATATACAACATAAACTTTCCCATTTCAGCCACTCCCACACATATCATTGAGTGGGTTTACTCACATGTACAGTGTTGAAGTACCTTCACCTTCCATTAGTAAAACTCTCCCATCTCCCCCAAGAGAAACTCTGTACCTATTATGCATTAATACCCATTCCCCCTGCCCTCTCATCCTTGGTAACCTTACTCTAGTTTTTGTCTCTGTGAATTTGCATATTCTCTGCTATTTCCTTTGTGGTTACCATGGGGCTTGAATTTAATAGCCTAAATCTGTAACATTCTCATTTGCTTAGATACCAACTTAACTTCAATGATATACAGAAACTATGTTCCTATACCCCTCCACTCCCCACCTTTATGTAATTCTTGTCACAAATTGCATGTTTATACATTATGAGTCCAAAAGTACTGATTTATCATGTTTTATGCATTTACCTTTTAGATCCTGTAGGAAGTAAAATGTGTAATTTAAAACCAAATATACAGTAGTACTGGCATTTATATTTACTCATGTCATTACCCTTACCAGAGATCATTATTTCTTCATATGGCTTCACTTTTTTTTTTTTTTATTTAAGATTTATTTTTATTTATTTATTTTTATCCATTTTTACCCCACTTCCCCCCCACCCCCCACCCCCCATCCCCCATTTTTGCGTCTATTCCCTGGGCAATTCTCTGAGTCTGTTTCCTGCCTTCTCTTCTTATCCTTCTCCTGTCTTCACCAGAATTCGATCCTGGGAACCTCCAATGTGGAAAAGAGGCGTCCTATCGCCTGCGCCACTTTAGTTCCTGGTTTTTTGGCACATCTCATCTTGGCTCTCCCTTGTGTGGCTCTCCTGTTATGTCATCATCTTGCTGTGTGGCTCGCGGGCCTGACAGCACACCCACACACGGGGCCTGATGACGCATCCGCGCACGGAGCCTAGCAGCCCGTGTGCCTTCTATATTTTTTCTTTATTTTACCGGGAGGTCCAGGGGATCAAACCCAGGTCCCTCCATATGGGAGATGGACGCCCAACCATTTGAGCCACATCTACCCCAGCTTCAGTCTTTTGTCTTGTGTCCTTTTCCTTTCAACCTGCAGAACTTTCTTTAGCATCTCTGGAAGGACCAGTCTAGTGGTGACAAACTCTCTAAACTTTTGTTTATCTCGAATGCCTTAATCTCTCCCTTAGTTTTGAAAGATAGGAATCCTTGGTTGGTAAATTTTTGCTTTTAGCACTTTGAATATGTCTTCCCACTGCCTTCTTACCCCCATAGTTTTTGATGAAGTTCACACTTGTATGTGACATGTTGCTTCTCTCTTGCCGCTTTCAAAATTCTCTCGTTATCTTTGGCATTCAGCAGTTTGATTATCATGTATCACGTATGGGTCCATTTGAGTTTGGAGTTTGTTGAGCATCTTGGATGTGTTTATTCATGTGTTTTGCTAATGTTGGGAAGTTTCAGCCATTATTTCTTTGAATATTTTCTCTTCTCCTTTCTCTCTTTCTTCTCCTTTTGCAGTTCCCACAACGCATATATTGGTATACTTGACAGTGTCCCCACAGGTTCCTTTTCGTTCTTTCTTCTCTCTGCTCCTGGATGATTCCAATTGTCTTATCTTCCAAGTTCACTGATTATTTCTTATGCCAACTCCAATCTGCTCTTGAACCTTTCTAAGGAATTTTATATTCTATTACTGTGTATGTGGTCTTCAGCTCTGTTTGGCTCCTTTTCATAATTTCTCTCTTTATTGATATTCTCTTTGTGTTCATCTGCCATTTTCCTGATTTCATTTGCTTCTTTGTCCATTTTTTCCTTTACGTCTTTGAGCATATTTAGGACCTCTTTTTCAATGTTTTTGTCTGGTATATTACAGGTCTGGTCCTACTCATTGAGGGTTTCTAATGCTTTAATTTTCTCCTTTGCTTGGGCCATCACTTCCTATTTCGTTGTATGTTTTGTAATCTTTTGTTGAAACCTGGACATTTTTATATTTTATTGTGTTATCACTGGAATTTAGACTCTTTCGTACCTGTTCCTTTAGCTTGTATCCAGCTAGAGTTATAATACAGCTTTCCTTAAATGCCAGGAGCTAACTGAAAAAAAGAAGAAAGGAGAAAGGAAGGGGGAAAAAAAGCACACCATTCCCAGTTTTTGCAGATTGACCTATATGTGTGCACTCCTATCCATACAGTGAATTTAGAGAATAGCACCAGACCAAAGTATAGGAACCTCATTGAGCCTTTCTGCATGGGCATCTTGTCTTAGGAATATGCTGTGATCCGAGAAATTCCTGTTTACATGCATATAGAATGTCCCTTTTTCCCTTTTGGAAACAATTTCCTCTTGGTCCAGGCACTGCACTGTGTGTCTTACAGCCAGCAATCCTTGCCCCAGGCATCCATTTGACTGTTCTACCACAACATTCTGTAGAAAAGTTCATTGAGCTGCCTCTACACACAAAGCAAGGTATGGGAACGTGAGCCTGTTGAGTATTATCCTGCATTTGTCCCTGGGGCTGTCACCAGATTGGGCCAGTCTTACATTCTCCCAGTATGTGCACGAGGGTTAATTCACTCACTCTGGAACTGGGACCAGGGATCTGCACTGGGAATACACGCCTGCTCCATGCCAAGCCACTGAGGGGTTAGTGTAGGGGATCCTACCACTTTTTTTTTCTTTTTGCTGCAAAGAGCTTTATTGTTTACACTTGACTCCTGGATTGCTAGAGGGCTACAAGGTGGTTGGTTAAAAAGATGCCTCCTGGATGGAGGGAGAGGCTCAGGCAGAAGTTTTGCATGGAGGTTCCTAGTGATGCTTGAGGGTGAGCCTTTCAAATGTTGGTTAGGTGGTCACCCATCTTCTTGATGAGTTTTACCTCCTTGTCTAGGAAATGGCTTTCCAGGAAGTCACAGAGATGAGGGTCCATGTTGGCAGAACCCAGGCAGATCCAAAAGGGCGCGGTTCAGGTTCTTCTCCAGGGCAGTGGTAGCTTCCATGGCGTCCAGTGTTTTACTCCATTCATTTTGGGACAGCTTCTTTGGAAGAAGGTGCAGCCACTTTGCTGGTTTTGCTTGGCACCCTTGTGCTTCTCCTTTGCCACCTTGCACAAGTGGTCTACACACTTCAGAGTCACATCATTGTGGTTGAAATAGAAGCCCAGAGACAGGTAGATGTAGGAGACCTGTAGGAGCAGTTTGACCAGGTGGTTTTTGGAGGCCTCCATTTCAGGAGAATAATTCTGGTGGATCCAAGAGTTCATGGTTGGTCGACAATAAGGAGCTAACAACAACAATAAAAGATATTAACTAGTCCCAGAAGCCATGGGATGGCCAAGAAGATGGTCCTGGAGAGGAAGTTGGAGAGGGTCCAAGGCTGAAAAGGAAGGGAGGGATAGTTCCCTGGTCTGTTCCATCCAAACACTGTTGAAGCAAGTGTGATGGTTAGGCTAATGAGTCAACTCGGCCAAGTAGTTGTGTCCAGGTGTTTGTTCCAGCAAGCACTGGGCTAATTGTAATACAAGAGCATTTATGGACTTCAATCACCAGTGAGTTTACTGTGTGGATGGCTGATTACATCTGCATCAATCAGGGAGATTACATTATCAATGGGTGGTGCTTTTATCCAATCAGTTGAATGACTTAAAAGTGGAAGTGATTTCAACATTCAGAGAGAATTTCCCAGCTCGTCGTTGGACAGGCAACTTCTCCCAGAGACTCACTCATCAACGACCTTTCATCGGGCTTTCATTGGAGCCCCTGGTTTGCAGCTTGCCTGAGGAACCTGGACTTGTGCGTCCCCACGGTCGCGTGAGAGACTCTTTTAGAGTTCCATATTATTCACAGATATCTCCTGCTGATTCTGTTTCCCGAGAGAACCCTGACTAATACAGCAAGAGGCAGATCCCTGGGACTGCCAGGCATGCTGTCCCTACTACTTTTTTTTTTTTTCCTACTACTTTTAAGTAGCTTTTTTCTTGACTTGGCACTCGCCCTTTTTCTGCAGTCCTTTAACCATTTTCTGGAGCTTTGAGAATGATGTTTTGCCAGTTCTTGCTATTGGTTCAAGTATTTTTGGGGGGATGGAGCCCTGAAGTTTCTCCAGCATCTTGATCCAAACATGTATTACTTTTATTTGAAACTCTTTAGCTCCTGATTTATGCCAATAGTTATATATGGAGTGCTCAGTAAATTTTAATGACCCATGGACCTGGGACCCAGACTTCGCAAGAAGGGGCACCCACAGTGGTGCTAGTATCTCTGAGGAAAGGCACAGTGAAGCTGGTCCTGCAAGTGTTAGAAAAACTGCAAACAGTATTCAGCTCTTGCTGTAGGAAGGAACTGCTGCTGCCATTGGTGATGCTCATGTAAATTGTAAGCAGGGAAGCAGCCCACAGGAAGAAACAAGTTTGGTCTTCTAGCCCTTGCTATTGCCAGAGCCTAACATAGGGCCAGCTGTCAAAGCAGAAACATGGTTTGCAAAGTCCCATCTCCAGCATCACAAAGCAGGTAGCTTTGCTGCCAAGAGGCACTGCCTTAATAAGCGGTACAGTCCATCCTACTGGCAATTCAGGATCCACATACCTTTCTATGTATAGTTTAACTTCCATATGACAAAAAAAGCAATTCTATTTGTCTAACAAGCTGCAACTCTCATTTGTACAAATAAAGATATTTTCACCTTTCACCCAAATGAGGAGGGGCTAAGCCCCAATAGTTATTGTATCTCTCTCTGGGCTGTGTTAATTACTACTCAAAATCAATCACAACTCTGTCTGAGTATTCAGTTACTTAAAGAATGTATTGGAAATACAAAACTTGTGTGAAATAATAAGAGAAAGGAAGAAAAAAGAAAATTGTTAATATATAGTTTATAGGTATGACGACTTATTCTTTACTGCTCACAAGGCCATAGTTGCCACTCATTAAACTTTCTTTTCCCATTATTCCTTCCATTTTCTTTTGCCCACAGCCAAGACCTCAGCTGGCTGGCTGGCTGGTTGGTTGGCTGTTTGGTTTACTCTTTATCTGAAGAGTCCAAATCCTCCGTGATTTTGGTCGCTGTAGTTTTCCATGAACTTTTACTATTGTACTAAAGGGAACTCCAGAAAATCCCCTGGCTTCAGATGTAATTCTCCCTATCCCATTGTGCAGCAGTAGCCCACTTCCCCTGTTGGTTTAGTGGCATGAGGAACCCAAAATGGCCAAAAGCAGTATTATCTTCCAATTCAGTGGAACCACTGACATATCCCTTGGTGGAAAATGCAAGAACTAGGGGCAAGGCTAGATCTGTGATAAACCAAGTATAGTAAAATGTTGATTGTATAACCTGTTTTGTGAGTATGTTTAACATCCATATTTCTACCAACAGTCTTTTCAAAGCAATCTAGGCTTTTTCTGTCTTTGAATCAAACTATATACTGCATCCTACAAGTGTGGAACCTTATTCTTTCAGGGTGTTATATTACCATTGGCACTATAACTGAGTCTTCAGTAGGCCAGCTCTTTCTCAGTAATGGGATATAAAGTAAGACCAGTGAATTCCACAAACAGGATTATCAAAAACAGTTCTATGTGGAGTACCATGGTGAGTAAGGAGTTCTGTAAGCCCACAGGAAGTGGTGTTGGCAAGAGTGTGCCAGGCAAGGAAGCCAAATCCATATTCCAGAGTACATGTTTGTTCCAGAGAGTACAAATTCCTGCCCCCCTCTGTGATGAAAGAGGTCCAAAGTAATCAGTATGTTTCCAGGTGGCTGGCTGGGCCAACTAGGGAGCATGCCATATTGCTGTTGGCTGTTGGCAGGTTAAGCACTCGTCTGTCTTGGTAGGTGGAAGTTCATGTTGTTGAGTTCATGGGGCCTGTGGTAGGTTGAATTATGTACCCAGAAGAAAAACATGTTCTTAATTTTATCCATTCTTGCGGTTGTGAACCCATTATAAATAGAACCCATTAAGGATGTTATTTTTAGTTAGGGTGTGGCCCAACTGAATCAATTTGGGCCTTTAATCCTATTATGGGAGGCTTTACGAAGAAAAAGCTGAGTGGAGAGGAGCAAGAAGCTGGAAGTCACTGGGGCCAGAAAGAGAAAGGAGAGGATATTGCCATGTGACAGAAAGCCAAGGACCCAAGGATTGCCAGCAGCCAGCCTCAGAATGCCACAGTCTTCGGGAAAAAGCCTTGCCTTGCTGATGCCTAGAATTTGGACTTCTATTCTCAAAACCTTGAGCCAATAAATTCCTATTGCTTAAGCAAACCCATTTTGCAAAATTTGTGATCACAGCTGGGAAACTAAGACAGATTTTGGTATCAGAAAGTGGGGTGCTGCTATTACAAAAACTGAAAAATGTGGCAATGGCTTTGGAATTGGGTAATGGATAAAAGCAGAAAGAATTCTGAGGTACTTGATAGAAAAAAATCTAGATTGCTTTAAAAGAGACTGTTGGTAGAAATATGGATATGAAAGTTACCTCGGCTGAGGTCTTAGAAAGAAATGATGACTGTGTTATTAGAAACTGGAGGAAAGACAGAAGAAGGTTTGAATTTTTTCCCCCAAATCCTAGAGGTTTGTCCTGTGAATCTTATGTATTGGTGCTTGACAGAGGCTTCATACAACATCCTTGTGCTTCAGGTATTATTAAATTTGCTGGGACATAAGGCCCAAGTGGAAGAGGAGCCTGGACTTACAGCTCAGGTCCCCTCTGAAAATGGTCAGTTTTTATAGGTTACTGAGCAAATGTGTCAAGTTAGCACATTCAAATGTGGTACATGTTGCCTCCTAAAAGTCCTCCCAAGTGTGTGAATGGTGGTTGGTGTCCAGTGCAAAAACTAGAATTTCACCTTGGAGGAGACGTTTCTATTACTCCAGACCACTCCTCCCCTCACCCCAAAATTTCACCGAGTTGTCCAACCCCTAAATTGGGGGGGGGGGGAGTTAATCCCCCCATCCTGTGGCTTTCATGTGCCTTACAGAGTCTTTTAAAGTACTTGCCAATTCCTGCTTACCAAATCCAGTCAGCACAGTGTCACAGTGTGGTGGACCAGTGTGCTGTGTCAAATGTCAGGATGATGGACATCTCTGCAGACCATGTTAAGGCAGAGAGCATGGGAAGCGGCTGTGGCTCAATCAGTAGGGCTCCCGTTTACCATATGGGAGGCCCCGGGTTCGGTTCCCGGGGCCTCCTGGTGAAGGCAAGTCCGCCCACACGGCGTGGTTAGCTGACCCAGCGAGCACAAGCAGCAAGGGGGGGATAAATGAATAAATAAATAAAATCTTAAAAAAAAAAAAAGGCAGAGAGCAGGAGAGGTGACTTAACCTTGAGGCAAGTTGGTGAAAGCAAGCAGTTCCTAGGGGTCCTTGTACAGTGCTTATTGGTCAGGGTTCTCTAGGAAAACAGAACTGATAGGAGATATATATGTATGTGTATAATGTAGGTATTATGAGATATTTTTTATATAGGAGTTGGCTCACGTGACTGTGGATATGGGCCAGTCCAAATGCTGTAGGGCAGGCTGCAAGCTGGGAACTCTGGTGAAGGTTTTCTATGAATACCCCAGGAGAAGCTGGCTGGCTAAAGTAGAGATGTAGATTCTCCCTTCTGACGGCTAAAATCATCCTCCTTTTAAAGCCTTCAACTGATTGAATGAGATGTCTCATTGCTGAAGGCAATCTCCTCAGTTGATTGTAGATGTAATCAGCTGTAGATGTAATCAACTCACTGATGATTTAAGTCCATGAAATATCCTCACAGTAACAATCAGGCCAGTGTTTGCTTGACCAAACAACTGGACACAATAAACTGACCAAGTTGATGCATAAACTTAACCATCACAAGCGGTATGGAGAAAAAAGTATTTGTCAGTGCAGTAGCCGTATACCAGGTACCAGGAGCTGTTAGATTTGCTCTAAAAAAAGATGCTTCACCTGGGACAACTGCTTCAATTAGAGTCACCACATGATTAAGTTTACAATGATATATAGTCATTCTCCAAAATGCATTTGCAGGCCAAACAGGCAAGTTAAATGGGGATGTGATAGGTATACCACCTCTGCATCTTCACCTTCTTTTGATGGTGCACTTATCTCTGCACTTCCCTCGGGGATGCTGTCCTGAGTCTGATTTCCAAAGGCCTCCTTCTTGGTCCTTTTTAACTGTAATGTCCCTTATTCCATGAGTCAGAGAACCGATACAGGGGTTCTGCCAGTTGTCAGATATGTATTTTCCAATTATACCTTCTAGATCTGGGGAAATAACCACAAAGTAGGTCTGTGGACTTACTGAGCCCCTTGTAATTTGAACTTGAGCTAAGACTCCACCTGATGACCATAAGCCTCCATTTTGACTGGTAGACCCCAGTGGTGTTTTGAGTTTATAGGAGTTAGCATCAATTCAGAGCCAATGTCTAATATTTTCTTTTCCCCAGTGCATAATCACTCTAGTAAATGGCTGCAAATCCCTTTGGGGAAAGCTTGGAGGAAGATTAACAGTATGTACTTTTATGGCAGTGCTGCAGGCTACTTCTCAAGGGACCCTACTTCTCCTTCAGTCAAGAGACCCTGGGTCTGTGAACTGGCTTAGGATTGGAAATGGGGTGAAGGATGTGCTCTCCAATGGGATGACTCAAGTCAGATTTTTGGCCACTGGACATAGAGTTCTTCTTGTTATATCGATTTTGTAATATTTTAGAAGGCTCTGTGTCTATTTCATTCCTAGAGATATGGTAATCAAGTAGCTACCACCAAAGGTCCCTGTGGGTTAAAATGTTCTAATTACCACAGTTTCCCAGTTGCCCTTTTCAGTAAATGAGCCTACCTTGTCTTTGGCAGTTAAGCACCACCACTTGCCTCCTGCTACTGCAGAATCCCATCATTCCATTTGAAATGAGTTAGTCCATCTCTCTGGTGATATTTTCTGCCATTGTACCTAGCCAACACTGAGCTTTACAGGGTTGAAAATGCTCCCCTCACTAATATATTCCTCAGTGATTTGGTGAAGGGATTGTCCTCTGGGCTCTCTCGAGAAATATAGTTGGGGTTGAGTGTGCAGGTCGGGTAAGATAAATCAGCTCCAACATTCCTGTGTACCTAAGCCTGCAGGATCTCCCTTCTTGATTATGCCACAGAAGTTCTGGCATCTCAACCCTATTAACCATGGACTCATCAGTGGCCTACATTTCATTCAATCAAACCAAG
This sequence comes from Tolypeutes matacus, assembly GCA_026826555.1. Taxonomy (NCBI): domain Eukaryota; kingdom Metazoa; phylum Chordata; class Mammalia; order Cingulata; family Chlamyphoridae; genus Tolypeutes; species Tolypeutes matacus. The sequence goes on from JAKSZT010000049.1 coordinate 34,188,505, forward strand.
TAAATGTTAGAGACTTCCTGCTACATGCACTAATATAGTAAATCCACAATTTCTGGTAAGTGCATTTATATCAGTAAATTCTGTCAAATTCCTTGTTAAATTTCTTTCTCCTTTGGATCTAGCAATATTTGAACCTATTCCCACACATAAGCCCCAGATTTCTGCAGATATAAAACAGCAAAATCTTACCATTCTTTTGGTGTATACGTTGTTTTCTCCTTGGTCAAATGTTGCCCCTCTGAAGCACCCTGAAATCTGTCCCTAGTTACAAGTCTCGTGGCAGCAAAGGGTCATAGTGGTTTTCTTAAGGAGAATGATTATCCCTGTGCAAGGCATCTGCCCCAGGCAAGCTTATTTTTGGGCTTTCAAGCAAAGGAAGGTTGTTCCCAGACATCAGGGAATCGGCCATTTCCACTGCCCAGGAAGGCACAAAGTAACTGAGGGATTCAGGAATCTCGGCTTTGTCTGAGTCCAACCAAATATCCCTATTCAAGGTCCTGTTCCTTCCAAATCATCGCCCCAATTTTCCTCTCAGAGACTTGGTGAGACTGCAAATTCAAACTAATGTACTTTTGTACCCCACAGAATTAGATTTTGTGTTTGATTTTGGAACTCAGCCCTGAAGCTACAAGAAATAAGAGATTGTTTTAGGGCTCCCATAGGAGCTGTCAAGTTCTCTGTGATTGAGCTGAGAGTCCAAAGACCTGAGCTTGTCATTTTCTCTAAGGACTCCAGTGCCCTCACAGGTTCCATCCCATACCACAGCCCTTGGGGTCATCATCACTGCCATAATGATTGGGGCAGCAGTCACTTTGGTACCCAGGGCACCTGCTTCAGGAGGCATGGCATCATATCATAGTCACAGGTGACCATTTCTTTCATCACAATGCCACTGCTTACCATGGATTCCTAGAATCTGATTCCCATTGACTGCCAGAGCTCAGCCCAAGGACATGATCAAACCAATCCCAAATCCTCTCCTTGGGAAACTGTTTCCTAGAACCACTCTTAGTACCAATTTCTGTATCAGTCAGATCCAATCAGGAGACACTGAGCAGAAAATATAATATAAACAGATATTAACTGGATATAAAGTTTAACTGCAGGAAGCAGCTGTGGCTCAATCAGTAGGACTCCTGTTTACCATATGGGAGGCCCCGGGTTCAGTTCCCGGGGCCGCCTGGTGAAGGCAAAGCCCGCCCACACGGTGTGGTTAGCTGACCCAGAGAGCACAAGCAGCAAGGGGGGGATAAATGAATAAATAAATAAAAAATCTTTAAAAAAAAAGTTTAACTGCGTAACTAAGGGTAAATAAAGACCTCTAAGGCATGATTCTTAAAATGTGTTTCCTAGATCAGCAGCCAAACGCTGCTTTTTTCAAGGAACACATAGAAAATACACAATGAAGAATATATAATCAAAAGGAAGGAAAAGGAAGGCATGACTAGAAGGGTTGCCCAGTATAATTTTAGTTGGGGCTTAAAATTAAGATCCACAAAAGGGGAAAGGTGCTTGCCTCTCTTAAAAGCAAAGAAGAAAAGAGAAGGGCTAAGCCTGTTGCTCAAGATTGATGCTGGTGCAGAGAAAGAGAAAGTAAAACTATTCAACTTATTTTGTACTTCAAAATGGAAAAAAGTAAAACAAACAGTGGTTAAAGGAAATTTAAGCCCAAAATAGGTTGTAGAGATTGTAGGAGAGTGCCTAGCTGCACTAAACAGTTTGACTTCTGATCCAGGTGATTCACATTCTAGTGTAATAAGGGAACTTAAAAAGGAGATTACCAAACTGTTAATGATATTTGAGGAAATGTAGAGAATAGATTGGGTGCCAGAAGAGTAGAGATAAAAGGAAAGAAAAATAGAGTGGGGGGTGTGGTTGTCAAGCCCAGGTAGATTTAGATTTTTGAATTATTAATAATGCATAAAAAGAAGTAGTAATCTCTAGGAACTTATTGTGACTTGACAAAGAAAAGTCATGGGAGATTAACCTGATCCCCTTTTGTTGACTGTTCCATAAATGTGGTAATACCGTATGTGGGCATATCTGGATTTCAGCTGGATAGTTGGCAAAGTCTTATGTGATTTCTTAATGGATAAGATATAGAATTATAGTTGGGCAGTGCAGTGAGTGAATTAATAGCTGGTTATAGAACCTTAAAAGAATGTTCAATTAAGTGTGTCAACCTTGGAAGAAGGTTTCTAGTTGTACTGTCTCCCGGTTGTGGGCCATTTTAAAATCCTCTGTGTACCACTTCTTGCTTCATGGAGGTGCAATGGGACAGCACCTCACCTTAGGCCCACACTGTCCCCCCAGCTAGTGGAGAACAGAAGCCAGTGGGTAAATGTTCTACCCTCAGAGTGGACAGTCCTCAGAAGATCCCTGTGGAATCAAACATTAGTCTGCCTATATTTGTGGCCAACTCAATAACACTTCCTAATACTGCCTTATTCTCCTAGGCTGTTTGGCTCCTTCTGTCCTACAGTCCTGCTCCTGGGGTCACATTCCTGAATAAATTATCCACAAGCAAGCCTTTATGCTGGGCTTTGCCTTCTGGGGAACCCAAGCTAAGAAAGTAGTGATATGCCATAGGTTTCACTCTCTGCTGCTCAACATTTTTTTTTTTTTCCCAACATTTTGAACAATAACTTGTATATTGATTTTTTTTAATAGCTGTTTTTTTTTTTTTTTTCCCCCCCCCCCGCGCCCCCCCCCCCGAGATGGCTCCCTCATCTGTCTGCACATTGTCTCCTCATCTTTAGGAGGCACTGGGAACCAAACCCAGGTGAGTGCCCAACCACTTGAGTCCCTTCCACTCCCTGCTGGTTGTGGTTGGGGCAGTTTCGGTGTCTGCTGATTGTGGCATCTGCTCATTGCAGCATCTGCTCATCTTCTTTAGGAGGCACCAGGAACTGAACCCAGGACCTCCCACGTGGGAGGTGAGTGCCCAACTGCTTGAGCCACATCCGCTTCCCTTGAATATTGATTTTGTTCATGGCATCATCTAATTTGCAGATGACTTAAAACTAAGAGGGATAGCTAGCATGTTATTTGATAGAATAATTGCTATCCAGAAATATCCTTCAATAAGCTAAATTATGGTTAGGACCAGTTAATAAGTAGACGATATCCAGAACAAAGGAAGTGATAGTATTCCAGAAAAGAGTACAACTATGGACAAAGCACTGTGCTAAGAACTGTGAGGGTTACAAGGATTAAGGCCTGGCCCCTGCCCTCAAGGAGCTTGCACTAGGGAGTATACATATACTGAAAAATATAATATAAGGCAGATTATTAATTTATACTGTTTTCAAAGTATATATGGTTTTAAATGCCAAGTGGTACCAAAAGAGCTTATAATAAAAATAGTCATTTTAAACATTGTGAATGTAATTAATACCACTAAATTATCTATTTCAAAGTGGTTAAAATGGGAAAATTTATATTTTTGTGTCAACCATAATAAAAATATTTTTAAAAGCAGCAATTTCTTGTCTTCATTCCTTATTCCCTTGTCATATTCCCTAGAAGCAACCAGTTTAGTTGTTAAATCTGGCATTTACTTCTGTATTACTTCCATATGCAATATGCTTTCATTAATTTGACTGTCAGTATGATTCACTGCTGAGCCAAATGGTATACTATGATTACGTTTCCTTTTTTGTACATTTTATTCCTGAAGTTTAGAATTCTTACTTTTTTCATTTTCTTTGAACATCTAAGGCTTTTCACAGCCTCCAGCAGTTCTTAATAGAATTTTCCCTACAGTCAACTTGTCAGATAGGTTTTCAGTTACATTTGGAAACACTCCTTTTGAGTGTCTTTATCCTCCTGCTCTACTCTACACTAGTTACTGGTCGGCCTACTGTATAGCTGTCGCCCCGAGGCGATACTTCTCTCCACTTCTCTCCTTTGTGAAGCTCCATTTTTCAGACACCATGTTTTCTGCTTTCTTTTTTTTTTTTTTTTTCAGCTCCAAGAACATCTTTTCTGGAATCCAAAGAAATCTCCAAACTGTCACAATATTAAATGCAAATTCCCCTAGGAATAAGTCACTTCCCACAGCTGCCAGTTCCTGCATTCTTCTACAACTTCCCTATTACATTACCCATCATTATCTCTTGTAATTATTTTTCATTTCATTTTACTCTGTTGGGCTGCCAAACTGCAATATGCCAGATTAGCTGCTGGTGATCCTTTCTCTTCTGTGTTGTTGCTTTCAGCTTCTGGCTTCCTCTCCATGCTTTTGTGGGTTTCTTTCTTTATCTTCATTTTCATCTAGGAAGGAACAGTGGGCTTTAATGGCTGATTTGACATGAAAAAGAACCAGAGTCCAAGATGCCTCATACATTTCTGGCTGAAGAAATAAAGTGGGTGTTGGAAATTCCAATATTTAAAAGTTCATTATTTTTCCTTGTTTTCTTGTCAATTTTAGAGGAGCACTTGTAGGGATTTCCATACAGGGCCGCGGGATGGGCGCTCCTGAAACGCAGCCAGTGCAAGTGTCACTCCCACCACTTTTCCGCGCTTATGGGAGGTTCTCCGCAGGCTCCGGCGCCCCCGCCACGCCGCGACGTCAAGTTCGGACCACAGACTTACCGCTACCGCGGGACCGGGGTCAAGGCTCGGGTTGCCCATGCTTGCTCCGACGCCCGCACCGGGAGCCCTATAATTCGCCCCTCACTGCACTCCTGGATCCTGGCGCGTTATCTTCGCCGGAATACGTACACCATGTCAGGGCGGCCGCGGTCCCCAAACCCCCCAGAGCTCTCTCTGCTTTCCTGATTGGTGTCCCATTGGTAGATTTTGTTGTGGAATTAAAAGTTAAAGATGAAGGTAGATTTCAGTAGCTAGAGTTTAAGTTATGTAAGTTCATCTGACAAAGAAGGAACATTGTGACACGACAGAAAAAAAAAGGAATAAGGAACCTGTTTTAGCTGTAGAGGTAAGGCTAGGGCTGGATTGTGGAGGGTCTTGAATACCATACTTAGGAAGTGGGATTCTTCGTTCACGCAGTAGAAAGCCATCACAGGCAGGGGTGAGATATCATCAGGTGTTGTTAAATCCATTTGACAAGCTTTGATATAAAAATTTAGTAAGAAACCAAATTAGGTATTGTTTAAGAGCTTTAGCATTTCATTGGCGTTAATTTTAAAAGCCCCACTATCAATTTAATTATTAAAACTCTAGTAAAACTGTATAGAAAGCAGTGAAGAGTATCAGAGGAGCCAGATTCCCATTTTTTTGGAACACAGATGTCCTTCTTGGCATTAGATTGCCAGAATGTCTTAGAGCACCTAAGGTCAACTTCCTATTTTTAAAAAATCATTTCTATATTTAAATATTATTTTTCCATCTTTACTTATCTGATCATCATTTACATTTGGCTGTTTGAAAATCCTTAACATAAAACTTAAAATTGACAACAGTTTGAGCAAATTGCCTATCATCTGAAAAGAAAAAAATGTTCAAAAGTATTCTAGACTCCCAAGAACTTTTTTCTGCAAATTAAAATAGGTAGTGGTGGTTCTTTTTTTCATCCTGCCTATTGAGTAATTGGTAACACCGTATGCCTTCTGTAATTATGAAGCGTTTTCCAAGTGTGGTCTTAAATTATCACACAAACAACTACATGCCCAAGTTAAAAAAAAAAAAGTTTTAAAAGGCTTCATTATTGTGAAGAAGGTAAGGCAAAACCACAAAAAGCAGCAGGCAAAATTACTGCACTAGGGACATCTTCAAACATTCTTCTTTAACGCACTGTGAGTATATCTTGTCCATTTTAGAATATTACATTAGGTCTTTGAAGGATGGAATTAATGACTTCTTCCATGATGTGTGAACACTTCAACAGTTTGTATGGGTAAAATTAAAATAGTAAATCTTTCTCTGTCAGATTCTGGTTTGCCCAGTATAGCGTGGAAAATTTATTCTTTTTGGCTCTCAAGTGCTCAGTACTCTGCTGAACATTTTCACATGCAAACACATTTAATCCACACAGTAAACCTGTGAGGAAAACATTATTTGTGAGTCCCATTTTATAACTAAGAATAGTTGGACCAAAAGAGAGGTTAAATAACTTAGCCAACATCAGGTAACTAGTAAGCAGCTAAGGATGTGTCCCACTATCAATAAAGCTTTGTACCAATAAAGCATTTATATTTAAGATAAACAAAGCACGATGTTTTGTATATTATTGCAATTTGAGAAATGAAATAGTGGAATGGTTATATACAGGTATGCATTCTGTGTGGAAAATTAAAAGTTGAGATAGTTCTAGGAACTTTGCCCATTAGAAAGAAGTAGGATGGCATTTTACTTGATTCAAATTATTCCCTTAGTGTTTTGTTGTTTTATTTTTCTCTTGCAGAAGTGATAGCACCTTTCACATTTAATTCTTAACATTTCTCTATGCCAGTAAACTGCTGCCTCACTGGTTTTTTCCTCTCTATCTTGCCGTTGACCTATTTAGCATCAGCAGTCTATTTCCTCGCAGAATTAGCTTCATTCAGTTTCTGGTGTTTGTGTTATTGACTTATGTATGGTATGTATTTGCTGCATTAAGACACTGTACTGGAGGGAAGCGGCTGTGGCTCAATCAGTGGGGCTCCCGTTTACCATATGGGAGGCCCCGGGTTCGGTTCCTGGGGCCTCCTGGTGAAGGCAAGCCAGCCCGCACGGCGTGGTTAGCTGACCCAGCGAGCACGAGCAGCAAGGGGGGGATAAAAAAAAAAAAAGACACTGTACTGGAAAAGGGTCAATGCTATGCAATTGTTTCCTTTTTGTTTTGTTCATTTGACTTCGGGACTCATTCAGTGGCCTTGTAGCATTTAGAAGGCTGTTTAAAGAGCTTGTAGGCTTCAGATTAATCAGAGAAGTTATTGTGGGGAAGCAGGATTTTTTTTTTTTTTTTGGTTTCTAACAGAACAGTCTTCATTTTATTTGAATGTTAAAATTAAACTCCTGCTTATAATGGCATCATTTTTTTAACTTTGAAATTTGATGAAACTCTATAGTGTAAAAATGTTCATTAAAATCAGACCATATAGTTTTCAGTTTCAGAATGTCCATTTGGTTATTTTTGATAGATTCCAGTTTCCTGTTGAAATTCATCTATTTGCAGATGATTAGGAAAACACCCTCAGAAAAACGGCGGAATGAATGTGGAGCTCAATTCATGTGCATGTCTTCTCTCAAGAATTGTAGGTGCTTGAGTCCTCTGCCTGTGTTGATTGTTCTCCAATGCCTGAAAATAGTGTTTTCTACATTTTGTCCAACTTGTATAGTTGTTTTCCACTATTTCATCATGGCTAGACTCGTAAGTTTCTGGAATAGCTTTTCAAGAGCTTTGGTCACTTAGAGTACCCCATGAGTGATCCCAATGGATTATTTTAATACTAGCTTTCTGGGCTGACTTGGTCATTTTGGAAAAATATAGGCAATTTGTGGTTTTCACAGATACCTCTACTCCCATCCTACTCCAACCAGTTTAGAATAACGAGCTAATTAGGTGTTTAAAGTATTTTAAAATAGTTTCTCCCCTAAATCTCTTTTAACAGGTGCCAAATTATTAATCCGGAAGTCCAATTTGATACTTTAAGTTCCTGTAATTCTTACCCTTTGTTGTTGTTGTTGTTGTTGTTAGCTATTTCTTTTTATTAAACTAACAAGGGATTTTGGAATATAGTAGGTAAGAAGAGAATCGTTTTCTTTCTTAGATTAAAAAAAAACACTAAACGAGTGTAGCTTAGTGGTTGAGCTCCTGCTTCCCATGTATGAGGTTTCAGGTTCAATCCCTGGAACCTCCTAAAAAAAAAACTGTGAAACAACGTAAATGTGTTTTTAAGAGAAATAGACTTTTTATGGTCCTACCTTTTTAATACAGCAGATTAATTTTTCCGTTATTTCCTCTTTGGTCCTTTCCATTTAAACACACATTTTATATACTTATCATAATGTATGATTTTATAGTCTACATTTTTCACTACCTTAAACCTTTTATTCCTAACTTCACCATAGTCTTTTGGCTAACCTGCTTGTGGGGCCTAGCAGCCTGCATGCCTTCTATATTTTTCTTTTATTTTTCATCAGGAGGTTCTAGGGATCGAACCCGGGTCCCTTCATATGGGAGACGGATGCCCAACCATTTGAATCACATCCACCCCCCACCATAGTCTTTATAATGATAATATTTTAATTGCTATTTGATATCTTCTCTTTGATATGCCAGTATTTCACAAGTTTTCTTTTGTTGAGGATAGATAATTTTCCAGTTTTCAATGTTAGAAATACTCAGTGAACATCTTTGATTCATGAATCCCACTCCTAAATATTTAGCATGAATAAATAATTCAACAGAAAAAAAGCTGTTGCACAAACAGTATTGAATATTTGTGTGATTCTTATTACAAGCTGCAATCTTACTTTCCAAAAAATATTTTATCATTTTTTGCTGCCGTCAATAGTTTTATAACTGCATGCATTAGAGCTATAACTTTAAAATATTGACTAAATTAACAGCTATTAGAAAATACTCTAGGGAAGCGGCTGTGGCTCAATCAGTAGGGCTCCCGTTTACCATATGGGAGGCCCCGGGTTCGGTTCCCGGGGCCTCCTGGTGAAGGCAAGCCCGCCGGCACAGCGTGGTTAGCTGACCCAGCGAGCGCGAGCAGCAAGGGGGGGATAAATGAATAAATAAATAAAATCTTTAAAAAAAAAAAAAGAAAAGAAAATACTCTAACTGCTTTAATTTGGAGTTCCTTGGTTATTAATAAGATTATTTGCTTATTTGTTATCTATATTTAGAGGATGATTTTAAGCACTGAACTTTTGGTTTTTAAGAAATCATCATGTACAGTTCCTCCTTCACCTGGTATGGTATCCCAAAATATATTTGTTATGAGTGTTAAATGAGATACCACATGTGAACATACTCTGAACAATGCCTGACACATAATAGGCATACACTGTGCGTGTGTATCTGCAGAAGATACAAAAGTGCAAGTGAAAGGAACCGAGGTGGCGCAGGCGGCAGAACACCTCTCCTACATCGGAGGTCTCCAGGATTGAATCCTGGTGAAGACTGGAGGAGGAGGATGAGAGGAGATGGCAGGAAACAGATACAGAGAATTGCCCAGCGAATGGACACAAAAACAGCAAATGGGGAAGGGGGCGTTTAAAATGGATGAAGTAAATAAATAAAAATCTTTTTAAAAAAAGTACAAGTGAATCTCTTTTTATACCTTATCTTTCTCAACTTCAGGGAAATAAAGCATGCTCATTTATTTCATTATTGAACATATTAAAAACAAATTTTCATTTCAAATCATTTGATATAATTTTGGTGTTTACAAATAACTTAATGACCTTGTATAAGAGAAATGAGATTCTGAAGCTTAATTTTTATATGGTTTAGTTATATAAAATATGTATACAAGAGTTATTAGATACAATAAAAATATTTTGAAGTTAATTGCATTGTTTCAGTTTTGAAAAATAATCTCCAATCCCTACTTGGCCATAGGTAAAATACAAAAGGATTTTGCTAATATTAATACATTCAATTATTTTTTATCTTTTCAAATTTACAAAACTTGAAGATAGCTGATAAGAACAGAGTTGAAGGTATTTTTTTCCTGATATGTGGGCTTTAAAAAAGTATGTTTTCTTTTATTTTTCTTCAGGTTAAAAAGGCTTTCTTTGCCTTGGTAGCCAATGGTGTTCGTGCAGCACCACTGTGGGAGAGTAAAAAACAAAGTTTTGTAGGTAAGCAGGGTAAGCCGGGGTGAGAAACCTAACATGGAAGACCTTAAAAGCTCAAGGCCTGTGTTCAAGGTGCCCCCCTAAAAATGTTGTACACTGTATACCACCTATGGTATATCATTTCTCATCTCTTTGGTATGCACCTTTTTGACAGGGAAATGAAAATGATATAAACATGATTGTTACCTTTGCTGAATCATTAGTACATGTTGTGCTGAAACTATTTAAACTCCATAATTTCTCAAGTTATAAATCATAGTAGACAGTGGATATTTTCTCTGTTAGTATTCATAACACTATTTTGAAATTACCCATTTATGTCAGTCTCCTCTAGTTTATAAATTCCTCAGAGGAAAGGATCGCATCTTTTTTATCTCTAATCCTAGAGTCTAGTACATAGTAGGCACTCAGTAAATGGTGACTGACTGTTAAAGCGAAATCTTCCCTCAAAACCATTGTTTTAGAATGCTTCTCAGGAAACAATCCAGTTACCCCCAAAAGTGTCATGTTTCTAAAACATATTGAATATTTTCTCTTACTGTAAACTAATTTAAATAATTTACATATAGCTCCAAGTCTATTGTAATATTATACTGATTATTAAATCAGTAACTTTTCTTTTGTATATTTGCCAAATACTGTAGTTAATTCCATTGTACTTACTATCAGATTTAATTCCAGCTACACTTTTTAATCTAGTTTGGTGTAGATAATTAACAGATTTATGGTTTTAAATAATATATTGAGTTGTACCTACTGTTTTCAAAGTTTATACTTGAAAAGCTTTTCTAATAAATAATCTGGGTTTGATTGTCATTTGAAATTTTTCTTTTAAGTTTTCATAGTTTTATTTTTAAGATAAAATTTTTTTGTTGCAGGAATGCTAACAATTACAGATTTCATAAACATACTACATAGATACTATAAATCACCCATGGTAAGTGCCAACAATCCTTATGTCAGTAATTAGAGCTGTGTATGTCTGTGTATATGTATCAGGGTGTGTGTGTGTGTGTGTGTGTGTGTGTGTGTATTTTAAGATTCTTGCAGGGGTTTCTTTGGGGGGGGGTTCTTTTTTAGTACAGGGATGGTGGCAGTGGCAGATTTTCCAAATACATATAATGTGCAGAGCACTTGTAGAAAACTACTAAACCTAGGAAATCACTACCTTTCCCCTAAGTCAATCATGTATTTAAAGCTTGAAGAAGGTAGTCTCAGGAAAAATAAAAGGAAATAGCTTCTTTATTCAGCTTTCATAATTCTTGGGGTGAAATTGTACATGCTTATTTATCACCTAGATGTTGTGTTAGGTCCTCTAAATTTGTGATCACTGACCTGTAGCCACATGATGGGCATGTTCTGTTGCTGAGGTTGTGCCTCAGACCTGTGGCTGGCTGACGCCCGCCCTCCCACCAGCTCTGCTCCAGATGACTGCCTCAGTAAGGACCGCCCTCCTGAGATAAGGCTACCCCAGGGCTTCAACTTCATAGGCCTATTGAGACAAATACAGTTTACTGCAACTGTACAACAAGAATTATATAGGTATTGTGTGGTTTTAAAGCAGAAAAAAAGTGAAAATTAAAACTGAAGAAATTACACTTCTGACATTTTTTGCCAAGTGGAAATAGACTGCTATTGGCAAATTTTAGTGGCAGAATTCTCTGATCCAATTGAGAACATTGTTGTTCTGTAAGAGCATAGTTTGAAAAACACTTCCATCCTTTCCTTAATGCTATGATTTGTGTGATTCTGCTAGCTTATGTTTGGGGGGGCAGGGAGGATTAGGAGGAGCAGAATTGTATGCTTTGTTCCTTTACCTAGTACTATTTTGGATATCTACTAGGTAAAAGTCAGTCCAATTAATACTTTTTTTCATGTGTCATGGTCAGTATTGCCCAATAATTAAATTTCTACATAAAATGGGAAAATAAATTTCTTAATAAGACAACTCTTAGATGGAAGTTTTATCAAAGACTGTGAGCATTCTGTATTTATTTCAATTGAAATCTGATTTCTTTACTACTACCAATGCAAGTGAACAGAAAAATGCTATGGCAAAAGATATGTTTTATTTAATTTTCCAAGTATTTATCATTAGCATAAGAAATCAGTTGATTTTTATGACCTTTTATCCTGCAAAATTCTCTTATTACTTCCAGCAATCTTTTAGTAGATTTGTTAGGATTTTCTATGTATATGATCATGTTGTCTGCTGATAAAGATGATTGTACCAGCACCATTTATTGAAAATACTTTTTCTTCATTTTGTTGTTTTTTGACTTTGTAGAGAATCATTCAACTCTATAAGTTGCTGGACTCTATTCTGTTGCATTTTTCTATTTGCCTGTCTCTATGTCAATACCATACTCTCTTGATATGTATTATACAAAAAGCCTCCTGGTATTATTGGGAATGTGATGAATTGGGGAAGAATTGATTTCTTAACATATTGAGGAGGCTTGCAATCTGTGAACATATTTCTTTCTCTTGCTTTTTATATAACTCAACCATAGTTATAAAATAATTGCCTTTTTTATGTTGTAAACAAATGTTATTAACATTTGTCAATAAGAATGTTCCTTATTTGCAGGTACAGATTTATGAACTAGAAGAACACAAGATTGAAACATGGAGGGGTAAGCACTGTAGTTGGATTTTTTTTTAATCTTTTTAAAGTCAGGGAAAAAATGTTTATACTGTGTAAAATATGTTTCAATTCTTCAAGTCTCTTTCTCTCTGCTTAATAATAAGCTATGTTACTTAAAACATTTCTATTTATTTCTATCTTCATTTTTTCATATTATGCCACACTACTACAACTATTATCCATTCTATTTAACACACGTTTGTAGATCCCTCCGTAGCATACTAGGGCTGGTGACATAAAGATGAATGAGCTACCCAGTGCCCAAGTCTCTGCCCCCCATTGGAATAGCCATTCTGGTAATATTACCCTCAAGAATGAGCCTTTGTATACAAAATGAACCAAAGGAATGCCTAACTTTAAGAAAAACAAATATCAGTTCTTATTTAAATCAATGATTGTTTCTTCACAAACTATGGAGATACAGAACTTCAAACTAGATGATTTGGATCAAATAGCATGAAAATAACTTGAAGATCGCTTTTGTTTGTAACATTAAAATTCACCATTTATTATCACAATACCCTTTTCTGAAATGGAGCCATTTTTCAAATTCTAATTTCCTGATTGTGAAGGTGGTGTTTTGTCAGTGAGACTTTACTGGTAGGTTGGTGGAGCATAGGATAAAGGACATGTCAGTAGGAACATCACAGATTAAACTCTGGAAATGGGGTCAGTGAGAAAACCAGTCTGGCTGAAATGGAATAGCCTTTACAGCATATTCAAGGAGAAACCTGGATAGAAATGAAGGGACCAGTTGAAGGGAAACTTTGAATTTGAAATTGAGTTTAGCTTTGCACATCCCATAATATACCTGATATTGTAAGTAACCTTTGTGACTGGTTGTAAAATCTGAACTCCTGTTAGAGTTCTCTAAAGTACCAAAGGTCCCTTTTAAGTCTATGTGATTTAGAAGTTTCATTGAGTGATACTTGATTTTTTTATGGCTTTATCAAACAAACAAAACCAATTAAGTCATCATGGAATATGTATCTTAACACTACCTATTATGAAGTGCTTATGTACATTAACATCAAGACAGATTCTTCTTATCAAATTCTGTTAGACTAAGGTTTAAGTATATTTACATTTTGATATTACATGATGTTATTGATAGTAATAATAATGCCTGGATATTCTTGAATGCCTTCAATATAGAAACCTCTGTAAAGCAAATTAAATACAATTCCAGGATTTAATTTCTAAATACTGGGAAGATTCCCACAATGCAATTGATTTGGAGCATTAGTTCAGTAAAATAAAACTTAAAAACATTTAAAGAACTAAAGCTTATTTTAAGTGATCTTTTAATGAAAATTAAATTTTAAAGTATTTCAGAAATGCTTCATTTCTTGAGGGTAATATTAATTTGATAGAATTCTAGTGACCTCTGCTGGTATCATCAGATTTCTTGATTTTTCTTCTGATTTTTATAAACCTCTATTGTAATATTGGGGTTGTTTTGTGTTTTGTTTTGTTTTGTTTTGTTTTGTTAAGAGGTACCAGAGATTGAACCCAGTACCTCGTACATGGGAAGCAGGCGCTCAACCACTAAGCTACATCCACTCCCCAATGAGAGTTGGTTTTATCGTTTGTTTTGCTTTTAGGAGGTACCAGGTATCGAACCCAGGACCTCGTACACGTGAAGCAGGTGCTCAACCACTTGAGCTACATCCACTCCCGTTTTTTTAAATATTTAATTTTCCCACAAAGGCAGTATCCTGAAAACAATTTGGAAGTTGTTTAAAAGTAGCCGTAACTATAATCAATACAACTGTTTTGGATAAATTAAATTTTTTTGATTTGGGTTTTCACTCCTTCTAATTAATTTTGTAAATTGAAAGATACTTTATGTGCTAGTTGCAAATAAATGTTACTAACTACTTATTTTCTTTCTATAAATACAGAGCTTTATTTACAAGAAACATTTAAGCCTTTAGTGAATATATCTCCAGATGCAAGGTAACCTTGTAAATTTTCTCCTTTGAAAACTTTCATTTATTCATTCAGATTTGTTTCTTTTTATTCATATCTGTTTTATTACCATGATAGAGACAGACAAACACAAAACTATGTTTTTAAATCAAGTCAGCCTCCCTTGATTCTAAATACTAAATTCAGTAAATTGAGGGACATTGGAAATAGCAGTGCTGTTGGCCCACCAGGTTGATAATGCACTAGGAAGATGATCATACAATGCAGTTTTGAAAATCCACATCACCTGCAGCAGAACCAACCCAGGGATCTTGTTAAAATTGCAGATTTTGGGGCTTTACCTTACCCCCAACCTATTTAGTCCATCTTTAGAGGGTAGAGTCCAAAAACATGCATTTGCACATCTCCCCAGAGATTCTGATATATACTAAACTTTAAAAAATCAGTAGATAATAGACATTGGTTCAGAGGTGGTCAAAAGAAAGAGCTGCCTTCTCTGTAGTCTTCTGGCCTGTACTTTCTGATCCAAGCCTTCTGAAATGGCTCTGAGTACATTTCCTCATGTGTATGAAAGCATTTTTTTAAACTCTAGACCACTATATAGAAAAGATAAAATATTTTTATTATTTTTTTATTATTTTTTTATTTGCAAGTCCTAACAGTACATAACCACCAGACCGTCTTATTGGCAGTCATGAGACAGACACAGAGTAGAATGCGGTGCCAACTCTATAAAACTTACTGGTGTGGCCTTTGCAGTCAGAGCTGGAATCCTTGGCACACCAATCCTGGAAGCCTATTGTTAACAGCTTTTCCTCTATTGCTAATATTAGTCTGTAGCTTTCCTTAGTACTTAGTTTCTTAGTACTAGAACTTAGTACAGAACTTAGAACATAGATTCTGTCATTTTTTTTCAAATAAAATCATTAAAGGTGCTAGTAAAAAACTGTTCTCAGAGATTTGTAGATCGAAACTATATTTGAGATTTATTAACATCGATGGTGAAAAAAATTTGCTGAGATCTCCAATTTAAAATTTTTCCTGAACACTGGTTTAAGTCAATCAATCTTTTGTTGTAATATAAAATTCTGGAAATGCTTTTAAAGCAGGGGTGGTCCAAAAGTTTTCTGATTTTTCTTTAAAGCCTCCTAACAACTTTAATGGCTTTTCCCACAGCCTCTTCGATGCTGTATACTCGTTGATCAAAAATAAAATCCACAGATTGCCAGTTATTGACCCTATCAGTGGGAATGCACTTTATATACTTACCCACAAAAGAATCCTCAAGTTTCTCCAGCTTTTTGTAAGTAGTTTTTAGTGTTTCTTTTTTTTCTTTTTTTTTTTTTTTTTTTTTTTAAAGATATTATTTATTTATTCATTTATCACCCCCTTGCTGCTTGTGCTCGCTGGGTCAGCCAACCACGCCATGCGGGCGGGGCCTGCCCTCACCAGGAGGCCCCGGGAACCGAACCCGGGGCCCCCCATACGGTAAACGGGAGCCCCACTGATTGAGCCACAGCCGCCTCCCGTTTTTAGTGTTTCTAAACACATAGTTGCATTTACTTTAATTTACTCTAAGTAAATTGGCTTCTGTTATCCTCAATAGGAGAAAGTATTAGTTTTCAGGACTCTGTTTCTAAACTTCAGTTTCTCAACTTGCTATTTTAGTCATACATTCTCAAAGTTGATTCCAATTAAAAAAGCAGTCACCTTTTAGTGTAAGTATCCAAATAATAAAAATATTTGGAATTCTCTATTTAAATTAGAATATTTTATCATCTAAAATATGAAGAGAAAAGCAATTTGCAAGTCAGTCTAATTAAGGAACTGCAATACAAGATAAATTGAGCCAATATTTATAGCAAAATTTGCCTTAGAATGCTTTATTAGTATTGTGGTTTTGGAAACATATGTTCAGGATTATTTTATTATTTACCGGAGTGATAGAAAAACCCAAAGCAAATAAAATTTTGACAAGAGAATACCATGTTGGTCCAAATTAGGGCTGTATTATCTGTAGGTTTCTCAATTGCTTTGAAAGAAGATGGGTTCACAATTGTCCAAAACTTAGACCTTTTGGTCAGCCATATTGAAAGAGGCTCAGAATGAACAGGGAGTTTGAGTTCAGGGTTGTAAGTAACCGATCATATAGAGCCATTAGAAAGCTTCCTTAATGGTTCCAAAGAGATTATTTGAATAGTTACTTTTTAAAAAAGAATTTAATAGACAAAAATCTTCTTCAAATTAGCTTTCCCATTTCCTTCTCCACAGCTTAAAATAAGGTAATAAAATACCACTCTGTGTGATGAGAAGGAGCCCAAGCGCCTCTTCCTGCAGCGCTGCCTTAAAGGGCTCCTTTTGTCTTACCGAAGCATCGAGGGTTTAGTGATTGAGAGAAGTACCTTGACGATTAAATCAATCTTATATTTTAATAGTTTAAGTATATAAATATAACATTTTTTACATTTAAATAAAAGCTAAGAAAGAAGCTCAGAAGCAGAAGAGTAGTTTACAAAACAAAGTTTATTAATAAAGAGACAATCTAGGGAAAAAGAATTAGGGAGGCATCAATTTTCTATGTCAGACTTGACCTCTTCTCTTGTGGCGTGTGCCGTGAATACGGTCACATTCATAAAGGTTTACTAGGAAAGAGGGAAGGGAGTGCCCACCACGTACCAGGCCTTCAGCGTGCTTAATCCTCAGAATGGTACTTTTAAAATAATATTAATCATGAGAGCTCAAGACAATTAAGTGTTTACTGTGACTCAGGCACTTTACATGACACATCTAATTCTTAGTACTGCCCTATCAGGTAGGTATTTTTTTTAATCCCATTTTATAGGTGATGAAACTAAAAGGTTAAGTCACTTTGCCAAGGTTACAGAGCTGGTAGGTAGAGCCAGCATCTGAACAAGCATTCTGAGTCTGCAGCGCTGTCGTGCTCTCTCCCCCACACACTTGTGACGTAGGCATTTTTATCTTCTTTGTGCATATGAGGCGCCTGGCTCAGAAGGGTTAAGAAACAGGCCCAAAGTCACACAGCTATTAAGTGATAGATGTCACACCCAGGAGATCTGTCCAACTCCAAGGCTGGTGTCATTTCTACTGTTGTGCAAAAGTTTGAGGTCATCCTTTTGCATAATTACTTTAGATTTTTCTTTTCTATAATAAGTAGGAGAAGTTGCCTCTGCCCATTGTTGCCTTATATTTGGGCCAATATGGTAGTTAGACTCTTCCTACTAGAATATTCAGCTAGAGGTTTTTGGATTAAAAATACAGAATTTTAAATAAAGAAGTTTCAAAACCTGATTTTTACTGAGTTATGAGATCATTTTCTAAGGTAGTATTCTCTCTCCAGACATTTGAAAATTAGCCTAAGCATATAGCATAGAGCAGGGAATTGTCCTATACTGAGATGGACTAGATGGCCTAATAGGTCTTTTTTTTTTTTTTTTTTCTCTAAATTTCTAGGATTCTCATGCTTTGAATATTGATGAACTCTTTGACTTGAACATTTTGTTTCTTCTAATTGTTCATCTTTTCCTGATAATTATAAGGTACACCAGGAGGATGGAATCAACTATACCCTTTATAAAAGGTGGATTTTTTGAAACCATAGACCTTATTTTGTTATAGTCAAACATGGTCCTAGACTTTTCTCTTTTGACTTCTCCCTCCTCCTTTAAAACAGTCCATGGAAAGTTAATTTCTAAAGGTTCTTTTAATTCTGTTCAGCTGGCTTGTTGTTTGTTCCTAGTAGACAAGGTTGGAGCCCTCCAAAGGAGAATTCAGGACATAGAGGTGGGATGGTATGAGGACTAGCTTAGCAGCGGCTCAGAACAGCCACCATCAAATGCTTTGAGTAGTAGATTTGGAAATGTGTGGGTTCTTAATAAATGTTACTTAATGCTGGCAGCAGGACCAGGAATTTAGTGTAAATAATTAAGAATAGAGGATTCTTGGTGGTTTACAGGTCTTAATTTCCCAAATAGACCTGTTGTTCCCTTACTCTAGCCACTATTTTAGTGAAGAGAAGAAGAAAAAATGTTGAAAAAATTAGTGTTTTTTAATATTTTATTAAAAAATTAAATATCAAATAGTTATAAACTGCTTTGAACAAAAGAAACAATTCTTATATATAACTTTTTCATATTAATCAGACATCCAGATGGGTTGTTAGAAAAGACTAACTTTAGTTTGCTTGTCCATAGTTTTCAGGCAAATCTTGAAATATTTGGACATTAAAAAGGTATATCTTGGTTCTAGAACATTTGCGTTTATCTTCCTGTTTAGATGTCTGATATGCCAAAGCCTGCCTTCATGAAGCAGAACCTGGATGAGCTTGGAATAGGAACATACCACAACATTGCCTTTATACATCCAGACACTCCTATCATTAAAGCCTTGAGTATATTTGTAGAAAGACGAATATCAGCTTTGCCTGTTGTGGATGAGTCAGGTTTGTGTGTTGGGCCATACCAGTTAACAGAAACAATTGTTTATCTCATTAGGATGAAATTATTTTTAAATGACTTAGCATATCAAATAAGTGGGGGAAATGGTGGATAAATTTAGTGCCAAACAGCATTCAGGATAATAAATTCCTGACTTTTTTTCATATTCCAGTTAGATATGATTTCATGTCCATTTAAAAATAGATACATTTATTGCATTTTTAAATGTTTAATTCCTAGCAATTATCTTGTTGAAGACTGATCTTAAATGAATTATATTTTGTTTCTAACACATATTTTCATTTTCAGGAAAAGTTGTAGATATTTATTCCAAATTTGATGTAATTGTAAGTATTTTTAATTTTGTTAAACCTGTCACCCAGAATGCATTTTGAATCACATTCATTAATCTGTTCTTGTGTTATTCTCTAATTTAATAATTTTCTGACATTTTTGAATCTGAGGATCTTCTCAGAATTCCATAGACTTTTCATAGTAATTGTACTTTTAATATTCATTGGTTTGGCATCATTACTTCTATAATAACATGTTAGCATTTTATAATTCTTTGTCTTTTCAGTATAATGGTATTGTATCCCATCTCTACTGCATGGGTATATATTTAAAATGGTCATATTTCTATGTAGAAGGGTTTCTTCATTCACACTGTAGGCAGTGTGCTTAGAGCACATATGGTTTCATGAATCGCTTGTCATAGACATCCCATTGCTCACTGACGAGGAACTACTGCTTTAAAGAAGGCAGCAAAGTTTATTAAATAGAGTTAGGTTAGAATGTCTGGTTTAAATCCACTAGCTTTATGATTTTCCCCATTCATTTTAAATGTACTTCCTTAGGGTTTTATACTGTTTATAAAAAAGGGAATTGCTGTTTTGATAGCCCTGGATGTCCACACCATTTTTTGCAATAATGACCCCTACATTAAATATTCTTTTTGGCACTAGCGCAGGCCCTTTTGGTTCGTTCTGTTCTGTTTTACATAACAGATACCAAAATAGGTTTCCTGGAATTTTGGTTGAGTGGGGGATCCTCTAAAACCTGTGCCCTGAGAAGCAGTCTGGAGCTCTGGGTGCTGTCAGGCCTCCTCCAGGGTTGCTGGTGCTGGATTACCCCCAAAGCCTCCCCAGCAAACGCCCGGCTCCCTGGGAGAGTCCATTGATATAAGTTTCCTAACCCCATGGTGATTCTCACCCTTGGCAAATGTAGGTCCACCAGTTGAAAGGGTTTAGTCATTCTGAGTATAAAACAGGGCAAGAATGGTGTATTAGTCAGCCAAAGGAGTGCTGATGCAAGATACTAGAACTCTATTGGCATTTATAAAGAGTATTTATTTGGGGTAGAAACTTACAGTTACCAGGCCATAAAGCATAAGTTACTTTCCTCACCAAAGTCTGTTGCCAAGTGTTGGAGCAAGATGGCTGCCGACGTCTGCCAAGAGTTCAGGCTGCCTGGGTTCCTCTCTTCCCGGGGCTTGTTTCTCTCCAGGCTCAGCTGCTCTGCTCCTCTGTGTGCTTACTTCCCAGGGCTTCAGCATTAAAACTCCCTTGTGTCCTTCTCCTCTGTGTCTTTACTTACCCAGGCTCCACATCAAAACTCCAGCATCAAATCTCCAACTCTCTTTTCTGCCCTGTAGTTTTCTCTATAAGTCCCGCCCACCAAGAGGGTAGAGACTCAGTGTCCTGCTGATGTGGCCCAATCAAAGCCCTAATTATAATTTAATCACAGCCCGGTACAGACCAGTTTACAAATGTAATCCAATATCTATTTTCGGAATTCATAAACAATGCCAAACTGGCACAAATCTTTGGTAGAAAATGTAATCAAAATTAGACACTATTGTTTCATAATTAAGGTATACCACATAATGTAAAATCTTTATAATTGATAACAGTATTTTTGGCATGTTATAAGCTAGAAAGAGAACTTTTGATATATATAGATAGTAAAGTTGCTAATTTTGATCATTAATGTGAATTGAAATGAAAGGATATAATACATTCTGTTATTTTATTACAGAATCTTGCTGCTGAAAAAACATACAATAACCTAGATATCACAGTAACCCAGGCCCTTCAGCACCGTTCACAGTATTTTGAAGGTGTTGTTAAGTGCAATAAGCTGGAAATCCTGGAGACCATTGTGGATAGAATAGTAAGAGCTGAGGTGAGGTGGTTTTATTAGATTCCTTCCTTCCCTCCTTTTTTTTTTTTCCCCCTTCCAAAGAGGAAACCTTCTTACCTTGCTTCTGGAAGTTACATGTGAAGTAGTATGTTGCATCAACAACACAGCTGTCCTCTCAAATGCCATCATTATTATAAGTTCAACTAACCCTGATTTTATTACTATATTTCACGATTAACTCCCCCAGCTTCAACTTTCATGAATTTAATGTGTTTCATTAGAATCCCAATATGAAGCTTTTCCTTTTCTATATGAATTTTTTTTTTTTTTTTTACCGGGAGGTCCCGGGGATCGAACCCGGGTCCCTCCATATGGGAGACGGACGCTCAACCAGTTGAGCCACATCCGACCCCCTCTATATGCATTTAATATCTGGAATCACTACTTGTTTTCCAAAGTGTTTTAATTGGCTTAGGAATGTGTCTTAACTTTTTGTTAATGTCCTCAGAATTATGTGCCATTTGAAGATCATAGCGGAAATGGGTAAGGCCTCCCAACTATTTATAAAGACATCCATATGGTGGAATTATGCTATAGGAGAATATATTTGTTGATGTGGAAAAACATTAACAATATATTGCAAAGAGAAAAGGCCAGTTACTATATATGGTACAATTCTGTATTTGCAGAGAAAAGGCTAGAAAGATATATACCAAAGTATTAACAAGTGGCTGTTCCTGGGTGATGGTTGACATGGGGAAGTGCTAGTGCTTTTTTGTGTTTTCTGAGCTTTCTCTGACCATGAGTTACTCATAGGTTAAAAAAACAATGAGTTTTTTTTTTTATTATGGCATGCATAAAATATTTTTTAATAAAAACTAATTGACTTGTCCTTTAAGTTTATCTAGTAAGCAATAGAAATTTCATTGTAATGTGAAACAGGTCATTGAGGAAAATAAAAATGTAATTAAACAGTTTTCTAAAGTTATCCATTTTCACTTTTTTCCTCATTAAAATAAATTTTTTACCTGATTCCTCACTGGGGGACAAAAACAAGTTTTTTTTTTAGCTTTAATGTAGTTTGTTAGGAAAAGAATATACAATGTCAATAATGATTCCATTTCATTTATATAACCTAAAATAGAATACTAACTTTTAGGTACCTCAGACAAGGAACTAAATTTAGACTCAACAACAGATGAAAAGAAAATATTTTTGGTTGTCATTCCTATCTGGTCAAATTTTTTATATAAATTGTTTTCTGACCCTAGGTGTAAACATCATTTTAACTTATAGTTAATGAATAATTGTATTAATGAACCTAAACATAAGGCTTTTTAGACAGACTTTTAAAGGAAATGTTGACTGACATGAGAAAGATGACAAAGGGATTATTTTTTAACCTATGGCAAGTTGTGATGCCAAAAACATCACCAAACAAAATATCATTAGAGAAACTATTATTTACAGTTTCAATGGCTGTTTGGACATCTTTCCCATGTAAACAGACATCTTTCAGTTTTTAGAAACTGAGATACAATTTTAGAAAAGGAAAACCTGTTACTTTTAAGAGAATAATTTAACTTACAATGTACTTCATATTGAGTTCCATCTTTCATATCTCAGTATCTTGAAATTTGAAAACTCAGCAGGACATAGCTAGCTAATTTTTCTTAGTAGTTCAAGCAAATCAGCATTACATTTTAACACAGTTATATGATTCTACATGCTGTTGTTTTCTTCTCATTTGTGGAATGTATCCATTGTATAGTACATGACCGGCTAATGTTTTTTCCCCTTTCTCTAATATCCATTTTTAAACTTTTGTTTGTTTTAATTTAAACTTTCATGTGGCCTCTTTTCTCATTTCAGGTTCATCGGCTGGTTGTAGTAAATGAAGTGGATAGTATTGTGGGTATTATTTCCCTGTCAGATATTCTCCAAGCCCTGATACTCACACCAGCAGGTATAAATATTGATGCCCAACCTTTACCATAAGTTTGTAGGAACAGTAGGCAATAGAACAGTAAGGTGCAGTGCAGCAAATTGTTTCCTACTCCTGCCACTTACAAATCGAGGCTTTCTGTGCATTATTTTGTAAGTCAGTTTTCATCATTTTCTTTCTGGTTTTAAACTTTCAATTTTATTTATATGGAGAAAGTTTATAGAAAGTATTCTGACTTAGGAGCTTATGTCAATGCCCAGCAGTGCCTAAATGATCTAGGGTTCATTGCCATTTTCCTCATACCCTTTTCTATTAAAAACTTAAGATCTCTCCGTTTTGCTTTATTTAGGAATAAATGTAAAACATAGAAGGGGAAATCCTTTGGGTTTTAACTACTGAAACCTTCATCTAGCCTTAAAAAAAAAAAAAAAGCTTACTGGTGTTTTGAGTATATGAAACAAAAAACTTAAACACCACCTTTTTCCCATTAATTTTGTATGGAAATTACATTACTACCAAACAGAGTTGGTAGCTAAACTTATTTTCTGCCAAATTCACTTTCAGCAAGCTCTCAGAGTCTCAAACAGTAAGCACGCAGAGAGAGGGAGGAAGGAGAGGAGTTGATGGTTTTCCTCTATCACAAAATTAATAGTAAGAGGCAGGCTTAACAGGTTTTTAAAGCCATCAGTCCTCTCTTCTTCCTCTTCTTCCCACTCCTCCCAACCCCACCCCCTGTCAAATACAAACAACCCCATCTTTGGTGGGCTGCATAGACCCAAGACAGAGATGTGAAGATAAGTGAGATGCACTTTGAACTCCTGGCATTTAAAAACTAAATATGTATATTACAGTGATGATTTTTTTTTTAGTTCAGAAGTCAGGGATTCTATATTAGTTGAATTAACTAGCAGAGAACTGGAAAGTGGAGGTAAGTGTGTACCTGGTTTATAATTAGTCTATAGCCTAAACCTACCTGCCCTAAAGGAATCCCCACCCCTGAAAGAAACCTAGCATATTCACTAATGTAGAATACTGAGAGAGTGGCTCTGACAGAGCGGTGACTTTCACAGTGGGAGCAGCAGCAGCACCCAAGTCTTCATGGCCTACAATAAAATAACTAAATGAATGCAAGATTTTGCATGGCATTATTTGTAATGACCCAAAACTGGATATAACCCAAGTCTCTTGCAGCAGAAGAATAAAGTGTGTTACATTTATTCTATAGAGTTGCAGGCATACCTGGTTTTATTGCACTTCACAGGTAGTGCGTTTTTTACAAATTGTGGCAGCCCTGTGTCAAGCAAGTCTGTCAGGGTCATTTTTCCAACACCATGTGCTCACTTTGTATCTCTGTGTCATGTTTTGGTAATTCTCACAATATTTCAAACTTTTCCATTATTATTGCATCTGTCGTGGTCATCTGTGAAGAGTGATCTTTGATTTACTATGGAAATTGTTTGGGGGCACCATGGACCCTGCCCATATAAGATGGTGAACTTAATTGATAAATTGCGTGTTCTGACTGCTCCACCGATGGGCCATTCCCCATCTCTCCTTCTCTCCTCAGGCCTCCCTATTCCCTGAGACACAATATTGAAATTAGGCCTTATTAATAGCCCTACAATGGCCTCTAAATGTTCAGGTGAAAGAAAGCCACACGTATATCACTTTAAATCCAAAGCTAGAAATGATTAAATTAAGTGAGAAAGGCATTTCAAAAGCCAGGATAGGCCAAAAGCTAGGCCTCTTGCACCAAACAGTTAGCCAGGTTATGGATGCAAAGGAAAAGATCTGGAAGGAAATTAAAAGTGCTGCTCCAGGGAACACACAAATGATAAGAAAGTGAAACTGCCTTCTTGCTGATATGAAGAAAGTTTTAGTGGTATAAACAGAACACGAAACCAGCCACAACATTCCCTTAAATCAAAGCCTAATCCAGAGCAAGGCTCTCTCTTCAGTTCTTTGAAGGCTGACAGAGAAGAGGAAGCTGCTGTAGAAAAGTTTGAAGCTAATAGAAATTGGTTCATGAGGCTTAAAGAAAGAAGCTGTCGCAGTAACATAAAAGTACAAGGTGAAGCAGCAAGTGCTGATGTAGCAGCTTCAGCAAGTTAGCCAGATGGGCTACACTACACAGATTTTCAATGGAACCAAACAGCCTTCTATTGGAAGAAGATGCCATGTAGGACTTTCATAGCTAGAGAGGAGAAGTCAATGTCTGGCTTCAGAGTTTCAAAAGACAGGCTTACTCTCTTGTTAGATGACTTTAAGTTGAAGCCAATGCTCACTCACCATTCTGAAAATCCTAGGGCCCTTAGGAAGTCCGCTAAGTCTATTCTACTTGTGCTCTATACATGGAACAACAAAGCCTGGATAACAGCATATCTGGTTACAACATGGTTTTCTAAATATTTTAAACCTATGGTTGAGACCTACTGCTCAGAAAAAAAGATTCCTTTCAAAATATGACTGCTCATTGACAACACACCTGGTCACCCAAGAGCTCAGGTGGAGAATGTACAATGAGATTTACTGTTGTTTTCATACCTGCTAACACAACATCCATTCTTCAACCCATAGATGAAAGAGTCATTTCAACTTATGATTAGCGATTCATCTGATGGATCCAGGCAAAGTCAAATGAAAACCTTCTGGAAAGGATTCACATTCTAGATGCCATGAAGAGCATTTGTGATTCATAGAAGAAAGTCAAAATACCAACATTAATAGGAGTTTGGAAGAAGTCCTCAGGGAGGACTGAGGGGTTCAAGACTTCAGTGGAGGAAGTAACTGCAGATGTGGTAGAAATAGCAAGAGAACACAACTTAGAAGTAGAGCCTGAAGATATTACTGAATTGTTGCAATTTCATGATAAAACTTGAACAGATGAGTTGCTTCTTATGGATAAGCAAAGAAAATGGTTTCTTGAGATGGACTCTACTCCTGGTGAAGATGATGTTAACATTGTTGAAATGACAACAAAGGATTTAGAATATTCCATAAACTTAGTTGATAGAGCAGCAGCAGCTCTTGAGAGGAGTGACTCCAATTTTGAGAGAAGTTCTACTCACGTGCTACCAAGAAATCTTTTGTGAAAGGAAGAATCCATCAATATGGCACACTTCATTGTGGTCTTACTTTAAGAAATTGCCACAGTCACCCCAACCTTCAGCAATTACCACTCTGATCAGTCAGCAGTCATCAACTTTGAGGCAAGACTGTCTACCAACAAAACGATTATGACTCTGAAAGCTAAGATGATGGTTAGCATTTTTTACCAGTAAAGTATTTTTTAATTATGTACATTGGATTTTGTTTTAGACATAATGCTATTGCACACTCAATAGACTACAGTATAGTATAAACACAACAGTTATATGCATTGGGAAACCAAAAAATTTGTATGACTCACTTTATTACAATGGTCTGGAACCAAACTCGCAATATCTCTGAGGTATGCCTGTACTATACAACACTGAAAGGAACAAATGAAGCTATATTCAACAATGGATAAATCCCATAGACGAAATTTTGAGCAAAGGAAGCCAAAATCCAAAAGTGTGATTACATTTATATTTTTCTAAACAGGCAAAAACTATATAGCATCTTTGTTCAAATTAGAAAAAGCCTCTTCTGTGGGCAGACTCATTCCCACAGGTACACAACTTGGCACCCTACAGGAAGAAGATACCCCTTTTTCCAGACATCACAACCCTGTACCAAAGCACCCAGGTTGGCCAGTGGAATCAACAATAATTAATATGCTGATACATTCATGAGAGAGAGCATGGTGGAGGCCTCAAACTGGAAGTCCAAAATTCTTAGTCCTAGTCCCACTTTATTCCACCTAAAAGCTATCTGGTTTTAGGCAAGTCACTTAACCTTATTTCTTTAAACTATGGAATTAACAGGCTAATTACAAGCCCTGTCTCCATCCTAAGATATTTATGAGGATGTAATGAGTAACATGAGTAAAAGCTATTTGTGCTCTATTAGATGCTGTGTCCAGGACAAGCACTGTTGGGTAGATGGTTTATGTAATAACCAGAGACACTTTTGTCCACTATTATGCAAATAAAAAGTACCGGTGATTATTCTTTCCACTGGATAATGGTCACAATTTCCATTAAGGATACTGATTCAGTACAATAATACTTTCACTTTTTCAAAAAGTTTTCCACACATGAACCTAAGTATCTACACATATATCCAATGAGTAAGGAATCTGATGGTAGTAGCTATACTTTTTAGCCCCTTATTATAGTTAATCTCTTTCAAAGATCTGTTGTCCTATTTTCTGGCAAGAAAATAGGAGAAAAGCTGCTGTGATGAGAAAAGTAGTACTCTCCATGTTTTATGTGCAATCATCCTTAAGCATGTCATAGTGCCTTTTATTTTACATTTTTGTATGTACAGCCAAAATACTTTGCACTGTCACAAAAACATATTTATTTTTTTAATGTTTAGTAATGGAATCCTTTTTTTCCCCAAATTATATGTTAGGGATTTGGAATTACAATATGTAACATGACTTGAAAGCAAGCAGCTATAATTGTAAGTGGGGGGTGGGGAGCCTGGAGCTGCTTGTTTCTCTCCTCCCCCTTCTGCAGCCTCTGGAGCACCCTCCTGAGACCCTACAGGGCACTGATATAGAGAATCACTGCTTTTCTTATGTAGGACACACAAGTCTTCAAAATGTTTTGACATCGCCATGAAATTATTTTTCATCTACCGACAGGTGCCAAGCAGAAGGAGACTGAAGCAGAATGACTGCTGTGAATGCAGAAGCCTTTGTAGGAAAACTTGAACAAAGTTTCTGGGTCATGGTTTGCCTCATGAACACTGACCGCAATAGAAGAGAGTAAAATGGTTAAGAATGTATATCAGGGTTTAGTGATGGGTATTTTTTTTCCAGTGATGTCGAAACTAAGTAAAAAAAAAAGATGATTTTAAGTGCTTGAATAGTCAGGCTTACATTAAGGCTCTTTTCAGACCTTTTCCAAAAGATTTCAAATGCTGTAAGTCATTAAAGTGCACTGTGTCCTGAAATTTCTATTATTTTTCCCTTCAAAGAATTCACTGGTATATAACAGGCAATATGACATAAGGTGAGTGTATGGCATATTCATATCATAGTGCCTTATGTCAGAATACAGCAATATGTCATCACTGTTGCCCATCATTGCTGGAGAATGTATTTGTGTGAGGTGACACCATGTTTGAGTGTGAAAGTCTTTGAACCTTTTACCAAATCAGTTTCTTTTCATTAGGTTTGTCAAAACGTTGCAATTTGAATATAATTACTTTAAAACTTTGACAGTTTTATGTTCGAATATTTTGTTCTGAACTACAGTGTAAAACAAGACTGCTTATTTATTTTTACTTTCATGGCAGTTTTTTACGCATCTTTTGGTGGGTAAACGTCACCATATCCATTAATAAAATATTAATTATCTTTAAATGACAAATTTCTCATTATTTAAGTTTGGATCTGGAAAGGATATGTCTTCTAAAATAGCCACTGTTAGACTTTAAAGTTAAAGTTTCTAAAAGCATGCGTGGAAACCTACTCTGTACTGTACTGTAAATAGGCGAAAGTTGTCGAGGAAATGAAGTGCTGGAAAGATGTCTATTTTTCTTTGTGTATGGAAATGTAAAATCATGATGTTTGTATGACTGCTGATATGATTGTTTTTGTAAATTTTATTGTGGCATATACAGTATTGTCATACAGTTGAAGAGAAACAAAGTTTCCTAATGTAAGTGCTCTGAAAATGTTGATGCTGTATATATGAGTATAGTTTGTTTTTTGGGGGGTTTTTTGGTTTGGTTTGGTTTTTTTTTTTTTTTTTGCAGATCAAAGAAAATAAATCCTACTATATACCATTTTGTTAAAGAAGTTCTTAAAACTACCACATATTTCAGCACATCTTAAATAAAATTCAGGCAATTTCCCACTTAGATATTTCTCCCTAAATGAAGGAGTCCATGAATTCTCATACCCTTTTATTCCATCATCAGGAAAAAAAAAAAAACTCAATGGTTTGATTCTTAAACTCTATATATCTCCATTATTCAATAAGAACATATTTAATTAAAATGTGCCACAGATATTCTTGTGCTAAGGTGTCAGTTTTTTTTTCATTTCCTAGTAGGCCCAATATGAGAGAGCATTTGTATATATTTTCCCCAAAGAAACAATTATGTTTGTAGTTTCAGCTAATAGTAATATTTGGGGAAAAGGAGAAAAGTCCCCAAACTGCTAAAAGAACAGATTTGAAACTCAGAATCTGTTAATCTACCCTTTGTTTAAGTATACCCACACACAAGAGCGTGTACATACCACAAAGTGTATAGCTGACATGGTGTGTATTTTCTGCTTCAGAAAACAATGTTTGGGCCCCTTGAAATGTGTTAGCATTTTCTTGTCACATGAGGAACATGTGTGTTCAGT
The DNA here is from genome assembly GCA_026826555.1 of Tolypeutes matacus. NCBI lineage: Eukaryota > Metazoa > Chordata > Mammalia > Cingulata > Chlamyphoridae > Tolypeutes > Tolypeutes matacus. The sequence continues at coordinate 34,217,835 of JAKSZT010000049.1, forward strand.
ATAGGTCTCTTATCTTCCTTACATGTTCAATGGTTTTTGAGTTCTGTAAACCTGTCATACACACAGAGGCTTGAGACAGATGTGTAAATGTTATACACGTGTGGTTTTACTCTGGAGCAACCTCTTCTCAACATTAGGCTACAATTAACAAAGGTGTGTTGTCGTTTTGTTTTCATCTAAGAGTTAGAATGTATTCCTGGCAAATGATAAAGACTTGATTATATTAAATGTGCCTTTCTAGAAATAGGGAATTGTGGTACTTAAGACCAAGTCTAATAAAAGACTAAGTTTTGGTAATTTTTGAGTGAAGTATTGAAGGAAATAAAGCTAAACAATTCTAGATATAGACATGCACTTTAGAAACCCCTGCTGGACGAATTCCAGGTTTACAGCAGGTTCATCCCAGAGTCCCTGTGGGCCCACAGGCCCAGGGGAGTCCCCCAGCCCCCAGCAGTGATCTCTGTGGCCCTCACACCTTAAAGTGGAGCTGCCAGTATTTGGGAGGATTGGTGTGAACATCAGTGAGACCGTGAACATGAAAGCAGGACATCCGAAGCACCACGAAAGAGCATGTAGACCAGCATCCGCTCCAAAAATGGAGCACAACCATTCTTTTATATTCTAATCGCTAAGAAAAATTTTCAATATAAAGTTAATTGAACTGACAAAATGCCTTACAACATTTTCGTAGAGAAATATTTGCATGTGCAGTCTTCTGAACCAGGGGAGATTTTACCCCCCAGGGTACATGATAATGGGGACATTTCTCGCTGTCACAGCTCTGGAGGAGAGAAGGAAGTGCTACTGGCCTCTAATAGGTAGGGGCCAGGGCTGCTGCCAAACAGCCCACAATGAGCAGGGCAGGCCCTTAGAAGAAGGAACTGCCCAGCCCCACAGGTCAGTAGTGTCAAGTTCTGGAAAAAAGCTGCCATAAACCATTAGACTCTATGGGTATTTTGGTTACATTTGCTGCTACCTAACTGAATTCACTTATCTTTGAGAAAAAAAATCTATGACCATACAGGCTTTCTGGGAAAGGGGAAAAGATAGATAATCCATATGACCTTTGCCACAACTTCCTTCCAAAACGTCTTCACCAGAAAGCAGATTTGCTTTACATAACACACTCTCAAGAGAAAAGTCCTACCCATAGGGAAATAATTTGGAAATAAATTTTACTCATTTTACTTTCATGAAGAAATCTAGAACAGTCTCCAAAATTATTTTGTACATACAATTACCTACAAAGCTGGCCTAGTTGTAAGTTTACATATAGAGCATGTTTAAAATACAGCCACACGTTTTCACATTCAGATTCACATCCTCTCATTAAGGATACTCCGCCCCATCTTAGCTCTTGGGCTAAACAATGCATTAAAATTTACCTTTAGATGCTGGCCTAACCAAGAAAAATAGTAACATAGTGGTGCTTATTTAATTTCGTTCTTAAAGCAGATTATTCTTTCCTACAGGAAGCTCTGGAGAAGGGGCCGGGGGAAACCCTCAGGTACCCTGTTCTCTCCGGACAGCTCTGCTTTGAGTACTAACAACCTATACCTAAGGAACTTGCAGGTCAGAATCTGAAAAATCAAGGATCGTTACACACTCCTCTGTCATGTGTTTTGTGTTTTCCCTCCCTGTAAAACCTGAGTCCGAATCACCTGAGGTACTCAGTAAAGTTCTTAACACTTTCTGGGCCTATAGAATTAGACTCTAGAAGTGAGACAAGTTTTAAGCTGTGGCACCCCCGCAGGGGGAGACTGGAGCAGACCACCTGGCCAAGCAGGTATCAAACCTTCCTGCACTGCCAGCTGCCATCGCTTAGAAAATGTAAACATCACTACCTGCTACTTTGCCACAGTTAAAGGGAACGCCGCAATCCCTGCAGGCCTCTGATGGCACCTTTTTCCTTCTGCCCTGCTGAAGGAGGGGGTCTCCATACAGGACCTGCCCTCTCCAAGCAGCAGGGCATCCCCCAAGGCAGTCACCCCAGAGGGTTCCACAAGTATGGCCATATCTGATCGCCTTTGACATTCCTCGCCAAGGAGAACAGGGGACTGGAGAAGTGGTCTGTGGCCACTTTGGCCAGAGTAGACCTGCCCCCTCCACACCCAACACCTCGCGCAGCCCCCACCCCAGCAGGCCCTGCACACTTGCCCGTGTAGGCATCAGCGGGCCTGGGCAAGTGATTGAATTGGGAACACGTCGTCCAGAACAAACACTAATTCTAAGAGACACGACAAACACATCCAGCCCGCAGACAACGGGTTGGTTCTGTTTACCCTGGAGGTTTCAAAACTCCAAATCTCTGCTTCCCTCGAAAAATCCATGTCTGGGCAGCACTGGGCCTGCATTCCCACATGGCAACAAGCCTTGGCCAGGGAAGACAGAAGGAAAGAAGTGCATCTCGTCTGCCTTTTGGAATCAAGCACAAGCTCTGGTGTCCACCCGAGGCCTCCGTGCTCCGGCCCCCTCCAGGCCATGCTTCTGGCTGACCCTGGCAGGCCCCTCCTTTGTGATTCTGCCCTTGGGCCCCAGGCACTGTGTCCCTCCTATGGCCTTGCCCCTACCTGGTCAAGGCAAGAGGATCACACAGTGCAGAACCTTGACCTCTCTGCAGCCCCACCCTCCTGAGCTCCAGAATCCCAGGAATTCCCACCAAAAATCATGGCACCATCTCACAGAAGCAGGACTTAGCATTGTCAAACATGTCCCTCCTCTCACCATCTTTTTTTTTTTTAAGATTTTATTTATTTATTCATTTATCCCCCCCCTGATGCCTGCGCTCACCGGGTCAGCCAACCACGCCGTGCGGGCGGGCCCGCCCCCACCAGGAGGCCCCGGGAACCGAACCCGGGGCCCCCCACATGGCAAACAGGAGCCCCACTGATTGAGCCACAGCCGCTTCCCCCTCTCACCATCTTTGTTAAGTGCATGCATACCCAAGGGCAGAGAAGCTAGAAACCTCAGAATTTTCTGTGGGCTTTCTAATACCTCCTTCTCCCCTCTCCTCTTCTTTGGAAACACACCCTGAAATGGCGTTTCTGACAAAGATTTCAAATGTATTCAAATTTATCAGCCCTAAAGTATCCCTTCCAACCTCTACCCACAGCTGTTAGAATTGTATTTTTAAACCAAAAATATGCATGTTTCATTTCACTGCTCAGAAATCATCAATGGCCCTACTGCCTGCATAATCAAGCCCAATCTTCTGAGCACGGAAATGAAGATTAGGTTGATTTAGAGCCCGCACCCTAGAAAAACTTGCTTAAACTTAATCCACTCCCCGGGATGCCCACTGCCCCTGCAGGTAGGGCTGGAAGTCCGAGATCTGCCAGCATCGCCGTGAGGGGTAGAAAGAGCACATGACCTGGGTCCACCCACACCTTCCCAGAAAGGAAACTGAGGCTGGCTTCAGGAGTCAGGAGTAGAAAAGAACAGAAAGAAGTGAGCATAAAGACAATCCTTCACACTGCCACGGAAGCAGCAGAAGATTCCATCAGCTCACTCCTGCTCCTTATAAAATCCAGAGGCAGCCAGTCCCTGGTATTTGGAGAAATTTCTCTGTTTCCCTCTCTCTTTGCTCCTTGTCCTCTTTTTTGGTCAGCTGCAACAATTTCCAGAAACTTCACAAAACTGCTTTAGGGACAGCTGAGCAGGAATTCAGCCCCTGGGATAAGTCCTAATCAGAAGTGTCAGGTTGGAGAAGGGGAAAAATGGTCCCTGATTTGGGGGGGGGGGTCTCAAAAATGGCCCCAGTAAGCCCATCTGGAATGGGGGCACTTGGTCGGTCTCCAAGGCCCACATCATCTGTCACTTCTCAGAACCATGCCAAAGACAGTAGTTGTGTCAGTCCCCAGTTCCTCTGGGGTTCAATGTTAATGTACTTAATTAACACATAGGACACAGGGCTGGAGCACCTGCTGGGCCATGCAGGGCTGTTCTGGAAGCGCAATAGCCCTGCCACAGGTGCTTACATTCTAGCCTGGCACTAGGAGAAGCGAGAAAGAAAAAAGCATGAGGGGGACCGCGAGGCTTCTGCACCACCGGTTTCCTCTTTCTGAAGGGTTCTTCTCCCAGCTAGCTGGCTCCCTCACCGCCTGCAGGCCTGCTGAGATCGCATCACCTCCACGACGCCTGCCCTGACCACATCCTACTAATAATTACCACTAATGCAAAGAACAAGCAGGAGCTCCCGGCTGCCAAGTGCTTTTTCCCCACCAGGCGCTTGGTAAGTGCATCATACACGTGCTCTCCTTCCATGGTCACGACATCGCGAGGTGGTCTTCATTATGGTCCTCCTTTTACAGATGGGAGGAAACAGGCACAGAGCGTTCTAGCACTACCTCGGCCACATTACCTTCAAGTCGAGGCCTTGACTCGATAATAGGCCTGATTCCAAAGCCCATGCTCTTATCCCAGTTCTAAACCACCTCCCCCTCTACAATATATTTTAATTTTTTTCTGCAATAGGAATTTGACTTTTTCACCCTTGTTTGCCATTAAGTGTGAGCAAAGCTTATGTCTTCATGGCTGGGAAACCACAAAGACACCTGTAGTGAGCGCCTCAGGGCTTCCCTTTTCCCACTGGTGGGACCCACTCATTCCCCAGGAAGCACTTTTCTTGTGCCGAATCCCTGGTTTTGACAATGAAATTATAAGATCCCTGGTTGAGAGCAGAATTTTAAGTGTCACTCTGAGGTCATGCATCTTAGATATTTAATGAAAAAAAGCAAGAGAATGCCTGCCAAGCAAAAAGAAGCAACAATTTAGCAATCCTACGTAGGAAATGAGGAGCTTCTTATTCTTCAATAAAATTTCCCTTCTGTTTTCCTCTTGGGCTGGCCTCTAAGATCCAATCACCTGCTACTGGAGGACAGAGGAGCAATTTGGGCTGTGGGACAGAATGTTCCATGCTTGCAAACTCAGGCTCTAGTCTGAGTCCTCTTCCTAGATCTGTGACCTTCCAGTAAATTACTTAACTTCTCTGGGCCTCAATTTCCAGATCTGTAAAATGAAGATAATAGTGCCTACTTTAGAGAGGAGGTGAGAGATTTAAATGAGATAACATAAATAAAACACAGCTTAGTGTAAGAAGGCAATGGATGTTCATTCTTGTTCTCTGAGTTTTATACAGACTGGCTGTCGGGACAATCAAATGCTACAGCATCTATCTGTGCTCTTGTTCTTACCCAGGAGATTCCTCACTTATGCCCCTCTATTTTAATTTTTAAACATGAAGGAAGGAAGGTTGGGAAGGAGGGAGGGAGGGGAGACCTTAGATCAAACAGTGTGGTTACGGGTTGAATTGTGTTCACCAAAAAGATACGTTGAAGGCTTAACCTCTGGTACCTGCGAATGTGAACTTCCTAGGAAATAGGGATATTGCAAATGGCATCATTTAAAATGAAGCCATACTGGATCAGGGTGGGCCTTCAGCCAATAGGGCTGGTGTCCTTATAAAGGGAGAAGAGACAGAGAGGTGTATGCCAGCAGGCCACGGGAGACCAGGAGGCAGAGGCGGGGGTGACGCTGGTAGCTGCCAGAAGCTGGGCGAGGCAAGCAAGCCTTCTCCCTACAGGTGTCAGGGGGCACCACCCTGCCTTCACCTTGATTTCAGACTTCTAACCTCCCGAACTGTGACCGGATGCATTTCTGCTGTTTTGAGCCACCCTGTGTGTGGTATATTGTATGGCAGCCCTGAGAAACTAAGGCCAGAGGTCAAACCTGTCACTGTTCTTACTGAGAACTCAAACTTGAATCTAATAAATGGAATTCAATCAGCAAAAATCCAAACAGCCAACCCAGATGCTTCTACAAATAAACCTAGACAACAAAAAAGGTTGTGGGGCAGGGAGGGCGGGATCGTGTGAGATTGTGGAAACTTATTTAAAATTATTTAACAATTAGGTTTCAGTTCTGACTGGATAGCTAACAACATGGAAGAAATTACAGGTTTGTTTTTCAGATGCGATCATGACGTTGTAGTTATATTTTTTGTTTTTTTAAAAAAATCCACATCTGTTAGCGATATATACAGAAGTATTTACAGATGAACTGATATGCTGTCTGGGACCTGCTGTTAAATCATGCTGCAGGATTGAGGTGGGAGCAGCTGAAGGTGTAGAAGTAACAAGGCTGCCCACATATTCGATAGTGTGACAAAGACAGATACTGGGTATGTGTTTTAAATTATCCATAATAAAAAGTCAGAGAAGTTACCAAAAAAAACTTTACAAAAGTCAACAGTTTGCTTTTTTTTTTTTGCTTTTCTTTTAAAGAAACTGTATTTTAATACAGACATATTAAAATGGTAGTAAGTGTCTGATAGGACAGTTAATGCTGGGCGTAAAAGACAGGCACTTGAGGTTTTCTGGTGGTGACAGAGATTCATTTTCTGGTACCTTGAAATGCAGTCATTAGAAATAGGGCATGTTACTATTTTTAGCACACTGAAAGGAATGTTAGTCGCTCAAAAGTAACCATTTTATAAATTTCGAACATCTTAACATAACACTCAGTGACGAGGAATTTAGATTTGTTCATTATACTTGTGTACCTGAGACTTCTATTTATTGTACCATAAATCAGTTGACCTAAACGCTTTTTTTTGAATGAGGTGTTTATTTGGGAGAGTGTAAATATTTTTAAGGGAGAACAGTGTGTATTTTGTTCTATTTGCAAATTACCTGAGAGAAAGAACACTCCCTTCCTCTCTTTGTTAAACTAAAATTATAGTGTAAATAACCTGGGCAGCATGCTTTTCTTCTGAAAGCCAAATGACAAGAAGGGTAATGACACACCTAGATGCGCCCCCCAGCAGCCTCGCATTCTGCCAAACCACCGGTGACTTTCAAATGTGTGGTCACTAAGTGAAAGAACACGCCAGGCTTGAAGTCAAACCTCCCTCCTCTGGCCACCATCTCACCTCCTTCCAGCCCACTTGCTCAGGGCCATCTCTGACTCAACTCTTTGTCCCCAAAGGAGATGACCAGCACATAAGCCCAAACTCTGCCTTCCTGGCTCCCTTCCCTACTTGTCCAGTCTTGATTCCAACATCCTCACCCAGACACCCTCAACAGCCCTGTCCCCCTCTTCTGACAAATCCCCATTCCTAGATGAGCCCATGAGCTGCCTTACTTGACCCCAGCTACATGGATGTTGCTGGAGAAAACCTCCCTGGCAAGTTTACAGTCTTCTTAGATTGACAATCACACACCTCAAAATGTGAGGTGCTTCTCTAGTGGGCTTCTTTCTCACCATGAATAGGATTCCTCAATGTCTTCCCTCTCCTCTTTTACCTCACTCTCAGCTGCTCACCTTGCTTCATACTTCATTAAGAAAAACAGAAGCCATCAAACCCAGACGCTCTCATCTTCCCATCTCCCAAACTTCAATGTTGGGGACATCTGTGACATTTTTCTCTTTCTTGACCCTTGCTACAATGGAGAAAGCAGCCCTTTTCCCAGACAGGTTCAATCACCCCAATGGCAATTTTCATCCCACATAGGTTTTTGTATAATTGCTACATATCTAAGTATCTATAAACAACACGTCATATTGTTTTGCTGGTTTTCAAACATTATATAAATTATTAAATATCATTCTGAACTGTGCTTTTATTGCTCAACATTATCGCTTCAACATTATCCATATTGAAACCTATAGTTCTAGCTCATTCTCTTTACTTGGTTGCATAGTATTAAATTGTACAAATATACCACAATGTATTCATTCTGTCTATGGACATTTAGGTTGTTTCCAATTTGATATTATTACAAACCAATTTGTAAAGAACATTCTTGAAAACAAACACAAAGAAACTTAAAAAATAAAAAGCATTCTTGATCGTGTTTCTTTATATTCATGTGCAAAATTTTCCCAAGGTATTTGGTTAGAAGAAGAAATACCCAGTGTCTAAGGGTATGATATGAATATCTTCAAACTTCACCAAATATTTCCAAATTGCTCTCCAAAGGGTTCCAATTTGAACTACTACCACTTGTATAAGAAAGTACCTACTATACTTACCATACTTGGATTTTTTTAATTTGGCCAATATTTGGCAAAATATCTTGTTATTTTAATTTGCATTTCCTTGATGGCCGGTGACATTGAGCATCTTTTCAAATGTCTAGTGGCCACTCAGGTTTTCCTCTTCTGCGAAATTGCCTTTTCCCAGTTTTTCTAATAAGTTGTTAATTTTGTTCTTAGTGACATGTAGGTGTTACTTTCTATTGTGTTGATATAATGTATATAAGGTTTATGCAAGCTTATATGCATTATAAATATTTTCATCCCATCTGAGATTGTCTCTTCACTTTATTAATGTTATCTTTTAATGCAGAGGTTTTTAAGTTTTTATTCTAGTAACATAAGTCTTTATAAAAATTTTTTTCTCTTGTTTTTTTAACAAAATTTTAAATCCACACACTATTTACAAATTTTAAAAATACACACACTATTTAAAAAGTCAATAGTTTTGTCAGGCTTGGAATTTAAAACCTCTCACATCTCCACTGCTTCCCATCTTGATTCCTGTTCCTCAGAGAGAATTACTTTTAATACTTTGATCCTTTCCTTCTGATTTGGGTCCATATTTTCAAATAACATGCTTACCATTGCCTGATTTTTTTTCAGTTTTAGGTATTATCTATTGCCTTCCTACACTAGATGGCAATTTTGCTCACTTACATATCACACACACACTAACTCACACACCATACACACACCCTCCCCTATTTGTCACTATGTATTTTATTCTTAATTTAAGTATTTTGTGAAGACATTCTTCTGATTATGCAAATTTTGTTTAAAGCCAAACCAAGCAGAGTATTATAATTACATTTCCCTTCCTAAACTATATTTTCTAAAACTTCTCTTGAGATAGTAATTGTATCACTTTTTCATTTGTTTAGTTTTCCATATCTATTACTAATTTATCTCCAAAGTCTATGCAAGAAATATTAGTCTTCTCACAGTAAGTTCAGAAATATTAGAAAATCGGTTTCCTTTTACCTTGGAGCCATGCCTGCTTCAATCTGGACTAATTCCTTTCTAGACCTGCTGCCCAGCTGATGTTCTGGGATTTTCCTTAGCTTCTGTCTTAGTTTGCCAAAGGGCTGCTGATACAAAGTACCAGAAACAGGTTGGCTTTTACGGTTCTAAGGCCATGAAATGTCCAAATCAAGGCATCGGCAGAGATGCCTTCTCACCAGAGGTTGGCTGCTGGCAGATGTTGGAGTCCTACCACACGGTGAGGCAAGAAAGCAGGTCTTCCTGTCGCGCTCCTTCTCCTGGAGCTCACCTGTGAGCAGTCAGGCGTCTCTCCCTGGGCCTCAACTCCTTGAGCCTCTCAGGCTTCTGTCTTCCTGCAGTTTTCTCTTTCACATGGCCAGGTCAAACTGGCAAACTTCCCTTTTCCTGTGAGTGTCTCTGTGTCTACATTTATCATCAGGCCCAGAAAGAGGGTGGAGACTCAACCTGAGTAATGTCTCCGTGACGTAGTCCAATCAAAAGGGTCTCACACCCACAGGAATGGACCAGTTCAAAAACATGATCTCTCTCTTTAGGGGAGTCATAAAAGAACTTCATACTCTCAAAGCTTCTCTCCTATTTTGGATACCCTGCTTCCTGGATGCCATGTCTTTATCTTGGTTTATTCTAACATTTCATTTGAACATATTCTCCAACAGTTTCCTGAAAAAAAGGCGTATGGGAAGTAATATTTTAAAGATCTTACCTGTCTGAAAATTCACATTTATGTAATTATACTATTAACTATAGTCCATGGTTTAATTTTGGGTTCACTGTTTATATTGTGCAGTTCCATGGATTTTTAAAAGTTTCTATTCTAGTAGCATATAAGTCTTTTTTTTTTTTTTTTTTTTTTTAATTCACACACTATTTAAAAATTTAAAAATGCATACACTATTTAAAATGTGAACAGTTTTGCCAGGCTTGCAATTTTAAAACATCTCACATCTCCACTGCTTCCCGTCTTGATTCCTGTTGGATTATTACCAAGCGTTAATCAGTGATGCATTTGAAGAAAGACCTGGATTAAAGGGGGAAATAGTAAATAAAACAGAGTTTTTATGGCTCAGAGATTTCAGAGTGAGCCGGGAGGTCACACTTATGCAGGTCTCAGCCAGACCCACAAACTGCCACAGTAACGCAAAGCCTCAAACAAAAGTGCTCCTGGGGGCCCCAGGACGCCCAGACACCATAGGCAAGCCACACGGCCACATGAGATCAACACCCCCGCGGCGGGCTCTATCAGGGAACATATGAAAAGCTCTTTCCCCAATATAGCACAGTTATACTTAGATATAAATCCCCTAATCATGATTCCTCTACTTCTTTTATTTGAACCTATAATTTTCAACCTACTTGTTAAGGAGATTCCACAGAGACTTAAAGCCTTCAGTTTGACCTATGCAGGTGAAGCCCTAAAAGCCAGCAGATACGCGGCCAACTCCTACTCTCCAGTTCTTCCAGGCTGCCCTGGACAATAACAAGGCGAGGATGATGGACCAGTCCCAGCCCAAAAGGAAGGCGTACCTTCAACTGCAAGCAGAACAATTCCATTCCTCTACCTCAAAATATCTGTGCCCCTTCGCAACCTGAAGTAGTCAGAGTGGACGTCATCCCGAATCTCTCAAGCCTGAGAAATGAACAAAACAAAGGGGGCGTGTGACTGATGACTAAAGCAGGTTTGTTATTGTGGCTGTTGTCATGTAACATTTATTTTTAAAATTAATTTAAAAAATAGACTTTTTTCATTTATTTGTTTTATTTATTTATTTCTCCCCACCCACTCATTGTTTGCACTTGCTGTGTCTGTTCGTCTTCCATATTTCCTTAGGAGGCACCGGGAACCGAACCCGGGACCTCCCATGTGGGATGGAGGCGCTGAATCTCTTGAGCCACATCTGCTCCCTGCTTTGTTGTGTCTCTTATTATGTTTTCCTCATGTCTTTTGTTGCGTCATCTTGTTGCGTCAGCTCATCACGCCTGTCCGACGCGCCAGTTCGCTGTTCTCTTTAGGAGGCACTGGGAACCGAACCAGGGACCTCCCGTGTGGTAGGCGGGAGCCCAATCGCTTGAACTACATTCACTTTCTAATGTCCTCTTCTGATCTCTCTTTCCTGAGGTTAGAATTTTGGGCTTGATCTTTTAATTTTATCTTTTCTCTATCTCTTTGTCTTTTTCTTCTACCTTCTGGAAGAATCCTCTATCTTCCAACATTTCCATTAGTTACCATCTCTTTATTTCCCAAGAGCTCCTTCTTGTTCTTGGATTCTTTCTTACACTGTTTTTAAAATAAGAGCTTTGATGTATAATTCACGTACCATAAAATTTATCCTTCTGGAGTACACAATTCAGTGGTTTTTAGTATTTTCAGTGTTGTGCAACCATCACCACTATCCACTTTCAGAACATTTCATCACCCCGAAAGGAAACTCTATACCCAATAGCAGTCACTCCCCACTGCCCTCTGTCCCCCAGCTCCTGGCAACCACTAATCTACATTCTGTCTATACCAAATTGCCTATTCCGGACATTTCATATAAGTGGGAACATACAATATGTGACATTTTTTGACTGGTTGCTTTCAATTAGTGTTTTAGTTTGTCAAAGGGGAGCTGATACATAGTACCAGAAATGTTTTGGCTTTTATAAAAGGATTTATTTGGGGTAAAAGCTTACAGTTCCAAGGCCAGGAAGTGTCTAAACTGAGGCATCAACAGAAATGCTTTCTCACCAAAGTCAGCTACTGTTTGATCCTGGCGTTGTTGCCACGTGGTGAAGCAAGATGGCAGCCAATCTCTGTGGAGGTCTGTGCCTTCCTTTCCAGAATCTACCACCTCTTGAAGCTCAGCTGTGAACAACCAGGCATTGGGCTTGTCTCTTTCTAGGCGTCAGCTTTTCGAGCCTCTCAGTGGCTTCTGTTTTCCTGCAGTCCTCTCTCTCACATGGCAGAATCAAACATGGCAGCTCCCTTTTCCTGTGTTTCTCTGTGTGGTCTCTGTTTCCATTTACATCAGACCCAGCAAGCGGGCAGAGACACAACCTGAGCCACGCCTCACTGACATAATCCAATCAAAAGCCCTAAATCGATCTTATCAAGTAATATAATCAAAGGACCCTCAACTGAATTTAATATAGTCAAAGGATATCACACCCCCAGGAATAAACTAGTTCAAAAACTTAATCTTTCTCTTTTTTGGATTCATAAAATAATCTCAAACTGCCATAATTAGCACAGTGTTTTCAAGGTTCATCCGTGCTGTAGCACATAGCCTTCCTGTACTTGATTCCTTTTTTTTTTTTTTTTAAATACTTAAATTACATAACTGTTACACGAAAAAGTATAGGGATTCCCATATGCCCTACCTCCCACACCTGCCACAAAAACATCCTTCATTAGTGTGGCACATTAATTGTAATTGATAAACACATCCATCGTTCACATTGTAGACCACAGTCTTTCCCACACAGTTCTGCATGTTATATGATGATACAAAACGTCATTCCTTTTTATTGCCAAATAGTCCATTGTATTGATTTTTATCCAGTTTTCAGTTGATAAACATTTGGATTGTTTCCACTTTTTGTCTATTATGAATAATGCTGCTATGAACATTTGTGTATAAGTTTTTTTGAGCGGACATAATGTCTTCAGTTCTCTTGTATATATTCCTAGGAGTAGAAGTGCTGAGTTATATAGAAACTTTACCTTTAACATTTTGAGGAATTGCCAAACTTTTCTAAAGCTGCTGCACCAATTTACAATCCAACCAGCAATGTATAAGGGTTCCAATTTCTCCACATCCTCAACACTAGCTATTGTCTCTTTTTATGAATTTTAGCCATTCTAGTGTATGTGAAGTGGTACCTCGTTGTGGTTTTGATTTGCATTTCCCTTGTGACTAATGATGCTAACTAAGCATCGTTTCACATGCTTATTGACCGTTTTATGTCTTCTTTGGCAAAATATCTATTCAAATCCTTCTGCCCATTTCTTAGTTGGGTTGTCTTTTTATCATTGAATTATAAGAGTTGAGTAGTGGGTTTTTTTTAGATCCTCCTATTCATGTTTCATGAATGCAATAACTTCTCTTGCCTATCTGAGAACATTGATTATCTTTTTTTAGAAGTTCCCTTCTGTCCTCTGTATTGTCTCTATTTTCAAGTTTCTTTTCCCCATTTGTTTTGGTTTCTTTCATGTCAGAAGCTTTCTGCAATAAATGGTGATGATCCCCTTAGCTGTCCTTTCTCATATATATTATATATATATTATTTAAAGTGAGAAACATGTGACTCTTCCTTTCACTTGAACACTTAGAGGCCATTGTAGGCCTATTAATTGGCCTAATTTCAATATTGTTTTGTCTCAGAGAATAGGGAGACCCGAGGAGAGGGGCAGAGACAGGGAATGGCTGGCTGGTGGAGCAGTCAGAACACACCACATTTATCAATTAAGTTCACCATTCTTATATGGGTATGGTTTGTGACGTCTCAAAACAATTACAACAGTAACATCAAAGATCACTGATCACAGATCACCTTAACAGATATAATAGTAATGAAGAAGTTTGAAATATTGCAAGAATTACCCAAATGTGACAGAGACACCAAGTGAGCACATGCTGTTGAAAAAAAAAAAAATGGTGCTAAATGGCTTGCTTGACACAGGGTTGCCACAAACCTTCAAACTATGAAAAACGCACTACGAGCAAAGTGCGACAAAACCACGTAAGCCTATATCGGTATCTATAAAGTTGTTTTCCTCCTAATTTAGTCAGTTTCTCCAAAAAGGAACCCTTCAACTCTTGCTGGGGCCAGCGTTCCTGTGGAGAAATTAGGGAAAGTGGCATTTCCATTTGTGACTTGTATCTCCAAGTCTAGAGTCCCCTCAATTCCAACCTCTTCAGAAAGCAAACCTTTGGTCTTCACTGGAGTGAGGAAAGGGAAATCCTCTCCTGTAAAGGGATCTGGATGCCTAACCGCTTCTTTTTTCTTTTTTTTCTTTTTTTTTTTTTTTAAAGATTTATTTAATCCATTTTAACCCCCTCTCCCTGCCATTTGCTGTTTTTGTGTCCATTCGCTGGGCAATTCTCTGTGTCTGTTTCCTGCCCTCTCTTCTCATCTTTCTCCTCCTGTCTTCACGGGGATTCGATCCTGGAGACCTCCGATGTGGGACAGAGGCATTCTGCCACCTGCACCACCTCAGTTCCTGGTTTTTTGGTGCATCTCCTCTTGGCTTTCCTCTGTGTTTCTCTCTTGTTACGTCATCATCTTGCTGTGTGGCTCTGCGGGGTCTGACACACCTGAGCATGGGGCCTGGAACACCCGCATGCAGGGCCTCAGGGCATGAGCACCTTTTGTTTTTCTTTATTTTAGGGGGTCCCAGGGATTGAACCCAGGTCCCTCCATATGGCAGACGGACACCCAACCATTTGAGCCACATCCGCCCCCTCTAACCGCTTCTTATCAGACTCTTAACCAAGCCCCTGGTTTTCCGTCCTCCCTGCTCCCCCACTTTCAGTGGTACAGGTGTCTCCAATTTCTGGGCCTTCCCGGGGTTCTGATGCAGTTTTCTTTTGGGCTTTTTCCACAGCCAGCTTAAGTTTAAATTACTCTGGCCTGCCAAGTCAGTCACCACTTTCTATCTTCTTTCTAGCCTTCAAAATGTGTTGCTATCCTCTTTCTCCAGTTCTTTAAGAATTTATGCCCATCAGGAAAATGCCAAGATCAATGGGCAGTTTCAGTCTGCCATCCTTAACCTTGATCTCCCCTCAGATCTTTGAGCACACCACACTTCTTCCCACTTCAGGACCTGGCCTCAAAAATCTTTGCATGGCTAACTCCTATTTGTCTTTAGGTCTCAATTTAAAATGTCTCCTTAGAGAGGCCTTCCTTTCCATCCTACCTCAAGTAAGTTCCCTCTCTTCTCTGTCTCTCTCTCGGCCTTGTTGTTACCACATGATCCTTACTACAATATATCATTTTTCATTTGTCTATTTCTGCCACCCTGAAAAGAACAAAAGCAGGATGAGAACAGAGAGTGTGTCCATCTTACTCTCCTGTGCATTTCTAGTGCCTAACAGAGTGTTTGACACATAGTCTGTGTCAATAAATATTTATTGAATAAGTTTAGAGAACATGTTGCCTAGCATGTTTTTCCCTTGCGGCAATCCACAATGGAAATGTTGCCTAAAAGAAGAAAATGCTGATGGAAAAATTATTTTTCCTTGCTATATTAATTTACAATCAGGAAGAGGTTGTAAATCCCCTTGGAAGTGTGCCGGGTTATCATAGCAGTGCTACCTACAGAACGCCAGCTGCTGGCCTAGCACTCATATTATCCAACTTCGAGACAGAAGCCAGGTACGTGGTACAGGGGCTGTAAAACCACCTTGGGTCTGGCTAGTGTTTAATAACCTTTATGAGCAAAATCTCCCTCTTTGCAGCCAGCCAAATGCTTCCACAGTAATCTCCTCTTATATTCCTTGGGTGAGGAACAGGTTGTCAGTGTCCTTCTGATAACACTATTCTGACAAACTTAAGTATGGTTATACCTCATTTTTCTACCTGGCACGTCTTCAGTTCTTCAAAATTGGAAAAAGAACATATCTTAATTTAACTAAAGAACAAAAACTTCTTGCTTATTCTTGCTTAATCCTTTGCCCACCATCTGGTGTGCCTGGTCCAAGGACACCTTTAGACTTCTTTCCATCCCATTACCAATATACTCTAGTATTTTCAAGACTTTGAGTGCTCGTGTCACACCCTATAGCCATCCCTGCATTCTGGCCACACTGAATCACCACCATTACCTGAATGGGCTATAGCATTTCACATCTTTATGCCTTTGAACATGATGTGATATCCTTTGACCTCTCCCCACATATTAGGGCTGGGCTTTAATGGATCAATAGATGTCAATGTCTCTGTGAAATCTGACTCCCC
This sequence comes from Tolypeutes matacus, assembly GCA_026826555.1. NCBI lineage: Eukaryota > Metazoa > Chordata > Mammalia > Cingulata > Chlamyphoridae > Tolypeutes > Tolypeutes matacus. The sequence continues at coordinate 34,233,813 of JAKSZT010000049.1, forward strand.
TACTTTTACCCCATAGACAGAATTCATGGTTTCCACTTTGGTTTGGGGTAGATGCTGTTGGCCCCAGCAGATCCCCTTTACCAGGCAAGCACACCCAGTCCCCAGCCACCGAGATTGTCAGTTGCTCATGGTTCATAGCTCCTTCTTCTCCAGAAAATTGCCTCGATGGACAGAGCTGCCTCCCCAGGTAAATTAGCTCCTCCACCCCCACCTTAGGCTTAGGGGGGCCTAAGATAATGAGTGACACCAGGTACAAAAGCACTGCCACCTTGCTGCAAAGTGAACACTCTGCAGTGTGGTGTGCTCTAGAGCTTCCTCTGTGGATCAGGCCAAGACTAGCCTTTCCTGAAACCATAGTCTTGCTTATCTCGGTCCCCTTCCCTGTCCTGCTTCCTTCACTTCCTTCCAGGTTCTTCCTGAAGAGTATCCCCTCAATAGATTGCATGGATCTGAATCCCCGATTCGAGATCTGCTTTTAGGAACCCAACCCCAGGCAGGGTCAGTGGCTCTCAGGACTTGATTTATGCCAGCTGGTCCTGCCCCTTGCCCTTGACATGTAGTCAGCCTTCCCCAGGGTCAAGCTTCCCACAACACTGCAATACCAATCACAGACCAGTTTGGGACATGGTGTGTGGCCGTCCCTCCCAGCAGACCAGACCAGGACCTCATCTCCAAACATCAGCCTCCAGCACTGATCCTACTGGAGTGTTCACAGACCTCAGCCCCCCCAGGGGGACCCTTGCTTCTTTCTACCAACCCCAGTTTCATTTTGAGCTTCGCCCAAAGGGATGAGAAACTAACATTATCCCTGAGGCACTGGGTTCCTGGACCTGCATGTGGGGGGTGGGAAACATGCCCAGCCACCACTCTCTCCAGGAACCTGCACAACAAGCAGGTAGCGCTCACAGCGCAGCCCGGGGATAGGGTGGAGCTGCCCAAGAGGTACAGATATCTGTCACCTCTGTCCTTGCCGCACTCAGCCCCTTGCCCGGCTCTCAGGAGCCGATACATCTGGCTCAGAGCAACCATGGGGCCTAGCCTATGTGGGTCAGGGGGCTCTGGGGCACCTTCTTAAAAACAGACGCCGTCCCTCTAGGGAAGTGAGCTTTCTGACCTTGCAAGGGGCTGCTGAAGGAGTGGAGCAAGCTGGCCGAAGGGCCCAGTTATGGACTGGCCAAGGTGCCAGGACACTATCTGCCGGAAGGCTTGAGCGCCACCCTACATTGTAGCCTTTTTGAGGACTGAGGTTTGGCACATACGACCACTGGGACTTGCTTCAGCCTTTAGGCTGTCTTCCTGGAAGGGTTTCATGAAAACCAGGATGTGGAGTAGCTGCCGCATAAACTGAGAACCTGTGGGTGAGGAGGGGGCTTGGTGCTAGAGAGCTTCCTGGGGACTCAGCAGGACAAAGACAGTAAATGGAATCCCCCCGCCCTTTTTTTTTTTTTTTTTTCTTCGAGTCAGCCTTCTAATTTTCCTCCTCCCTGTCACCCTCCTCCTCCTCTTTCTTCTATTCCCCTCCCTACCCAGCTTCATCATTATGCATACAAGAGCAGCCCAGCAGCTGCACCCCTGTATGATGGCCTCCCAAAGCTTTCGTTTCTTCAGTGACTCGCCATGGCCAAGTTCCCAGGCATCCTGCCCTTCCAGAGGCCTCGCTCGGATCTGAGAGCAGCGGGAAACACAGCCGTACCCTGAAGCGCTGGTGTGCCATTGGGCCCTCCCACTGCCCCTCCACTGGTCCCTGGATGGCATTCTCTGTCCTCCCTGGCCAAGGCACTCGCCCCTTCCTGGGCACCGTGCTGACAGAGGCGACCTCACATGACCTTGGTGGTCTTGACACCCCTCTGGGCCAGAGCCAAGAAACAAAAGTCCAAAAAACCAGGAAGTAGCTCCTGCTGGGCCCAGCCCTGGCCCACGTGAGTGTGCCCGTAGGTAAGCAGTCCTGGAGATGAAGCCCAGATGGCTAAGGATGTCTGCTTCCTCGGGAAGAGACTGGACTTTAGCTCATTCATGGTCTCAGCTGCAGCATTAAACAACTGAATTCCCCTGGTTTCTGCCCTGATTTTAGCCTATTCAACCTAATCCAGACTCGGCCTGTAGAATTTAGAACTTCCCAGAATGGTTTAAGAGTCAAGAAAAAATGTTCTTGCCATTTAAACTCAGTAATTCTGCTTTTAGGATCTATGAAATAATAAAAATATGAAAAAATTTATACACAAGGATGATGCAACATTATTTATGACATTAAAAATTTACAAACAGTTCCCAAAGCCTTTTTTTTTTTTTAGGTTCTGGGGCTGGGGATTGAACCTGGAAGCTCATATGTGGGAAGCCGGCACTCAACCACTGAGCCACATAGGCTCCTCTGAGTTGGTTTCTTCATTTGTTTGCTTGTTGTTTTTTGTTTTGTTTTGTTTTTAGGAGGCACCAAGGACCAAACCCAGAACCATCCATGTGGGAAGCAGGCGCTCAACTGCTTGAGCCACATCCGCTCCTATCCCAGAGCTTCTTGAATCCAATGGCCATATTTCCCAAAACTCTGCCTCTTAACATTTTGGCCACCTCTAGTGAGTTCTAACTGTGAAATAGACAGCTGGATCCTCTGCTGACTCTCATATCTCTGTCCACTGGGCCACCAGTGAAGGGGTGGTATGATCTTAGAGAATATTGGCCCCTTGCAGGGAGACAGATTTGGTCCCCATAGTAAAAGCTGTCCCAGAAGAGATGTTACCTTTGAACAAATATATTTTGAGCACCCATATCTTGGCTCTAAATGACTAGGCAGGATTCCAAGAGTGGATTCCACTAGAGAGAGAGGGAAGAAAAGAAGAAAAAAAAAAAAAACAGAAGGAAATCCTTCTGGCCCTAAAGTCTGTCATCAGAGCTTTTGATAAAACTGTAGTGGCCTTGTAAGGTACTGCTGGTTGTGGGAGCTCTGGGCCCAGAGACGGACCAGAGAGTCACTATGGTGAGCACAATGCAGCCCTGCTCTTCTGGAGCAACACTCTCTGCCAGAAGAAATTAGGACCCAGTACATCACAACATCCTGAAGACAGCAAGGAGATGGGGACCCATGAGGAAGACTGGAATCAAATGTGGGAGTGGAAGCCCTTTCCTTTCCTAGGAGGAACAATGATGAATCAGAAATAAACATAGGACACAAAAAGAGATGAAAATTCATAGCACTCACAAAACCTAGAACTGACAAAATTTAATATCAGAATCCAAGAGGAGCTGATGATAATTATAAGGCAGATGGAACTGATTGAGGAGATCTATCCCAGGCCCCATCACAGCACACCTTGGCTTTTCTTTAATAAATCAAGGTTTCCTGGGGAGACAATTAAAAGGCAGCATGAAGAAAGGCAGGGGTGGAGGAAAGCCTTGTTAATAGAAGAGTCTGAACACTGTGCCAGAGGAAGAGGAAACAGGTGGGAGGAAGAACTCCAAGAGCCAGATCCTTTCTTAGTCTGGAAGAGAGAAAGAATGAGAAGAGAGGTGAGAAAGTCACTCATTAATGTGAACCTCCAGAATCAATGGGATATTGTGTCCTATGGCCTCAACAATTCTCCATGCATTTGGAGCTCTGACCAGTATCTCAAATGTGTCCCTCCTTTAACTGTTGCTTTCAGTGGCTCCATCTGACTAGTTCTCACCTCATTGCAGGCAAAAATCTCTTACCCTTCCTCCTACCTTTCTTGGAGAGAAAGGCCCTGATCTTACGGAATAAGACAGAATTTTGTTCTTTGCCATGGGCCTAAGAGTTGTCCCAGAACTCAGTTCTAGAACCTTGGTCCAAGGGGAAGAGGGATGTGTTAGGGAAAATAGGAGTTACATTACTAGGTTCTCTGAGAAGCATTCAGCATCATGTTCCTCATGAAGAGAAAGCTAGAGCGAGGGAATCATCATCAACCCAGTACTTCTCTTCCTTTCGGAAACATAAGAATTTCCCTTGGTTGGTGGTATCTGAACTAAGATACAGGGGAAAGAGGATAGGCAAGGTACACACATGATCAAAGATAGCACAACAAACTTACCCAATCCTTTTATTTTGGCCTGAGAATTTTTTGAGCATTCATCTTCAGTCACTTAAAATATACAAGAGAATAGAATCCATAAGTAGACTCACACTACATACTGACAGCGGCAACTAAGTTGGAAAAGGAAACTCTTTTCAAAAAATGGTGTTGAAGCCACTGGAGATCTGTGTTGAAGTGAATGCTGGGGTACACTGCCCAGATCCATCCAGATCCAAGGCACTCATTTCCCTAACTGCCATGAGTGTCAAATACTAATAGCTCATAGCCAAGTCTCTCTAGGCAATGCTTGTCCAGAGAGGGCTGCCCTGCCCAAGGTTATGCCCCCTCTCCAGGGTAATCTTCCAGTGACTTGCTTATGGGGTATACAAAAGCCAGGCCCCTTTGCCCAAATAGAGGATAACTCTCTAGGGCCATTCCAGCTCCAGAGCTCCCATTGGGATCAGTGGAGATCGCTGGTGTAACTACATAACACATCACTGATAACTTCTTCCTCTGTCCAATCCTGTTTCTCTCTTTCCTTTACCCATGTTGTTCTTGGGAGTACTCTCCAACAAATCTGCACATAAATCATTATCTCGGTCCATTTTCCAGAGAAGCTGATCTGTGGGAGTTGGTGCCAGGAGTGGTGCTAGGAAGCAGATTCTAAAATGGGAGCTGACTCATCTATCAGCTATCCAGCAATGAGGAACCTGTCACTGGTGGTAGCTGGAGTACTGATAGGCGGGAAAGCCAAATGGAAACCTCTGAAACATCCCCCTCTGACATCCAAGACCATAAGTCAAAATAGCAGCACATTCTGGGATTAAAGGCAGTGAGTGCCACACTTCAATGCCCAAAGAATGAAGAGTTTGTGGCTCCCATCCTATCACAACTGAATTCACCGACAGTGGCCCTTACAAAAATCAGATGGACCCTAATGAATCAGAGTAGATAACTGCAATCTCAGCCAAGTAGTAGCTCCTATTGAAGCTGTTAGGACAAGTGTGGTATCTTTGCTAGAGCAGATTATGACAGCCTCAGGTACTGATCTGGCAAATGCATTCTTTTCCATCCTTAGCAAAGGAAATGGAGCAGTGGGCATGTGACTACGGGAAGCTGCCAACCTCACAGAACAATGGGAGAGCCTTTTGAAGGCACACCTGGGGTGCCAGCTTGAAGACAATCTTTTTTTTTTTTTTTTTAGTTTTCCTGTGGCCATGCAATTTAATGAGGTGAAGGACACCAGTGTAGTAATAAAGGTCCCTTTTAATCACATGATATTTCTAAGTGGATATTTGGAATGCTCAGAAGATTCCACTTTCAGTCTCCTAAGGCCTCCTAAAACATAATTTAAGTGCGATTTATCTTATATGAGGCAACATTTTCAAGGACATGTTAAACATTTTTAAGCCAATGATGGGTCCTGAATGGTATTAATTCCCCAATATGTGGAATACATGCATCTGAGAACTAAGGGGGTAGAAGTAGGACTTGTTCCACCTACCAATACTCCCAATAACCCAACTAGGGAATTTATGCTTCCTGTCCCTAAAACATTAAGCTCTGTGTATCTAGACACCCTAATTTCCAGAGAGGAAATATACCAAAAGAGGATGGAGTAAAAATGCCATTATACCTTAAGCTATGGCTGGCTTCCAGCTCACTTCAGACTCCGCCAAAGAGACCAGTGTGAAAAAAAGGATACATTATATTGTTAGGGGTAATTGATCCCAGTCATCAGCAGGAGGTGGGGCACCCTTCAATCCACTAAGATATCTCTTGGTAAATTCTGCTCAGATTGATGGTAAAAGGGCAAGTGCAGTAGCCATAACCTATAAAGGGCGTAATGATCAGGGCCTCAGATCACTTGGGGATGAAAAGTCTGGGTCACTGCACCAGGTAAGCCTCCTAAACCATCAGAAGTGCTACAGTAGGTGAAGAGCATCTAGAATGGGTAGGAGAAAAGGTGCACAATAAGAATCAGTTGCAGTCTCAAGACCAGCTGCAGTGTATTCTAAGAGCTTTCTTTTTGTTTATTTCTTCAGAAAACAGGTCAACCAGCATCACGGAGAAGTGGGAAGCCAGGTGGGGTGAACTTACTATATAAAGTAACTGGGGGGAGCAGCTGTGGCTCAAACGCTTGAGCTCCCGCCTACCACATGGCAGATCCTGGGTTTGGTTCCAGATGCCTCCTGGAGAGGAGGAGCAAGACGGTGAGCTGGCGCGACAGGCTGGTGCAGCAAGCTGACGCAACAAGAGACACAAGGAAGAAAACATAATGAAGGACACAACAAAGCAGGAAACGGAGGTGGCTCAAGCTAGTGGGTGACTCTGTCCCACATGGGAAGTCCCGGGTTTGGTTCCCAGTGCCTCCTAAAAAAGGAAGACAAGAACACAACGAACAGACACAGCAAATGCAAACAATGAAAACGAGGGGTGGAGAAAAAGAAATAAATCTTTAAATAAATAAAGTAACTGAATCCAAGCAACACAGCATGTTGACAGCAGTAGTATGGTGCACTGCCCAGATGCCCCCCACCCCCACCCCTACCCCTTCAGACACTCATTTCTTCAACCAGCTGGTATTTTTGACTATTGACTGCCCACAGCTGAGTTCCTCTCCAGGCATTGCCCTTGGCTGGAATGATTAGACTTCTTCAGTGCCTGCATCCAATGACGGCACTGGATGTGGGATACAAAGGTCTGGTCCCTATGCTCAATTCACAACTCTGAAGTGCCATCCCAGCTCCAGAGCTTCCTATGGAACTGGCTGAGGCTTCTGTTGCAACTACATTGCAGTCCTACTTCTCCCTCTGCCCAGTCATACTTCTCTCATTCCCTTACATGTGTTATTCCCAGGAGCACTCTGCAATAAAACTCCTACCCACAAATCTCCATTGCATATGGTACAAAAAGCACAAAAACAAAATAAATTAGAGATAAATTAGATTTCATCAAAACTAAAAACTTTTGTGCTTCAAAGGACACCATCAAGAAAGTGAACAAACAACCCACAGAATGGAAAAAATATTTAAAAGACATGTATCTGATAAGGGACTTGTATCTAGACTATTAAAAAAACCCCAACAACCTAACAATAAAAACACAAACAGTCCAATTAAGAAATGGGCAAAGGATTTGAATAGACATTTCTCCAAAGAAGAAAGATAAATGACCAATAAGCAGATGAAAATATGCTCAACATCATTAGTTTTCAGCGAAATGCAAATCAAAACCACAATGGAGGGGAACAGATGTGGCTCAAGTGGTTGAGCACCCGTCTTCCACACGGGAGGTCCTGGGTTCAATCCCCAGCCCCGGTACCTCAAAACAAACAAACAAACAAACAAACAAACAAACCCAAATGGAATACCACTTCATACCCACTAGGATGGTAGAAACAAAAAGTAGACAATAACAAATGTTGACAAGGATAAACAGAAATCAAAACTCTCATTCATGCTGTTGGAATATAAAATGGTGCAGCCACTTTGGAAAACAGTATGGAAGTTCCTCAAAATATTAAATATAGTATTATCATGTGACCCAGAAATTCTACTTGTAGCAATATGCCCAAAAGAAATGAAAACATATGTCTACCCATATACTTGTACCAAAATGTTCATAGAAACATTATTCATAATAGTCCCAAAGTGGAAATAACCCAAATGTCCATTAACTGATGAATAAATAAACAAAATGTGGTATATACATACAATGGAATCTTATTTGGCAATAAAAAGGAATAAAGTACTGAGTTCAGAGCTACATCACAGATGTACCTTGAAAACATTATGCTAAGTGAAAGAAGGCAGTCACAAAAATCACATTGTATGAGTCCATTTATATGAAATGTCCAGAATAGGCAACTCCATAGAGCCAGAAACATTAGTGCTTGCCAGGAGACTCGGGGTGGGGGGGGATGGATGAGAAGTGATCATTTCTTTGGGGAATGATGGTAATGTACTGATATTAGATAGATGTGATGATTGCACAACTCTGTGAATAAACTAAAAATGACTGAATTGTACACTTTATAAGGGTGAGTTTTATGGTATGTGAATTATATCTCAATAAAACTATCACTTTAAAAATCTCCATCTCAGAATATATTTCCTCATGTATCTGAAAAATGAATCCTGACACCTACTTCACACATACACACAAATTAATTTGAGTGGTAAATGTAGCCATTAGTCAAACAATTCCATCCACAGAAAACAGTATAAAAGTAGTATGAAATTATTAAAAACAACTATTTGAAGACACTAGAAAATGACCAAAGGCAGGCAGAAGCTTGGAGAAAGCTTATTCTAGAAACATTGCTACTGTATTAAGAACTAGAAGTTGGTGATTTCTTGCCCACTCCTATCCCCTGCAGCTCTAATTAATGGAAAAATTTAGCCTGAACAGCTTGAGTTGGCAGATAACAGAAATTAAAGTTCAGAGCAGCTGAAAATAGCAGGGAAAATTTAGGAAGTGAGAAACCACAGATCCGAAATCTGATTATAAATACTAGCCAAATTCCTGGCTGAACACTAGAATACACACATACATGGGAGACCCCAGAGTTCCCTACAAAAAAACAAAGTCAGAAAATAGGGAGTAGGGTCTACCCTTGTGTGGTAGTTTGAGGCTTCTGTGGATCCCCCAAAATTATGTTCTTAAATTAATCCATTACTGTGGGTGTGAACCTATTGTAGGTGGGATCTTTTGATTAGATTCAGTTAAAGGGCATTTGATTACATTACTTCGGTAAGGCATAGCCCAGGGTGGATCTTAATCCTCTTACTAGAGTCCTTCATAAACAGGATGGATACAGAGAAAGGGGATCACAGAGAAAGAAACCCCCAGAAGCTGAGAGAGAAATCCCCAGAAGGCAGAAGCAGAAATCAATGGAACACAGAAGCAGATAGAAAGCCATGAAGCAGGAAGCTGTGGGCAACAGAGCCCAGAGGAGAAGGCAGGGACCAGGAGGCACTGCCATGTGCCTTTCCATGCAAGAGAGCATCGCCTGATGAAGACTTGATTTGGACATTTTCATGGCTTCAGAACTGTTAAGCTTTTAAATTAATAAATCCCCATTGTAAAAGCCAATCCATTTCTGGTATATTGCCTTGGCAGCATTTAGCAAACTAAGACACCTTGAAAGACAGAACTACCCCTGGTAAGATATGTTACTGAGGGCATACCCCAACATGCACGTAGCTCAAGCAGCAGAGAGTAGAAGTATCATTGGATTGAGGTTTCTAAAAGCTGAATTCAGGGCTAGCAGAGAAACTAGAAATTTAGAAAGCAAATCCCAGAAACAAGGGAGCCACAGAGAGGATAGCCCAAAATTGTGAGCATACAAACTGCTCAAACATTTGGCTGATTACTCAACTACATAGGCATGGCAAAGGTCTGCAGCAGACAAGGCTTAAAAAGCAGCAGCTGGAAGCTGGAAAAAAAAAAAGTTAAAGGAGACATCGACTGCTACACATCGTGAGGCAAACTGATCTCACAGAAAAAAAAAAAAAAAAAAAAAAAAAAACAGTTCTCAGAAGAAAATGCAATGACCAGTTTTGAACCAAAATTACTACACATACAAAAAATGGGAACATGTAGCTCATACTCAGGAATAAAAAGCAGTCAATAGAAATAGGCTGAGTGGGCTCAGCTGTCAGATTTAGAAGATAAAGACTTCAAAATAGCTGTTATAAATACGATCAAAGAATTAAAGGAAAATAATGTATTAGTGAGTAAATACATTAGGAATCTCAGTAGAGAATGGAAACTAAAAAAAAGAAACAAATAGAAATTCCAGAATTGAAAAGTACAACTGGAATGATAAATTAGTATTTCGGTAGCTTTGTGATGGCAGAAGAATCAATGATTTTGAAAATGGAGCAATACCCAGTTGGAATTACAAAGAGAAAAATGATTGAGGAAAATGAGCAAAACTTCAGAGACCTGAACAGGAACAACGTAAAGTGGTTCAACACAAAGTTTATGGAGTCCCAGACGGTGACATGTGACACAAAGGGGGAGAACAGTTGATTTGAATAAACAATGGTCAAACACTCCCCAAATTTAGTAAAAAGCATTAACTACAGATCTAAGAAGCAAGCAAACCCTGTATTCGATTTTTATACCTGCTGTAACAAATTATGATAAATTTACCAGCTCAAAACAACACCCAGGGAAGCGGCTGTGGCTCAATCAGTAGGGCTCCCATTTACCATATGGGAGGCCCCGGGTTCGGTTCCCGGGGCCTCCTGGTGAAGGCAAGCCCGCCCGCACGGCGTGGTTAGCTGACCCAGCGAGTACAAGCAGCAAGGGGGGGATAAATGAATAAATAAATAAAATCTTTAAAAAACAAACAACAAAAAAAACAACAACACCCACTTATTACCTCAGAGGTCTGTAGGCAGAAGTACAGGTACAGCGTGACGCAGCTGGGTCCTCTCCTCAGAGGTTCACCAGGCCAAAAGTGAAGTGTTGGCAGAACTGCACTTCTACAGGCTCTGGGGATGCGTCCACCAAGGTCATTCAGGTTGTTGGTTGCATTTGGTTCCTTGTGGTCATAAGCCTGGCGTCCCTGTCCCCTTGCTGGTTGTTGGCCAGCGTCACTGTCAGCTTTCAGAGACTGCCTGCTCTCGCTGGCTCAGGGCCCCTTTCGTTTCAAAGCCAGCAACAGCACAGCATATTTCTCATGCTGTGAACCTCTCTACCTCCCCTTCTGCCTCTTTCTTACCTCTGCTGCTTCCAGCTAGAGAACGTTCTCTGCTTTTAAGGGCGCCTGTGACTAAATTGGGCCCACCTGGACAATCTAGGATACTCTTCCTCTCTTAAGATCTGCAACCTTAAATACATCTGCAAACTCACTTTTGCCATGGAACATAACACATTTAGTTTCTGGGGAGAGAGCACAGATATCTACAGACCATAAGTGATAAATATGTGAGTAGATATTAAAATTTCTTTAAAAAACACATGACTGTTTAAAGCAAAGATTATAATACTGTACTATTGTTTTATAATGTATATAGATGTATTACATATGACAATGGATTGGGGATAGAACTATAATATTTCAAGGGTTCTATATTGTATAACAAGTAATTTAACATTACCTGTAAGTAATTGTGGTAAGTTAAAGATACATGTTATAATCTTTAGAGCAGCCACTTAAAAGGAAGAAAATAAATATTATAAAAATAGCCAACAAATGAATTAAAATGTTATCCTAAAAAATATTTGCTTGTCAGATAAATCACAAAAGATCAATTATACAGAAAAGGAGGATACAATAAAGGAAAAGAGGGACAAAAAGTATATAACACATATAAAAAACAAAGGACAAAGTGGCTGAAGTAAGTACTGGCTTTACAATAATAACACTGAATGTTAATGGATTAAACTCCCCAAACAAAAGATGCAGATTGGCAGAATGGATTAAAAAGCATGATATAATTATATGTTGTTTACAATAGAAACTCATCTTAGATCCAAAGGCACAAATAGGTTGAAAGTGAAATGATGGAAAAAAATAATCCATGCAAATATAACCAAAAGAGAGCTACTAATATTAGACAAAATAGATTTTAAGTCAAAAGCTGTTACAAGAGACAAAGAACACTACATATTGATAAAAATGTCAATCCACCAAGAAGAAATACAATCATAAATATTTATGCACCTATGGTGCCCCCAAATACAGAGGCAAACACTGGCAAAAGTGAAGGGAGAAATAGATGATAAACCTGGAGCTTCAGTACACCACTGTCATCAATAGATTGAGCATCTAGACAGAAGATCAATAAGGAAACAGAGAACTTGAATATTATGATAAATGAATTAGGCCTGCCAGATATACCAGAACATTGCACCCTGTGATGGTTTGAATCTGTATGTACCCCAGATAAGCATGTTCTCAAAGTTAATCCATTCCTGTGAGTTTGGACCTATTTTACGTAGTATCTTTTGGTAAGTAGATCTTAAGTTAAGATGTGACCCACCTCGCAGAGCAGATATAGCGCAAGTGGTTGAGTGCCTGCTTCCCATTTACGAGGTCCTGGTTTCGATCCTTGGTACCTCCTAAAAACAAACAAATGAAAAAACCAACTCTCATTGGGGAGCAAATGTATTTCAGTGTTTGAGCACCTGCTTCCCATGTATGGGGTCCTGGGTTCAATCCCTGGTACCTCCTTGAAAAAAAAAAAAGATGTGACCCACCTCATTCAGAGTGAAACTTAATCCTTTTACTGGAGTCCTTTATAAGAGAATGAAATTCAGACAAAGAGAGAGAAAGCCACAGAAACAAGAAGTGGAAAGCAATGAAACCTGGAAGAGAAGGGAGAGACCAGCAGATGCCACCATATGCCTTGTCATGTGACAGAGGAGTCCAGGATCACCAATAGCCATTCTTTGGGGAGAAAGCATTACCTGATGATGCCTTGATTTGGACATTTTTCTCAGCCTTGAAACTGTAAGCTTGTAAGCTAATAAATTTCCATTGTTAAAAGCCACCCCATTTTATGATATCTGCTTTGAGCAGCTTTAGCAAACTAAAACAGATTTTGATACCAGGAAAGTGGGTACTGCTACTGCAAATACCAAAAATGTTTTTTTAAAAAATTTTAAGGCTTTGTAATTGACTAATGAGTAGAGGTGGGAAGAACGGTGAGGTGCCTGATTGAAAAGGCCTAGATTGCTTTGAAGAGACTGTTGGTAGAAATATGGATGCTAAAGATACTTCTGAAGAAGCTTTAGACAGAAATGATGAATGTGTTATTGCAAACTGGAAGAAAGGTGATCCTTGTTTTAAAGTGGCAGAGAATTTTGCAAAATTGAGTCCTGATATCAGATGAAAGGCAGAATTTGAAAGTGATGAGCTTGGATGTTTAGCTGAGGAGATTTCCAAACTAAATGTAGAAAGTGCTTTCTGGTTTCTCCTTGAAGCTTAATATTAAATGTGAGAGGAAGGGGATAAGCTAAGAACTGAACTCCTGGGCACAAAAAAAAAAAAAAAAACCCAGAAATTGATGGTTTGGAAGATTTTGAGCTTCTAGAAAGTGAATCCCTAGAGAATAGTGCTCCATGTGAGCCATGGAACCAGTCAGTCATTCCAGTGCAAGGCAGGATAGGAAGTATAGTTATCTAGGGAGGATCTATGGAAAGCCCCATTGTCTAATGGTTCGGACATGTGAAACTGGCAGTTTATTGTGAGATCTGTATGAATGGAACCACTGCCAGCCTATAAAAAAATGAACAGAAAAGGGACAGTTTGAGGAAAAATGACTTCAAAGACAGAACCATGGAGTCTGAGGTCTGGACTGAAGACATATTCTTGGGCCAAGAGAACAGACACACCCATGTATTTGGAAAGGATGAGTGTGCCCTGGAGCTTGGTGAGGGTGAGCCTTCTGCCCCATTGTTCATGAAAAGTGTTACCACTCCTGGTTTCTCAGATGCCTGGGTATAGCAGAAAGGCTGGCTGTCACCCCAGTGCTTGTAGATGTTGGAGTTTGTATCCCAGGGCTTGGGGAGAACAGAGCCAGTGTGCAAGCCCTTGGAAAGGGTAGGGCTGCCACTTCATCAGGCCCTGAGGAGAAAACATGTTCTATAGATGACTTTCAGACCTTGAAATCTAATGGAGTATGCCCTGCAGGTTTCAGAATTGTTTGGGACACATGACCCCTACTTTTATCCCAATTTCTCCCTGTGGCAATGCAACATTGCCTATGACTGTCCCTCCATTGTATATTGGAAGCAGATAACCTGTTCTCTAAGTTTCACAGGTCCACAGCCAGAAGGGAATTGTGGCCCAGGACAGACCATACTGTAATTGATTTTATGAGACTCTGTACTTAATATTGTTACTGAAATTATTTAAGGCTTCTGTCATATTATGATTAAATGAATGTATTTTGCATATGGAAAGAACATGTCTTTTATGGATCCAGAAGGTAGAGTGTGATGGTTTGAGGCTGTATGTACCCCAGAAAAGTATGTTCTTAAGTTAATCCATTTCTGTGGGTGTGGACCTATTGTAATAGGTATCTTCTGGTAAATAGGATCTTTTTTCTTTCTTTTTTTTTAATTTTAATTTTTTCATTCTTTTTGTTGTGAATAGGATCTTAAGTTAAGATGTGACCCACCTCATTCAGGGTGAATCTTAATCTTCTTTCTGGAGCCCTTTATAAGAAAATGAAATTCAGACAAAGAGAGAGAAAGCCACAAAAGCAAGAAGCTGAAAGCAATAAAACCTGGAGGAGAAGGGCAAGACCAGCAGGTGCCGCCATGTTCCTTGCCATGTGATAGAGGAGTCTGGGATTGCCTCAAGCCAGTCTATTGGGAGATAACATCACCTGATGATGCCTTGATTTGCACATTTTTTTCAGCCTCAAAACTGTATGTTTGAAAAAAAAAAAAAAAAAAAAACTGTATGTTTGTAAGCTAATAAATTCACACTGTTAAAGGCCAACTCATTTCATAGTTTCTGCTTTGAGTAGATTTAGCAAAATAAAATATATCCCAAAAGCAGGATAAACATTCTTCTCAAGTGAACATGGATTAGTCTCCAGGATAGACCATATTTTGGGTCACAAAATAAGTCTTAATAAACTTAAAAAGATTGAAATTATACAAAGCATCTTTTGTAAACACAATGGAATGGAGCTGGAAATCAATAACAGGCAGATGACAGGAAAATCCACAAATATATGGAAGTTAAATAGCACTCTTAAACAATCAGTGGGTCAAAGAAGAAATCTCAAGGTAAATCGGTAAATATCTTGAGATGAATGAAATGAAAATATCAGACTTATAGGATGTTGCAAAGACAGTGCTGAGAGAGAAATTTTTTTTTTTTAATTTAAAGATTTTATTTATTTATTCATTTATCCCCCCCTTGCTGCTTGTGCTCGCTAGGTCAGCTAACCACGCCACGCGGGCAGGCTTGCTTTCACCAGGAGGCCCCGGGAACCGAACCCGGGCCCTCCCATATGGTAAACGGGAGCCCTACTGATTGAGCCACAGCCGCTTCCCTGAGAGAGAAATTTATAGGCCTAAATGCTTATATTAAAAAAGAAGAAAGAGCTAAAATCAAAGACCTAACTGCATACTGGGAGGAAGTAGAAAAACAACAACATAAACCAAAAGCAAACAGAAGGAACGAAATAGCAAAGATTAGAGCAGAAATAAATGAAATACAGGATTAAAAAAAAAAAAAAAAGTAGAGAGCATTAACAAAACCAAAAGTTGGTTCTTTTAAAAGATCAATAAAATTGACAAAACTTTAGCTAGACTGGCAAAGAAAAAAAGAGAGGATGCAAATAAATAAAATTAGAAATGAGAGGGAGGACATTACTGCTGACCCCATTGAAATAAAAAGGATCATAAAAGGATAATATGAACTGTATGCCAACAAATCAAACAACCTAGATGACATGAACAAATTCCTAGAAACACACACACAACCTACACTGACTTTAGAAGAAATAGAAGATCTCAACAGACCAATAACAAGTAAAGATATTGAATCAGTAATCATAAACCTCCAACAAAGAAAGACCCAAATGAATTCTACCAAATATTCCAAGAAGAATTAATACCAATCCTGCTCAAACTCTTCCAAAAAACTGAAGAGGAGGGAACACTACCTAACTCATCCTATGAGGCCAACATCACCCTAATACCAAAGCTAGATAAAAATACTATAAGAAAAGAATATTTCAGAACAATTTCTCTTATGATTATAGATGCAAAAATTCTGGATAAAATACTGTAAGATGGAAAGCAACATCATATTAAAAGAATTATACCCCATAATCAAGTCAGATTTATCCCAGGTATGCAAGGGTTCAACATAAGAAAATCAATTAATGTAATGCACCACATTAACAGAATGAAGGGGAAAAAAAACACATGATCATCTCAATTGATACAGAAAAGGCTTTTGACAAAAGCCTGCATCCTTTCTTGATAAAAACACTTAGAAAAATAGGAATAGAAGGAAACTTCCTTAACATGATAAAAGGCATATATGAAAAACCCACTGCTAACATTGTACTCAGTGGTGAAAGACTGAAAGCTTTCTAAGATCTGTACCTAGAAAAGGACACACACTGTCACCACTAATATTCAACATTGTAATTGGAAGTTCTAGCCAGAGCAATTAGGCAAGAAAAAGAAATAAAAGTCATCCAAATTAGAAAGAAGTAAAACTTTCATTATTTGTAGATGATATGCTCCTGCAAATATACAGAAATTCTCAAAAAAAAAAAAAAAAGTTACTAGAGCTAATAAACAAATTCATCAAAGTAGTGGGGCACAAGATCAACATACAAAAATCAGTACTGTTTCTATATATTATTAATGAAAAATCTGAAGTGGAAATCAAGAAAAACATTCCTTTTACAAAATAGCAACAAAAAGAATCAAATATCTAGGAATAAATTTAACCAAAGATGTAAAGGACTTACATATGGAAAACTACAAATCATTGCTGAAAGAAAGCAAAGAAGGCCTAAATGAATGCAAGGACATTCTGTGTTCATGGATTAGAAGATTAAATATTGTTAAGATGTCAATTCTACCCAAAGTGATTTACAGATTAAACACAAATCCCAAACAGAATTCCTACAGCTTTCTTTGCAGATATAGAAAACCCAACCACCAAATTTATTTAGAAAGTAGGGGGCCCCAAATAGCCTAAACTATCTTGAAGAAGAAGAATGAAGTTGGAGGACTCATACTTCTCTATCTTAAAACTTATTACAAAGTTACAGTGGTCAAAACAGCATGGTATTGGCACAAGGATAGACCAATGGAATGGAATTGAGAATTCAGAAATAGAGCCTCACATCTATGGCCAACTGATTTTTGACAAGACTTCCAAGTCCACTCAATTGGGAAAGAATAGTCTCTTCAACAAATCCAGAACTGAGTATTCATATGCAAAAAAATGAAGGGGGCCCTCTTTCTCACACCATATTAAAATTAACTCAAAAGGGAACAAACACCTAAATATAAGAACCAAGTCTATAAAACTCCTAGAAGAAAACATAGGGAAGCATCTTAAGGATCTTATGTTAGGAAATGGTCTCTTAGAATTTACACCCAAAGCACAAGCAGCAAAAGAAAAAAATAGATAAATGGAAACTCACCAAAATTAAAAACTTTGTGCATCAGAGGACTTTATCAAAAAAGTAAAAAGACAACCTACCCAATATGAGAAATATTTGGAAATTACATATCCAATAGGGATTTAATATCCAGAATATATAAAGAAATCCTACAACTCAACAATAAAAAGACAACCTAATTAAAAATTGAGCAAAAGACTTGAATAGACATTTCTCCAGAGAGGATATACAAATGGCCAAAAGGCACTTGAAAAGATGCTCAATATAATTAGCTATTAGGGGCATGCAAATCAAAACCATGATGAGATACCATTTCACACTCACAAGTATGGCTGCTATTAAAAAAAAAATACAGAAAATGACAAGTGTTGGAGAGGATGTGCAGGAATAGGAACACCCATTCATTGCTGGTGGAAATGTTAAATGGTGCAGTCTCTGGAAGACAGTTTGGCAGTTCCTCAGAAAGTTAAGTACAGAATTACCATATGACCCAGAAATCCCACTTCTAGGGATATACCCAAAAGAATTGAAAGCAGGGACTCAAACATATATTTGCACACCAATATTCAAAGAGGCATTATTCACAATTGCCAAAAAAGGGAAGCAACCAAAGTGTCCATGCACTGATTAATGGATAAATAAAATGTGATATATACATAGTGGAATATTATGCAGCCATAGAAAGAATGACATTCTGATACATATGACAACATGGACAGACCTTGAAGACATCACATCATGTTGAATGAAATAAGCCAGACAAAAAAGTACGGATATTATATGATCTCACTGATATGAAATAATTAGAATGAGCAAACTCACAGAGTTAGAATTGGAGTATAGGTTACTGGGGGCTAAGCTGGGGGTAGGAAATGGAATTAATGCTTGAGTTGTACAGATTTTCTATTTGGGTTCAGTGTAAAGTTTTGGTAATAGATGATGGTGATGGTAACACAATAATGTGAATGTAATTAATAGCACTGAATTATATATGTGAATGTGGTTAAAAGGGGAAATTTTGGTTGTATATATGTTACTAGAATAAAAATTTTAAGAAAACAACACAGAACTGTACAACACAAACAGTGAACCTTGGGAAGTGGATGTGACTCAAGCGATTGGACTCCTATCTACCATATGGAGGGTCCCAGGTTCGGATCCCGGATCCCGGGGCCTCCTGGTGATGGTGAAAGCAAGCTGGCCTGTGCAGAGAGCTGGTGCAACAAGATGACGCAACAAAAAAGAGACACAGAAGAGAGACAGTGAGAGACACAATAAAACCAGGGAGCTGGAGTGGCTCAAGTAATTGAGAGCCTCTCTCCCACGTCAGATGGTCCCGGGATCGGTTCCCTGTACTTCATAAAGAGAAGAAGAGAAAAGAAGACAAGCAGACACAGAAAAATGCACAATGAATAGACACAGAGAGCAGACAACAAGCGCAAGCAGCAGGGGTGGTGGGTAATAAATAAATAAAATAAATCTAAAAAAACAACAACAGTAACCCTTATTGTAAATCATGGACTATAGTTATTTTTACAATTATAAAATGTTCTTTCATGAATTGTAACAAATATACCACACTGATGCAAGGTGTAAATAATAGGGTGGTATGTGGGAACTCTTCATTTTATGTAGTTTATGCATGACTTTTCTGTAAACCTACAACTTCTCTAATAAAAAAATCATCCAAAAATTTTTTTGCTTAACACGAATTAAGGCAAACAGGGAGGAGAAGAGGAGCAAGAACAAAAAAAAAAAAGAGATGGCACAAAAAAAAAAACCAAATACATTGAAAGTAAAAGAATGTAAAAAGATATATATAAAGTATGTTCTTATTCCCCTCTATCTGCTACTTTTATGTAGTTCTTGTCACAAATTACATGCTTATATGTTATGAGTCCAAAACCACTGATTTATCATTACATTTTATGCATTTGTCTTTTAGATCCTACAGGAAGTAAAAAGTAGAGTTAAAAACCAAAATTAAAATAGTACTGGCATATCTACCCATGTCATTACCCTTACTGGAAATCTTTATTTCTTCATATGCTTTTGATCTATTGTCTAGTGCCCCTTCCTTTTAACCTGAAGAACTCTCTTTAGCATTCTTATCATCAATCTAGTGGTGATGAACTCCCTCAGCTTTTGTTTATCTGGGAATATCTTAATTTCTCCCTCATTTTTTGAAAGACAGTTTGGTCAGATATAGAATTCTTGGTTGACAATTTTTTGTTTTCACACTTTAAATATATAAACCCACTGCCTTGATTTCCAATGAGAAATTGGCACTTAATTTTATTGAGGCTCTCTTGTATGTGACACGTTGCTTCTTTCTGTGACTTTCCAAATTCTCTATCTTTGGTGTTTGACAGTTTGATTATAACATGGCATGGTGTGGGTCTATTTGAGTTTATCCTGTTTGGAATTTGAGCATATTGGATGTGTATATTCATGTCTTCAGTTAAATTTGGGGTATTTTCAGTCATTATGTTTTTGAATATTCTCTCTGCCTCTTTCTCTCTTTCTTCTCCTTCTGGGACTTCCATATATGCGTACACTGGTACACTTGATGATATCCCACAGTTTCCTCAGGCTCTGTTCACTTTTCTTCATTCTTTCTGCTCCTCAGATTGGATGATTTCAAATTTCTTATCTTCAAGATTCTTTCTTCTGCCAGCTCCAATCTGCTGTTGAACCCCTCTAGAGAATATTTAATCTCTGTTACTGAGGTCTTCAGCTCTGTTTGGTTCCTTTTCAAAATTTCCATCTCTCTATTGATATTCCCTTTCATTCACCCATCATTTTCCTGATTTCCTTTAGTTCTTTGTCCATGTTTTCCTTTAGTTCTTTGAGCATATTTAGGACAATTTTTTTTTTTTAAGACTTTTTCTGGTTTGTCCCAGGTCTTGTTTTCCTCATTGAGGTTTTCTAATGCTTTAATCTTCTCCTGTGCCTGGGCCATTGCCTCCTGTTTCTTTGTATGTTTTATAATCTTTTGTTGGAACCTGGAAATTTTCATATATATATATTTAGAAGGCACCAGGGATTGAACCCAGGACCTCATACATGGGAAGCATGTGTTCAACCACAGAGCCACATCTGCTCCCCAATGAGAGCTAGCCCTTTTGTTTGTTTGTTTTTAGGAGGCACCGGGGTTTGAAACCAGTACCTTGCACATGGCAAGCAGGTGCTCAACCACTTGAGCTACACCCACTCCCCAAATTTTGACATTTTAATGTTATTGCTGGAATTTAGACTCTGATGTGTCTGTTCCTTAAGCTTGTGCCCAGCTAGTGTTCTGAAAGAGATTTCTTTGAATTCCAGCAGCTAATAACAACAACAAAAAGATAGGAAAAAAGAACAAACCATTCCCAGTCTTTGCAGATTAACCTATGCAAGTGCCCTCCTTCAGACCTTAGGCTTACAATGAGTTTAGAGACTAGCTTGAGGGCAAAGTATAGGGGCCACCCAGATCCTTTCTGCACATCCATCTTGTCTTGGGCATGCATGTGTGGCCCTAGGAATTCCCATTTACATAGATATGAATGTCCCCTCTTCCCTGTGACACAGTTTCCTCACGGTCCTGGGCACTACATTGTATGTCCCTCAGCCAGCAATCCTTTGCTCCAAGCAGCCAACGACTCAACTGCTCTCCCACAGCACTCTGTAGGAGAGCTCTGTGAGCTGCCTTTTACATGCACAGCAAGTTCTGTGATAGTGAGCCTGTGATAAGTGGCCCGGTTCAGTCCCTCAGGCTGCCACCAGACAGATAAAGCCAGACACACATGCTCCCAGTATGTACACAAGGGTTATTCTGTTGTTTCCTTTCAGAATCGGAACCAAAGAACCACACTGGGAGCTGGGGCAGTTCTATGTCGAGCTAGTGAGCGGACGGAGGAGGGGCTAGGCAGGGCTCCTTAAGAGCCTATTACTTTTAATTTATCTTGAATTTGAGCTTGCCCTCTTAATGCAATCCTTTACTGTTTTCTGGAGCTTTGAGAAAGATGTTTCTGACAGTTCTTATTGGTCATTCAAAGTTTCTGTGGGGGGTGGAGTCCCAAAGCTTCTCATTTTCACCATCTTAATAAGGACAGGCATAAATTGAATTTTGACAAAGGGGCCAAGATAGTTCAATGGACAAAGGATAGTCTTTTCAACAAATGGTGCTAAAACAATTAGATATCCATATGGGGCGGGGGGCGGGGGAAGAACAATGATCCTTATGTAACACTGTACATAAAAATTAACTTGAAATTTATCATACACCTAAACCTAACAACTAAAACCATAAATGTCTAGAAGAAAACATTAGGTTAGGTGAGACAAAGCTTTCTTAGGTCACAAAAACATAAGCCATAAAAGAACAGAAAAAAATTGATATACTGTACTTCATCAAAATTTAAATTTTAGCTCTTTAGAAGATACCATAAAAAAAGGTAAAGGAAAGCCAAAGTCTGAGAGAAAAATATCAACAGATCCTATATATATATACAACAAAGAATATTGTGTCCTGAATATAAAAAGAAGTCTTATAATTCATTAGTAAGGAGACAAGCCAACTCAAAATAATGGTGAAAAGATTTTTTTTTTTTTTTTTTTTACCGGGAGGTACCAGGGATCGAACCCCAGTCTCTCCATATGGTAGACGGACGCCGAACCTCTTGAGCCACATCCGTTTCCCTGGTGAAAAGATTTAAACAGACTTTACCAAAGAAAATATATGAATGGTCAATAAGTACATGAAAAAATACTCAACATCACTAGTCATCAAGGAAATGCAAATTAAAATGATAATGAGATACAATTACATACCCACTAATAGGGGTAAATCATTTTAAAACTGGCATTACTAAGTTGGCAAGGATGTGAAGCATCTGTATCAACCATACATTGCTAGTAGGAATGCAAAATGGTACAGCCACTTTGGAATATAGTTTGACAACTTCTTACATAATTTCCATGCAATCCAGCAATTCTACTCCTGGGTATTTTCCCAAGAGAAATGAAAACAAATGACCACATAAATACTCAAAGAATATTAATGCTCATAGCAGCATTATCCATAATAGTAAAAATAAACTGAAAAAAACAACCCAAATGTCCATCAAATTGTGGTATATCTATATAATGGAATAACATCCATGAATTAAAAAAGAATGGACTATTTATTTAACTAAGAATGTGAGTAAATTTCAAAACCATCATCGTAAATAAAGGAAGCAATCATAAAAGGGTATGTAGTTTATTATTTCATTTATATGAAATTCTAGAAACAGCAAAATTATAGTGACAGAAAATGACTTCTGCAATGCCAGGTCAGCTGCAGGTCTTGATTCACTGGGAAGGACACTGGTTGGTAAAACATTCGTGGCACCAGATTCTCACCTCACAAATGCCCTAGGATATGTGGGGTGGAACCTAGGAATTTGCCCCTTATTTTGCAAAAGGAGACTGAGAGAAGATGAGGTATGCTCTATCCCCACCCACCTCCAACCCTTTAAATGCAGCTGGCCCTCCCTATTTTCTCATGGAAAAGAGAGCACAGAAGTCAGCAGGGGATAAGAGCCTCCTGCCTCAGGGGTTACTCAGGTACTCACTGCCTAATTTCTTGTCCACTCTGCTTGTGGCTATCTGCTCTGAGAACTCTAGCTTTTAGATCCTATGGCTCACTGTCGAGCCCCTCACAACTATCTTGTCCCCTCCCTTCTGGCTTACTAAACTTGCTCTTGTCCCCACTCTACACACTTTCACTCTCAACACACTCCCATGATCCTGGGACATCTGTTGGGTTGGTTCTCAGGCAGTATCTGTTAATAGATGGCATTACAATGAATTGCGTCCATTTGTTTTATCTTCTTGTTCCTGTGGTACGTAACAGTGTCTTGCCAGTGGTAGACATCTTATAGGTGGTTGTTGAATTAAACCTGTGCACTCACAAATAGAAGCCAGACTACAAAATTCATGTTTTTACAGAATGCGTTTCTGATAACTAATTTTCATAGGAAATATAAACCCTCTTGTTAACATTTTCTGTTTAGTTAGGAAGTTTGTCTTTCTACATCAAATTAGTTCACCACACATATTCTTGGTAATCATACAAATTTTAACCAGTGACTACTGTTCTTTAAAGTACTCAAAATGGTTTTAGGGTCATTTTTCTTCAGGAATGAAAGTTAAATTTACAAGTATAGAGTTTCTAATGTTATCTCTTTTTCAGTTAAAAAACATTCCTAAGTTGTCTCATGCCCAATCATTATATTTAATTCCAACTTTGACGAAATTCTACTTGCCTTGCAATGACTTAAGTTATTATATGAAATCTAGGAGGATTAGTGATTGCGGATTGGAAAACACTACATCGCATTTCTGTATTAGAACCTGACAGACTCTAGCGTACACACAAGTCCAATAGCTTTCCTGGTTGTAAATTAAATCTGTTGAGATTTACAGTAATTCTCTTCCTAACCTGTCTTGATTTCTCATCCTCAAAACTACCTATGTCTTGTAAAACATTAATTTCTTATTTCCCTTCTTTCTTTTCAAAATAAGATAGGGAGGAGAGAAGATGTTGAGCACCCACCTCCCACATGGAAGGTCCTGGGTTTGGTTCCTGGTGCCTCCTAAAGAAGACAACAAACAATGAGCAGACAACAAGCAAAAGCAATGAGCAGACAATGCACAGAAAATGAGCAGACCACAAGCAAAAACAAACAAGCAGGAAGTGGATGTGGCTCAAGCAGTTGAGTGCCCGCCTCCTACATGGGATATTCCAGGTTCAGGTCCCGGTGCCTCCTAAAGGAAAAACAAACAGACAACAAGCAGATGAGAGAGAAAAAAAGACAATGGGCAAAAATCAGCAAGCAGACAATGAGTACAAACAATGAACAACAACAAAAAAAAACCTATGAGCAAAAACAATGAGCGAACAGGTGAGGGAGCCATCTCGGGGGGAGGGGGAAAGATAGGGGAGTGAATGTAGCTCAAGTGGTTGAGTGCCTGCTTCCCATATATGAGGTCCTGGATTCAATCCCTGGTACCTCTAAAAAACAAATGAACAAACGAAAAAAACCAATTCTCATTGGGGAGTGGCTATCGCTCAATGGTTGATAGCCTGCTTCTCATGGATGAGGTCCTGAGTCCAATCTCTGGCACTCCAAAAAAAAAAAAGATTATTTCTCTCAGATATAAAAATATGAGAGATTAGCAGTCAAAGTTATCAAGAACCCAGGCTCTTTCTAACTCATTGTTCCACTACTTTAGGGGTAGTAGCTCTAGACTTCAGGTTCCAAGATGTCTGTTAGAACCCTCTCTATCACATTTCCACTCCAAATAGCAATATGGAAGAAGGGAGTTGAAAAAAGGCACACTTCTCTTCTAAGAAGACTTTCTGAAATTTTCACCTAAAACACACATGTACATCTTGTATTGAGTTGGCCAGAATTCAATAATGTGGTCATGCTAAGCTGCAAGGGAAGCTGGAGAATATAGTTTTTTCAGTTGAACGTCCTTGTTTCCAGCTAAAAATTGAGGTTCTATTTTAAAAGAAGGTAAAAATGGATATTGGGAGCTACCTAGAAGTCTTTGCCTCTCCACACTCGCAGTGCCTAGAACCAATGATCCTTTCTTTGCTCTTTGGGCCTCCCCACATGTTGATCCCTAGTCTGTATCATCTTCTCTCCCTTTTACCTTGCTAGCTCCTATTCATCTTTACATGTAAAATATAAGACGTGAACTACCCTGGAAGCCTTATTTGAACTAAACTTTCTAGCCCCAAAACTGTGACATAGAATCTCATGTGCTCCTAGAAACTGTACCCCTCTGTATTATCATTGTTGATTTTCTTACTTATCTGTGACCCCTGTGAAAGTGTCCCATTCATTTTCAAGAGAACCTGGGGCAGGGAGTATAGCTGATTGACAGCTTCCAGCTGCTGCACCTTTGGATCCACTTCTGTATTCATACCAGGTCACATTCCCGAGGGCTGCTCCAAGTCAGTCTACACATAGCAGGATACTAAAACCAGGACATTCCTGCCTGATGTGCGATTCCCCTAATGGGCAACTTTTGCTCAAGGATTCCCAATAAGCATGGCTGAGACTTTCTTTGAAACTGTGCCAGGGTCTGAGGCACTTCCTCCCAAATCTTGTCTTCCCTCTTTCCTTTCACAGATATTTATTCTTCATAGACATTTGTGCCAATAAATCTCTTGCACATCTAACCTATTTTGGCTTCTGCTTGTTGGAGGACCTAAAGTATCACAGGTACTGAGATGAAATAAAAAGGTGGTTAAGATGGTGGGACTGGTTCATTCATTGCATGGCTGACAAGGAAGGGCCCATCCAGAGTGGAATGTGGGACACTGATAGTCCCTGACATAATGAGGTAGCCCAATTGCTGAAGATTTCACCAGGGGTGACCTGGGAAGATATCTTGACATAGGGGAACATCCTTACCACTATGATGATGATTCAAGAATTTGAAAGATATGGGAGGACAATGCCTACAAGGGTAGCAGTGTTAGCTGATTATTACTCAGTTATATTGATGTTCTACAGAAGAATAACGAGAAACTGAAGGCAGGTAACAAACAATTAAAGGCCAAGGGTGAAACCAGAGAGCTTCTTTGGTAACTTACAACCTGCTCACCTGCTGTGGGAGAGTGGACATAGTTGAGAAACTATGGGACCAGATAGTTAGAGTCAGAGAGGTTCAGGCATTTAAATGCTCAGCCAAAGCATGTCTGTTATGCTAAGGTCAAGGGCATGGCTAGGAAATCCTGGGATTCTGAAACCTGGAATAAGGACATTTATGTAGATACCTATTTGAATTTTAGCTTTGCAGATCCTCAGAGCTTACAGAGGTGGTCCACTACTCCAGAGAGCACGTCTCCCAAGGGGGAAGACACCACACAGGCCTCTTCCTTTCAAGGCAATGGATGCCCACTCTACTGGGTGCCATGCCAAGAACTGGAGTAGATCCCAGCATAACCTGGTGGTATTGGGCCTGACAATGGAGGAAAGATATTAAACACAAAGTAGCACCAAGAAATGGCCATCATATGTCAGCAGAAACCAAGAGATCTGATGGACTGGATTTTGAAAGTGCTTGAATAAAGGGACTGGAATGTAACAATGAATAAGCAAGAATTCATTGATTTGAGGACACTTTCTTAAGACATGGGATTTAAAACTGTGGCAAAGACCTCAGGGAAAGGGGCAAAGTCAATGCTAGGCTGGCCTTTAAAAGCCTGGAGAAAATGATAGCCCTTGCTGAGCTAAGTGGAAATGCTAGAGCATCCCTAACAGATGGTAGAAGGGCAATTAGAAGGTAGAGGGAAGCAGATGTGCTGGAATGGATATATTACGTGAGGATGAAATACAAATTCCCCTAACTGAACTCTGGAGGCTCCCCCTTCTGCCAGGAAGCCCTCTTTGTTACCCAATTGCCTAGGTGTTCCTATATACATGTAGAATGGCAGAAGGGAAAGGTCCCCCTCCTGGAGCACTTCCCATGGTGTGTACTGCTGCATTGTCCCAGCACTCCTGTTTTAGAATATGAAAGGACAAGGTTCATGGGCCCTACTGACTCTTCTATCTGCAAAATTTCTCCCAATAAACTCTACTTTCTGCCTGCACAGATGACACTTCTTTGTATTCATGCCCTAGCTTCACACATCATTTTCCTTTGTATTCTTCCTGTTTTTGAGTTTTCTACTTTTGGAAAACTAGGAGAATGTAACAACTAAGTGTTTGCTGTAGTGTAGTTCCCTTTCAAGCAGCTGAAACAAAAGCAAAAGGAATATTGGTGAATGATATATTCAATGTTCTGATGCTTAATTGAAATAGCTTTATTCAACAAGTTGAACTTGAAAAGAGTAGGAGGGGAATACAAACTCATTCTTTCGCCCACTGTTCTTTTTTTTTTTTTTTTTTTTTACCAAAGACAATTCTTTATTGTATTTGTCATGGATATTTGCATGAGTACATCAATTTCAGGAGAAATTTTCCCACCTTGGTTCTGTCTCAAAATTACTAAAATATATTTACCTTTAAAAATACATTTTTTATAACTCTTACATTTCAGAAGCTCTTTGGCATTCTGGCACAAACAATGGGTAATACTAAAAATGCCTGTCCCAGAAAAATTTCAAACTTTTCTTGGCTCTGTTGGTAAGAACAGCCACCAGGTCCTCAGTGCAAGTGGAGCATGTTCCAGCCTGGCTATTCCACATGGTAAAACTGGGTAGTTTTTCAGGGTCCAAATGGATGGTGGCCCCAAATTTCAGTCTCGCCCACTGTTCTTTGAACCAGAAATACGCACTTGTTCTTCCCTGCCCTTTGGATGACATCTCAGGCAGTCCCCTCTTAGATAATAAGAGTCCTCTGTTAATTTTCAGTCTTAAGAACAATCTCATCTCAGTAATTAAAATGTCCAGTCCAGTATAATTATTAAAAACTCCTTTACTTTCAATTGACCAAGATATACAATGCTCCAAGTTTCCATCCTCCAACAGAATCTTTGAACAACTACCAAAAATGGGCAGAGACATCTTCCTCAGAGCTATGAAAAACAGAGGGCTACAGTAACGCAGTGGGGGTGGGGGGTGCTGAATCAATAAAGTGCAGCTGAAAACCAGTAGGCAAAGCACATGGTGCCCTTGCTAGCCCCTCCTTCACCCCACACCCCCAGTGTAGTGTGAAACTAATCTGTGCTTCCATTGGGTCCCTGGTCCTGTTCCAGAGGAAGTAGAGTAACCCATGTGTACTAACTGGGGTGCCTGTATGTTGGTGCCTATCTATTGGATGATAGCCTGAAAGACTGAGACAGAACACTGTCTCAGCTTTGCTTTCCCAGAACTTGCTCTGCAGGCAGAAGCAGACTGTGAACAGCTAAAGCAGTATAAGAAAAAATCAAGTTAAACTGTCCTGGGGCAAAGGGATTACCAGCTCCAAGACATATAATAGCGTACTATAGAGGAGGGGAGAGTCTATTCTGAAGGAAGGCATTTGAATCCCTATTAACAGGGGAATTCCTAAGGCCATAAGCACATGCCCAGACAGGATGCATGGTCAGAAAAAATAGACAGGACCCCACACATTCACATCAAACTTATCTTCTTCTTCTTTTTTTTTTTTTTTTTAAAGATTTTATTTTATTTTATTCATTTGTCCCCCCCTTGCTGCTTGTGCTCACTGGGTCAGCCAACCACGCCATGTGGGCGGGCCCGCCCTCACCAGGAGGCCCCGGGAACCGAACCCGGGGCCTCCCATATGGCAAACGGGAGCCCTACTGATTGAGCCACAGCCGCTTCCCTAAACTTATCTTCTTAGTTGGAGAGCTATACTCCAAAGGAGAGCACCAGCCAACACAGAACCAACTGCAAACACTGTGGAAGTTGTTTTTTGTGCATTGTATTATTTGTTTTCCTTAGCTCTTAGCACTCAAGGAAAACTTTGATCACTATCTGGATACAAACTTCAGGAACAGACAGCATGGGGTCTAAATTCTGGTGTTAACACATTACAATATTGAAATATACAGTATGGAACAAAAGATTACAAGAAAAACAAAGAAACAGGAAATGATGGCTCATCAAAAGGAACAAGATAAAAACCTCAGAAACCATCAATGAAGATTAGATTTTGGACATACCAATCACTTTAAAAAATGATCTTCATTATGCAGAAAGAGTTAAAGGAACTAAAGAGTATCAGGAAAAAAATAATAAATGAACAAAATGAGAATCTCAATAAGGAGGTAGAAATTATTTTTTGAAAAACAAACAAACAGAAATACTGGAGCTGAAGACCACAATTACTGAAATAAAAATTCCTTAGAGGCTTTCAATGACAGATTGGAGAAGAGAGAATCAGTGAACTCAAAGATAAGACCATTGAAATTATTTAGGTGTAGAAGACAGAGCAAAGAATGAGGAAAAGTGAACAGAGCTTAAGAGATCTGTGGAATACCACCAAGTGCACCAATATCAGCATTATGGGAGCCCGAGAAGGAGAAGAAAAAGAAACAGCCAGAAAGAATATTTTAAAATTAATAATGGCAGAAAACTTCCCATATTTAACAAAATATATGAATATGCACATTTAAGAAGCCCAATGAACCCCAAACAGGATAAACTTGAAGAGAACCACACCCAGACACATTTGTGCCTGGCAAACAGTCAAATGTCAAGGACAAGGAGAGAGTTCTGAAAGCTGCAATAGAAAAACAATATGGGGAAGCAGATGTGGCTCAAGTGATTGGGCTCCCATCTACCATATAGGAGGTCCAGGGTTCAATTCCTGCGGCCTCCTGGTGAAAGGCAAGCTGGCCCGCGTGGTGAGCTAGCCTGCACAGAGCTGGCCTGTGCAGGAGTGCTGGCCTGCAGGGAGAGCTGGCACAGCAAGATGATGCAACAAAAAGAAACACAGAGAAGAGACAATGAGAGACACAGCAGACTAGGGAGCTGAGGTGGCCCAAGAGATTTAGTGCCTCTCTCTGACTCTGGAAGTTTCCAGGATTGGTTCCTGGTGCTGCCTAAAGAGAAGACAAGAAGATACAGAAGAACACACAGCGAATGGACACAGAGAGCAGACAACGAGGGGAGAGGGGAGATATATAAATAAATAAATCTTAAAAAAAAAAAAAAGCAATGTGTCTTGTACACAGGATCACACAAAAGACAAAGTGCCGATTTCTCATCAGAACCCATGGAGGCAAGAAGGCAGTGAGATGAAATATTTAAAATGCAGGATAAAAAATTTGCCAACCAATAATTTTATATACAGCAAGACTATATTTAAAAATGAGGGAGACTCCAATAATGATTGAAGTGATGGAAGCACAACTATGTGATTATACCAAATACCATTGACTGTACATTTTGGATGAATTGCATGCTTTATTAATATGTATCAATAAAATTGATTTGTTTAAAAAAATAAGGGAGAAATTAAGACAGTCCCAGATAAACAAAAGATGAGGGAGTTCATCACTACTAGACCTGCCTTACAAGCAATGTAAAGGAAGTTCTTCAGATTGAAAAGAAAGGAAACTAGAGAGCAGATCAAAGCAGCATAAAGAAAGAAAGATCTCTGGTAAAGGTAGTCACATGAGTACTTATAAACATTGTGTTGTAGTATTGTATTTTTGGTATATGACTCTACTTTTTACTTCTTACAGTTTCTAAATTCAAATGCATAAAAAGTAATAATAAATCTATGATTTGGAACACTATGTATAAAGAAATGGAAAGGTATAGGAAAATAATTTGTGTATGGTATTGAAGTTAAGTTGATACCAAACTAACATAATTGTTATGGACTTAGGATATTAAATTTAAGCTCCATGAAGAAAATATCTGAAAAATATACACAGGAGTAAATAAGAAGGGACTCAAAATGGTTCACTACAAAAAAAAATCAAATAAAGCAGGCAATAATGAAAGAACTGAGGGACAAAATAGGTTAAGACTTAACAAAGACCAAATAGCAAAATGGCAATAGAATGGCTTACATGATCAGTTTTTATGTTAAATAAAAATGGATTAAACTCTCCAGTCAAAAGGCAGAGATTGGCAGAATGGATTTTAAAAAAGCATGACCCAAGATGGTGGCAGCGGCTCTGATATAAGGAGTGGATCCCGTGGCGGTTTTAAACTGAGGAGCTAATTGGCACCATGAAAGTCTTCTGTGGGTGAGCCAATCCAACAACAGGATCCATGGAGTGGCTGGAGGAGGATGAGCACTACGATTACCACCAGGAGATTGCAAGGTCAGCCTATGCAGATATGCTGCATGACAAAGACAGAAATATAAAATATTACCAGGGTATCCAGGCTGCTGTGAGCAGGGTGAAGGGCAGAGGGCAGAAGGCCTTGGCTCTTGACATTGGCACTGGCACGGGACTCTTGTCAATGATGGCGGTCACAGCAGGTGCCGACTTCTGCTATGCCATTGAGGTTTTCAAGCCTATGGCTGATGCTGCTGTGAAGATTGTGGAGAAAAATGGTTTCAGTGATAAAATTAAGGTTATCAACAAGCATTCCACTGAGGTGACGGTAGGGCCAGATGGTGACATGCCGTGCCGTGCCAACATCCTGGTCACAGAGCTGTTTGACGCAGAGCTGATTGGGGAAGGAGCGCTACCCTCCTATGAGCATGCACACAGGCATCTGGTGCAGAAACATTGTGAGGTGGTGCCTCACAGAGCAACCGTCTATGCCCAGCTGGCGGAGTCCAGAAGGATGTGGTCGTGGAACAAGCTGTTTCCCATCCGTGTTCAGAGCAGCCTTGGAGAGCAGTTAATTGTCCCTCCCTTGGAACTGGAGAGGTGCGCTGGTGCACCCTCTGTCTACGACCTTCAGCTGAACCAGGTGCCGCCCTCTGACTTCACCATCATCAGCGATGTGCTGCCTATGTTCAGTGTGGACTTCAGCAAGCAAGTCAGTAGCTCAGCAGCCTGCCATAGCAGGCAATTTGAACCTCTGGCATCTGGTCGAGCTCAGGTGGTTCTCTCCTGGTGGGACAATGAAATGGACCCTGAGGGGATGATCAAGTGCACCATGGCCCCAGAGAGGCTCCAGTGGCGGGACCACTGGATGCAGTGTGTGTACTTCCTGCCGCAGGAGCAGCCTGTAGCTCAGGGCTCAGCCCACTGCCTGGTAGCCCACCATGACGACTACTGCGTGGGTACAGCCTCCAGCCGGCCAGCCCTGAAAAGAACGGCAGAGTCCTCTGTCAAGTGTACCCCGTGTGCGACTGCCAGGCTCACCTGCTCTGGAACCGGCCTCGGTTTGGAGAGATCAATGATCAGGACAGAACAGATCAGTATGTCCAGGCCTTGGGGATAGGGCTGAAGTCAGACAGTGTCTGCCTCTGTGTCAGCGATGGCAGTCTGCTCCCCATGCTGGCTCATCACCTTGGGGCAGAGCAGGTATTTACAATAGAGAGTTCAGCTGTTTCTCATAGACTGATGAAAAAAATCTTCCAGGCTAACCACTTGGAAGATAAAATTAATATAATAGAGAAACGACCTGAATTGTTAACAGCTGCAGACTTGGAGGGTAAAAAGGTCTCGCTTCTCCTGGGCGAGCCGTTCTTCACCACCAGCCTGCTGCCGTGGCACAACCTGTACTTCTGGTATGTCCGCACTGCTGTGGACCAGCTCCTGGGGCCCGGAGCTGTGGTGATGCCCCAGGCTGCCTCACTGCACGCCATGGTTGTGGAGTTCAGGGACCTGTGGAGGATCTGGAGTCCCTGTGGTGACTGCGAAGGCTTTGATGTGCACATCATGGACGACATGATTAAGCATGCCCTGGACTTCAGGGAGAGCAAGGAGGCCGAGCCCCACCCACTGTGGGAGTACCCCTGCTGCAGCCTCTCTGAGCCCCAGCAGGTCCAGCAAGTCCTGACCTTTGATTTTCGACAGCCAGTTCCCCAGCAGCGTGTCCATGCTGAGGGCTCCATTGAGCTGAGGAGGCCTGGGAGGAGCCACGGGGCTGTGCTGTGGGTGGACTACCATCTGACCCCCCGGCAGCACCGTCAGCACCGGCCTCCTGAAGCCTCTAGACGAGGGGGGACTATTGCTGGAACCCCCACTGCAAGCAGGCCGTGTACTTCTTCAGCCCCACACTGGACACCAGAGTGCTGCCGGGCAGCCCGCGGAAGGTCACCTATGCTGTGGAATTTAACCCCCACACCAGAGACATCGCCATGGATTTCAGGCTCTCAGATGACATGGGTGCTATGCCCTGACCCCAGTATGAGAAATAAAGCGGCCCAAGGCCAGTGAAAAAAAAAACAAAAAAAAGCATGACCCAACTATATGCTGCAAGAGACTCACCTGAAGTTCAAAGACACAAGTAGGTTGAAAGTGAAAAGATGGAAAAATATTCCACACAAATAGTAACCATAAGAGAGCTGGAGTAGCTATAGTATTATCAGATAAAATAGACTTTAAGTGAAAAACTGTTACAAAGGACAAAGAATGAGAGAATATACTGATAAAAGGGTCAATTCAACAAGAATATTTAACAATTATAAATATATATGCAACTAACAGCAGTTTCCCAAAATATATGAAGCAAATATTGACAGATTTGAAGGGAGAAATAGATGGCTCTAAATTAATAGTAGGAAACTTCAATGCACCACTTTCAATAATGGATAGAACATCTAGGAAGAAGATCAATAAGGAAATAGAAGACTTGAACAATACTACAAACTAACTAAATGTAACAAACATATTCAGAACACTTCACCCAAGAGCAGTAGAATACACATTCATCTTTGCATGTGGATCATTCTCCAGTATAGACCATAGGTTAGATAAAAAAAACAAGTCTCAAAAAATTTGAAAATATTGAAATTATACAATGTATCTTCTCTAACCACAATGAATGAAGCTAGAGATCATAACAGAAGAATTGGAAACTCACAAATATGTGGAAATTAATATTTTTATTTTTAAAAAATTTTTTAAACATTTTTTTAACTTTATTTTGTACATTTAATAATTGTAAACATAAACAATTAAAAACTAAAAAGTAAACACAGATGAATAAATATATACATTTCTCAATTAAATGTAATGGATACATGTAAAAAAATTTTTTTTAATCAAACAATATATTACACAATATATTTGATTCATAGTAATGCATTCATACAGTATTTGTCCTTTTGTGTCTGGCTTGCTTTACTCAACATAACGTCCTCCAGATTCAGCCATGTTGCCATATGCTTTATGACTTCATTTCTTCTTACAGCTGCATAATATTCCATCGTGTGAATAGACCACAGTTTGTTTATCCATTCATCTGTTGATGGACACCTGGGTTGTTTCCAACTTTTGGCAATGGTGAATAATGTGGCTATGAACATCGGTGTGCAGATGTCTGTTCATGTCACTGCTCTCAGTTCTTCTGGGTATATACCCAGTAGTGGTATTGCAGGGTCACGTGGCAAGTCTATATTCAACTTCTTTAGGAACTGCCAAACAGTTCTCCATAGTGGTTGTACCATCCTGCATTCCCACCAACAGTGAAGAAGTGTTCCTATCTCTCCACATCCTCTCCAACCCTTGTAGTTCTCTGTCTTTTTCATAATGGCCATTCTGATAGGTGTGAAATGATATCTCATTGTAGTTTTGATTTGCATTTCCCTAATCATGAGTGATGTTGAGCATTTCTTCATGTGTTTTTTTGCCATTTGTATTTCTTCTTCGGAGAAATGTCTATTCAAGTCTTTGGCCCATTTTTTTTTTTTTTTTTAAAGATTTATTTTTATTTATTTAGTTATCCCCCCCTTGCTGCTTGTGCTTGCTGTGTCCATTTGCTTTTTTTCTGTTTTTCTATGTCTGCTTGTCTCCCTTTGTTGAGTCATCATGCTGCGTTGGCTCACCGCACCGCAGCGGCCGGCTTGCCTTCACCAGGAGGCCCCAGAAACGAACCTGGGGCCTTCCATATGGTAAACGGGAGCCCAACCAATTGAGCCACAGCCGCCTCCCTGGCCCATTTTTTAATTGGGTCATTTGTCTTTTTATTGTTGAGCTGTAACATCTCTTTATATATCCTGGATATTAAACCCTTATCAGATATGTGATTTCCAAATATTTTTTCCCATTGAGTTGGCTGCCTTTTCAACCTTCTGACAAAGTCCTGTGAGGTGCAAAAGTATTTAATTTTGAGGAGGTCCCATTTATCTACTTTTTCTTTTGTTGCACATGCTTTGGGTGTGAGGTCCAAGAAACCACCACCTACTACAAGATCTTGAAGATGTTTCCCTACCTTTTCTTCTAGTAGTTTTATGGTCCTAGCTTTTATATTTAGATCTTTGATCCATTTTGAGTTGATTCTTGTATAGGGGGTTAGATACTAGGGGTCCTCTTTCATTCTTTTGGTTATAGATATCCAGTTCTCCCAACACCATTTGTTGAAGAGACTTTTTTTTTTCCCATCAGCGTGGGCTTGGTAGGTTTGTCAAAAAACAGTTGACTGTATAGGTGAGGGTTTATTTCTGGATTCTCAATTCTATTCCACTGATCCATATGTCTATCTTTATGACAGTACCATGTTGTTTTGACCACTGTAGCTTTGTAATATGTTTCAAGGTCAGGCAGTGAAATTCCTCCCACATTGCTCTTCTTTTTTAGAATACTTTTGGCTATTCGAGTGTACTTACCCTTCCAGATGAATTTGGTAATTGCCTTCTCTAATTCTGTAAAGTAAGCTGTTGGGATTTTGATTGGTATTGCATTGAATCTATAAATCAGTTTGGGCAAGATTGACATCTTCACGATATTTATTCTTCCAATCCATGAACACGGAATGTCTTTCCATTTGTTTAGGTCTTTTTAAATTTCTTTTAGCATTGTTTTGTAGTTTTCTGCATATAGGTCCTGCACTTCCTTGGTTAAATTAACTCCTAGGTATTTGAGTCTTTTTGTTGCTATTGAAAATGGAATTTTCTTCCTGATTTGCTCCTCAGATTGTTCAGTACTAGTGTACAAAAACATTACTGATTTTTGTGTGTTGATCTTATATCCTGCCACTTTGCTGAACTCATTTATTAGTTCAAGTAGGTTTGTTGTGGATACTTCAGGATTTTCTAAATACAGGATCATGTCATCCGCAAACAGTGAGAGTTTTACTTCCTCTTTTCCTATTTGGACGCCTTTAATTTTTTTGTCTTGTCTAATTGCCCTCGCTAGAACTTCTAGTACAATGTTGAATAACAATGGTGACAGTGGGCATCCTTGTCTTGTTCCTGATCTTAGAGGGAAAGCTTTCAACCTTTCCCCATTGAGTATGATGTTGGCTGTGGGTTTTTCATATATGCCTTTTATCATATTGAGGAATTTTCCTTTTATTCCTATCTTTTGAAGTATTTTTATCAAAAAAGGATGTTGGATTTTGTCGAATGCCTTTTCTGCATCTATTGAGATGATCATGTGGTTTTTTTCCTTCAATTTGTTAATGTGGTGTATTACATTGATTGATTTTCTTATGTTGAACCAGCCTTGCATATCAGGAATAAATCCCACTTGGTCGTGATGTATAAGTCTTTTGATATGCTGTTGGATTTGATTTGTAAGTATTTTGTTGAGAATTTTTGCATCTATGTTCATTAGAGAGATTGGTCTGTAATTTTCTTTTCTTGTGGAATTTTTATCTGGCTTTGGTATTAGGGTGATGTTTGCTTCATAAAATGTGTTGGGTGATTTTCCCTCCTCTTCAATTTTTTGGAAGAGTTTAAACAGGATTGGTATTAATTCTTTTAGAAATGCTTGGTAGAACTCACCTGTGAAGCCATCTGGTCCTGGACTTTTCTTTGCTGGGAGATTTTTGATGACGGATTCAATCTCCTTAATTGTGATTGGTTTGTTAAGTTCTTGTATTTCTTGTTGTGTCAGTGTAGGTTGGTTATGAGTTTCTAGAAATTTGTCCATTTCATCCAGGTTGTCTAGTTTGTTGGCATATAGTTTCTCATAAGATCCTCTTTTTTTTTTTTTTTTTTTTTACCGGGAGGTCCCGGGGATCGAACCCGGGTCCCTCTATATGGGACACGGACGCCCAACCAGTTGAGCCACATCCACCCTCATAATATCCTCTTATGATTGTTTTTATTTCTGTGAGGTCATTTGTAATTTCCCCCCTTTCATTTCTGATTGTATTTATTTGCATCTTCTCTCTTTTTTCCTTTGTTAGTCTAGCGAAGGGTTTGTCTATTTTATTGATCTTATCAAAGAACCAGCTTTTGGTTTTGTTGATTTTCTCTATTGCTTTTTTGTTCTCATTTTCATTTATTTCCGCTCTAATCTTTATAATTTCTTTCCTTTTTTTTTGCTTTGGGATTGGTTTGCTGTTCTTTTTCTAGTTTCTCAAGTTGTTCAGTTAAATCTTTGAGTTTAGCTCTTTCTTGTTTCTTAATATAGGCATTTAGGGCTATAAATTTCCCTCTCAAGACTGTCTTTGCTGTATCCCATAAGTTTTGATATGTTGTGTTCTCATTTTCATTTGTCTCAATATATTTACTGATTTCACTTGCAATTTCTTCTTTGACCCACTGAATATTTAGGAGTGTGTTGTTCAGTCTTCACACATTTGCAAATTTCCTTTTTTCCTGTCTGTTATTGATTTCTAGTTTCATTCCATTATGATCTGAGAAGGTGCTTTGTATAATTTCAATCTTTTTATATTTATTGAGAGCTGTATTGTGACCTAACATGTGGTCTATCCTGGAGAAAGATCCGTGGGCACTTGAGAAGAATGTATAACCCGCTGAGTTTGGATGCAGTGTTCTGTATATGTCTGTTAGGTCTAACTTGTTTATCATATTGTTCAAGTTCTCTGTTTCCTTGTTGATCTTCTGTCTAGTTGTTCTATCTAATGATGTGAGAGGGGTGTTGAATTCCCCGACGATTATTGTAGAAATGTCTATTTCTCCCTTCAGTTTTGCCAGTTTGTCTCATATATTTTGGGGCACCCTGGTTAGGTGCGTAGATATTTATGACTGTTATATCTTCCTAGAGGATCGTCCCTTTTATTAATATATAATGGCCTTCCACATCTCTTATCACTTTTTTGCATTTGAAGTCTGTTTTGTCTGATATTAGTATAGCTATCCCTGCTCTTTTCTGTTTACTATTCGCGTGGAGTATCTTTTTCCAACCTTTTACTTTCAGCCAGCTTGTATCCTTGGGTCTGAGGTGAGTTTCTTGTAAGCAGCATATGGATGGCTCATGTTTTTTTATCCATTCTGTCAGCCTGTATCTTTTTTTTTTAAAGATTTTATTTATTCATTCATTTATCCCCCCCTTGCTGCCTGTGCTCACCGGGTCATCCAACCACGCCGCTCGGGCGGGCCCGCCCTCACCAGGAGGCCCCAGGAATCGAACCCGGGGCCTCCCATATGGTAAACAGGAGCCCCACTGATTGAGCCACAGCCGCTTCCCCAGCCTGTATCTTTTGATTGGGGAATTTAATCCATTCACATTCAATGACATTACTGAAAATGCACTATTTATTTCCTCCATTTTATTCTTTGGTTTTCATATGTCATCTTATTTTTGTCTCTCTTTTTACTCTTTTGGTTATCCTTTCTGCTTTTCTTTCTTCTGTACTCTCCTCCAAGCCTCTCTCTCCTGTCTTTTTCTTTCAGGTTCTAAGGCTTCCTTTAATACTTCCTGAAAAGGTGGATTCTTTTTTGCAAACTCTCTTAGTTTCTGTTTGTTTGTGAATACTTTATAGTCATCTTCATATTTGAAGGACCGTTTTGCTGGATAAAGAATTCTCAGCTGGCAGTTTTTTCTCTTTCAGCTTCCTAATTGTATCATACCACTGTCTTCTCGCCTCCATGGTTTCTGAAGAGAAATCTGCACTAAGTCTTACTGGACGTCCTTTGTACGTGATCGTTTGCTTCTCTCTTGCTGCTCTGAGAATTTTCTCTTTATCTTTTACATTTGACATTCTGAATAATATGTGTCTTAGCATAGGTCTATTGGGATTTATTCTTATTGGGGTACAGTGTGCTTCTTGGACATGTAAGTTCATTTCTCTGGGAAATTTTCAGCTATTATTTCCTCAAATACTCTTTCTGCCCCTTTTCCTTTCTCTTCTCCTTCTGGAACTCCCATGACACGTATGTTCTTGCGTTTTGTGTTGTCATTCAACTCTCTGAGCCCCTGCTCAATTTTTTCCATTCTTTTCTCTCTTTGTTCTTTTCTCTCTTCAATTTTAGCTGCTCTGTTTTCAGTATCAGTTATTCTTTCTTCTCTCATTTCGAGTCTGCTGTTGTATGCTTCAAATGTATTTTTGACTTCACCTATTGTGTCTTTCATTCCCATGAACTCCGTTACTTTTCTGTTCAGTGTTTCAAATTCTTCTTTGCGTTCGCTCAATGACTTCTTGATGTCATTGATCTCTTTAACTATATTCTCTTTCATCTCATTAATTTGATTTTGGAAATTTGTGCTCATCGCACTGATTAGTTCTCTCAAATTCTGCATCTCTTCTGGGACTTTGCTGTATTCCTTTTCTTGGGCCATGTCCTCTATTTTCTTAGTATGGCTCGTAATCTTTTGCTGGTGCTTAGGCATCTGGTTAGTTTGTATTTTACTTAGATGCGCTATCTCTTTCTCTTTTATGGGGTTTTAGTGGCAGGAGGCTGTGAGTTACCACAGCTCTTTGATTTTTGGCTCAACCTTGATTGTTAGGATTATTCTGCTGGTTGCTCAAAACTGGGCACTGGACCCAGTAATTGGTTGTAGAGTCGTTTCCTTGGGCCTTGGGCAGGGAGGCTATAGAGGCCAGCAAAAGCCTCTCTTACTTATTAATTTTCTTATTGCACTTC
Source organism: Tolypeutes matacus (assembly GCA_026826555.1). Classification (NCBI taxonomy): domain Eukaryota; kingdom Metazoa; phylum Chordata; class Mammalia; order Cingulata; family Chlamyphoridae; genus Tolypeutes; species Tolypeutes matacus. Next base: position 34,273,314 of record JAKSZT010000049.1, read on the forward strand.
CTTGGTCTGCCAGGAGATGGCGCTTGTTGGCAGCTCTCATTTCAATGCCTGGTCGGAGCATATTTGTTGTGACACAGACCAGATCAATGTGATAGAGCTTCTTGTCTGGGGGCTAAGAGCCCTGTGATTCAAACTTTCTGAGACAGTTCTCCAGACTTCTCTCGTAGCGCCCCCCTTTTCCCAGCTAGGAAATATTTCCACTCCCTTCTGAATCCTCAACAATCAGTCCCTGTTAGTAGAGGAGGAGAGTGGGAGGTTTGTATATCTTTAGCCCCTTGCAGGCTCCAAGGCAAACAATGGCGCAGCCCCACCCAGCCTGGAAGGGCTCTCGGGACAGGGCAGACCAAACCTGGGAGTCCAAAGCAGGGTCAGCCCCAGGCTCTCTCTCCCCTCTCCCGTGGAGTCCTCAACAATTAGTTCAGGCTAGAAGAGAGGGAGGTTGGGAGGATCGGATTTCTCCAGTCCTTTCTAGGCTCCCAGGGCAAACCGAGGTGTGGAAGGGTCCGTGGGCTCTGCAGCCCAAATTTCAGGTCAGAACCTGAGTCAGCCTAAGGCTGTGTCCTTCTCTCTCCCCTTTCCGGGAGTGGCAGATCCCTGAAGCCCCCTTTGTCTGTGGTCGCAGGCCCAGAGGCCTGAGAATTCTGAAGAGTGTGGGGGAGGGTGCCGGCAGCAGCAAAAGCTGCTACTTGCAACTCAGGGTTGTGTTGTCGCTATTTCCCTCTTCTGTCCCTCTCTCCTCTGGGTGGTGTGCAGCCTTCACCTGCTGTCCTAAACCCTAGAAGATCTTTTTTGGGGCTGTTTCCACTTGTCCTCTAGCTATTTTTCTGGAGAAGAGATTCCCATGTCTTACTAGTCCGCCATCTTCCCGGAAGTCTCTATCAATTAATACACCTTAAGCAACTATTGGATCAATGAATGAAAATGAAAATACAACATACCAAAACCTATGTGATACAGCAAAGCCACTGCTGAGAAGGAAATCTACATCTCTAAATGCTTCCATTAAAAAAGAAGATCTCAATTCAGAGACCTAACCTCACACCTGGTGGGACTAGAAAAAGAAAAGCAGTCTAAACTCAAAGCAAGCAGAAGGAAGGAAATAACAAAGCTTAAAGCAGAGATAAATGAAATACAGAATAAAAAAGAATAGAATCAATGAAATAAAAAATCAGTTCTTTGAAAAGATCAATAAAACCCACAAACCATTTGCCAGACTGCCAAAGAAAAAAAGAGAAAGCACAAATAACTGGAGTCAGAAATGAAATGGGGGATATTACTACCTACCCCACAGAAATAAAAATAACTATAAGAGAATGATATGAAAAACTGCATGCCACCAACTTAGACAACCTGAATGAAGTAGACAAATGCCTAGAAATATACAAACTGCATATCCTAATTCAAGAAGAAATAGCAGTTCTCACCAGACCAATAACATAAAGAGATTGAATCAATCATAAAAACCTCCCAACAAAGAAAAGCCCAGAACCAAATGGCTTCACAGGTGAGTTTTACCAAACATTCCAAGAAGAATTAACACCAATCCTGCTCAAACGCTGCCAAAAACTGAAGAGGAGGGAACACTTCCTGATTCATTCTGAGACCACCATCACCCTATTACTAATGCCACATAAAAATATCACAAGAAAAGAAAAGTATACACCAATATCATCATGAATATAAATGCAAAAATCCTGAAAAAAAAAAAAACACAAAAACAAACAAACAAACAAAAAACAACCTAGCAAACCAAATCCAACAGTATATTAAAAGAATTATACACCACGATCAAATAAGATTTATTCCAGGAATGCAAGGGTGTTTCAACATAAAAAAATTAATTAATGTAATACACCACATTAATAGAATGAAGTAAAAAGACTACATGATCATCTCGATTGACAGAAAAGGCATTAGACAAAATCCAGCACCCCTTTTTGATTAAAAAAAAAAAAAAAAAAAAAAAACTCAGAAAACTGGGAGTAGAAGGAAATATCCTTACATGATTAAAGGCATTTATCAAAAACCCATAGCTAACATCACACTCAATGGTTAAAGACTGAAAGCTTTCCCCCTAGGATCAGGAACAAGACAAAGATGCCCACTGTCACCACTATTATTCAACTTTGTACTGGAAGTTCTAGACAGAGAGCAATTAGGCAAGAAAACAAAATAAAGGCATCCAAATTGGAAAGCAAGAAATAAAATTTTTCCTTTTTGTAGATGTGATCCTATATATAGACAATCCTGAAAAAGCCAAAACAAAGCTACTATAGCTAATAAACAAAGATCAACACCCCAAAATCACTAGTTTCTACACACTATTAATGAACAATCTGAAGAGGAAATTAAGAAAAAGTTCCATTTACAATAACAACTAAAAGAATCAAATATCTAGGAATAAATTTAGCCAAGGTTGTAAAGGACTTGTACATGGAAAACTAAAAATCATAGCTGAAAGAAATCAAAGGAGATCTAAACAAATGGAAGGACTGTCTAGTGTAAGACTAAATATTGTTAAGATGCCCATTCTACACAAAATAATTTACAGATTCAACACAAATCCCAATCAGAATTCCAATAGCCTTCCTTGCAGAAATGGAAATGCTAATCATCAAATTTATAGGGAAGCAGGTGGGGCCCAGACTAGCCAAAACTTTCTTGAAAAGGAAGAATGAAGTTGGAGGACTCACAATTCCCAATTTTAAAATGTATTACAAAGCTACAAATGGTCAAAACAGCATGGTACTGGCACAAGGACAGACATATAGACCAATGGAATGAAATTGAGAGTTCAGAAATAGACCCTGACATCTATGGCTAATTGATTTTTTCAACAGTGCCAAGTCCACTCAATGAGAAAAAATAGTCTCTTCAACAAATGGTGCTGGGAAAGCTAGATCTCCAAAGCTGGATCTTCACTTCGAAAGAGTGAAGGTAGACACCTACCTCATACTATATACAAATATCAATTCAAAATGTATCAAAGACCTAAACAAATAACCAATACTATAAAACTCCTAAAAGGAAACATCTTCAGGATCTTGTATTAGGCAATGATTTCTAAGACTTTACACCAAAACATGAGCACCAAAAGAAAAAATACATAAATGGTATGTTATCAGAATAAAAAATCTTTATCATGGAAATAAAAAGACAACCTACAGAATGAAGGAAAGTATTCAGAAATAACATATCTGATACAGGTTTAACATCCAGAATATACAAAAAAATTCTACAACTCAGCAGCAAATGAATAATTGGGCAAAAGACTTGAATAGACATGTCTCCAAAGAAGATATACAAATGGCCAATGAGTACATAAAAAGATGCTCAACATCATTAGCCATTAGGGAAATGCAAATCAAAACCACACTGGGGGAGCTGGTGTAGCTCAGTGGTTGAGCACCTGCTTCACATGTATGAGGTCCCGGGTTCAATCCCTGGTACCTCCTTAAAAAAACCCACAGTGAACACCATTGCACACTCTCTAGAATAGCTACTATTTATAAAAAAAAAAGAAAACATCAAGTGTTGGAGAGGAGGTGGAGAAAAAGGAACACTGGTGAAACATTGTTGCGGGGAATGTAAAACGGTACAGCCACTGTGGAAAATATTTTCATGATTCCTCAGAAAGTTAAGTATAGCATTGATAAACAACACAGAAAGGTCTAGAAATCATGTTGAGGGAGAAACTGGGAATTTCATTCTGGAAAAGGAGGGACTGGCCATGGGGTGGCTGCCTTGTCGAGGAGGTTGCAGACTAGCTCTGGGAGTCCCTGAGGGTTGGATGTGAGCAAAGAGGAGGAGCTGAGGGCAGCTGAGCTGAGGAATTTCTGCCAACATGAAGAAGTGTCTAGTGGCCCCAACCATCCAAAGATACCAGTGGAGGGCATGGAGTATGTGGCCCAACACAACCTGTCATCATTTCAGACATGCTTGATTAACCACTGAGAATACTGGGCTTGGAAAGCCCCTCCAGAGAAAGTCCCAAGAGCAAGGGCAGGCCCCAAGAGCAAGATGACAATGCTTTCCTGTGACGCCAGCTGGATTTTGGATTGTCATCTATTTTCCAGTGTGAGTGGCAACAATCTCCAAAAAATAGCCATGTGCCTGCAGCATCAATCTGTTGCTACAACTGATTTCATTGGTGAGTATAAAAATCACCCAGTTTAGGCCCATCTAACTAGAAAGGTAAATTTCCAGAAAATTTGAAGCCAGGGAGGAATATATGTAGGCATTTGTCTCTTCTCTCCAATGTACGAGGTGGGGAGATGAAAATGCATGCTAACTCTTTAGATATTTTCTGTGCCATGAATGCACAGCCACACAGCAAGAGGAGAAGTATGGGCAGAGTTGTCACCAATGCTAGCTGCAAGCAGGGAGGGGGGAGTCTTGGCCCCTGCCCTGAGTGATTTGATTTCTGGCAAAATTATTATGTTATGTTTGCTATGCATGTATGTTTGTTAAACAAAAAGAGTTTATTTAGACAACAATTTTGCATTGTTCATTTGAATGTGCTTTTATATGTTTTTGATATTTGCAATGGGATCGCAATTTGCTAAACTTGAAGAAATCTAGAAACTGGTTTTGGTTAGCTTAGGAGCAATAAGCGGAAATGTCAGATCAGAAGAAACTATCCCTATTTCTGTGAAACAAAGAAAGGCTGTGCTTTTGGAACTCAGCAGCCTGCTGAGTGTGAAGTCACCCAAAGAAGTTACTGTTAGAAAAGTTTGCAGAGGAAAAGCACAGGACACTCCTCCCACCTAAATGCTGGGGAGACAATTTCTTTCCTCACAAGGACCACTGTCGAATCAACCTCATTTTTATTTATTTATTTTTTTATTTAAATTTTTTTTTTAAGATTTTATTTTATTTTATTTTATTTATTTATTTATCCCTCCCTTCCTGCTTGTGCTCATTGTGTCCATTTGCTGTGCGTTTCTCTGTATCTGCCTGTCTCCCCCTGCTGTGTCATCTTGCTGTGCCACTCAGGCCATCAGCCTACTGCACCACTCGGGCTGGCTTGCCTTCACCAGGAAGCCCGGGGAATCGAACCTACGGCCCTCCATATGGTAAACAGGAGCCCAATCAATTGAACCACAGCCGTTTCCCTCAACCTCATTTTTAGAGCTAGCACCATCAGTGGCTTCTACTGTCTCAATCTTAACATCTCCATAGAAGAGGAAAGAAAACTAAGACAACTGTTATTAGGCATACTTGTACGTTCATTATTTCATCTTTATCAGGTAGATATTATCAACTTTATGTTTCAGATCAGGAAGCCCCAAAAGGTTAGGTGACCTTCCCAAGGTCACACAGCTACTTAAATGGTAGAGAAAGGATCAGAAGGTACCCAGATCTCCCTGGCTCCAAAGCTCCTTGTTTCTACTACTGAAAGCTGCTTTTACTGTGGAATTTTCAAAGCCATTAGTTCCTCTAGAGTGGGACAAGCCTTAATGCACTTTTTTTTTTTTTTTTTTTAATGCTGTTGATCTTCCAATAGTTTTTTTTTTTTTTTTATTGTGGGTAAAAATCAAAATTTCCACAATACGTACCAACATTTGCAAAATGATATATAAATATATATGCATATATGTGCATTTGCTTACAAAAATGTTATTTATATATATATATATATATATAAATATATTTTAAGAGGTGCTTAGATTACCCAAAATATTACACAGAACCCACTGGGATTCCCATGTTGCCCACCTCCCACACCTCCCACCACATCCCACACAAACATCTCCCACAAGTGTGGCCCACCACCCTCAATGGACTTACAATGTTCGCTTGGTTTTTTGATTGGGTGGAGCATTTTCAAACACGCTGCAAAAGGTAGAAAAATTTGATGCTGAGTCCTCACTGGCAGTTACAGGCAGGAAGGCTTTGCCTGGATTGTGCTCTGAAAGGGACTCCTGAATGAGGGCTTGGGTTTGCAGCTTCTCTTCAGAGTCCTCAGTGTGGGGCTTGCTTTGTAGTTCCAGCAAACTTAAGTGACAGGCTGCCTTGGTTAGCTTTGCCCCCAGGGTCCCCTGCATTCTCAGGCCTTTAATTTCACCTGAATTGCAAGGAAGTGCTCCCCTTGTGGGGAGAGACCACAAGCACACAGGGAATACCCACGACGACAAGCCACAGCTAACTGTTGAGCACTGCAGTCATGAGTGGACACCCCGTCTCCAAAGCAGCCCATAAAAGAGCACATTTTAGTAAAATCCTATACAGCCCGTGGAGAGGAGCCTGTCCAAAGGGCTCTGGGAATCTGGGCAGCATAGGATAGCTCTTCCATGGGGAGAGCCAGGACAGCTCTGTCCCCATGGTCCTCACTGACACCCTCAGTTTTCCTGGAGGCCTGGGCACTGCAAAGCCCAGCTCTTTCACTTAGTGACTATGTGACTTGGTCAAGCTACTCAACCAAAGCCCCAGTTTCCTCATCTGTAAATGGGGAAAATTATATGATTGTTACAAGGACTCTTGGGCAAACCAGGAGATGGTTAGTCACCCTACTACACTCTGAAGCTCTGCAATCATATGATTCCTGCCTGTGCCCCTCCCCCTTATTTATTAGATATTACTCCTTAAGTCAGTGTTTCTCAAAATATGGTCCCTGAATCAGCAGCACCACCATCTCTGAAACTTATTAGAAATGCAAATTTCTTGGACTCGACCACCTATGGAATCAGAAACTTTTGGGATGAAACTCAGCAATCTGTTTTAAGGAGCCCTCCATGTAACTGTGCTGCACACCAAAGTTTGAGAATCCCCTGAACCAGTGGAAGTGCAGCCCTTCAACAAGCATTCAAAGGCAATCAAATAGCTGTAGCAGTGCTGACTTAGAGCTATTATGATCATTTTACAGCCTTACACAATGCTCCAGTTACAAAAACAGAAAAGGCTGTGACTTAAAAATTCTTAAGTCAGAGCAAAGAAGGTAACCTTTCCAGCTGCTTTGGCGGTCAGTGCTAAGCTATTTTTCTGTTTAAGTCTTTTAGGGTAAAGGTCAGGACATATTAGCCTCACCAGTACCATCGCATATAAAGACTAGAGATTATTGTTGTTACTTGAATTCTTTGCTAATCTGATAATGATGAAGGTGGGAGGAGGGAATAAAATAATAAAACAAAACACTAGGAAGTCAGTGACTCAATGCATAATGAGATTCTCTCCCTGTAGAAACTAGCAAGCCATGCTCTGGGTTGTTTTCTTCCTGTACTAAATCCAGAGCTCTGTCTTCCTCTCTTGGGCAACAGAAGAACTAGGTGAAAGGTCTTGATAACTGAGGTCATAGTATTTCCAGAATCAATGTTATTTCTTATGCAACTACTTAAATACCTTAAACATATAATTGGGGGAGCAGATATTGCTCAAGTGGTTGAGCCCTTGCTTCCCATGTATGTGGTCCCAGGTTTGATCCCTGGTTCCTCCAAAAAAAACCAACCAACCAACCAACCAACAAAAAACCCCAAAACAAATGCAAAACACCAACTCTCATTGGGGAATGGATGTAGCTCAGTGTTGAACGCGTGCTTCCCACATATGAGGTACTAGGTTCATTCCCTGATACCTCCTAAAAATACAAAAAAAAAAACAAAAAAAACAAACAAACAAAAAAAACATAAATTGACTGTTTCCTAGATTATAATAGAATGTTGGAGCTGGAGGAAACTTAGGAGTCTCTTGTCCAGTCCTCTACTTGACTGATGAAAAACTGAGATCACACAGCTTAGATGAGTAAACAAGTTGTCTGACTCCTTGACCAGTATGCATTCCACTGTACTGCAACAGAGTTTAACTGAGCAGATGATGGAATTGAGTTCAGATAGTGATTCAGGACAATGAACCATCAGTATATTTGACATGCTAACCATAGTAGACCTGCATTTCTTTCATTGTCTTGGGAGTAGATCATATTTTTCTTGATACCTTGGGCCAGACTGGAATGAAATTTGGTAAACTTGCTTGTAGAGGTAATCTGTGACTCTCCAAGTTGCCTTTTTGGATGTGTAGCCCAGGGATAATACAGCAGCACTGCAGGTATTCCAGAGTCACCCACAATACCAACTCTGCTGGAGATACATATTTGCAGTACTTCAAGAAGCTTCAAAAAGTAGTGAAGCCCCTGATATCATGGTTGAAAGAACTCAAGAAGGTTGTCTAAAGTCAATATAGGTTATCCTCAGATCTGAGACTTTGTATTTGTACAGAGTATTTCATACCTCTGACCATCACAACACCAGGCCAAGGAAAGTTTTATAGATAAAGGATGTTTGATGTAACTGGGGTTCCCAAAATAGTTTTCTGTGGGTGCCAACAGTGTTGGGCTTGAGTTCATGGATTGTGTTCAAATGCACTATAGTAGAAAGAACAATGGACTAAGGGTTTGGAAAAAAACAGCAGATTAAGACTTGGGATGCCTGGAAGCTAGTTGCCAATTTACCTCTGTGGACCTCAGTTCCCTCTGAAAACAGGGATGCTAAATTAGATCTCATATTCTTTCGAGTCCTGGTTCCAGAGCTGATTTTACTTGGCCACTCTGTTGCCCTTTAGGAATTTATCAAAGGTAGGGAAAGGTAATAATTGATAGGTTACACAAAAATTTTGCTTAATATATATTTTTTGCTTAATGTAAAAATGTTCCCTTCTTGGGGGAGGAGAAAGGAAATAAAATGGTTCTAGATTTTTCTGAGGAATGCTACAGAAGGTGGCCTGGTTTCCATGCAGAACCTGCTATGTGGTTGCTTGTCCCTTTCATGGCAGCTCCCTTTTAGTATGCATATCAGTCCTGGACAACGGAAGTAACCAGGGCATCTAAAGTCCTTTCGCAAGCATGCCAAGTCCTCACAGAAATGCTTCTGGCGGTATTTATGAGGCTCTGGGCATGGGGAGCAATGCGGAGTACATGCTACCCAGACCTGGGGTTGCACTGTATAAATGGTGGGGAATTTTAATCACACAGTGGATGCAGGCCAAATTCAAAAGAACCTGACTAGGAGACAGTGCCATAGAAAGTTTCCTTTATGCATTCATTCAACAGATGAACACATGTGCCAGGCCCTGTGCTAGAGTGGCATCTTTGGGAACAAAGGAGTAAGGGCTTCTGAATATTCTCGCTCAAAATCCAGTGAGAATACTGCCAAGAACTGTCAAAAATCAACTTTTTCAGAACTCTAGAAATTAAAGTCTTGCAACAACTTGGGAGTGTTTAAGAAAAATGGCTGAATCTTGGTAAGAAAATCAAGTTTTGTAGTGTTTTAAATTGCCTTTTCCAAGCCGGCCCGTGCGGCGCTGTGAGCTGGTACAGCAAGATGATGCCACAAAGGGAGACAAGCAGACACAGAAAAATGCACAGCAAATGGACACAGCAGGCACAAGCAGCAAGGGGGGATAAATAAATAAAAATAAGTTGCCTTATCCCTCTCTTCCTGTCTCTGTGGTAGCCTTGAAAACCTACAGCCTATAGTCACAATGAAAACCAGCAGCCGAGCAGTCAGAACAGGGTACTAACCCTGTTGGAACTCTTCTTTCAAAGCCCTGTTCCTGGAGAATTGTCATTTGACCTGTCTGGTAGTTCCCTAGAACACACTTTCAAGGCTTGTCTTTATTTGACCTGACTCAGAGCTAACCCTGTGGAAACAGCATTTTCCCCAGGAGCGTTTGTTGAAGACAGTCAGCAGCAACTGTCCAACATCACAACAGCCTGAACCATGATAACAGTTGGGGCAAAGAAGCTAACCAAAAACTTAGGAAAAGCTGGGGAATGAGATGTCCATAGGGAGTTTTGAAAAGCTTCCACATGTTCCTTGGAATCCAGGAGGAGGAGCATGCACAGGGCCAAACTCATGTCCAAGACTATGCACATATGCTCATGAAAGACCTGAGAAGGCCACAAGCAATCATCTCTGGCTAATCTTGAGGCTGTGTAAGCAGGATGTAAAGGATAAGGCAGAGATGTAAACTGCTTAGCTGACTGCTGAACACACAACACAGAACCCCCTTGGCAAAAAATGAGAGAATCGTTGGTTCTAAGCATTTAAGGAAGTTGCTGTCAAATTATTATTATTATTATTTTTTTACATAAATTAACCCATTTATTACAGGCTAGAGATGGTTCAAATTGTGACGCTCCTACTGGTCTTTCAATTCCTTCAGTCTCCTGATGGCAGACTTTACTGTGACTGCAGAGGTGGTGTTGTAGGTCCAGGCACCACCAGCTACTGTTTTCATGCAGGAACCACAATGCCAGATCCCCACAGCTTTTCTCTTCCTTTTGGTCTTGCCACAGAAAGAGCAAGTGTACTTGGTGTGCTGGCTGATTTCAATTTTCTTCACCATTTTCCTAAGGGAAGCGCCATAATGGGTCCCGTATTTACCAACAATTCCGACCTTCTTGGTGCATTTCACCATGTTGCCGTGAACTAACTCCGACTGCTGTCAAATTATTAGCTGACCACTAAGCTAACTGAGGAGAGACTTCAGTGGCCACACATAAAAAAGAATACAGATTTCACAGAATTATTTCTGGAAAATCACTAAACAAACAGTAACAACAGCAGCAGCAGCAGCAAAACAATAATCAGTAACAAAACTGAGGAGGGGGGAAATCTGATTTCTAAAGTTGACCCAATATATTATATAAAATGTCCAGTTTTCAACAGAAAATTACACAACAGATAAAGAATAAAGAATGGCCTATACACAGGAAGAAAGCAGTGGGTAGACACTGTCCCTTAAAAAACTCAAACAATGAACTTACTGGACAAAGATTTAAAGTCAGCTATTTTAAACATGTTCAAAGAAATAAAGGAAAGTATGAAAATGATGTCTCACCAAATAGAGAATATCAACAATGAGATAAATTATATTAAAAAAAAAAAAAAAAAAAAAAAAGAACCAAGTAGAAATTTTGGAGTTGAAAAGTGCCTTAAACTAAAATGGAAAATTCACTAGAGGGGCTCAAGAGCAAATCTAAGCAAGCAGAAAAAGGAATCAGTGAACTTGAAGATAGCTCCAGTTGAGATTACCCAAGCTAAGGAACTGAAATAAAAAAGAGCCTCAAAGACCTGTGGGACACCATCTACTGGACCAATATATCACAATGGGAGTCCCAGAAGGTGAGAAAAGGGGCAGAAAGAATATTTGTAAAAATAATGGCTGAAAATTTCTTAAATTTGATGTACAAGATTAATTAAACACCCAAGAAGCTCAGTGAACTCTAAGTACGGTAAACTCAGAGAGATCCACACCTAGCCATATCATAGTTAAACTTTTGAAAACCAAAATCGAAGAGGGAATTTGAAAGCTGCAAGAGAGAAGCAACTTATCACATACAAGATTTCCTCAGTAAGATCAATGGCTGATATCTCACCAGAGACCATGGAGGCCAGAAGGCAGTGGGATGATGAATCTAAAGCATTGAAAGACAGACTGCTAACTAAGAATTTGCTATGGAGCAAAACTATCCTTCAAGATGAAAGACAAACTGTCCAGTCATCAAGATGGTGGATTGATCTGCTACAGGGCTCTGTCCTCCCACAGAAGCTTTTAAAAAACAAACAAGAGCTGGCAGAAACATCTTCACAGCTCTTGAAAATAACTGAAGGGTTGCAGTAACGGGGTAGGTACCGATCCCTCACAGGCTTGGTGTGAAACCAGCCTATACTCCCAGAATAGGTCTCTGGGCCTGGCTCCAGAGGGAATAGAGTAACCCTTGTGCATGTACTAGGAGCATGAATGTGTCAATCCATCTAATGGCAGCCTGAAAGACTAAGCCAGGACACTTACTGCAGGTTTGCTATTCCAGAACTGTCCTGCATTAGAAGGCAGTTCACAAAGCTCTCCTGGAGAAGACTGTAGGAGAAGAGTCAAATCCAAACTGCCTGAGGCAAGGATTTGCTGGCCGCAGGACATACAGTGCAATACCCAAAGCATGAAGAAGTACTGTTTCCTAGAGATTCGTGTAAACATAGGAATTCCTAAGGCCCAGGCATGCATGCCTAGTGGAAGACTGGGGATTACCCTACACTTTTGCCTCAGGCTGTTCTCAAAACTCATTGTTAGGACAGCTACACTATGAAAGAGAGCACTCCCATGGGTCAAGCTGCAAAGACTGAGAAAGGGCTTCTTTTCCCCCTCCCTTCTTCTACCTCCCTTCCTTCATTCCTCTACTGGTATTCAAGGAAATCTGCCATAACACTAGCTGGATACAGGCTTAAGGAATGATGCCTTATTGTCTAAGTTTCAGAGCTAACATTAAAATATCAAAACATTCAGTTTTCAATAAAAGATTATAAAACATACAAAGAAACAGGAGATGGCTGTGCAAAGGAGCATGATAAAGAATTATAAACAATCACCACAAAGAAGTCCAGAGCTTGGACATACCAAAGACTTTTAAAAGTTGGTCCTAAATAAGCTCAAAGAGCTAAAAGAAAACATGAACAAAGAACTAAGGGAAATCAGGAAATGACAGATGAACACAAAGAGAATGGTAACGAAGGAAGAAATCATGAAAAGGAACCAAACAGAGCTTAAGATCACAGCAGCAGATGTTAAAAATTCCTTAGAGGAGTTCAACAGAAAATTGGAACCAGCAGAAGAATTAATTAGAGAACCTGAAGATAAAAGACAGTTGAAATTATTCAGTCTGAGGAGCAGAAAGAAAAAAAAGAATAAAAGTGGAACAGAGCCTGAGAGACCTGTGGGAAACCATCAATGGTACTAATATATACATTGTGGGAATCCCAGAAGGAGAAGAAAGGCAGAGAAGGTATTTGAAGAAATAATGGCTGAAAACTTCCTAAATTTAACAGAAGACATTAATATACACATCCAAGATGCTCAACAAACTTTAAATAGGATAAATCCAAATAGACCAAGACATATGATAATCAAACTGTTAAATGCCAGAGATAAAGAGAATTCTGAAAACTGTGCAAGAGAAGCATTGTGTCATGTACAAGGAAGCCTCAATAAGACCAACTGCAAATTTCTTACAGTAAACCATGGGAGCAAGAAGGCAATGGAATGATATATTGAAAGTGCTAGTAGCAAAAAACAAACAAAAATTGCCAATCAAGAATTCTATATCCAGCAAAACTATATTTCAATAATGAGGGACAGAGCAAGACATTCCCAGATGATCAAAAGCTGAGGGAATCAATCACCACTAGATTAGCCCTACCAGAAACTGCTAAAGGGTGTTCTGCAAGTTGAAAGGTAAGACACTAGACAATAGATTGAAGTCTCATGATGAAATAAAGATTCCTGTTAATGGTAATGAATGGGTAAATAGAAATGCCAGTACTATTGTATTTTTGGTTTGCAACTCCACTTTTTACTTCCTGCAGGATCTAAAGTGCAAACGCATAGAAAGTAATGATAAACCAACGGCTTTGGACTTATAATGTATAGATATGTAATATGCAAGAAAAACATAAACTACATAAAGGTGGGAGGACAGAAGAGTCCAGGAACATAGTTTGAATGTAACCCCTAAGGAAAATAGTGGAAAAATATGCACAGAAAGAAATGAGAAGGGATCCCAAAGGGTTCACTACAAAAATGGGCAAAGACTTGAAAAGGCATCTTCCCAAAGATATACAAATGGCCAATAAGGACATGAAAAGATGCCCAACATCATTAGCCACTAGAGAAAAGCAAATCAAAACAAAACATAAACAGAAAGTAAATGCTGGTGTGGATGTGAAAAAAATGGGAACCTTAGTACATACATTGTTTGTGGGAATGTAAAATGGTCCAGCCACTGTGGAAAATGTTGGGCAATGACTTAGAAAGTTAAATGTAGAAATACCATATTACCTGGCAATCACAATTCTAGGTATATACCCCAAAGAATTGAAAGCAGGGACTCAAACAAAATATTTGTATAGCTACACCAATGTTCATAGCAACATTATTCACAATAGTTAAAAGGTAGAAGCAACCCAAATGTCCACTGATGAACAAAATGTTGTATAAAAATACAATGGAATATTACTCAGCTAAAAAGGAATTAAGGAATTAAGTTCTGATATATGCTACTTACATGGATGGCCTTGAAGACATGTTGAGTGAAGTCAGGCACAAAAGATTAGATATTGTATGATTCCACATATATGAAACAGAATATACAAATTCATAGAAAGTAGCCACCAGGGTGCGGGAAGGAATTTGGGGGAGTTACTTCATAATGGGTGCAGGGTTTCTGCTCGGGATAAGAAAGTTCTGGTAATGACAGTGGTGAAAGTAGCACACATCTTGAATGTGATTAATCCCACTGAATTGTATGCTTGGTAGTAGTTGAGATGGGAAAGTTCCTGTGTATGTGTTTCCTTAATTTTAAAAAGAGAGGGGCAGTAGAGACAATAAAGGTAACACATGATCCCAGATTAATAATTTATTTCTAGTAATGGAGGAGGAAATGCCATGAAGAACATTATTAAGACATGGAAAAATTGGAGTATAGACTGTAAGGTTTACATTGATGTTAAATTTCTTGAAATTGCTAATTTTAGTTAAGATGGTAACATAAGCAAATATCCTTGTTCTTAGGAAATGTACATGGACACATTAAGTGTTCAAGGAGCATGATGTATACAACTTACTGTCACACGTTTAGAAAATGGATGGGTGGATAGAATGGTAAGGCAAATTTGGCAAAATGTTAAATTGAAGGGTCTGGGTATCTGGGTGGAAATATGTTGGAGTTCTCTGTATGGGGTATATATTATTAAATGTCCTGTAAAGTTTAAAATTATTCCAAAATACTAAGTTTAAAAAAATGTAGGCAAAACTAATACACTCCCATATGAAGAAAATGTGAGAGAATTTATAGCTAGAGACCTGCCCTAAAAGAAATACTAAAGAGAGCCCTTCAGGCTGAAACAAAAGGATACTAGACAGTGAAGCAAATTGACATGGAGAAATAATGAAATAAATAAGGTAGCTGAGAAGTAAATACAACAGTATACATTTTTTTAAATAACTTTTAAATCCTAGTTGATGTATAGCTACATAAAACATTGATTATAAATCTGTGTTGATGAACAATGTATAAAGATATAATTTGTACAACAATAACACAAAAGAACCTGGAGGACATTATGTTGAGTGAAGCAAGCCAGACACAAAAGGACAAATACTGTATGAATGCATTACTATGAAGCAAATATATTGTGTAACATATTATTTGATCCAAAAAAAAAAAAAATATATGTATCCATTACATGTAATTGAGAAATGTATATATTTATTCATGTGTTTACTTTTTAGTTTTTGTTTATAATTTCAATTATTAAATGTACAAAGTTTAAAAAAAAAAAGATAATTCGTACAATAACACAAAAGAGGGGGAGGGGACAGAGCTATATATATAGGAGCAAACTTTTAAACTACTACTGTCTATATTAATCTGAATTTTTTTTTTTTTTTTTAAAGATTTTATTTATTTATTCATCTATCTCCCCCTTGCTGCTTGTGCTCGCTGGGTCAGCTAACCACGCCGTGCGGGCGGGCTTGCCTTCACCAGGAGGACCCGGGAACCGAACCCGGGGCCTCCCATATGGTAAACGGGAGCCCCACTGATTGAGCCACAGCCGCTTCCCTTAATCTGAATTAGACTTATGTTTAATTGTACTCCTCAGGGCAACCATTAAGAAAAGAACTAAATATTGGCGGGGGAGGGGGCAGAGTGCAAGGAAATTAAAATGGCATACTAGAGAACCTATTTACCAGGCCCTGTGCAAGAAGCTGGGGAATCAAAGGCATCTGAGACAGATACTATCTCTGTTCTTGTCAAATTTAGTCTAGTAACAAACAATATACACAAAGCAGGGGAAAATTATAAATTATGAAATGTACTATGTGATAGAACATGAGGGCTCTGGCAGATTGAGAGGGACACTTCAGGTGACATCAGATACTCTGTGAGGCCTTAAGGATGAGAAAAATCCACAATAAAGGGTATTCTACTCAAAGAGAAAAGCAAGCACAGAGGTATCAAGGGAGAAAGGACCTTTTGGTTTCTAACAACTAACGGGGAAGCCAGAGTGACTAAAGTATAAACGGGGTGGCAGATGAGGTTGAGAGTTAAGTAGCACTGAGAACATGCTAGACCTTTAGAGTAGGAAGTTTGGATTTTGGTACAATTATTATTGAAGAATTTTAAACAAGGGCGAAACATAACACAGTTTTTAAAAAAAAGTTTACTTTGGCTGCAGCGTAAATAATTTGGAAGATGTACTACTGCAGTAGTCCAGTGGTATAGTAGAGGTAAAGAAGAGTGGACAAAACACAAGATATATTTCTGAAGGCAAGGATTTGCAGATGGGTTGAGTAAGTCCACTAGTTCTAGCTTTAGTACTTACTAGTGGATAATGGTGCCATTTCCTGAAACAAGAAGTCTAGGGGGAAAGTCAGGTTTTTGAAGATCAAGAATTCAGTTTTGGACATAATAAATTTGAGATGCCTATGAGACATCCAAGTAGAGATATCTGTTAAGTACAAGCCAAAAGCCCAAAAAGGTAAAGATGGAAGATATAAATTCTGGACTTGACAGAAAATCTGGTATTTTAAAACCATGTGACTGAATAAAATAAAAGAGTGTGTAGACAGAAATAGAGTCCATGAAGAGGTTTCATAAAGGAGCCAGCAAAGGAGACTAACAACAGTGAGCTGGAAGGAAAACCATGACAATGTGGCGTCATGGAAATATTTTCCCAGAAAGGTGATCAACAGGAATGATTCCGAGAGGTTGAATGAGAATCCAGAAAATTATTGGATTTGGTTATGCAGAGGTCATTGGCCATTTAGGTAAGAGCAGTTCCAGTGGAAGAGTGGGGAGAGAAGTCACACTAGAGAGGGTTAAGGGTGGAAGGACAATTTAGTTTCAACAAAATATACATCATATTCAACTTAATACATAATGTAATTGATTTTATAATCTGTATTTTGAAATTTAACCTTGAACTGTATAAGTTATGAATATATACATAACTTACACTTGTACTTTCTGCACTACAATGAATCTAAGACTACCTTTCTGTACACTAAGAAAAACATTACCTATTATTTCAACATAATGCTTTATCACTGGTTTTATGACTGCTTTAGATTTCAGAAGTGCTAAAATATAAAAAGTATTTGAAGTGATGAAATACTTTATCAAAAAGAATTTAAGTCAAATCTAGCAGTCACAGGAATTTCTTTAGAAGTTCAGATATCACATTAGCATAGATATTAAATGAATATGATTATTGGCCCTGCTCACCTAACACCTCTAAAACTGTCTGCTCAAGTGTAAAATAGGTTTTATCACCTATTTCACATGGTAATTGTAACACAAACTGTAACACTAGCACACAGACACTATTTATTGATCACCTGCTGTCATCATCTAGAGCTTCATGAACATAATAGATGCTTAATCCATCAAATTAATTAAATGTCTTATGGATGGGATCAATGCAGTGGGGAGCAGGATTGGTCCAACCGTTTGGTGTCTAAGATTCAGCTGCAGGATATATAAGCTGTTACAAGGGAAGATTTCTCTATTGTGTTCACTGCTGTGTCCACAGTACTTTGAAATGTCTGGAATATAAGAGCAGCTCGGGAAGTATATGAATGAATGAATGAATTACAACATGTGAAAGAATGGTATCATATCTCCAGTGAGAAGTCTATGTGATCCAGTCCTTAGAAGACAACTCTGATGAAAGCTGAACCTACCTCTCTGGTTTGAATATGCTACTCAAAGTTCCCACTTACAAAGAAGTAACTTTTCAAATAAAAGTTGACGAGATGGACTCAGATTTAATGTTATCTAGTATATTGATACTCTTTTCAACCAAAGAATAAACCCTATTAATAAGTAATACCTTGTAAAATTTTATTTATTTAAAAAATGAGTACTGGAAGTATTTACATGGAGGGTATAGAATATTTATAAACAAAAATAATTTTTTAAAAAGCTGACAGCCTTTTGGCTAAGATCAAGTATAAAAGTGAGTATTTGGTGGAGGTCTCTAAGGCTTAAATTTCATCTGAGAATGACAAATGAAATGAAAGTTCTTTAAAGATCTAAAACAACATCATGTTCTAAGAACATTAAGTCTTCATTAAAAATCAGTTGCAGGGAGTGGATGTAGCTCAAGTGGTTGAGCACCTGCATCCCATGAAAAAGGTCCTGGGTTCAAGCCCCAGTACCTCCTAAAAAAAACAAAACAAACGAAAAAACCAACTCTCATTGGGGAGCAGATGTTGCTCAGTGGTTGAGTGCCTGTTTCTCACATATGAGGTCCTGAGTTCAATCCCTGGTATCTCTTTGTTAAAAAAAGCTGCAAAGTTATAGTTTATTAATAAATCAGTGATAACAGTTTGCTTAAATGTTAGAAATAGCCCTGTGAAATTTTAACCGGGAAGGGGCATTATTTTAAAAACACTGCTCAACTCAAAGTTGGACCTTCATACAACAAGGTGACAGACAATGTGCATCTCGAACCCTCCTTTCTCCTTCACTGCTGCTCCTTACCAAGCACTATGTAGTCCGAGTCTAAATGAAGCTTACCAAGCCCCAACACAAAATACTTATTGTGTAATATTCCCCCACCCTTTAAACTACTGGATGTTTTAGGATGATGATTGGCATATCTATTTTCTAAATCATATCCTATCCAACTTGGAGATAAAGCTAATAAGCACAAGAAGGAAAGGGCAAAATATGTCTCTGAACATTTCCTTTTCTTCAAATAGCATACAAGACAAGCAAAAGAATAACCACCACAGCTCTACCTATTGTTAAATATTCTAACTAGGGTTAATCCAGGATTGTTAGGGTGGAGAGAATATAATAACTGTAGGGGAGTAACTCCCCTTCATCACCCCCCAAGGCCACTCAGCTTCAGTCCATTTTAATTCATCCCAATTTTGACACTTTTTTCAAATTATCCATTAGCAAACACAAGTTAGCTGGCTGTCCAGTGATCCTCATCATGGGGCTAAGAGGCTCTGTGGTCAGTAGGTATCTGAGAGGGCTTGGCAAGCCTCCTCTTGCGGCCATATTCTCCACAGGTTCCTGGAATCCAAACTGGAGCTTTCCTGGAGGCCAGGAAGGACTCTCAGGAGGAAAGGTTTTTCTTCTTTAAAAGCCACATTAAGTAGCACAAAGGATTAAGGTTTGCAGCTATTTTATTTACAAGTATACATTTAACACAATGAAATAAACACTGATGTATCAAGCCTAGTTTAGAGTAGTGTAACAATGTGTATCATTTGGATGATTACATTATTTTAAACAACAAACTACACTGAAAAATTAATGCCGGTAAAATTCTTGGTCATAATATTATTATTAAGAAATACAATATATAAATTGAAAATATGATTGCTTAAAATTTGAAAATGGAAGTGAACCCATTTGGACAGAGTCAGAGTTTAACATAATCTGAAAGGGGGTGGGGAGGTGAGAGGCTCTGACCCAAATGATATCTTTCAGGTTAACAGAAGAAAAAGAAGCATAGTTTATCTTAAAGGATAACGGGCAGTTTGATTCTTCAGGTAGAATATATTCCCAGTGTCCTCAGGTTTCACAATATATTTACATCACTGAGCATGAAGACTTTCCTTGTGAAGCTGCCCCATCAATTTTTTCGGCCTCCAAAATTATCCTTCTAAAAACGTCAACAGCAGTCTGAAAAAGAAAGAAAATACCAATTACAGTGTTTATCAGTTTTCATTTAGAACCCTGATAAATACTTGTACCATCTGCAGAAAGGTATGTAGCCCACCCTTCATTCCTGTAGCTGGAGGTAGAGGTGAGGAAGCTCAAGAGGCTGTCCCAGGGCATAACATGCTTCAAGGTTAAGCTCCAGAACTTCAGGAGCCTCAGACTGGGTGCTCCTGGTAAAACCACACCCTCCCTACCCTCCCCCTTCTCTAACCTAACATCCTTCCATCACCATCTGGCTTGAGACCATCACAATTTACCTCCTATCATGCTTTTGGCCTCCATTTTCATCAGTCACCACAAGTCCAAGGATTCGTCATTCTCAGACTCTTACCACCATCTCCTATCCCATTGCACCTCACTAATCCCAATCCCTTCCTCCCACTGTGCCCTCTGGGATTTCAGGGTCCAATATCAGCAAAGTCTCTCTTTACTTTTTCCCCTAATTTCCTCCATAGGATACTGTTTTCCTTGCAGTTCTTTCAAGAGAGTGCTGTTTTCTCTCTCATGTCCCTGGCACATAGGACTTAAGGTAGGATAGGCGTGTCTTTGCTTCTTACTGCCCCCTTTGGACCCCTCCCCCCCTACAACTCCCAGCTTTGAATCTTATGCCCTAAGATTAATATATATGAACTTCTACCCCTCCTTATTTATAGGCCACACACAAACCCTAGGTCACTTCCCCTTATTTCTCCTGGTACACTACCACTGTCTCCAACATTGCTCCAGCAATAATTCTTGGAATTTCCAATCCACAAACTATCCTTCCAATACCCTGCCCCAGCCTTTCAAATCCTTGATCTCTTCTCTTAATGATCTAAATTTCTCTACCACAGCTTATTACTCCCATAGTAAAACACTACTAGTCCTTTACAACAAGGAGTCCTTGTTATTTGGGGCAGGAAATTCTCCTTACACTTAAGGATGTTTACTATTATCAGTCCCTGCCCCGTTAAATGCCCATAGCACCCTGTAGACTTTGTGACAATCATAAACTGCCCCATTTCAAAAACCCTACAGAAGGGAGGGGATAGGAAGAAGGGTAGGCAGTGCCTAGATCTTATTATTAACCATCCCTCCTCCACCAGCATCCCAATTTCAAGTATCCCACTACACTCTGGAACGCAACAATTTTCAGTTCCATAGAGACCTAAAATCCACTGATCCTAAATTTTCCCTATTCAGTGCCATTTCATGTTCTCACTTTCCTTCTTGCTCAGCTTAGATTCCAAGGTCCATCATTACAGTCACTATGCTTCAAACTCCCTTTTCTACCAGCAATACCTACACGGTATCTGCAATCACACAGCTAATACAGCTGAGGGAAAACATACACTGCTGATTGGCCTCGCTTTACATTTAGGACTAAGAATCCAAAGTAAGCCCTAAGTGCTGCCCAGTAATCAAACTACCTTTCCCTGTCTAGTTGCTCTCCCAGATGAATATTTCATGCCTTCTCTTTTCTTCTCAAATTTCTAAAACTTCTTTCTCCCCATGTTCACACACAGTTAATAAACTTGTTTTACGTTTCACTGGGAAAATAGAAGCAGCATTCATAAGAGAACCCTACATATTTCCCCTACACCATATTAGCCCATCCACTTGATTCTGGGCTCATATACTCTGCCTTCTTTTGGTTGGTATGAACGAGGTGCCAGTATTCTTTTTTTTTTTTTTTTAAAGATTTTATTTATTTATTCATTTATCCCCCCCATGCTGCTTGCGCTCGCCGGGTCAGCCAACCACGCCGTGCGGGCGGGCCAGCCTCCACCAGGAGGCCCCGGGAACCGAACCCGGGGCCTCCCACATGGTAAACGGGAGCCCCACTGATTGAGCCACAGCCGCTTCCCCGAGGTGCCAGTATTCTTAATTAATCTAAAGTCAGCTCCAGGTCCCATCCCCTTTTCTTATCAAGTCCACTGGCTTCAGCAATCCTTCTCCTTTCTTTCTCATGATTATATAAACAAGTTGTTTTTTATACTATTCTAAAAAACAAACAAATGCACAATAATATTTGGAAAGTTACACGCCAAACTCTTACCCCCCCCCCACAAAGAACTATCCCTGTAATTTGGTTCTTCTATATAAATCTTACAACTATCCTTGTTATCTATGTGATGAGACTCTGTCAAAGTATTTCTCTTTTATCAAACTACTAAAATAAAGCTGAAAATCCACCACCAGTAAATAAACCAGAACAGAAAATAATAGTCAAAGATAGCTTGTGGAACCTTCAACCATATACTCCTTGCACCTAAATTTTCATTATAAAACTTTTAAGCATACAGAAAAATGGAGAGAATTGTACAACCACTTATACTTACTATCTGAATTCAACAACTGTTAACATCGTTACCATATCTGTTTGCTTGATCTACCTACCTACCTCCCTATTCATCCATCCATTACATTATATCTGGAATATAAATTCCAGACATTATTAGACTTGACTTCGAAATAACTCTAGTTTACATTTCCTAAGAATAGGGGTATTTTCTTCATAGTACTAATACAAACCATTATCACATTTAAGAATATTAACATTATTTTCCTAAACATGGTATAAAGGAAAGAGAACTAGATTTGGGTTTAGAGTTTAGTCTGAGTTCTTATACCAAATAAAGTGTAACATAACCTTAAATGTCATTTAACCTCTTTGGGTCTTAATTTCCTCATCTCTAAAATGAAATGGTTTGACTAGATGATCTTAAGGATAGTGTAAGCACTGAACAAATGTTTGATTTAATTCAATTAAAAGTTACAGGAAATCGCTTACTATCTGAATTCTTGTCTAAGTTCTTCACTATGTGAACTCAGGAAATTAAGTGATTCAGAATAATCCCTTGCTATCTGAATCTTGGGAACCAATTGTACAGATTCACTATCTGAATACAGGAACCAAGTAGATCTGATTATCAAGGGGATACCAGGGTTGACTGAGAGTCTATTAAATATAAAATCACTGTGCTGAACATTATGAAGAATATAAAAGTAAAAGATTCTGTCACAGATCTCATAATGAATTAAAGGGGATAGGAAAGACGACATTACTATTAAATCTTAGCTACATGAATCAAGAAAGGGTCAATAAGAAGGTAAAATTTACATAGATCCTCCAGGGCTAGGGATTTCACTGATGACTAAGAGTGGCAGAGCAGTGGAAGGAGTGTACCAGGCCAACTGTATGCTGACTATCCTACTAAGAAGTCATTCACTCTCATTGAGCTGTAGTTTCCTCATAGAAATGAAGAATATTATTTGAAGATCAAACAATACTAACATGTTGAAAATGCTTTAAAAACTATAAAACACCAAATGAATTTAAGAGGTTGATTAGAGAAAGGTTATTTTAAGCCAGAGAAGACCATGAGTAAAGATGAGTTATTAAAGTACCCTATGTATGTGTTTAAGCCAATGGCAGTATTTTGGTATGACTGAAAAGTACAGGATGTAGTAAGAGAAGAAATTAGAAAAGTACAAATCATATACTGCACTCAACATGATGCTAGGAGTTTTAAGCTTTATTCAATAGGCAATGGGAAATCCATTGATAATTCTAAACAGAAAGTGACAAAACGAACTATGTGAAACCTTCTCAAATAGAATTTACATTGTTCTGAGGACATTCTTGTTAAGGAACACCTACAAGGTTTAAATTGGTAATAAACACCTATCAAATGGTTCTAAATATTTTCTATGTTAAAAACAACACATACATCTGACTTCATTTCATCTTACAGAGAGGGGTGGAGAACATGATTATATAATTATTGACAAAGTGATTTAAGATAATTCTTTTTTCTTCTCTATGTTTGCACTTATTTCTGTACCAGCCTTTAATATATAAAATGAAAATAATAAAATAGGTTCACAAAAGGTAGTGTATTTCCTTTCCTATTAACTTTTGTTTATTCTACAAATATTTTAGATTCTATCATATGTAGAATACTGAATTTATAAAAAATATGAATATTATCCCCCTAAAGCAGCCCCCCAATTTGGTACTAGGAATGGTGGAAGGATAAAAATTAAATAGGACTGATAAAGATGGAGATGAAATGCTGAATAAGAGGAACACATGACTGCTGTGATGGAAATGCAGCGCAAATTTTTTTTTTTTTTTTTTTTTAGGAGGTACTGGGGATTGAACCGAGGACCTTGTACATGGGAAGCAGGCACTCAACCACTGAGCTACGTCCATTCCCCAATAAGAGTGGGTTTTTTCATTTGTTTGTTTTTAGGAGGTTCCAGGGATTGAACCCGGGACCTTGTACATGGGAAGCAGGTGCTCAACCACTTGAGCTACATCTGCTCCCCAAAATTAATTTTTAAAAATATGTACCTGATTTTCTTTAGCAGAAGATTCCAAAAAAGCTGCATTCCAAGATTCTGCTAAAGCTTTCCCTTCTTCGTAACTGATCACCCTAAAGGAAAAAGAAAATTCTAATTAAAGTAATTTGCTTTTCATTATATAAAACATCTGTAACTGATTTATGAAACAGGTACACTTTTATCAATTTTTCATTTTAAGGCAAAACTATGTTCTGCTCAATATTATCATCAACTATGTAACACAGAGGAGCATTTTAATTATGCTTGAGTTGGGGAAGAATAAAAAGTGCCTTAGAGGGTTAACCATGCTTCAAGCAAGCTCTTAAAATGCAGAAATATGAATTTATTATCCAACACTCCAATATGTCTAACAATCCACTATTTTATAGCTACGTGTAAAGCACCTAAAGACAGGAGAAATTCTGAATGGGCTCACAGTTTAATTCTATTGTGTACAGGCTGCAGGGAATTCAGCCAGTAAATGTCTCTTCCTCTCTAGACATTAAGCTTCATGGGAATGGAGTCTTTGTTTCCCATGCTCATCACTGTAATCCTAGGCCCCTATAGCACTAAAAAAACTCACTGAATAAATGAATGCTACCTTTAGATTTTGCTTTATGCAAAATGGCAGAATAACTAAAAGATACTTTTCTATAAAGTTTGCTTTCTTTCCTAGAGGAGACATTTTCAAATTATGAGATTTATACAGCTTCTGCTATGTGTAATCACTGCCACATTTCTGGACAGAGACAGAAACAAAGATATGCTACAGCTAAAAACATTCTTGCATAAGAACAATAAAAGAACTTCAGTGACTAAATCATCTAAGACTTGATTTTATAAAACAGTAATTTAAAAGCGACATACCTTTCCATATGTAAGTCTTTCTTATTCCCAACCAACATAATAGGTATTCTATTAATAAAAAAAAAAAAAAAAAAAAAAGAAGAAGAAGAAAGGAAAAGAAAAAAAAAAGAAAAAAGCCAAAGTAAATTGGTCAGTGCTAGATTTTTTTCCAAATTTTTTAAAAAAGGAAGTACTGGAAATTGAACCCAAGACCTAGTACATGTGAAGGAGGTGCTCAACCACTGAGCCACACCCATTCTGCAAACAAAGTTTTTTTTTTTTTTTAAGGCAGTACTGGGGATTGAACTGGGACCTCATACACGTGCTAAAGTGTGCACTCAACCACCGAGCTATACCTGCTCCATGGTCAGTGCTGCATTTTACTGTTCAGAAGATACTATAATGAGTTTACCGAGCAAAACAGATAATGAAATATTACTACTTACTGAACTTTCCCCACCATATCCAACAATTTGCCATGGATAACTTTAATCACTTCAAAACTACAAAAGAAAAAGTATGAAACAAGTCATCCAATTTTAGTATTGAAGCACTCATTAAAAAAAAAAAAACACTTTAAAGAAAAAAAGAAAATGGCCTATATAATAAGCTTAAATTAAAAAATATATACAGTATAAATGTATAATATTTCAAGTTATTTTTCATGAGGACAAGTCTGTTTTATTGATATAGCTCCAGAATCTAGAAGAGTTCTAGGCACAACTATTTGATCGAATTTTTAAAAAGACGTGACAAGAATTACAATTTAAGCCTACTTAAAAATAAAAGGTAATGTGATTATTCCCCAGGAAATTCTGTACAAATCAGAGCAGATCAAAGTCAAAGGCAAACCTAAAATATACCTTTGTCTCTTCATGTCAAATAAGCAAAAGAAAACAAATATTTTATTTGACACACCAAGTTAAATCCTTGACTAACCACAAAAACTGGTATCCTCACTTCAAGTAGGCTTCATTTAATACCAAACAATCTTACTGCTTTCCCTTTTCCCTCCATAAACAGAATTTTCTCATCTCCTCAAAACCTGTGGCTTGTGTTGCTGTCCACCTTACTCTTGGCAGACAACCTTGCTTACTTCCTTCACAGAGAAAAGATCAGCAATGTGAGACTACTACCTCTATTCCCTGCCACTAAATCTACCACCAATCGCTTCTCCATTCATGTTCTCTTCAATCCCTACAATTTCACCTGGTGACCTTTCTCCTATCTAAAAAGTCAATTTCTCTAAATGTCTTCCTGCCTTTCAGAAACTTACATTAAAAATTATGCCCACTTTTCCCTGTATTTTCAACCTCTTTCTGATGGTTCCTTCCTTCCAACATTTAAATATGCTGAAGTCTCCACCATCTTTAAAAACAAAAACAACCACACTGCCTCCTTTGACCTCACAAAGTCACCTCTTGGCCAATCTCTGTCTCCTTCCTTTCTCTGCCAGACTTTCTGAAAGAGTCACCTACCTTCATCACTGACCCCATTTTCTCATCTCCCACTCCTCAATCCACCCAAGCTGGCTTCTGTTCCCATCATACCACGAAAACTGCTCTTGCTAAAGTGACACAACAGATGATTGCTATGTTCTAGATCCAACAGGCACTTTTTAGTCCTTATATTAAAACTGACATTTCATTAGCTTCCAAACACATTTGATCATGCTCATTTTTGAAATACACTCTTTCCTTTGGCTTTTAAGATACCACATTCTACTGGGTAATTCCTCAGGCTTTTTTTGGCCCATACTCCTCTTTCAAACCTTTAATGTTAAGAGTTCTTTAAGAGACTTGGTCCTAGGCCTTTTTCTCCCTCATTCCGTGGCTTCCATTTCTATCCATACATGAAGGGCTTCCTCAATTTTATCAAGTCCACACATTCTCTTGCCTATGACCTTTCCCTATTTAGATTTCAAAACCTACACATCCAAAGAAAAATTGTTATTTCCCCTCTACCAAACCTAGTCCTCCTCCAATGTTCCCCATATCTCAGTAAATGATAATCACCATCAAGTAAGAAACCCAAGAGTCATCACTGACATCTACTTTTCCCCTCACCTCCTACATTCAAACAATTATTAAGTGTAAATAGTTCTCAAATCTGTCTACTTCTAGGTATCTTCCCTTGTCCAAACTACTATGGAATCCTGCTGTAACAGTTTTATCACAGTCACTCTTTTTTCCTTTCAATTCATCCTCCACAGTGAAGCCATGGATCCAAGGGCCTTACCCTGCCCTAGATCTGTGCTGCCAAAATGGCTAGTGTAAACGAAGCAACAAATTTTAAATTTTACTTAATTTTAAGTATAAAAACTGATATATCTGGAATAACTTGGGTATGTGCATCTACTTCTTCAATTTTAAATTTTATGAACTCTAAATACAGATGTAATGTCTCTGATGAAAATTTAGGTCTATAAAAGGCTAAGACACATGCGAGATTTCTTAAGACTTTTTGCCAAAATTAAAAAAAAAAAAGTAAACTACCTCTAGTAGTTTTTTTTTTTTAATATTGCTTATATTTTGAAATTATAATATTTTGGATATACTGATTTAAGTAAAGTGTGTTGAAATTAATTTCATCTGTTTCTATTTACTTTTTTAATGTGGCTACTAGAATTTCCTAAGTGGCTTGTTATTATATTTCTATTGGACAGTGCTGATCCAGACAATCTGTGTGATGTGGTTCTAGGCATACCCTATAACAATGTATTCCTTGTTTGCTCCCTTTTAGTCATACCAGCCTTCTTCCAATTCCTGTAACTCATCATGTTCCTCCACTTTTTGGCTTCTTAGCATATACTGATCCCTCAGCTTCCCACTTCTCCAACCTAAAACTCTATTCCAACCTCCTCAGCCTAGTTAAGAATCCTGGTTATGTGGCCCTAAGGTCTTGGCTTAAAAATCACTTTTTTTCTTAAGGAAATCCTCCATGAACCCCTACCCTTCCAAGACTAGGCTAGGTCTATTACTTGACCTCAGGATCCTCACCTTCAAAGGAATAACAAATTACTTATTCATATATTTCCTCAATAGGCTTTAAACTCTAGAAGAGGTCAGGAGAGGGTCTGGAACTCTGTATGGTCCTTGCAAAACCTCCTATATATCACCAAACACAGAGTAGGGTCACCGCTATGTACAATCAAGATGAATCTCATCATACCCTTCATCTCTATTCAAGTCAGTCACCTCAGAGCCCAGGCAGGACAGCCAGATCATTTTTATTCAATCTCCACACTACTTTGTATATCATCTTTTCTGGCCCCCACTCACACTCCCCTCCCTGTCTCCTGAAACCTCATCACTGGGCCCTCTGTAACTCAGTCAATCATTGGTAAAAATTCCTATATATATCCTCAACCTCTTTGATGCCTACACTCTTGACTTCCTTTAACTACCGAAAACTTGGCTCTCCTCTGTGGTCTTGTTTTCCCTGAAGCTCTTTCAAGTTGGGGTCGCCAGCACCCCTCATTCAATGAGCCCAGGAGATGGGATTATGTGTCTGCTTTTTACCGTTAATTCTAAAGCCGTTTGCAATGTTCCCTCCCTTCCCTTCTTCACTCAACTTTGAATCTCACCTATCAGACTATGCATCTATTAGTCTTTTTTACTGCAATCATTTACTGTCTCCAGGTCATGTTCCTTCATTCTTTGAGTACTTCTACCCTTTGTCTGTTCCTTTTTCTAGCACTACTCCAGTAATTTCAATTCCCTGTCCTGGAGTTTCTCAGGTTTTGGGCCACTTGTTTCTTTTATCCTTTCCTCTCACTTAAGCCATACATGCCAACTGTCATACTTTAGATTTTATGATTACCAATAAATTGCAACTCCTCCTTTAGTCTCATTTGTATACATCCCTTCTGTCTAACAAGCACAACCTTTTTTCAAGCTCACTTCAACTCCAACAATCTTTGACTCAGAGTCCTATAATTCATTGATTCTACCATCTTTCCACCATCCCTCTTGCCCCTGCCCCCATGACTTCACCTCCCTCCTTACTCCATAGAATTCCACAGTCCATCATTATAATCACTCCTCCAACTCTTTCCCCCTTCTTGTTTCAACATATCCCCCAGCTAAATTCCAACTCTAGCTAAATACTATTCTCTATCTGTACCTATTACTGGAGAAAAACACACAGCTATGATAACTATCTCACTTTAAATCTGTACTCACTAACCTCAAGTGGGCCCTTAAAACAGAGCTCAAAAGTGTACTTCCCAAGTCTACTGGCTCTCCTAGATGACTACTTCAAACCTTCTCCTCCCCTCCTTGTTCTCAGATGATTTTGATTTCCATTTCACTAGTTAAAAAGAAGCAATCATGAGAACTTCCTTGCCCTCTGACCGCTATAACTACATGCCTACCGACACTTGTGTCAATATGCTCTTTCTTCTCTCGTATTACTATGACTGTCTATGGATGAATTATCCATGTATCTTGTTGAGGCCAACTCTTTCATTTATTTACTGTAGGCCAAACCCACTCACCTACTCATGGATACAGCTCCAGCTGTTCTCCCCTTTCTCCTATATCATTGTTTCCTCCCTCTTGACAGATCATTTTCCATCAGCATACAAGCATATTGCTACTTCACCGATCTTTTAAAAAAGCTCTCTATCTTGACCCTCTGGCCCCATCCAACTATAGTCCCATTTTTCTCCTTCCTTTAACAGTAAAATTCCTTGAAAGAACTGTCTATACTTCCTGTCTCCAATGGCCAATTTTCAGTGTTCACTGTATTAATTTATGGGCAACAACATTTGACATAGCTCATCATCATTACTCTTTTCCTTGAAACACATTCTTCACTTGGCTTCCAGGATACCACACTTTCCTGGTTTTCCACCTCTATGCCTACTTTTCCTCAGTTTCTCCCTCTAACCTCTGAAAGTTGGGAGTGCCCTAGTACTCAGCCCTTATACTTTTCTTTTCCAGATATACTCATTCTCTTGGTGATCTCAACCTCTCAAACTTTGAATACCATCAATATGCTGATGACTCTATGCTGGAGCTGGCCCTCACCAGCCAAGAGCTGAGTGTGTCCATCACACTGGTAACTTAAAATCTGCCATGCTAGGAACATTTATATCATTGATGTTTGCCAAAGGCCACAAATCATTCCTACCTTCAACCAGAGAACCAGCTGTTAAACATTCACCAGCATACCGCTGGCTCTGCCTTCAAAATATACCCAGAATCTCACCACTTCTCATCACCTCTATTGTTGCCACCAAGATCTGCACTTGCAACATGTCTTGCCTGCATTACAATAGCTCCAACCCTTGCTCCCCTAGTGTATTCTCAACCCAGCACACAGAGTGATTTGTTAAAACAGCAGATCCTATCATTCCTTTGCTCAAAATTCTCCAATGGGTTCCCATCTCTACTGTCATGATTCTCAAACCCTTACCTCTAATTTCAGTTCCTACTACGCACCCTCTTATTCATCCTAAGTTACAGTGGCTTCCTTGTTGTTCCTCTAACACAGCAAGCATGCTCCCACAGATTCTGAAGCCGCTATTCCTTATGCCTGGAATGTTCTTTCCCTAGAAATTCTTGTATCCCTGTAAGGTGCTCCCTTTGCTTTAAGTATTCAAATATCACTTTTCTATTAACCCTGTGTGAATTTACAAATTCTCTCCATATTTCTCATCATCCTTCCCTACTTTATTTTTCTCTTTAGCACTATCACAGACATACTATTTTTTTATTTTTTAATGTTTTAAAATTTTTTTATTCTTATTTTTTATTTTTTAATTTTATTATTTTTTATTTTACAGACATACTATTTTACATATTTATCTTTTCATTGTTTCTCACACTAGAAAATAAGCTCCTCAAAGTCTGCTTTGTTCAATGTATTCCAAGCTCTTGGAATAAGTAAGTTTATGGAATGAATTCCATACTATGATATTTTAAACTATGTATAATACTTTTATAAAAATAAAAACACAACTTAAAAACTCCACAGTTCATTGTGGGCTAGCAGTGGGGCTATGGATATCATGAGTACCTTAGATTGTATTACAGAACAATTGTATTACAGTTGTTCCCTTAGTATGTTCTGTATATTCAAAATAGTGTGTTGAATTTTAAGCACATTCCCAAGGTGGTGGTTAGTGAAGGAATATGATCAAGACTATGGAAACCAATCATGTCAGAAATAGCTGAAAGGATTGGGGCTGTGTGGTAGGCAGCTTCTCACACAGCTCCCAATGATCCCCATTCTCCTAGTATTCACATCCTTGTGTAATCCTCAAGTGAGGAATGGACCTAGTGACTTGCTTCTAATAAACAGAATATGGCAAAAGTGATAGGATGTCACTTTTAAGATTAGGTTATAAAACACTGACTTCTGTCATGCTAGAAATCCTCTCTCTGGCTCTTCTTGTGTGCTTGTGCCCTGAAAGGGAGGGCCACTTGGCAAGGGCCAATGGTCAACAAGGAATTGAGCCTCCGTCCAATAATACTTGAGGAACTGAATCCTGCCAACGAGAGTGAGCTTGGAAATGTATTCTTCCCCACCAAAGCCTTCAGATGGGACCACAGTCCCAGGTGATGCCTTGATTACAGTCTTGTGAGAGACCCTGAAGCAAAGGGCCCAGCTAAGCCTTGCCCAGATTTCTAATCCACAGAAACTGTGGGATAATAAATGTGCTAACTTTTGGAAATAATCTCTTAGGCAACAACAGAAGTTAATACAGACTGTTTGACTTAAAAGAAAAGCAAGTAATTTCTACTGTTGTCTTTAAATACTTCCATTTTAGTCATATGAAAGCAAAGTGGTATTTATTTTGTATAAGTTTAATATACTGTATTAGCATCAATGGATGAAAACTGTAGGAATACAAGTTGAGATTTTACTTAAGAAAGAGCAAGTAGAATTGGTCTAAAACAGCAAAAAGCTATCTGAGAACAGACTGAAGTTTGCAAAGCTAGCCTAGAAGAATTCTAAAGTTTATTCCATACTTAAGTTCTACAGACTCATTTTATTCTCATAACAGAACTCCTAGTTTAATAGGGACGTTAGAATCTCTCAGCTGATAACATTTAAATGACTTGCTACATTAACAATAAGTTGAATGGTCTAAGCCAGCAGTTTTCTATTTGCAGGGCACAATCCAGTACCAGGATGTGGTATTAATTTAGTGGGCCACAACCAGCATTTTAAAAAAGATGAAATAGTGCATTATATATAGGAAAGGTATCAGTTATATATATTATATGTGGTGGTTTTCAATGTAATAATACTTCCGATTGCATGCTACAGCTAAAAAAAAGTTTGAGAAATGTTCATCTTAGCTATACTCTAGCTTAGCAGTGACAGCTTGCATGAGCTGAAAAGTATCTTTACAAAGAGTCAGCTTTATTTGTTCCCAAACCTGTTTAGGCCAGTTAAATTTACCGTAAATTCTTAATTTAGTTTATATTATAAACTGATGAAATATGAGTTTAGACAGAGCTTTTGTTCTCTGAGAGCTAAACTTAATACTGTGGAATGATCAACTAAAAACATTGCTTTTTAGTAAGCATGACAAAACAACTGAAAAGACTGGAGGGAAAAAGTATACAAATCTAAGTATTTGAGACTCAAGAGAATCACAAATGTAAAGAAACTGAAATGGAAATCATAGTTGATGCATTATTTGTGCAGTTGATAAAAGAAAGGGATAGAACATCAATGAGAATGTTCATTCTCAAAGATGATGATCTTGGCCCTATTTCAGAAGATTAGTGATAATGTATACTTATGGTTTAAAATACAATAAAATATTGATGATTTATGTCACTTTTTAAATACTTTTCATTAACCACTGTTTTCAAGTATCTACACAAAGTTAAAAGAAGTCTTCTCCTATATCAACCTATCTGATTTATAGTGGACAAATCTAAGGCATCACAGAGTGAAGTGACTTATTCAAAGCTGTAAAATTTTAGTAGAGATAAACAAGAACCCAATCTCCTATCTCTCAATCTCGATTCTTTTTCCATTTCTAGAAATGATGAAATTGGATATGTTTTGTCAGAAGGAACAATCCTACAAGGGCTTTATAATACAATGGAATAATCTGAGACTTACGTTTCGTTTCACAAAACAATGAACAAGGGTTATAATTTAGGTGGAGGTTAAATTCAACCAAAAAGACTAGACGGTTCTGATCAACAAATTAGCTTTTCTTCAGAAAGTTTCACTAACATATTTTTCAGTTATTCATAAATATTTATGTATTCAGCCTATAGTTTTCTAAACAAAACAAACACCATTCCTCCCTTACTTCCTCATGTTTGAGATTTATTGAGAATGCCTGTTAAACTATGAGCTATAAAAATGAAAGGCATCATTTAAAAACAAAATAAAACATACCTACTATTTTACCAAAAAGAAACAGGTAACTTGCCTGGGGTAGCACTGAGATGACACAGCAAACTTTTGGTCTCTCTGCTATGCTATTAGGCCACAGTAACCCAAATATATTGAGTCCTTGGTGTAAGAAAGTTTTCATATTTTTAAGTCTAACTTAATATAATTTTTAATTTCCCCAGTGACAAATGTTATGTTTTCAACTTGATTCTTGAATGTCACCTAATCTATGCCCATGGAAAAAGGGAGATTAAAAAAAAAGGATCAATGGATGCATTAAAAAACTTTTCTACCAACTAAATTTCTGAGTTATAATTTATAAAGTAATTATTTTCTAAAAATCACATAAAATATACTCATAAATAATGAAACAGTCTTTTGAATAAGCAGTTTGTCAAGAAAATGTGTATAATAATGGAAATCCATAAACTCATCTGATCTTAAAATATTCACGTAGATTATTAATGTATTAAAAATTTGTTCTGGTCAAGGAATTACATGGCAGCCATTTAAACTGAGTATCTTAATTTCCCCCAGTGGGGGTGGGGTGGGGCAGAAATATATATATATATAAACTAACTTAAATTCCCTCAAAAAAATTTATGCAACAAATTTTTAATATAATCAAAATTAAGAAAATATTTGTAGCTAAGATGACAAAAAGGACTAAGAATTTTACTCTTTAAAGTGCTCTGGCAAGTCAATAAGAAAACTACTGATGTCTTAATAAATATTTATTGAATGAATGAATATATTTATGAAAGGAGTTAAATTTTTAAATGTATGCTTCTTTGATTTAAATAATAATTAAAGTATATTGAGAAAAATTTATAAAATTTATGTGACATAAATTTATAAAATTTATATAATAGTCACATTACTATATATGTATGTATAAGACATAAAATAACATACTTAAAAAAAAGAAAACTACTAAGTTTCAAAAGAATAGGCAGTTGTTTTATGCATAAAATCGAAGCATTATTTTTAGTGACAAAAATATAAACACATTAGACAGATATCCTTCTATTGCTGTACATGGAATATTATATAGTCCATTTATTGTTTTCAATAAATTGGTAATATGGGAAAAATTTTATAATAAAATTTCTAATAAAAATTAAAAACACAGGGAGCAACTACGTTAGAACAATTTGTGCAAAATAAAAAGATAAGAAAGAAATACACCAAGACATTAAAAGTATCTATACTTGGGTAATTAATTAGACCAAGAGTGATCCTCCCCCACCCTACTCTTTTCAATTTTTCACATTTCCCAAATGATTCTGGTAATCGGTTTTGATTCAGCTGTAAGCTTTCTCAGGGGTTGGCAGTATGGGATTTGCTTATAAGAACGAACATTTTGTAACTAGACATAAAAATCTGAAAGTATGCATCCCTGACATGGAGAAAAAGGCTAAATAAAACATTAATAGCAAAGCACACTGCAAAGGAGTGTTGAAGAGATCTGCACTGTCCAATACAGTAGCCACTATCCACATAAAGCTAATCAACATCTGAAATGTGGCTAGTGTAACCAAGAAAATGAATTAATTTTATTAATTTTAGCTAAATTAAATTTAAATCGCCACATGTGGATAATGGCTACCATATTGGGCAGCATAGATAAAGAACAGTTCTATTGGACAGTGCTGGCCTTCAATGTAGACTCAGAGATCAGAAACTCATACTGTCATATATTTTCTGTACAACCCTGGGAAAATTACTTAATCCCCTTGTGACTCAGTTTCTTTCTATCTGAAGGAGGAAATAAGAGTATATTCTGGCAAAGGACTGTTTAAGGGGTGATTAAATGAAATATTATAATTATGTATGTGAAGAGTATAGCAAACATCCTGGCATGTCACAAACACTCAAGAGATGTTTAAATAGCCAAAAAGTTCCCCTCCACTGGCAATGATATTTTCATGAATTCAAAGATATAAACTGTTACTCAGTATTTAGAGCTCTGCTACTAGATACAGTTTTGTTCAGCTCCAGTAAGACCACCTACATTCTCAACTCTACCTTATTACCATTTACGCCATGCCCTGAAAACAGGATAATATATGAATAATACGTAGAGAAACCTAAATCCATTCTCTCTAATAAAAATAGCAGCCCCATTTTTATGTAGTAAAAGTGAGGATGTTACTACTCCTAAAGTCAAAGGATAAAATATTCAACAAACTGAAACCCCCAAATTATATTAGAAATAGAATTTAGAAATTGTATATAAAATACAAATAGAAAATAGAAAATATACAGAAACTAAAATCAATTTGTATTTTTACCATTTCAATTAGCAGAAAAATTCAGAATTATGCTCAATCAATATCTATGCAGATTAAGATAACAAATATAGGTTTACATTCTCTCAGCAAAACAGAACATCTATCCAGACAATTTTTTAACAACCCATTTGCTCCATAAGATAGTTACTAAAAAACATTTTGCCTAGTAATTAAATTGGTTACTACCACTAATTTAAGCATAACTTTTTGAAAGGATAATGTTATCTAAGTATAGCAAACTTAAGCACAAATAGTGATTATTACCTTTTGATTGATGTAACAGAGTACACAAGAATATAACCATTAATATCTATGGAGTATGTCTGAGGAAAGATGGAATATTCATCCTATGGAAGAAAAAAAAAAATTACATTTGAGTAAAATCTTCATAGAGCATAACAATCTTTACCTAAAGTTCTCACATATTACCCGGTCAAAGAAATCAAACATAAATTGGATTACAATATTATTCCAGAAATACAACCTATACATTGAAGATTTAAGGCTGGTTTGAGGGTGATCATGTACTCTCAGACATTACTCAAAAATTAATCTGGCTGATCTATGATTTTACTGGGAAGGCTGACTTCTCTAATTCCTGTGAGAAGAGAATAGAAAGAAAATATGACTGGTTCAGTGATGATCCTCTATACCATGTGTCTTTTTTACAGTAGAAAAATCCAGAATCCATTAGATCTTGCAAGAAATTTATAAATCCCATTGGTTTATTCCATAAATCTTCATTTTCATATTTGAAATTGTCAAATATAACTTAGCCTATTTGCAAATAACTCAATTCCTCTGCGTTTTAATCACTTTGGCCTAAGGATTTGGTTTAATAGTGGTTTTTTTTTTTCCAATCTATGGGTCAGGGTTATTTGTGGTTTGTGATCAGCATATGAGAGAGAGGAAGAGGAGAAAAGAGAATCAAAACACTAGCCTAAATCAGGTACCCAGATTTTTGAATTTTATATAAAATTCCAGAACATTGTGGGGATCAAAAAAGTTATTTACTGAGATAATTTAGATATTAAAAACAAAGGTACAAGGTGGTAAGAATATGGAGATGTTTGGGAAAAATACAATTAATGTTATCTATGGACTACAGTTAACAGCAATATTGTAATATTCTTGGATCAATGTCAAAGAAGGTACTGGGTTAATAATAAGGCAGGTATGGAGAAAATAAACCCCCCTTGCTGCTTGTGCTCTCTGGGTCAGCTAACCACGCCGTGCAGGCGGGCTTGCCTTCACCAGGAGGCCTCGGGAACCGAACCCGGGGCCTCCCATATGGTAAACGGGAGCCCTACTGATTGAGCCACAGCCGCTTCCCAGAAACTTTGTTTTAATTACAGAATCATTAAAGCATATTTTAAAAGTTCCAATATCAATAGTTTTCGTTAGCACCTGCCACTGCACATTTCATTCTCAGCTGAAATATAATTGTCAATATATCATATCCCCTTAACACTATTATAGAAAAGTTAAATTACTATTACATCAAGCAGTTATCTCTGTTAACTCTGCAATTCCACAGTATGATCACAATTAAGATTAACAGAGTCCTTGGATTATTGCAATATAGTAGTGTCTTTCAAAAATCAAAGAAATATTAATTTTCACTGTCAATTCTTTGATTTCATTAATAGTCATTAATCAGAAAACAGCATTTCTACATCACAGTACTATACATGCCAAAGGTTGAAATCTTTGCTTTTAGTATTAGTATAATATTCATTAAGTTGAATCCATTTTAGTGTTGATGTTTGAAAAAAAAACTGTGGGGGATATATTCAGTAAGGCAGATCTTTCTACCCAGATTAAAAACAAAATACAAAATCCCAAAATGATTTTAGTCACCAGCTCAGCTGGAATAGGTCCAAAGATCAAAAGCACAAATTGCCTTTCGCTTAATAGGAGGATGTGGTATTAAGGAAAATAGCAACCATATTTAAGAGTAGTGTGTAAAAAACCAACCAGTTAGAAGGTAAACGGGGTGGGAGGGCAACACCCTCCCTCCCCATCTGCAACAGCAACAAAAAAAGATAAAAATCCTAGGAATTCGTAGGCACAACAAACTTAAGAAAATAAAAACAACATTCATAAAGAAAATCTTAAAATATACCCAAGAGACAAAAGACTTAAATAAATGATAGTGTGCAAGAAGGAATATGCAGAATTTTCCTATCTAAATATCCAGATTAATCCTAAATTAATATAAAAATTGTAACATGATCCTATTTAAAAGCATTCTTTCAGGGCAAGATGGCAGGAGAATAGGGAGTTCCAAGAATCAGCTCATCCTCTAGGGCAGTTAGTAATCAGCCAGAGCTATTTAATTCACCTGTTTGGGAGACCAGAAAAGCATCCGGCAACATCCCTGGAAGAATGGAAGGAGAAGATTGCCTATCTACAGTGAAGATTTGTGCAAAGAGTATGCCACTAAGTGGAGGCCAGGGCCCATCCCCATCTGGCAGTGCAAGCCACCTCAGGAGCTATTCCATGGCTGGAGTTGGAAGTTCCATTTCCCAAAAATGGGGGGCAGAAGAGATGTTCAGGCACTGACTTCAGATATTGATTAGTAAATATGGTTGTCTAAAGTCCAATACTAAGAACAGCTAAGGTTTGAACCTGTCCAATTTGGAAAGAGATTGGTAGCCTGCATTTAAACTCTGCCCCTAGCATGAGGGGAAGTGGAGCTAAT
Source organism: Tolypeutes matacus (assembly GCA_026826555.1). Taxonomy (NCBI): domain Eukaryota; kingdom Metazoa; phylum Chordata; class Mammalia; order Cingulata; family Chlamyphoridae; genus Tolypeutes; species Tolypeutes matacus. The sequence continues at coordinate 34,311,589 of JAKSZT010000049.1, forward strand.
AGAAAATCACAGTGACAGTAGGTACCAGCTTCTTTCCATCTAGGTCAGATTGCCTAGGCTCCAGCCCCTCCAGGCAACTGTAGTAGCTTTCGGTCCACATGGATTGGATTGTTGGCACCATGTGGCTATATCCCCTTCCAATAGAATGGGGGTGGGGGTATTTCCTCAGTCTCTCTGGGTAAAGGCAGGCACTTCAGGCCTACAAGGACAAGATTGTTGTGCACACCTGTGGCTCCGTCCCTGGCCCTGACAGGGCAGGAAGGATAGTGCTCCCTCAGCCACTGTGGGCAACTGCAGCTACCTTTGGCCTGCACAGACTATACTGTTGGACACATCCCTAACTTCATCCTTGCCCCTGAAAGGTAGGAGGGGTGCTGGTGCTTCATCAGTCTATCTGAGCAATGGCACTCAGTTGTTTTTTGTTTTTTTTTTAAATTTTATTTATTTATTCATTTATCCCCCCCTTGCTGCTTGTGCTCGCTGGGTCAGCTAACCACGCCGTGCGGGCGGGCTTGCCTTCACCAGGAGGCCCGGGGAACCGAACCCGGGGCCTCCCATATGGTAAACGGGAGCCCTACTGATTGAGCCACAGCCGCTTCCCGGCACTCAGTTTTGACCCATATGGCTAGTTATGCTCAAACCTGCAGTTCCATTCTAGCCCCAGGCAGAGAAGGAAGAGGCATGGAACTTCATAAGTCTCTCTGGGCAACTACAAATGGTCTTGGCCTTCACAGCTTGGATTACTGCACATGGCGGTGGCTCCATGCCTACCTCTGACAGGGGAGAACCTTCATCGGTTCCTGAGGCAACGTGGGCAGCTTTAGCATCCACGGCTTACTCTACTAACAGCATCTTTAGTTCTTACTCCGCAACCAGCAAGGGAGAAATAGCAAGAAACAGATGAAAAAGAGGTGAGAAAATTCAGATTGGCTAAACACGAACCACAATAAACTTCCAAATTAAGTTGAACTAAGTATCAAAGAGGGGCTGTAGCACAAAGACAAACAGAAAGCCCTAGAGTAAAGAGGGAAACTGAGCCCAGAATAAGCACATCAAGTAAATCAGATGCCAAGACACCAACAAAAAATTATAATCCATACCAAGAAACAGGAAGCTATAGCCCAGCCAAAGGAACAAACTAAGCCTCCAAATCACATAAAGGAGTTATCGTAGATGTTCAAACAAATCTCCTTAATAAATTCAATGAGATGGCTAAAGAGATTAAGGATATTAAGATGACACTGAGGGGAGCAGATATAGCTCAGTGGTTGAGCGCCTGCCTCCCACATACAAGGTCCCAGGTTCAAGTCCTGATACCGCCTCAAAAAAGGATGCTGGGTAAGCACAAAGAAGACTCTCAAAGCACACATACAAAAATAGCAGATTTTATGGGAATGAAAGACACAATAAATAAGAAATACACTGGAGGCATATAATAGCAGATTTGAAGAGGCAGAAGTAAGGATCAGTGAGCTTGAAGCCAGAGCCTCCGAAAGTGAACGTACAGAAGAACAGAATGGAAAAAATTGAACTGGATCTCAGGGAGCTAAAGGATGGTAGGGGTACGTGTCATGGGTGTCCCAGAAGGAGAAGAAAAGGGAAAGGGGGCAGAAGGAATATTTGAGGCAATAATGGTAGAAAATATTCCAACCCTATTGAAGGACACAGATATCTGTGTCCAAGAAGCACAACATACACCCATCCGAATAAATCTGAAGAGACCTAAGAACAAAGAAAAAGAAAAAGAAAAAGAAAAGAAAAAAAAAAAAAGAAAAAAAAAAAAAAAGGAACAACAAAAAAATCTGAATAGACCCACTCCAAGGTACATACTAACCGGAATGTCAAATGTCAAAGATAAAGAGAGAATCCTGAGAGAAGCAAGAGAAAAGAGATTCATCACATACAAGGGATGCCCAATAAGATTAACTGCTGATTTCTCACCAGAAACCATGGAAGCAAGAAAGCAGTGGTATGATATGTTTAAGCTACTGAAAGAGAAAAACTGCCAGCCAAGAATGCTATATCCAGTGTATTAGGCAGCCAGAGGGGTGCTGATACAAAATACCAGAAATCTGTTGGCTTTTATAAAGGGTATTTATTTGAGGTAGAAGCTTACAGGTACCAGGCCATAAAGCATAAGTTACTTCCCTCACCAAAGTCCGTTGCCACATGTTGGAGCAAGATGGCTGCCAACATCTGCCAAGGGTTCAGGATTCCTGGGTTCCTCTTTTCCAGGGGCTTGTTTCTCTCCAGGCTCAGCTGCTCTGCTTTCTCCACAAGGCCAGCTGTAGACTATCAGGCAAATGGCTTGTCTCTCTTCAGGGGCCTCTGCTCCTGTGTGTGCTTACTTCCTGGGCTCCAGCATTAAAACTCCAACCTCCCTCTCACTTTCCTGATTTTGTGATAATGAGGGTAGGCTAAACATTCCCTATATTAGAAACCATGCATGTGTCCCCAGACCTAGTTTTTCTCTCTAGGTCTGGTTTTTAGAATGCTGGTGATAAACCAAGCCTGATTTATTGTATGAACATCCTGCATGGGAAACGACTGTAACTCTAGGTATCTTTGTTCAATCTTAAGAGATAGAGCAGGGGGGCGGATGTGGCTCAAATGGTTGGGCGTCCATCTCCCATATAGAGGGACCTGGGTTCGATGCCCAGGACCTCCGGGTAAGAATTAAAAAAAAAAAAAAAAAAAAAAAAAAATGTAGAAAGTATGCGGGCCACCAGGCCCCATGAGCAGATGATCCACCCAGGCCCCACGTGAGTGCGTCATCAGGCCCCGCCAAGCCATGCAGCAAGATGATGACCTAACAGGAGAGTGACATAAGGGAGAGCCAAGACGAGACACGTTGAAAAACCATGAACTAAGGTGGCGCAGGTGGTTAAGACACCTCTCTCCCACATCAGAGGTTCTGAGGACTGAGTCCCAGCGAAGACAGGATGAGAAGAGAGGGCAGGAAACAGACACAGAGAATTGCCCAGCAAATGGACACAGAAACAGTGAAACGGGGGCGGAGGGGGTATGAAGTAAATGGCTAAAACTAACTAACTAAAAATAATAGGGTGAGTTGGGGGGAAAATACAGCAATTATAAGGTATGGACTATAGTTAGTACTGCAATAATATTTTGATGATATTCTTTCATAATTTCTAACAAATGTTTCACAACAATGCACGGTATTGGTGGTGGGGTGATATATGGGAGCCCTGTATGTTATGCATGTTTGTTTTGTAAGTTCACAACTTTCACTATACACTTATTGTTTATGTATGTTCATGTATGAATGATATGCTCCAATAAATTAAAAAAAAAAAAAAAAGATTCAAGAAAAAACAAAAAACAAAAAAACCCAACTCCAACCTTCCTTCTCTGCAGTGCGGTTTCTCTGTGAGACCCCACTCACCAAGGGGGCGGGGACTCAACGTCCTACTGACATGGCCCAATCAAAGCCTTAATCATTATTTAATCACATAAAAGTAAAATCTCTGAATCCTATACACTCTAAAATGCCCAGAGGAAAAGATCAGTTTATAAGCATAATCCAATATTTCTTTTTGGAATTCATCAATAGTATCAAACTGCTACATCCGGCAAGACTGTCTTTCAAAAGTGAAGGTGAGTTTAGAATATTCACAGATAAGTAGAAACCAAGAGACTTTGTAACAAAGAGACTGGCTTCGCAGAAAATACTGAAGGGAGTGATACAGCCTGAAAAGAAAAGACAGGAGAGAGTGGCTTAGAAGAGAGTCTAGAAATGAAGATTATACCAGTAAAAGTAACTAAAAGCGTAAAAAGAGTGGTGAAAATAAGTTGACAGATAAAGCTCAAAGGTCAAAATGGGTGAACTGTCTTTACAGCACTAACACTGAATGTTAATGGATTAAACTGCCCAATAAAAAGACACAGACTGGTAAAATGGATAAGAAAATATGAGCCATCTATATGCTGTCCACAAGAGACTCCTCTTAGACCCAAGGATACAAACAGATTGAAAGTCAAAGGCTTGAGAAAGATATTCTATGCATGCAGTAACAACAACAACAACAAAAAATGGTATAGCTATACTTATATCAGATGAAATAGCTTTCAATAGTAAAGCTGAAATTAGAGACAAGGAAGGACATTATATACTAATAAAAGGGGTAATTCACCAGAAAGAAATAACATGTATATGCACCTAACCAGGATGCTCCAAATTACATGAGGTAAACACTGGCAAAATTGGAAGGAGAAATAGAAGTCTCCAGAATAATAGTTGGGAGTCTCGTCAATACACCAGTCTCATCATTGGATAGAACATCTGGGCAGAGGATCAATAAAGAAACAGAGGGCTTGAATAAAATGATAAAGGAACTAAACCTAATAGACATATACAGAACACTGTACCCCAGAATAGCAGGATATACATTCTTCTCAAGCACTCATGGATCCTTCTCCAGGACAGACCATATACAGGGTCACAAAACAGATCTCATTAATTTTAAAAAGAAAGTCCTGAAAAATCTATAACAAAGCTACTAGAGCTAACAAACGAGTTCAGTAGAGTGGTGGGATACAAGATTAATAGGCCAAAATCAGGTAATGTTTCTATACACTAGTAATGAGCATTCTGAGGAGGAAGTCAGGAAAAAAATTCCATTTACAATAGTGATGAAAATAATAAAATATTTAGGAACAAACTTAATCAAGGATGTAAAGTACTTGTATTCAGAAAACCACAATGCATTGCTAAAAGATATCAAAGAAGACCTAAATATCGTTAAAATGTCAATTCTACCCAAACTAATATACAGATTCAATGCAATTCCAATAAAAATTCCAACAGCCTTTTTAAAAGAAATGGAAAACCCAATTATCAAATTTATTTGGAAGAGTAAGGGGCCCTGAATAGCCAGAAACATCTTAAAAAAGGAAGAATGAAGTTGGAGGACTCTCACTTCCAGACTTAGCTAACGTAGTAAAAACAGCACGGTACTGGCATAAAGACAGATGTACAGACCAATGGAACCGAACTGATGGTTCAGAAACAGACCCTCACATCTATGGTCAAGTGATTTTTTGACAAACCTGTCAAGCCAACCCAGCTGGGGTAAAACAAGTCTATTCAATGGATGGTGCTAGGAGAACTGGATATCCATATCCAAAAGGAGGATCTTTATCTCACACCTTATATAAAAGTTAACTCAAAATGGATCAAAGACCTAAATATAAAAGCTACCTGGTGGTAGGTTGTAGTTTCGTTTCTTTTCTTTCTTTCTTTTTTTTTTCTTTCAAGATTTTATTTATTTCTCCCCACCCCCTCATTGTTTGCACTTGCTGTGTCTGTTCACTGTGTGCTTATCTTCTTTTTTTAGGAGGCACCAGGACCAAACCTAAGAGAGTGGGAGGGAGGCGCCTAATCACTTGAGCTACCTCCGCCCCCTGCTATGTTGTATCTCTCATTACGTTTTCCTCCTTGTGTTTCATGTTTCGTCATCTTGCTGCATCAGCTCGCCACACCAGCCTGTCACATCAGCTTACTGTCTTGGCTTGTCTTTTTAGGAGGCACCAGGAACCGAACCCAGACATCCCATGTGATAGGCAGGAGCTCAATCGCTTGAGCCATATCCACTTCCCAGGTTGCGGTTTCTTAAACCTTACACTGAAAACACAAGCAACCACCACCAAAAAAAAAAAAGGATAAACAGGACTTCTTCAAACTTAAGCACTTTTGCAATTCAAAGGTCTTCGTCAAGAAGGTGAAAAGGCAGCCCATTCAACAGGAGAAAATTTGTGAAAACCACATATCTGATAAGGATCTGATTTCCATCCTATATAAAGAGATCATACAGGGAAGCAGATGTGGCTCAAGCAATTGGGCTCCTGTCTATCATATAGGAGGTCCAAGGCTTGATTCCCGGGGCCTCCTGGAGGCAAGCTGGCCCATGCAGGAGTGCTGGCACAGCAAGATGACACAACAAAAAAAAGAGACACAGAGGAGAGACAATAAGAGACACAGCAGACCATGGAGGTGAGGTGGCACAAGAGATTGAGCACCTCTCTCCCACTCCGGAAGGTCCCAGGATCGGTTCCCAGTTCTGCCTAAAGAGAAGACAAGCAGACACAGAAAAATACACAGTGACTGGACACAGAGAGCAGACAGTGAATGCAAACAACAACAACAGTGGGGGGGGGGAGAATAACTAAATCTTAACAACAGCAACAAAAAAGAGATCATACAACTCAACAATAAAAGGGCAAGCAATCCAATTTAAAAAAGGGCAAAAGACTTGGACATTTTCTCCAAAGAGGAAATACAAATGGCCAAAAAGCACATGGAAAAAAAAAAGTTCAATATCACCGGCTATTAGGGAAATGCAAATCAAAACTAGAATGAGTGGGAAGTGGCTGTGGCTCAATCAGTAGGGCTCCCGTTTACCATATGGGAGGCCCCAGGTTCGGTTCCCGGGGCCTCCTGGTGAAGGCAGGCCGCCTGCACGGCGTGGTTAGCTGACCCAGCGAGCACAAGCAGCAAGGGGGGGATAAATGAATAAATAAATAAATAAAATCTTAAAAAAAAAAAAAAAAAAAAAAACTAGAACGAGAGATCATTTCACACCTCACAGAATGGCCATTATTAAGAAAAACAGAAACAAGTGCTGGAGAGTATGTGGAGAAATAGGAACACTCTTTCACTGTTGTTGAGAATGTAGAATGGGGCAGCCTCTAGTGGAGAACAGTTTGGCAGTTCCTCAGGAAGCTAAACAGAGAAATACCGAATGATCTGGCAATCCCTCCACTAGGAATATATCCAGAAGAACCGAAAAGAGTGACGCAAACAGATATTTGCACACCAATGTTCATAACAATTGCCAATAGATGGAAACAACCCAAGTGTCCATCAATCAATGAATGGATAAACAAAATGTGGCATATATATACGATGGAATACTATGCTGCTGTAAGAAGAAATGATATTGGAACACATTATGATAACATGGGTGAAGCTTGAGGACATTATGCTGAGTATTTCACTGTAAGGACAAATATTGTTTGATCTCACGAATATGAACTAAAACAAAGAATGAAGACATGGAGTCAAAACCTAGAGTATAGGTTACTAAGACATAGGATGAAGGCTGAGAAGGAGTACTGATGCTTAATCCACGTAGAATTTTTAATTACCTTGACTGTAAATGTATGGAAATAAATAGACTTGATGGTAACACATTATAGCGAGTATAACTAACATGGCTGGTTTATAAATGGGATTTTGGCTGAAAGGGGTAGTTTAGGGATGTAAATGTCAACTGAAAGAAAGAGAACAATCTAGGGACTGAATAACATAGTGAACCCAGAAGTAGATGAGGATTGCAGTTAATAGTACAAATATAAGAATGTTCTTCTATGAACTAGAACAAATGTATGTTACTATTACAAAGTGGTAAGAATATAGTGATGCATGGGAAAAATACAATTAATGTAACTTATGGACTATCATTAGCAGTAATATTGTAATATTCTTGCTTCAATAGCAAAGAAGGTACTAGATCAATGCTAAGCATCAATAATAGGGGGTATGGGAATTTTTTCTTTTGGACTAAGGAAAATGTTCAAATATTTACCGAGCAATGACTGCAAAACTCTGATGAAAGTGAGAGCCACTGAATGTACACTTTGGAGAGAATGCACAAGGCATGGGACTGTGTAACAAAGTGAACCATGTGATGGAAGATGGCCTGTGGTTAACAGTACAAATATGAGTGTTTTCTCATGAACTATAAGAAATGTACAATACTTATACATGGTGGTAATAATAGGATGTATATGGAAAAATACCAAATGTAAACTATGTACCATAATTAGTGGTAATAGTATGATAACGTTCTTTCATAATCCGTAACAAGTGTTCTACAGCAATGTAACGTGTTGGGTGATACATGAGAATTCTACATATTATGCATGATTGTTTTGTAAGCTCACAACTTCTCTAATAAACATACATTGAAAAAAAAACAACAACAAAAAAAAAACCACCACAGGACTGCATAACACAGTAAACCCTGATGTAAACTATGGACTATAGTTAATATGATAATTATAATATGTTCATCAAAGATGCTACACTAATGCAGAAGATTAAAAATGGGGACAGGTATATGGGAATTGTGTATATTCTGCATGATCTTTCTATAAACCCACTACTTCTTTAGTTTAAAACACTTTTTGAAAAAAAAAATTTACCAAACCAAATGTAAGCTATGGACCATAGTTTGTGATAATAGTCTGATGATGTTCTTTCCTAATCTATAACAAATGTTCTACAACAATGCATGGTGTTGGTGGAGGGGTGATATATGGGAATTCTGCACATTATGCATAATTGTTTTGTAAGCTCACAACTTCTCTAATCAAGGAAAAAAAAAAACAAAAATGAAAAAGAATTTTTTAAAAAAGTATTCTTTCTGAGAAAGAACAGCGCTTGTGGGAGTGGGTAGATGGAAACCATAAAGCCACAGTAATTTAAATAGTGTGGCACTGGCTCATGATTGGAAGAGACCGGAAAATCTAGAGAGACCCAAATAGATATGGGAATTAGGTATATGATAATATTGCATTTTGAATCAGGAAGGATAAAAAGGTAGTCAACACACGCTGTAGAGATACAGCCACCTGAGGGGAAACACTCAGTTAAATCTCTAATTCACAATTTAGGCAAGAATGTATTACAGAGGAATCGAAGGAGAAGTTTTTTAAAAACAATTTCAGTGGGAAAAAAAAAGTAAATCCAGCTATATGAAAATACAAAAGTTCTTCATTGCCAAAAAGCTTCTCAAACTAACAAAACCCATAAACAAAACATAAGCTAAAAACAAAACAAAATCCTATAGTTCAAATCATGCACAAAATGCTAATTTTCTTTACATATTAGAGAGTTAAAGCAATAAGCAAAACCAACCACCCAATTAAAAAAGGGCAAAGAACATGGACCAACAGAAAAGGAAATACAAATATTCTCAAACCTAAGAAAATATAGTCACACTCTCTCACAGTAAGAAAAAAAATACATACTAAAATTACAATGAGATACTATTTTTCACCTATCAGACTGGCAAATAAAAAAAATTAAGTTAACAAAGTGTTGGTGAGGGTGTAGGGAAAAAGGTACTCTCATTCATTGCTGCAGAATGTAAACTGTAACTGTACAATTTGGCAGTCCTACACCCAAGAATTTTTCTTAAACTTATATACCCAGGTCTAAAATAACACATGATATTCATTGAAGCACTGTTGGTGGCAGCAAGACTAGAAACCATCTAAATGTTAATCAATATTATGATACATTCAAACAATGAGATGTTATGCAGCTAAGGGGGAAAAAGAGGCCATATTTATTATGGAATAATACTCAAGATAGAGATATGTTACTTTTTGTGTAAAAAAGAAAAAAACAAAACTATATTTGCTTATTCATATATAAAATATCTTGGAAGTATATATTAGAAATGCTAACATGAGTTCCTGGGTGGGAGTGGGGCTAGATAACCAGGATAGGAAAGACAAGTTTACTTGATCTTTTTGTGCTATTTTTATACCATATGCATTTATTACCTATTTTTAAAAATGAAAAATTTGTTTTTAAAAGGTAGTGTAGACTAGGAGGCAGAATACAGGATGGAGAATTTGGTGATAGATTATAAAACTGACTGTCATTGACTTAGATCTTATTCATAAAAGTGAGTCTACTTAAATCATTAATACAGAATAGGTGACATTTTATTTTTTTTTTGCTGGCTCACAATCTTATCCCCACATTATTTTAAGGGTATATACTCTCACCTCCAAATTATGCAAAAACAAAATATTTCATGCAAACTACAAATAATAAACTTGTATTTGAGCTAGTTAATCATCCCTATAGTGATACATTCCCTAATGGAAACTTGTACTGTTTTCCTTCTTCTAATAAACCTCAAACTCACAGTCAAATACACAGATAACCTTTAGAGTAAAAGTTCAGGCTGGCTCTGTTCTAATAAAATGATCAAGTTGTCTGATTACTAAAGCATTTTATATCTTCACCATCACACAAGAGCATGTAGCGTAAATAAGTACATTTTATATACCAAAGCTCAATGAGACATACACATTTGATTTATTTTCTTGAAGCTTCCAGTATTCAAACTCCAGAATTAGAAACATTTTCTCCAGTGCTAAAGCCACTCAGCATAGCCATTTTCTTGCTTCCCTAGGGGTCACACTTTCCTTTTACATTCCAATTCAAAACATAAAGCATGGGACACAGATGTGGCTCAAGCGATTGGGCTCCCACCTACCACACGGGAGGTCCCTGGTTCGGTTCTAAAGACGACAGCAAGTTGGTGCAATGTGCAGGTGTAAAAAGCTGATGAAACAAAATGATGCAACAAGAGACACAAGAAGAAAAAAACATAATGAGAGACAACAAAAACAGGGAATGGAGGTGGCTCAAGCGATTAGGCAACTCCCTCTCACATCAGTGATCCCGGGTTTGGTTCCCAGTACCTTCCAAAGAAACAAGGAAGACAAACAGACACAGCAAGTGCAAACAAGGAAGGGGTGGGGAGAAATAAAAAATAAAAAATAAATAAATAAATAAAAAACCATAAAGCAGAGGGAATTTATTCAAACCCATAAGACAGGTCACATTTTTCTAGGTCTAACCCAATTTCCAGGGGAAAAAACCTCCATTTCACATGCAGACCACACTATACTACATATAATCTCCTGTTATTTTGAGAGCCTTTGCTGATGCAAGGGCAGAAAGAGTTCAGGTGAGGAGTTAGAAACTGAAATCCCAGCATCTTTACATCTCTCCTCCCTCACCCACAATGAATGGTAATAAATTTAGTCTAACAGAATGGCTTCTAGTAAAAGCTTAAGACTAGGAACCATGGTAACAGGGAAGCTCAGCTGTCAAAGGGTTTTCTTTGTTACCTTCAAGTATTCTGGATTTCTTTCATCCTTGCTCCCAGTCAATTCCCCTGACAATCCATTCCATACAACATTTCTACATTAACCTGAAAAGATCCTTTTTTGGGTCACTTAACCTTGAGCAATTATCTACTGTCTAGCCAATCAAAGACACTCTTTGATTCAGCAATTACTATCAATTTCATCCATCATATAATCCAATTATATAAACTGATGGCAATATTCAAACTGGATCTTCTACTCCAATCAGACTGGTTTTCTTATGGAGCAAGCTCTCACAAGATAAAACTACTAGCTCATTTCTGCCCCATACCATTGCTCATGTTCTTCCCTTAGAAAATATTTACCTTTGCTCTTTTTTTTTTAATTTATTTTTTATTTATTTTTAAAAGATACTTAGATTACATAAAGTGTTACATAAAAAAATAAGGGATTCCCAAATGCTACCTTTACTCTTTATTAAGAGAAAACGTATCACAAAAGGAGGAAAGCACAACTATGATTCTCTACTATAAAATTAAAGATTATAAAATCAGTATTCTGTAATAAACATAAGCCTTCAAAATGTTATGAATATATTTTTTAAAAGTTAATTATTTGAAAAAATGTCATAATCTCTTAGGAAAGACAAAATAGATAGTTTATTAATACTTGATTATATATAAAGATGAGGTTTTTCTTTTTTCACAGCTGTTGTGTTTAAGAATCAGTGTCAGGACTATAAGATTCACTGCATTAAGGGTTTCCCCCCCCCCTCCTTTTTAAAACAGCTCTGATATATATAATTTATGTACCTTACAAGTCCTCCATTTAAAGTGCAAAATTCAACAGTATTATAAAAGAACGTTTTCATCACTCCTTACTGTATAAGACTTTGAGATACTAAAGATGACTTACTTGCCCAGCTGTGTCCACCAGTTGAAGATGATACTCTTGTCCATTTACTGTGATCAATTTTGTAAAAGCTACAAGGAAAAAGAATTTAATATTTTTTAAAAAAACTCTATACCACTTAAAGCTTGAATAATGACAACCATTTAAACACAAATTCCCTAATAACCTCATAAGACTGTCTCACTAATCATAAAAGAACAAATCATTGAGTTTTATAAATTATTCCCTACTTTCATTATTTAAACTAAGTGACACTCTGGCTGACTAACTAAAAACAAGATTGCACAAACCTTGAATCTTTTTTGAAAGAAACTGAAATTAGGGAATAATTCATCTTATAAAAGTAATATGAATACTTTATGTGGATAGTCCTTCCTCTTGTGCCAAAATTGAAATATATTTCAAAGTTTGAGGTCCAGAATAAATCAAAAGCATAAAACTTTTCACTAAGTTATAGGAGATCTGGTGACAGAGCAAATAGAGCTAATACTGAAGTGCTAAGAACTTTCAACACACAACAAAATTAACAATTTTATTGAAAGATTTAACAGTGATGGAAGAGATGTTCTGTATTAAAGCTATCATTTCCACTCAGCTTGAGGCTCCTAGCAATGTCACAACTTCTTTTCTCTATGGAGGGTGGGTGGGTAGGGATTCAGACTCAAATAACTTCCAGAATAGTCAATTGAGGAAGAAAGAAAGGGGAAAAAAAAAAAAAAAAGCCAATTGAGAACTCTAAGTGACAATGTCAAACAAATAGAGACAAAATAATGAATAACTATTAACAGTAACAGAATATTAAAAAGTAACCATCTGGAACCCTGAGAGCAAATAGAACAGATTTCTTCTGCATACTCTGCCCCAGCCATAATGATTCATGGTGAATCCTCAAATCTCCTGGCTGTCCATTTAACCTGTACAGCCGAAAGAGAACCCACTTCTATTCACTTTGTTGCACAGCCAAAGGCCAAGCAAAAACTGAGATGGAAATTAAACTCAGTGACAAAAGAAGGATAGAAGATTTTATCTAAATTACATGAGTTCCATAGGGAGAGAAAGAATGACTGAAAGAAACAATAATCAAAGAGAATTAACATCCTTTTCTAATGCAAGCAGGAATGCTAGAACTCAGGTGAGTAAAAATTACAGACCAGACTACTTAAGCAAAAGGATTATGACCCTAGAATTATTTATTCTGCCAAACTTTATATCATTCTTGTTCCCTTTATGGAAATTACCATTTAAGGAAATCATAAACCAGATAAAACTGAAACAAAATATGTATCACAAAATGGGGAATACCAATATAACCTATTTCATCAATTCTAAGAAATGTACATTTTTTTTTTTTTTTTAAAGATTTTATTTATTTATTCATTTATCGCCCCCTTGCTGCCCGTGCTCGCCGGGTCAGCCAACCACGCCGCGCAGGCAGGCCTGCCCCCACCAGGAGGCCCCGGGAACCGAACCTGGGGCCTCCCACATGGCAAACGGGAGCCCCACTGATTGAGCCACAGCCGCTTCCCAAAGACATGTACATTTTAACCTCTCTTGAAACTGGGATGCATCTTACAAAATGATGGTGCTTGCAATCACTGTCAGCCAGGTGACAGTCATGATGTAGCTTTGTGAAAACCTTCCATTGACACTTTTAGTAAGTTAAGAGCAAAAAATATATTTTGGATTTTATAAAAATTACGAAAGAAACAATGATGAGCAATAAAATCAATAACCTTCAATTACAGCTGAATTAACTGGTTAGGAAGCAAAATGTTATAATTATTATTCATAATTGTTACGAAAAGATTACTCAAACAAAAGAAATCACTGCTTCATTCAAGAAATATTTCTTGAGTGCCTATTATCACTAGTAGTACTGTCCTAGGTACCTGGGATACTGTCATCTCTGACCTCAGCGAGTTTACATTCCAGTGAAGAGGACAGGCAGGTGCGTGCATGCACACACACACTATTTATTTGATGAGGTGACATGTAAGTACAAACCAGAGAAAGAACACTATAACAGCTGTGTGGAAGAAGTGTATCCAGGCAGAGGTTAAACAGCAAGTGAAAAGTTTTGAGGCATTATGGCACTTTGCTCAGTGGAAGAAAACCAATAAAGTCAACGTGACTAGAGCTGAATCAGAGTGAAAATGGTAGGTAGGAGAGAAGGGAGGAAGCCAAGACATCTATGACCTTAACAGGACATGGTAAGGGCTTCAGATTTTGATTCTGAATATGATGGGAAAGCAAGGGTTTTAAGCAATGATCTGATCTGACTTACATTTTGAAAAGATCACTCTGGCTGCTCCGTGAATAACAGAAATGAACAAAAATGGGTGCAGAGAGATTAGGTGAGAGACCACAATATGGTGACTACATGGACTATTATTATCTATAGAGGACGATAACCTGGATTTTAGGGGCAAAAGATGGAGGTTAAAGAAATGGTTGAGGGAAGCGGCTGTGGCTCAATCAGTAGGGCTCCCGTTTACCATATGGGAGGCCCCGGGTTCGGTTCCCGAGGCCTCCTGGTGAAGGCAAGCCCGCCCGCACGGCGTGGTTAGCTGACCCAGCGAGCACAAGCAGCAAGGGGGGGATAAATGAATAAATAAAATAAAATCTTTAAAAAAAAAAAAAAAAAGAAATGGTTGAGTTCTGGATATATTTCAAAGGGAGAGCCAAAAGAATAAGCTGACTGGAAGTAGGTTGTGTGACAAAGGAAGATCAAGGATGACTCCAAAGTTTTTCACTTGAGCAACTCTATTTGAGTTGCCATCTACCAATTCAGGAAAGACTATATGGGGGAGGAACACTGAGAATGGGAAAGGAAGCGAATTAAGAGTTAGAAGTTTTAGGTTTGTTAAATTTTGGATGGGTATTAAGTACTCAACTGGAGATATAAGCAGTTAAATAAAAAAGCCCAGAATTCAGGGAAGAGGTTGCAGCTGCAGATTATATATTTGTGAATCATTAGCAGACTGACAATATTTAAAGTCAGAGGAGCTGGGATATCTGTAGAAACAAAGTTTAGAGAAAAGGCCTGAGTTTGAAGTCAAAGCCCTGGGCACCCCACCCTACTGTGGCAGGTCAGAAAACTCAAGAGGATTCAACAAAGGACAGTGGGGAAGTACTGGCCAGCGAGGTTAAGTGTAAAAAGCCAGAAGATATAAGTATCATAAGATTTAAAAGAAATAAAATATTAAAACGTTTTAGTATATTTGCACATAAAAAAAAGACATAAATATTCCTATACACAGCAGTAAAATGAAATACAAGACCCTCTGTAACAGGAAAGCTGCCTTGTTAGTAGAGGCAAAAAGAAGTATGATAAAGATATGTATATAAAATCCTCAGTTCTGCAGACCAGGAACAAATTCTGCTGGGTTCTCTGTTTTCAATCTCATGTAAAAATGGAAAGCAGCCTTTCTCCTGTTGATAACACTTTCCTTGAACAGCCCCCCTCTTTTTTCAATCACTGGAGAAATTAATCTACTTCTAATCTAAAACTCAAACTCCCCCTAAGCAGACCAATAGCTACTTACTAGTAAATTCTACCAAGCAAGTTAACAAAGGTTTCTAAAACTTGTTATTCACAAAGATTTGTGTTGTTAAAGTTTGTTAAAGACTCTTAATTCAGTATCTTATTGAGATGTCTACCTACCACGCAATGCTTAAAATTATGCAAAACTCCTAATTAGAATTTCCTAATTTGCTGAGAAGAGCTGTATCAATTCATCAGTAATACTACCTTGAGATGGCAAAAGCTTTTTTTTTTTTTTTTTTTTTTTACTTTACTTTATCCATTTTAACCTCTCCCCCACCCCCATTCTGCTGTTTTTGTGTCCATTTGTTGGGCAATTCTCTGTGTTTCCTGCCCTCTCCTCTCATCCTTCTCCTCCAGTCTTCACTGGGATTTGATCCTGGGGACCTCCGATGTGGGAGAGAGACGTTCTGCCACCTGTGCCACCTCAGTTCCCGGTTTCTGGCGCATCTTGTCTTGCTCTCCCTTGTGTCTCTCTCCTATTACGTCATCATCTTGCTACGTGGCTCAGTGGGGCCTAGCACACGCGCCTTCTGTATTTTTTTTTTTAATTTTACCGGGAGGTCCCGGAGATTGAACCCAGGTCCCTCCATATGGCAGATGGACACCCAACCATTTGAGCCACATCCACCCCCAGATGGCAGAAGTTTTAAATTGCTGTTCTTGCTTGTAAATTATAAACTACCATTAGCTTAATTTCATCGTATCAGTTGAGTTTGTTTTGAGTTGTTAGATTAATACTATATGGTGTGGGAGGGTAGGTGGGGTATATGATAATCCCTTATATTTTCAAAATAACTTTTATGTAAATAATCTAAAGTTTTTAAAAAAATAAACAAAAATTTTTCATTAAAAAAAATTCACTGTAAAAACAAACAAACATTGAAGATGGAAGTAGCTGACAAAAGTAATCACTTAAGACAGTTTCAAAAAGTATCAACATTAAGTACTCTTGTATTATCTATTTCAAAATAAAGGGGAAGGCAAAGCTAGGTTCTTTAATGCAAACCTAGAACTTGCCCTTCCTTAAAAATATAATTTGTATCTCATTAATAATTTTTAAACTGAAGATTCATTAATGATAAATAATAAATCCCTACGTAAAAAAGGAAATAAAAATGTTAAAAAAAAAAAAAAATACTATAGTATATAATGAAGCACATTTGCATAAGCAGCAGTTTTGGTCTAAAAATTTTCCCAAACTAAAATTTATGTGATGTGGCAGTTTGATATAGTTATGAATTCCAAAAACAGATATTGGATTATGCTTGTAAACTGGTCTATTCCTCTGGGCGAGATTAAGTTATGATTAGGGCTTTGATTGGGCCACATCAGTAGGAGGTTATGTCCCCACCCCGTTGTGGGCAGGGACTCAGAGACAAAACTACATGGTAGAGCACAGGAGTTAGTTGGAGATTTGATATTGGAGTTCTGATGCTGAGTTTTAATGCTGGAGCCCGGGAAGTAAGCACACACAGAAGCCTGGTCATGAGGAAGGAGAGAAGGTCTCAGGGAAAGAAAGAGACAAGCTGTTCGCCTGCTAGTCTACAGCTGGCCTTGTGGAGAAAAGCAAAGCCTGAGCCTGGACAGAGGTAAGCCTCGGGAAGAGAGGAACCCAGGAAGCTTGAACCCTGGCAGACGTCGGCAGCCATCTTGCTCCAACACATGGCCATAGACTTTGATGAGCGAAGTAACTTACGCTTTATGTTCTGGTAACGGTAAGCTTCTACCCCAAATAAATACCCTTTATAAAAATACAACCGATTTCTGGTATTTTGCATCAGCACCCCTTTAGCTGACTAATATATGTGGTTTTATGGATGTTATTTTCCTTTAGCCCTACTGTTAAAGATGAAACAGTCCTAGAATTTTTGCTTTTGCAGTGACACTTCCTATAGAACTTATATGTTCTATATTATAAAGTTAAGTGTAACGGTTACTGGGTTAATTTTAGATTACTACAAAGTACTGTGTTTTCTAAAACCACAAAACTATCCATTCACTCATACTGCTGGGCAACAAAGTTTATTATAACCTCCAATTCTTTATTATTACTAAATAGGATTTTTCTCTGAATAGTTGGGGAATGGATGATGTAAATTAGTCATGAGGGCTTCTGCACTGTGTCAGACCATCATAAGCATGATATATAGAATTTGAGATGCCTCACGAACTTTAAAGAAGGTACATATAATTCAATATTCATTTCCATTTGCCTAAAGACTTTGATTTCATTTTGAATTTAAAAAAAAAAATTCTTTATAAAAGTATTACTTTTAAATTAGGTTAGCTTACTTTCATAACTATTATGAAAATATTAATATATAATATATAAACATAATATTAAGTAACATGTTAATACTTTTTTGTTTCATAGGGAATCAAGGGACAATACCAACACTCCAGCAGTTTTAAAAGTTTTCAAGCAAGTAGAAAATGACTTTGTATCGCAATATAGGAGAAAAAAAACACAAATAAGCTGCTTCTACCATTAACTACTTACATCCAGGAAAATTTCCTTATCCATTAATTAAACACACATACACACATACGTGTACACACACACACACACACACACAAATACTTGCCTTGGTATATGCTATACTGACCCATAAATGGTACTTTTAATAACAGTGGAGATAGAATGACATTACTGAACAGTAAGTACTTTTATTGGGAAAAAATTAAAAACACATTAAAGATGATTTTGATAATCTTTAGAAGTAGGGTTATATCATTCTGTTTCTGAGAGAATATCAAGTTTTACCAATTGGGCTTTCTTCTGCTCTATTATTTATCTATAAAGAAAATTTATTTGTATATAACACTATGTCTTTTCCTTCCAATTCAACTTTAAATGGCACAAAGATATGAAATAATAAAACTACTTTTATGGGTAGAGCTTACTGTGAAAACTATCTTCTACTGTTATAAGACTGACATTCTTAGTCTCTAAAGATCAATCCTAAATGCTATGTAATGGCAAATACTAAGCCCATGATCATGGTTTTCTTCTGTTCTTATTCCAATGGACAAATAGCCAAATGTGTTCATCCAGCATTCAAATTAATATGCTCTTCACATTGACATACTAGTCTGTAAGTGACCAGCTAAATAAATCAGTAGAGGATGTAGCCAGGACTCCTCCCATATAATGGCAGGTGTTACTTTCAAACAGGGACTTCCTAGAGTTAGTTTAGCAAACAAATGGGTTTCTTTCTCTGCCACCAGCATATAAGATACAAAGGACAAGTGAATATTTTAAGCCAGGGGTCAGTAAATTTTTCCTGTGAAGAACTAAATAGTAAATATTTTAGGCTTTGTAGGACATATGGTGGGGGTGGGGAGGGGTGTCGGTCTCTGTTGCAACTATTCAACTCTGCCTGTAGTGTAAAAGTAGTCATAAACAATACGTAAATGAATGAGCATGGCTATGTTCCAATAAAACTTTAGTTATGGACATTGAAATCTGAATTTCATATTTTCCATGTGTCACAAACATTTTCCTTCTTTTTAGTTTTCAAATGTTAAAAAATGTAAAAATTATTCTTAGTTCTTGGGCCATAAAAATCAGGCAGTTGGCCAGATTTGGACTGTTTTAAGCCAAAGCATTTAAGTCTCTTTCTGTAAGCTCTGGGCAAGTGAAGTCTATGAACTTGGCTGTTAAGTCTGTTTCATGCTTAATATATGCTAGTCAGGTTTTGATGAATCCCGTGTTTAATTTGTCCATTCTTAATGGCAAATCCTAAATAAGTCTTGGTCTCAAGAATCTGAGAAGATTGGTTCCAGGGTCTAATTTGGTAGCCCAAATGACTGAAACAAACCAGCTTCCAACAAACCAGATTCCCTGCAGGGAAGCACTTCAGATTCTCTTCCATGAGGGTCCACAATCAATATTTGTCTCATGGTCCTTGAATCTTTCAGGAAGGATCTGAAACCATGGAAGTGAAACTGGACAAGGTAAAGGCTGTTCTGGTCTTCCATGCTTTTTTCCTGCACATCGCAGGGCTTTTAGAGCCAACTTTTCTTTACTCCTGTGACTGCTCTCTCCAAACCCAGAATAGCTATAATTTCTTTTCCACAGCCTTCTTTCAAAATCTTAAACTGGAAGGGGGAAGGAGGATAGTGTTCTTTCGAGAATAAGATAACAAGGGCTCTTGAAGTATATTCATCCTTTCTTCCCAAGATGGAATCCCTAAAAAGGGCTAGTGCTGAGAGGAAAGAAAATTTAAAAAGGACTGAGCTCCCTATTCCTGTTTTCATGAAGCATAGTTTGGAATATGAAAGTTCGGTTATAGGATTGGATTCTAGTTTAAAATTTTTTAGACTTCAGTACATCTGGACAGAGAATTAAAAATGAGCCATTTCTTGGGTAAAGTTTTTGGATGCTTTCTTGACCTCAGTTTGAGACACATGGGTTTAACTGAATACCTCATGCAATCAAAGCCTCCAAGAACACAAAAATGATTATTTGTATGCAAAAGAAAAGGCTTCTCAGTTTATAAGTACTTAAAAATAATACTTACTGTTTTCTATGGTTGGATCGTAGGAGTCAACAAATTGGCCTTCAACAAACTGAATTGTCAATGAGGATTTCCCTATAAAAGAGAACAGCAGCTCAGTATATGTACTGGCATATCAAGGTAGAAAATCTTAATTCTACTGTTTTACATAAAAAAATCACTCTAGTAGATGAACTAATTGAAGGTACTGGGATCAGAAAGCATTCCTTTAATTAGCACTTGAGCAATTTCAAAATAGTAAATAAATTTCATTTATTTGCTTTATATGTAAAGAATATAAGCAGTTAAGCTATTATGAATTAAACACTTCTGTGACATTAACAAATATTGACCAATGTACATTATCAGATATTCTGTTAAAGGTAAACACACTCCTAAATAAAATCTAAACTAAGATAATTTCCTCTGGTGTCCTTGAGATCTACCTGCTCAATTTTAATAAGGAAATTACTCAAAATGATGAATTTTTTTGGGCTGCCTGAAATTATCTTCCTTCATTAATTACTTAGATTGACACAGTACCTGACACACTGTAGACATTCATATTTCTTAACAAATGGATGAAAACTCTCATACTTTCAAGGTAACGCTTATCCATGAAGATACAAAAGCTCTCACCTTTATACATGTGAAATAGAAAACACGGTTCAATAGAAATTAAACAATTCAATGAATATTTACTGGTGTACAACCATGGGCCCATGTGTTGTAATATAGGGATATATTTTGAGATAACACATTATTCTAAAATGTTTGAATATAACTCAATATCCCACAACTTCTAAATTCCTCAAAACCAAAAATCACCTTAATATTTATAAAATTATAAAAATCATTTTTAAAGAGTCTTTTTTCTTAACTTTAACCAGGAAAAAATATTATTATATTTTCTTTGCAATGCTAAAATGAGGGAAGCGGCTGTGGCTCAATCAGTAGGGCTCCCGTTTACCATATGGGAGGCCCCGGGTTCGGTTCCCGGGGCCTCCTGGTGAAGGCAAGCCCGCCCGCACGGCGTGGTTAGCTGACCCGGCAAGCACAAGCAGCAAGGGGGGGATAAATGAATAAATAAATAAAATCTTTGGGGGGAGGATGTGGCTCAAATGGCTGGGCGTCCGTCTGCCATATGGAGGGACCTGGGTTCGATCCCCGGACCTCCCGGTAAAATAAAAAAAATTTTTTAAAAATTAAAAAAAAAAAAAGCTAAAATGACACAGTAAGTTTTTGCTCCTGTATTTTCACTACAGAAGACATACTTTCAAGGCTGCTGACTGAGGTAGCCTCAATCTCACACTGCATGATTATTCTAAAATAAACAATTTACAAAAATATATTAATAGCTTTCAGATTAATTTTGAACTTATTTTCATGATTATTCTCCAAAAAATATATACAATTAATTATATATAAAGTTCCCCTTCCCCCTCCAAATCAGCATTCTCTAGAACAGTTTATGTTATTTGATCACTGGAATATTATGGGGAGAACTGGTTTTCAATCTACCAGTCTATTGGCAGAAGGGGGAGTCCATTCAAAATGATGTAATATATCTGGGACAATCCATTCTCTGAGGTCTGCTTTTGTCTTCATCTCAAATTCTTAACATCACTTTGAGGGAATTCAATACCCATATATACAGATGGTCTTAACAGATTAACCTCAACACCCATTGATCTTGTCACCAGTAATCTTCATTTCCCTGCTACTTTAGTGACCTGTCTCATACCACCACCATGAAACGCTAATTACTCCCCCAGAACAGCTCCACCTCCGCTCAATATACAGGAACACGCATTCTCAACTCTCTCATTTTCTGGCTCCCATTACCTAATCCAAACTATCTCTGGAAACAGTGCTCTTCAAACAATGGGCTATGACCAAATGGGTCATGAAATCAATTTACCGATTCATGACCAGCAGCGTTTTTTAAGAAACGGAAATACCAGAGTGGACTACAAATTATAAGTGTTTTATGAAACTTTTGTCTCAGTTATATATACATTTATAGATTCCCCTTTTGCTCCCAATGTCATAGAAAGATCTTGTTGGGTGCTACATGCATGGCCATGAAAGGGAGTGCACCAGATAGCATAGGCTCTTGGCCATTTAAAAGCTCTACTCTACAAATACAAATTTAAACGCTCCAGTAGGTATACATGTGCAACTATGTATAGCCTGCAAAAATCTGACCATAATACCTGACAAAGATGTGTAGACTCATGCATAAGAAGACTTCAAGGAAAAGGTCAGATAAATAGAGGCTAAGGCTATGCAGGCAATTAAGGAAGAGCAGCTTTCTGAAACTACAAAAGAAATCAAACATCACTGATGCCTGAAGGCTAGAACAATTGAAAGAAACTATTGGCCAGAGGCACGCTGCAATTTCTGGATGTCCATCTCCACAGGGACTATGCTCTAACATTCCTACACAGCACCTATTTAGTTTATTCTCCTCTCCAATTCCCCTAGAGCAAAAGAGTTATGCATGAACTTAAATCTCTACTTCTGGTTTAATCAGTTAAAAAAAAGACAGTACACCTCTTGATTTTTCACTTTGTAAAGCAAGGATATTAGCTCCCCAATCTGTCCCTCTACCTTTCTTCCCTCCCACTTCTATCTCCTAACAGCTAATTGTATTTTTACAGTGTCAAGCTTGGTAATGTTTCATTCCATTCCAAACTCTGAGGTGCTCAAGGGCTTGGACTATGAATTAATTCATTTACTCAGATATTTATTAAGTAACTCTTGTGTGTCAAGCACAGTTGCAACAAAATAGACAAGAGTCCTTCCTTGGTGCATAAAATGGGGAGAAACACACACAAAAATAAATGCAATAATCAGAGAAATCTGAATGTGTATCTATTCCTAGACAATGTACCATGATTTATTTAATTAACCAAACAATGGAACTAAGGAATGATGATCAGCAGCTCTTAACATGAGAAAAAAAGAAATAACCAGACATTATGCACCCCTGTTGCAAACATAAACCACCACTCTGAAAACAATCTTAAGGGAAAAATACAAAACAAAACCAAGAATCATCTAAATCTGATCAAACCTCTAGATCTAACTACCAATTTACAGGAAATACAGGGGACAAATGAACATGTTAAATAATATTACAAGGATATAAGAGCAAAACCCAGATTCTGAGTTACACACCAGGACCCTCACAACAATTAAATCAAAATTTCTAGGAGTGGGATCATCCATGCTTCAGTATTTTTAAAAAGTCGTCCAATAATTCCAACACATACCCGAGTTTGAAAACGAGTTTCTAAAGCAGCACTTCTCCAATGTCAATGCACAAATAATACACGTAGGGATCTTGTTAAAGTGCAGATTTAAAAATCCATTAGATCTGGGATGGGGCTTGAGATTTTCCATTTCCAACAAGCTCCCTGGTGATCCCTCTCAAGACCATACTTTGAGTAGCAAAGTTCTAAAGTTTAAAACACTAGTTCTTTTTTTTTTTTTTAAAGATTTAGTTTTTTTTATTTTTTTCCCCGCGGGGGCGCCCCCCCCCCCTTGTTGCTTGTGCTCATTGTGTCTTTGCTGTGCATTTTTCTGTGTCTGCTTGTCTCCATTTGTTGGGTCATCTTGCTGCACCAGCTCGCTTACCATGCTGTGCAGGCTGGCTTTGCCTTCACCAGGAGGCCCCGGCAATTGAACCCGGAGCCTCCCATATGGTAAACGGGAGCCCAACCAATTGAGCCACAGCCGCTTCCCAAAACACTAGTTCTTAAACTTAATTTCATAATGAAATCACATAGGAAGTTCCAAAAACTACTACTATCTGGATCTTACCCCCATTGATTCTGACGTAGTGAAATGGGATACAGCCTAGGCATCCGGATTTTTAAAACCCTCAGGTGATTCTACGAGCTGTAAAAGTTTGAGAACCATTGCCTTAAAGCCAACATCAAGCACAGTGGAACAAAAAAACAAAAAAAACAAAAAAAAAAAAAAAAAGAGGTAAGAACCTGGGTTCTTGAATTAACCACTCAACCTTTAGTCTCATTATGTGAGTTAAAAGTCCTTACTACTTAAGCCAGTATGAATAAAGCTAATTTGCGGTCAAAAGCAATTTAAATTGACTGCAATGTTATTAATTGTATTCTTATAATAGAAATGTAAAATTCAGAATCTTCTTATGAGGACCACTCAAATCAGTTATTAGAACCCATAATTGATGCCTATTCCTTTCACAAAGACCTAAGTTCATTGAGGAATTACGCTTCTAGGCTCTCTGCCTATCATGAGTGGGAGTAGAGTCGAAGTAATATGTAAAGTTCCTTAAAGCAACAATTTTTTTTCTTGTTACTGTGAAATACAAATTTATTAAATAAATGTGAAAAGGAAAGATAATTATTCAGTTTTTGTCATAAATGGCATAATATCTACTCACACCTTTCTGGATGTATCTTACAGCTGTTGAAGACTGATCTATGTAAATGAAGTTAATTACACATAGCAGTGATAACAACTATGAACAGAATGAATAGGGTGATGCAACAGAGTGGATAAGGGTTATTACTTTAGTATGGGGAAGGTCTGAGGATATCAGGGGCTGAAGCGTGAAATACAAGAAAGAGCCAAACAAGGGAGGAACAAGGGAATTTTTTTTTTCAGACAAGTACAAAAGTTATGAAGTGGAAATGAGTCCAATGTACCAAACGACTAGACTCTGGTTTAAGCACTTTATCTGGATTTCCTCTCACAAAATCACACAAGACAGAAACTATCATTTTGACCATTTTGGGGTGAGGAAAAACTTAACATCATTGTCATATAACTATTACTCTTAAGTAGCAGGACCACAATTCAAGCCTAGTGCATCTGACTTCAACGTTTAATATGTCCAAGGGCTGCCTCCAGGAAGAGAAGACCTGATGTAGTAATGCTACAGCAAAAGAAGGCTCTATTACAACAGGAAAGAGGAAAAAGCTATCAAGAGGAAACTTTAAGCATTCAAATCAGTCAATGTTTCCTCATGGTCATTCTACAATATTAAAGTATGTCAACTGGGTTGCTCCTTATCTTTAATTTTATATTCCAGGAAGATTGTGTGTGGTTCCCCACACTCACCCACACTATTTCACTTTTCCAGGCTTCTGCTGATTCTGCTGCATATTTATCAAAATCCAAAATTGGTGATACAAGTACTCTGTGTTTTCAAAGACTTGCATATTTTAACACTAACAAATATAATTTTTAAAAACTGGGAATGGCCTTATTTTCAGGTTAACATGGAATAAATCCACCCTTCGAAAATGTTATTTGCTCCAAACACTCAGCAATTACAGATAAATATATATAAAGTAGAAAATAAAAAGACACAGGCAGGCTCACATTTAAGATGAATTTCTATGACCCACAAACAGAAATGCAAATAGGGTGGTAGGATGTGACTAAAACCTTAGACTCACTGAACTCCAGGTGGGATAAAAGGGACCAAAAGAATTCTGTCTGAGATAGACACCTAAGCCAGAAGCTTAAAAAAAGGTATTAACCAAATATTGGGGCCCTGACTTTTTAAGGCATTGTGGGGTGGGGTAGCAAATAGGATAGGACAAAAGTCACAATCTTCCTACCAGGAATTCTGGTCTGGGGCCAGATGAAGGATGCTGAAAAAAACAATAGGTAAAAGGGGGGTAAAGATGGAAGGGAGGTCAGAGGAAGTAACAGGGAAAGAAACTTTAAACACAAATCTGTACCCCTAAATTCTCAAATACATGAAGAACTCTACTAACTAAGAAAAACAGCCATCATTTTATAGAGGCCTGCCAAAGACTTTAAAAAAATATGTTAACGATTTCCAAAGATACTGCTGGGGGCACAATTTTTATTTAAAAAACAACAACAACAACAAAAAAAAAAAAAACAGGTGATATAAGATCAAGTGAATATGAAAAAATTTTTTCAGGAATATTCCACAGAAAAGTTTTAAAAAACAAGATAACATCTTTTGAAACAAGGTTGGTTCCTAGTATTTGACATAAAATATAGATCTGCATAAATTTCAAATAATGGATTACCTTTGGTTATTTCTAAAGAGCAAAAAGAAAAAATTTCAGTACATGACAATCATTTTCCCATTTCTTGGATTCCATTTATTCCAAGACATATCATCTATTACTGGCAGCTTTGGGAGGCAGAAATTGGTAAGAGAATGCAAGTAAATTAAATTTACAATATACTCTAATTTCAGAAACATTAAAATGTGAGAAAACAAGCATAAAAGAATTGAGGAAATATAACAATTAGGACAAACAGCATAGTAGGTGAAAGTTCAGGATTTGAAATCAGATTATGGTTTGAATGCCAGCTCTACCACTCATTAGGTGTGTCATGTCTCTGGAGAAGTTAATTTCCCTGAGCCTCAGACTTTTCATACATTCTGATGGCTAAGTGAAATCATAACTATAAAGCACAGTGCCTGTCACCTACATTTAGTCAATAAATGGTTATTAACTTCTAACACAAGAGGATTGTGGGAAGATGGCAAAGTAGGATGCTCCAGGGATCAGTTCCTCCACCAGAACTGTTAAACAGGCAAGAACTGTCTGAATCAACTATTTTGAAACTCTGGAGTCCAGCAGAACACTGTACAGCTTTCAGAGAGGAGTGGGAGGAAAAGGCTGGTAAATTACAGTAAACACCAGTAAATTGCTCTCTCCACCCTGCATTTACTGTTGCGTATCACTCATTATTGCATCAGGCAGCAGTGGGTCTGGCCCCTGTTGTAGCTTAATGATAGCAGAAAGGGACATAAAAATCCACTTCCCCAAGATCTGGGGTGGGCACAGGCAAATCACAGCTTTTGACTAGCTAACTTTGGATCACTGTGGACCCAGCTCTGAGAGCAGCCATTGTTCCAACCCACCCACCCAAAGGAGAGAGAAGAGACTTAAAGACAGTATGGTTCACTGGACTCACCCAGGACAACTAACAAAAGGATGATAGACAATGCCTGTCCCAAAAAAACAGAGTATCTACATCTGGAAGCAAGACAGTTCCATCCATCTGCCCCACAGGATCTAAGACCCCTCTCAATCAGAAACAGAGTGGGCATCACCATGCCAAAATCCTCAAGACTGAGGAGTGAACAAACATAAGGGGGGAATGTAACTATGTACTAAAGTAGACATTATTATTATAGTAATGGAAGAACTTGTAACATTGATATAAAGACAGTGGGGAGGGAGAGGGAAGAATCCATGTAACATGGGGCATCTTGGGGACAATGGAATTGTTCTGCATGATATTGCAATGATGGATAGAAGTCATTATGCGTTTTGTCAAAACCTATAAAATTGTGCAGTGCAAAGTGTAAACCATAAAGTAAATTAAAGACCATGCTTAGTAGCAATGCTTCAACATATGTTCATCAATTGTAATAAATGTACCACACTAACAAAAGATGTTGTTAATGGGGGAAAGCGTGTGTGTGTGGGGGGGGGGGGGGAGTATATGGGAATTTCCTATATTTTCAATGTAACATTTATGTAATCTAAAGCTCCTTTAAAAATAAAGGGGAAAAAAAAGTCTATCTAAAAAAAAAAAAGCTGCAAAGGACCATTAAAGGGCTGCATTTGCTGGGCAGGTCAAGCGAGTGCAGCTCTCAGGAGTATGGAAGAGGCTCATGGCGCTCTTCCTGGTCCCTTCCTCTGTGGGTCCGTGGCCTTTTTCTGGCTGGGAGACAGATTTGGGAAACTTTTCTCCAGTAGGCCTCCTCTCCCAGAATTTGCCCTCCAGGCAAAAGCAGCCTGAGACAAGGAAAGCAGTGTAAGAAACAACTTAGGCAGACAACCTGGGGTAAAGGCTTACCTGCTTTAAGTCCAGCAGTGGAACACCCAAGAGAAGGTTTATCTCCTGGGAAGTAGAGGAGGCATTCAAACTCCTGTAGACAGGGGAACTCCTAAGGCCACTAGTAAGCACAAGCCCAGAAAAAGACACAGGCCCAGAAAAGACAGGCAGGACCCCACATTTTTCATTTGACTTAGTGGACCTTCCAGATAGGAGGGTTGACACTTAACAAAAACTCTGTCATATCACCATCTGGTTACAAACTCAAGAGACAGATCTCAGGGAAAAAAATCCAGTGTTAACACTTTAAAATATTAAAATGTAAGTGTGCAACGAAAGATTACGAGACAAAGAAACAGGAAATGATGGCCCGTTCAAAGAAAAAGGATAAAAAATCCAGAAAATGCCAACAAAGATGACGAGACTGTGGATATATCAGACAATAACGTTATTAAAAAAAGGAGAACTTCAATATGGTCAAGGAGTGAAGAAAAATACAGAGAAAGAATGAAAGGATATTAGAAAAACAAGGAATATATCAAGAATCTCAAGAGAGAAAAATTTTTAAAGGAATCTAACAGAACTACTGGAGTTGAAAGACTCAGTGAACTCAAAGACAAGACAATTATTATAAATGAGTCAGGATGAGAAGTAGAAAGAAAAAAGGAACTATAAGAAGTGAAAACAGCCTAAAAGACCTCTGGGACACCATGAGGCGTACCAAAATACGCATAATGGGAGCCCCAGAAGGAGAGAGATAAAGAAGCAGAAGGAATATTCAAAGAAATGACAGAAAACTTAGCAAAAGATGTGAATATACACATCCAAGAAGCCCAGAGAACACGAAACAAGATAAATTTAAAGAAAAATATGTTCCATCAGATACTGATCAAACAGTGAGTGCAAAGGACAAGGAGACAGTTCTGAAAGCTACAAGAGAAAAAAAGCAAAGTGTTATTATGTACCAGCGAGTCCCAATTAGATTAAGTGCTGATTTCTCATCAGAAACTATGGAGGCAAGAAAGAAGTGCGCTAAAATACTTAAAGTGCTTGAAGAAAACAATCGTCAATCAAGAATTTTATATCTGGTGAGATTTTCTTTCAAAAATGAGGGAGAGATTAAGACATTCCAAGACAAACAAAAGCTGAGGGAGTTCATCACCACTAGAACTGCCCTTCAAGCAATGCTAAGCAATTCTTCAGATTGAAAGGAAAGGACACTAGGCAGTGGTTCAAAACAGCAAAAAGAAATAAAGGGTTCAGGAAAAGGTAAACATTTGGGTAATTATAAATGCCTGTACTATTGAATCGTATTTTTGGGGATGTAACTGTACTTTTTACTTCCTACTAAAAATGCAAATGCATAAAAAGTAATGATATATCTATGGTTTTGGACGCACAATGTACAAATATATAATTTGTACCAAGTACAAAAAAAGTGGGGGGACAGAAGGTTATAGAAACTGTGTATGTCAAGTTGGTATCAAATCAAATATGATTGTTATATATTTAGTATGTTCAATTTTAATCCAGTGGTAACCACAAGGAAAATGTATGAAAAATACATCCAGATAGAAATGACCAGGGACACAATACAGTACAAGGAGGAAAAAAAAAAAAAAAAAAAATTTAAATAAATATGAAAATAGGAATTAACTGAAAAACTGAGGAATAAAAAAAGATATAAGCCAAAGACTAACTAGCAAAATGGCAGAAAAAAGTCCTGCATTATCAGTAGTGATTTTAAATGCAAATGGATTTAAACACTCCAGTCAAAAGGCAGAGAATGGGGGCAAAAAAAAAAAGGGCAGAGAATGGCAGGATGGATAAAAAGCATGACCCAACTATACATGTTATCTACAAGAGACTCGCCTTAAACTCAAAGACATAAAAAGGTTGAAAGTGAAAGGATGGGCGGGGAGGAATTCACACACACACACACACACACACACACCACGCATATATACCCAAAAGAATTGAAAGCCAGGGCACAAACAAATACTTGCACGTTGATGTTCAAAACAGCATTATATGCAATTACCAAAAGATGGCAAGTGTCCATCAACCGATGAACGGATAAATAAAATGTGGTATATACATACAATATTATTATTCAGCCGTAAAAAGGAATGAAATCCTGATACGTGAGATAACATGGATGGATCTTGAAGACATCATGTTGAGTGAAATAAGCAGATATAAAAGAACAAAGATTGTTAGGATCTCACTGATTTGCAACAATTAGAATAAGCAAACTAATAGAGTGAGAATCCAGAATATAGGTTACCAGGACATAGGGTGAAAGCTTAAAAATGTAAAGGGTTCCTATTTGGGATGATGGAAATGTTTCAGTAATGGATGGATGGTGATGATAGCACAACATTGTGAACAGAATTAACAGCACTGAAATATATATGAGTATGATTAAAATGGGAAATGTTAGATGATAAATATGGCAACAGAATAAAAATTTTTTTAAAAATCCATGGAACTACACAACACAACACAGTGAACCCCAAGTTAAACCATGGACTTTAATTAATAGTTCAATTATTAAAGTGTTATCATCTGTAACAAATGTTCTACACCAATGCAAGGTGTTAGTGGTGGGGTGGTATATGAGAGTCCTATATTTTATGCAATATTGTTCTGTGACCCCACAACTTCTCTTAAAAAGAAAATTAAAAAAGCAAGTAGCAACCAAAAGACAGCTGGGGTAGCTATACTAATATCTGATAAAATAGACAAGTCAAAAACAGTTACAAGGGACAAAAACAATCTTTATATACTGATAAAGGGGGTCAATTCAACAAGAAGATGTAGCAATTATCAATATTTATGCAGAGTCCCAAAATACATGAAACAAATACTGACAGATTTGAAAGAAGAAATTGATGGTTCTACATTAACAGCAAGAGACATTAATACACCATTTTCAATAAATGAAAGAACATCTAGGCAGTAGAGATAAGGAAATACAAGACTTGAATGATATTCTAAACCAACTAGAGCTAACAGGCATATATAGAACACTTCACCCAACAACAACAAAAAAACACACTTCTTCCCCAGTGCATAACATATATATATATTTTTTTTTTAAAGATTTTATTTATTTATTCATTTATCCCCCCCTTGCTGCTTGTGCTCGCTGGGTCAGCTAACCACGCCGCGCGGGCAGGCCTGCCCTCACCAGGAGGCCCCGGGAACCGAACCCGGGGCCTCCCACATGGTAAACGGTAGCCCCACTGATTGAGCCACAGCCACTTCCCCATAACATACTCTTAAACAACCAATGTGTTAAAGAGGAAATCACAAGCGAAATTAGGAAATATCTTGAAGCAAATGAAAATGAAAATACAACATACCAGAAATTATGGGATGCAGCACAGCCACAACTCAGAGGAATATCTATATGGCTAAATGCTTACCTTAAAAAAAAGAAAAAAGGTCTTAAATCAGAGACCTAACCTCAAAACTAGAAGAACTAGAAAGAGAGGAGAAAATCAAACTCAAAGTAAGCAGAAGGATGGAAATAACAAAGATTAGAGCAGAAATAAATAAAATAGAAAATAAAAAAAGCAATACAGAGAATCAACAAAAGTTGGTCTTTGAAAAGATCATTAAAATTGGCAAAACTTTAGCTAGACAAAGAAAAAAAGAAAGAGAACATCAATGACTAAAAAAATGAAAAGGGGAACATTACTACCAGCCCCACTGAAATAAAAATGACTATAAGAGGATACTATGAACAAGTGTACAACACATATTAGATAACCTAGATGAAATGGACAAATGGCTAGAAACACACAAACCACCTACACCGATTCAAGAAGAAATAGAAGATCTCAACAAACCAGTAACTAGTAAAGAGATTGAATGAGTAATAAAAAAAAAAACCTCCCAACAAAGAAAAGCCAAGGAACAGATAGCCTGCTACACAGGGGAATTTTTCCAAGCATTCCAAGAAGAATTAAAATCAATCCTGCTTAAACTTTTCTGAAACAAGGCCAACATCACCCTCATACCAAAGCCACATAAAGATACAAGAAAAGAAAGTTACAGGACAATCTCTCTTATGAATATAGATGCAAAAATCCTCAATAAAATACTAGCAAACAGAAACCAACACAGCAACACATTTTAAGAATTATACACCATGGTCAAGTGAGATTTATCGCAGGTATGCAAGGGTGATTCAAAATAAGAAAATCAATTAATGTAATACATCACATTAACAGAACGAAGGGGAAAAAAACCACACCATCATCTCAGTTGCCACAGAAATGACATTTGACAAAATCCACCTCCTCTTGATAAAGATACTCAGAAACCTATAGGAATAGAAGGAAACTTCCTCAATATGATTAAAGGCATATATGGAAAACCCACAGCTAACATCATACTTAATGTTAAAAGACTGAAAGCTTTCCGTCTGAGATCAGGAACAGGACAGGGATGCCACTGTCACCACTGTTATTCAACATTGTACTGCAAGTTCTAGCCAGGGCAGATAGGCAAGAAAACGAAAGATAAGACATCCAAATTGGAAAGGAAGAAGTAAAACTTTTCATTTTTGCAGATAATATGAACCTATATATAAAAAATCTGGAAAAATCCACAACAAAGCTCCTAGAGCTAATCAATCAACTCAGCAAAGTGGCAGTTGACAAGATCAACACCTAAAAATCAGTAGTGTTTCTATGCTCTAGTAATGAACAATCATAAAAAAACATCAAGGGAAGCGAATGTGGCTCAAGTGATTGGGCTCCCATCTACCATATAGGAGGTCCAGGGTTCGATTCCCGGGGCCTCCTGGTGAAAAGCAAGCTGGCCCGCGTGGAGAGTTGGCACAGCAAGATGACACAACAAAAGGAGACACAGAAGAGAGACAATGAGAGACGTGGCAAATCAGGGAGCTGAGGTGATGCATGAGATTGAGCAGCCTCTCTCCACTCTGGAAGGTCCTAGGATTGGTTCCCAATGCTACTACCTAAAGAGAAGACAGACAAGCAGACACAGAAGAACACAAGAGAGCAGACAGCGAGTGCAAAACAACCGGGGGGGGGGGGGGATAAATAAATCTTAGGGGGAAAAAAAAAGAAATAAAGAAAAAAATTTCATTTACAATAGCAACTGAAAAAAATCAAATACCTAGGCATAAATCTAACCAAGGATGTAAAAGATTTATACACAGAAAACTACGCAACACTGCTAAAAGAAATCAAAGACCTAAATAAATGGATGAACATTCCATGTTCATGGATTGGACGACTAAATATCATTAAGATATTATCATTAAGTATTGACAAAGATGTCAATACTACCCAAATTGATTTACAGATTTAACGCAATCCCAATCAAAATTCCAAAAGCCTACTTTTCAGAAATGGAAAAGTCAATCACCAAATTTATTTGGAAGGGTAAGGGGCCCCAAATAGCTAAAAACATCTTGAAAAAGAAGAATGAAGTTGGAGAACTCACACTTGACTTTAAAGCATAGTACAGGGAAGCGGCTGTGGCTCAATCAGTAGGGCTCCCGTTTACCATATGGGAGGCCCCGGGTTCGGTTCCCGGGGCCTCCTGGTGAAGGCAAGCCCGCCCGCACGGCGTGGTTAGCTGACCCAGCGAGCACAAGCAGCTAGGGGGGGATAAATGAATAAATAAATAAAATCTTTAAAAAAAAAAAAAAAAACAAACATAAAGCATAGTACAAAGCTACAGTGGTCAAAACAGCATGGTACTGGCATAAAAATATCTATATTGACCAATGGAATGAAACAGAGTTCAGAAATAGACCCTTACCATCTATGACCAATTGATTATTTTTTATTTTTTATTTTTTTAAAGATTTATTTACTTACTTTATCCATTTTAAACCCCCCCTTCCCCATTTGCTGATTAGTGTCCATTCGTTGGGCAATTCTCTGTGTCTGTTTCCTGCCATCTCTTCTCATCCTCCTTCTCCCGTCTTCACCAGGATTCGATCCCGGAGACCTCCGATGTAGGAGACAAGTATTCTGCCGCCTGCGCCACCTCAGCTCCTGGCTTCCGGAGCTTTTGGAGCATCTCGTCTTGTCTCTCCCCTGCGTCTCTCTCTTGTTGCGTCATCATCTTGCTGCATGGCTCCCGGGGCCTGGCGGCTCACCAGCACACAGAGCCTGGCAGCCCATGAGCCTTCTATATATATATTTTTTATTTTACCGGGAGGTCCCAGGGATCAAACCCAGGGATCTGCCTCCATATGGCAGACGGATGCCCAACCATTCGAGCCACATCCGCCCCCCAATTGATTTTTTTCAAAGGAGGTACCAGGGATTGAACCCTGGACCTTGTACACTCGTATAGCCACTGAGCTACATCCACTCCCCTGGCCAAATAATTTTTGACAAAGCTGCCAAGTCCACTCAACTGGGACAGAACAGTCTCTTCAACGAATGGTGCTGGGAGAATTGAATATCTATATGCAAAAAAATAAAAGAAAAGAAGACCCCTATCTTACATCTTTTACAAAAATTAACTCAAAATGGTTCAAAGACTTACATGTAAGAATCAGGACCATAAGACTTCTAGAAGAAAATGTAGGGAAGCATCTTCAAGATCTTGTGGTAGGCGATGATTTCTTAGACTTTACACCCAAAGCACAAGCAACAAAAGAAAAAAAAAAACATAAATGGGACCTCATCAAAATTGAAAACTTTTGTGCATCAAAGGACTTTACCATGAAAATAAAGCAGTAACTTACACAATGAGAAAAAAAAATGAGAAAAATATCCAATAACAATTTAATATCCAGAGTATATAAAGAAATCCTTCAACTCAACAACAAAAAGACAAAAACCTGATTTAAAAATGGGCAAAGGGAGTGGATGTAGCTCAGTGGATGAGTGCCTGCTTCCCATGTACAAGGTGGTCTGGGTTCAATCTCTGGTACCTCCTTTAAAAAAACAAAACAAACAAACAAACAAAAACGGGCAAAAGACTTGAATAGACATTTCGCCAAAGAGGTTATACAAATGGCCAAAATGAAAAGATGCTTAACATCATTAGCCATTAGGGAAAGGCAAATTAAAAGCACAATGAGGTGCCATTTCACACCCACTAGAATGGCTGCTATAAAAAACAACAACAACAAAAAAAAAAAAAACCAGAAAATTACAATGTAGGAGAGGATGTGGAGAAATAGAACACTCATTCATTGCTGGTGGAAATATAAAATGGTACAGCTGCTGTGGAAGACAATCTGGTAGTTATTTAACTCAGAAAGTTAAGTATAGAATTACCAAATCACCCAGAAATCCCACTTCTAGGGATATACCCAGAAGAATTGAAAGCAGGGACTCAACACATCTTTACACACCCATTTTCAGAGAGGCATTATTCACAATTGCCAAAAGATGGAAGCAACCCAAGTGGTTCACCCACTGATGAACAGATAAATGAAATGTGGTATATACATGTAACGGAATATTAATTCAGTCATAAAAATGAATGAAGTTCTGATGCATGCGACAACATGGAAGAACCTTGAAAACATCAGGTTAAGTGAAATATGCCAGGCATAAAAAGACAAAAAATGTATGATCTCACTGATATGAAATAATTAGAACTAGCAAACTCATCAAGTCAGAATATAGAACATAGGTTGCCAGGGGTGGGGTAGGGGTAGGGAATAGCAAATTAGGGCTTACAATGTAATTTCTATTTGGGATGATGGAAAAGTTTTGGTAATGGATGGTGGTAATGGTCGCAGAACACGATGAATGTAATTAACAGCACTGAATTATGTATCTGAATATAGTTTAGTGGGGAAATTTTAGGTTGTGTATATGTTACTAGAATAAAAATTAAACAAACAAAAAAACCCCATAGAACTGCACAACATAGTGAAACCCACAGTTAACCTATGGGCTATATAGTTAATAGCACAATTTTTAAAATGTACTTTCATCAATTGTACAGATGTGTCACAACAACGCAAGGTGTTAATAGACTGGTATATGGGAATCTTGTATTTTTTATGCATGATTGTTCTATAAACCCATAACTACACTAATTAAATAAAAATCCCGGAAAGGAGATGTGGTTCAAGTGGTTGGGCTCCCGTTTACCATATGGGAAGGCCCGGGTTCGAATCCTGGGGCCTCCTGGTGAAGGCAGGCAGGCCCGCATGGCGCAGTAAGCCAGTGCAGCAAGATGATGCAACAAAGGGAGACAAGAAGACACAAAAGAGTGCACAGCAAGTGGACAGAGTGAGCACAAGCAGCAAGGGGGGATAAATAATTAAAACAAACCTTAAAAAAAAAATTTAAAAATCCCAATGCATCATTCTCAAAGTCAATCTGTTCCCAAATTATGAAGTACTGTACACTTTGGATTCACAAATGACTAAAGTCCTACTCCATGCATAATTCTGAAAACAATTTAGTATAATATACTTCATTGCTGCCTACAAGGAACTTACAATCTTAACAGGGAGAAATTACTTTTGCAAAAATACACACAGAGATCACAAAATTTTAAAGTGTCTTTCAAAACAAAACAAAAAAACAGGCTGAAGATTTGCAGATTTATCCTAGAATAAACACTACTAAAGATTTTCCAGTTAGGAGAGGGACATGAAGTAAAACATTAGAAGATCAGAATGATATTCTGAAAACGAGAGTATAAGTGAAAAGTGGGTATTTTCTCTCGTTTAGCCCACTTCAAATCAGGTGATTACAAGACCATTAAAAAAAAGTAGAATATAATTTCTAAGGGGAAGACCCCACCGCCCATTTAAAAAGAAACAAAGTATGCACCTGATTTCAAGATTTACTAGAAGCATACAGCTGAATTAAGAAAATGAGGAAAGGCTTTAAACAATTTTAAATATCCACTGGCCAATAAGCACATGAAAGGATACTCAATGTGATGAACTGAACCGTGTATCCTAGTTTGACATGTTCTTCGCCTTAGGTCTTAGTCTGCATTCTGTTAAGTGTGGACCCATTGTAAATAAAATCTCTTCAAAATGTTACTTCAGTTAAGGTATGACCCAAATGAATCAGATTGAGCTTTAGTCAAGATTACTGGGGCCCTTAATAAGCAGAGAGAAAATCAAATAGAAACCATGAGAAGTAGCCAAAAGATATAAGTCAATGGGACCCCAGAAGAGAAAGGATAAGATGCCACCATATGCATTGCCATCTGATAGAAAAATCAAAGAATACCAGCAGTCAAGCCTAAAATACCAGTCTTCCAGGAGAAAGTACTGCCTTGCTGATGCCTCAATTTTGGATTTCTCCAAGCCTCAAAACCGTGAACCAATAAATTCCTGTTTTTGAAGCCAACCCATTGAATGGTATTTGTTTTAGCAACTAGGACATAAATATATTTACCATTATTCATTAGGGAAATGCAAATTAAAATCATATTAACAGAATACTATATAGCCAATTAAAATGGCTAAAATTAAAAGTACTAACAATACCAGTGCTGGAAATGATGTAGCACTACTGGTACACTCACATATTTTTAGTGGGATGCAAAATGGTAGAGCCACTTTGGAAGAGAGTTTGGTAGTTTCCTACCAACTGAGCCAACAATCCCATTCCTAGGAATTTATACAAGAGAAATTAAAACTTAAAATTAACACAAAAACCTGTGTATTTACAGCAGTTTTCATAATTGCCCCAATGTGGAAACAAACAAATGTCCTCTGAAAGGTGGATGAATAAACAAATTGGGTTAAATCCATACAAAGGAATACTAATCAGCAATAAAAAGGACTATTAATACAAACAACATGGATGGATTTCAAATGTTTTCAGTAGCAAAACTCAAAGAGCTTCATAATGTGTAAATCCATTTATATAATATTCTGGAAAAAACAACAGGGACAGAAAACAGATGGGAGAAGGGGTTGACTACAAAAGGGCACAAGGGAATTTTGGGAGCACCTCTTAACAGGTTACATGATTGTGTTTGTCAAAACTCATTTAACTGTACATCTGAATGGATGAATTTTACTATATGTAAATTATACCTCAAGTTAAAAAAAAAAAAAAGAATCTTGACCTTAACCTCAACCATACACCAAGGTTAACAAGGGAAGCAGATGTGGCTCAAGCGATTGAGCTCCCGCTTACCACATGGGAGGTCCTAGGTTCAGTTCCTGGTGCCTCCTAAAGAAGACAAGCAAGACAGGCAGGCATGGCAAGCTGACACAAGAAGATGATGCAACAAGAGACACAAGGAGGGAAACATAATGAGAGATACAACAAAGCAGGGAGTAGAGATGGCTCAAGCAATTAGGCGCCACCCTCCCACACGGAAGGTCCTGGGTTTAGATCCCGGTGCCTCCTAAAAAAGAAGACCAGCATGTAACAGACAGACACAGTAAATACAAACAATGAGGTGGTGGGAAGAAATAAATAAATAAATCTTTAAATAAAAAAAAGTTAACCAGAAACAAATTACAGACCTAAACCTAAAAGCTAAAACCATAAAACTTCTAGAAGAAAACATATGAGATTTTCACAACTTTTCTACTTCAAGTAGACAAATATTTCTTACATGATACAAAATGCAGAGGCCATGAAAAAATAAAACTGATAAAACTGGGCTTCATCAAAATGACAAACTTCTGTTCTTTGAAGTATACTCTTAGAAAAATTAAAAAGCCACAAAGAAAATATTCATCGTATATCAAAGCATTTATATTCATAATACGTAACAATAAAAAGAACCCAACAACAGGCAAAAGACTTAAACACTTCACAAAAGAAGATATATGAATGACTAACAGGTATATAAAAAGATGTCCAACATCATTAACCATTGGGAAAATTCAAATAAAAGCATAAGATATCATATTAGAATGGCTAAAAAGACCAACTTTTTCTTTTTGATAAAGATGTCACAGTGAGATGCTTCAGGGCTCTATTTCCCCACAGAAGCTTTGAACAATCAGCAAGAATTGGCAGAAACATCTTTCTCAAAGCTCCAGAAAACAGTTAAAGGACTGCATCAACAGGAGGAGAGCTGAATCAAGAATAAGACTACATGGAAGCAGGTGTAGCTCAGTAGTTGAGCACCTGCTTCCCATGTACCAGGTCCCAGGTTCAATTCCTAGTACCTCAAAAAAAAAAAAAAAAAAGAATAAAGCTACTTAAGAACAGTGCAGTCTCACGCTGCCCTAGCTGGCCCCTCCCATACTCCTCACTGGGTCAGCTGGAGCCAGCCCACTCTCACTGCAGATCCCTGGTTCCAATTCCGAGGGAGCAGAGTAATCCTTGTGTACATACTACGAGCATGTATGTCTGGCCCAATCTTATCTGGTGGTGGCCTAAGGGACTCACTGTCCTATAACTTATGCTGCATGCAGAAGGCAGCTCACAGAACTCTCCTACAAAACACTGGCTGAGCAGTCAAGTCGTGCTGCCTACGGCAAGAGATTGCTGGCTATAGGACATACAGTACAGTACCTAGGACCAAGAGGAAACCGTTTCCTAGGGAAGAGGAGACATTAGTATCCCTAGAAACAAAGGAATTTCTAAGGCCACAAAGGCTGGCCCAAGACAAGAGACATGTGCAAAAAAGATCAGAGAGGCCCCCTAGCTTTGGCCTGGAGCTATACTCATTGTATGGCTAAGCCTTGAAGGAGAGCACTTGCATGGATCAATCTGTATACACTAAGAAAGGTTTTCTTTTTTTTTTTTTTTTTTTCCCCCAGCTCCTGGCACTCAAGGAAAACTATCATAACAGTAGCTGGATATAAGCTTAAGGAATAGATACCTCAGAGCCGAAACTCTAGCGATAACACATTAAAATATTAAAATCAGTGGTTTTGGACTCACATAATTTGTAGCAAGAACTATATAAAGGTCAAAGGTATAGGAAAAGTTTTTGTATACTATTGAAGTTAATTTGGTATCAAAGCAAACGAGACTGCTATAAATTGGAGTACAGGTTGCCAGGGGTGGGGCACAGGGGGAATGAGGAGTTAATGCTTTATCTGTTTAGGTTTTCTGTTTGGGGAGATAGGAAAGTTGTAATGGAAGGTGGTGAGGGTACTACAATATTGTGAATGGGATTAATCCCACGGAATGTTATGCTCAGAAGAGGATGAGATAGGAAAGTTTATATCGCAAATATGTTTCCACAATTTAAGGGGGAAAAAAAAAACAAAAAACAAGCAACTAAAGAAACAATGAGGGGGCGGATGTGGCTCAAATGGTTGGGTGTCTGTCTCCCATGTGGAGGGACCCGGGTTTGATCCCCAGGACCTCCCAGTAAAATAAAGAAAAATATAAAAAGTGCACGGTCGCGCCATCAGGCCCCATGTGACACACCAAAAAACCAGGAACTGAGGTGGCGCAGGTGGCAGAATGCCTCTTCCCCACCTCGGAGGTTCCCAGGATCGAAGACAGGAGGAGGAGGAGGAAAGGAGACAGCAGGAAACAGACTCGATGAATGGGCACAAAAAACGGGGGTGGGGGTGGGTTTAAAATGGATTAAAAAAGTAAATAAATAAATCTTAAAAAAAAAAAAAAAAAACAATGACAGTTAAAAATACATTTCATGATCCTGGATGGAATCTAGCAAAGGAGAAAAGGCTCTACGGGACATTATTAGGACATATGAGAAAGATGGAATATGGGCTGTAGGCTTTATAAGTAAATTTCTTGAACTTGGTAACTGCACTTAAGGAGGCTACGTAAGTATCCTTGTTCTTAGGAAATGTATATGGCAGTATTAAGTATTCAAGAAGCATGATGTATACAACCTATACTCAAGTGAAGCAGGCTAGATAGGGAATCAATAGATGGATCTGGAACCTGGCAAGAAGTCCATGTGGACATCAATACCCCCAAGATGGCTGCTGGAAGACCCGCACAGGATTCTGCCATTCAGAACAAGATTTCCTCCGGAAGCCAGGAGAAGCCCCGGATTTTCTCCAGGGACCTTATCATTGGGCTTTCCTGGGGGATTGATGGGACTCCTCCTGTGTCATTAGCAAAGAGGCAGAATAATTAATAGTTTAAAAAGCAAGCGCAAAGACCTTTTGCTCTCTCCTGCCTTCACCCTGTCCCGGTGTCTGTTCATGCCCTATTCTGGCCTTCTTCGCCCCCGCCTGGATCAAAACACAAATAAAACCTGGGCATTTATAATCTATAATGGGAAATTGGAGTCTATAAATCAGCCCTCTTTATCACTCTTCAGCCCCTTCCTCTCTACCTGGGACCCATGATCTGTTATTTTCTCCCATTTCTCCTCCCTCCCTACCTTAATAAATTACTGGCCTAATCAACGTGGCGTGCTCTTGAAATTCATTTCCTGCAGTTTAGCCAAGGACCTGGACAAAATCCGGTTACACAAGTGTTCAGAAAATGGATTGGTAAATACACAAAGATACAGAAATAGAATGATACAGCAAATGGCAAAATGTTAAAAGTCGTGGATCTGGCTGTCTGTGGGGGTAAGAGGTACGCCAGAGTTCTCTGTATGGGTTTGTATTAAAGGTTTGAACGCTTTGGAAAACAACTCTCTTAACATTATGCTCTTACCATATATATGACTCAGCAATCCCATTCCCATGTATTTACCAAAAAAGAAACGGCTACATGTCCAAAGACATACACAGAAGTTCATAACAAATTTATTTATTTATTTCCAGGGACTGAACCCAGGACTTTATATGTGGGAAGCCAGCGCTCAACCCCTGAACCACACTGGCTCCCCATAACAGCTTTATTAACAGTAGTAAAATACCACAATCAGCCTAAATGTCCACCAACTGGCTAATGGATAAACAAATTAGGGTACATCCATACAATGGAATACTAGTCAGCAATAGAAAATGGGGGGTGGAAATCTATATACATGCAACTTAGATGAATTACAAAAACAATGTTTATTGAAATACATCAGACAAAAAGAGTGTATATTTTATGTTTCAATTAATGTGAAATTTTAGCACAGAAAAACTAATCCATCGTGACAGAAAGCAGATCAAAGGTTGCCTGGGAGTGGGGTTGGGGGTGCAAGGGATCAACTTAAAAGCAGTATGAAAGAACTTCCTGGGATGACAGAATCATTTGTATTTTGACTGGGAGGTAGTTATATCAAAAACCCAGATCTAATTTTACACTGAAAATAAATACATTTTTACTATTTGTAAGTTATACCAGTAAACTTGATTTTAAAAGAATAGAAAAAAAAAAAGAGGGAAAAAAGACATTCACTGTTTTTTACTAAGTATAGTATGATGATTTATGTGACTTTAGGCAGCATTCCCGAGTTTGCTTCCTCATCTGTAAAATGGAGCTAATAATAGTACCTATCTTATAGGGTACCTATGAGGATGAAAAGAAAACACATACAGAACATGTGGTTTATAACGCTCAATAAATGTCATTATTATTAGTACTACACCATTATTAGTAAGACAGAAATAATCACCTTAAGAGAAAAAAGCACTTTATTATATATAATCAATGAATCTGAAATTTTATGACATGCAGTAAGAACTACTTCAGCTAAAGCCTCAAAACACAAAAATATCAATAAAAATAACCACATACACACATCTGAAGAAAAAATTACTGTTTCATTTATCCATTGCTGTAAAACAAATCACCACAAAACTCAGTGGCTTAAAGCAATATCCATTTTATTTGTTCTGAGTCTACAATCAAGACTTGACTCTGCTGGGTGATTCCTCTGCTTGTCTTGCTTATAGTCACTTCCTTGGTGCATTTAGCTGGTGGGCTGGATGGGGACTATAGTCATCTGGGAAGGTTGG
Organism: Tolypeutes matacus; assembly: GCA_026826555.1. Lineage (NCBI taxonomy): Eukaryota > Metazoa > Chordata > Mammalia > Cingulata > Chlamyphoridae > Tolypeutes > Tolypeutes matacus. The sequence goes on from JAKSZT010000049.1 coordinate 34,354,103, forward strand.
GTCTTCTCCCTTTCCACGTGTCATCTCCATAAGGTCTCTCCTGCCTATTATTTGAGGCTTCAAAAAAACACACAAAACAGAAGATGCCAGACTTCCTAAAGCTTATGACTCAAAACTGGCACATCATTTCTGCTACATGGGCCAAGGAGTGAACCTGGGACCTCTTATGTGGGAAGCTGACGCACAACAACTAAGCCACATCAGCTTCCCCGAGTTGGTTTTTCCGTTTGTTTTGCTTGTTTTTGTTTTTTTCAGGAGGCACCAGGAACCAATCCCGGGACCTCCCATGTGAGATATTGGCGCTCAACCGCTTGAGCCACATCTGCTCCCTCTGCTGCGTTTTATTGGTTAAAGAGTGTCACAGGATCAGTTCAGATTCAAGGGGAAGAGAATACATAAGAGCATGAATACCAGGAGAGTGGTGGTGGTTCTTTGGGAGCCATCAATATAACAGACACCAATAAAACTGACTTATGTTTGGAAATAGCAGAAAAAGACTGCAGTATCACCTGAGGTTATAAATGGACTGAAACCTTAAGATATCAGTTGTTAAAAGGACTAGAATAACAATGAATGGTATTAAGGTTTAACAATGTGTTCCTCATAAGAAACAAATTCCAATTATATGCTAGAGCCACCTGAGTAGAAAGCGTGTAATTCAGTCAATGATAGCACTGGTTGTTGTTGCTTTTTTGAGAAAGTAGGGATGATGTATGTATATATATCAGTGTCACCAAGGAAGCTTTCTGAAGTATTTGAAAAAATACTTACCTCACCATTCTAATTTTAAGGAGGGGTGGAGGGGGGTTACTAGGAGTTCATGTGTTTTGAAAAAGTCTCCCATGATTCTAATATGCATACCCATAACTTATATACCCATCATATATGTGGTCAGATGAGAGCATGTGATGCAGATAATCCAAAACCTGTTTATCAGAATGTACAAGTGAGACACTATTTTACAATTTACAAAACATTTTCACATGCATTATCTTACATGTTCCTATGAGTTAAGCTAGGTCAACATAATCTCATTCTTTGTGACACATACCGTCTCCAATTTTTAAAAAATAGATGCTGGGAGAGAAAAAAAGGGGGGAAGTTAAGGTGCAATTAATATTATATGACAAAGATAAGCTGGTAAATAATCAAGTAAAATTGGTTCATAAAATTATTATTCATTATTCAAATATTTATTACATGCCTTCTATTGCCAAAACTGTGATACAGATATGCTCCACTGGGTATGAAAATGAAAGGAAATAACTTTACATTAGTAACGTGAAAAACTGAGTTATACCAATAAACAATTTTACGAACTGTTAGGGTCATTAAACTAAAAAAGAAGACAAAGGAACTGTTTCCTTAAAGACCTTTAAAATAGAATATTCAACTCTGTAAGATGATTTAGAGATAATCATGTTGGAAGGCAAGGGATAATCCTGATAAACTGCAGGAAATCAAATGTTTGGCAACAATGAAGAAAGATTTTTACTAGTTTTGTGGCCAAAACCAGGGAGAAGGCAAGGGCAAGGGGTGATGGCAGGGGTGGGAAGAGAGTTAGAGAAATGTAATCAAGAAATTCTCAAATTATAACAATTTTCAATATATTAAAGAGCATTAAATTTAAGATTGATCAAAACTAGTAATAACCAAGTAAGAAAAATATGAAACAGACATAAAATAAAGCATATTCATCAGTTGGCATGGTTAAAAAATATTCGTATTTATAGAAGGTATTTCTTCAAAAGTTCCTAAAAATCTGCACCAACCACCTACTCTTCAATATACTGGTGCTGTCCAATACTGTGGTTAGTCCTGAGATGTGCTGTAATTTAAAATACACTCAATGGGGAGCTGATGTGGCTCAGTGGTTGGGTGTTGGCTTCCTACATACGAGGTCCCAGGTTCAATCCCCAGCCCTGGTACCTCAAAAAAAAATAAAATAAAATAAAAAATAAAATACACTCAAGTTCTCAAAGACTTAGTATGACAAAAAGAATGTAAAAAATGTCACTAATAGCCACTGCATGTTGAAATAGTAATATTTTGGATATTTTGGGCTAAATTAGATATATAAAATTAATTTTACCTGCTTTTTACTTTTTAAATGTGGCTACTAAAAAATTAAATTTATATGTGTGGGGGAGCAGACACAGTTCAAGTGGCTGAGAGCCCGCTTCCCATGTATGAGGTCTCAGGTTTGATCCCCCAGTACCTCCTAAAAACAAAAAACAAAAAACAAACAAACAAAAAAAACAACTCGCATTGGGGAGCGGATGTAGCTCAGTGGATGAGCGCCTGCTTCCCATGTACGAGGTCCTGGGCTCAATCCCCAGTACCTCCTTTAAAAAAAAAAAAAAGTATATGTGTGGCTTGCGTTATATTTCTATTGGATGCTGCTGCTCTATACCACAGTTTAAGAGAATAGGAACATCCTATTTGTATAAACTTAGCTCTCTACCAGAAAGTCTTCCATGTTAAAAAAAAAAATCGAGGGCAGGTTCATTTTGTGTACAGTCCAATTTTTTCAAATCCCCCCCCCCCCGCCCCCAACAAAGCAGGAATCACTAAAAACATCCTTGCACTTGGACGATGAACTTAGTAAGCTTAATAAACAACAGTTTCAACAATTCAATCTTTTGGGACTGAAATCTTTCTGGATAGCTAATAAAAACCCTAGATGATTTCCCCAGAAAATATGCACACAATTTCAAGGCGCTCATGAACTCCAAGTTAAGAATCTCTACCCTAGAGGGTGGCAATGTTTCTTAACACACAGTACTCAGAACTGAAGGGAATGCTCCACCTGTGATTGGGAGTTCAGCTGAGATGGTTCACAATGAAAACATGGTCAACTAAAATCCCCAGAAAATTAATCCAGGTCTCTCTCACCTGTAGTCACACTGGTGCTTTTTCTGAAATGTAAACACAAGACTTTACATTGACTTTTTGTGGTCCTCCTTTCTCCAGAGAAGCAGAAGCCTTTGTGATGTTCTGGTTCAAAATCTTTGCATAGCTCTCCTTTATTACTATCAGGCATTCCTGCCACCTGGTGTACACAGGGCCCACTACAAGCGAGGTCAGAAATTCAAATAAACGAATTTCCTGTCAGAGGGATTTGAAAATCCACAGAGGCCATGGAGTGTTAAATTGTATTTTGATGTGTCCAATTTGCCAAGGTCATTTTTGAACGCTCCTCCATCTTGACGACTACCACAGTTGAATTTTCACTCTTTATGTTTTTATTCAGACACACAAATCATGACTGATCAAAAGAATCTATATTTTGGGGGGTCGGATGTGGCTCAACTGGTTGGGCGTCCGTCTCCCATATGGAGGGACCCGGGTTCGATCCCTGGGACCTCCCGGTAAAAAAAAAAAAAAAAAAAAAGAATCTATATTTTAAAATAGTCATTTTACAATAAATGCCAAGTGTTATTTAGGTTTTAAAACCAGCAAAATATCAGCCAGATGTATTTATATCTGAGACATAATATCATAGAAGAGGATTTTCATTTCATAAAATTGTATTAACCAGGGGGCGGATGTGGCTCAACTGGTTGGGCGTCCGTCTCCCATATGGAGGGACCTGGGTTCGATCCCCGGGACCTCCCGGTAAAAAAAAAAAAAAAAAAAAATTTGTATTAACTGTAAAAGCCACATGCCGTCAGATGTTCACAAATTATTTACTGTGACAACATGAAGTTAACATTAAATTTCCATCTTGCAAAATCATACATCTTATTAAAATACTAATTTCTGTTTCAAAAATTCCTGAAGAATCTTTCTACAAACAAGCAAGCACAACAGAAAAAGAAAGGGGGGTGGGACAGAGGGGCATGGGGGAACTCAATTATTTAAGTTAAAATACAAACGAAGCAAGACATTTAGGAATTAATTTTATCATTATTTTTAAGTCATCCCGCTTTAGCCTGCCTGTAGTGCTCAATGCAATGCTTCTAGCACTTCCTGTTCTAAACTAATATTGACTTAAATTTTAAATTCCAATGTCCTGCATGGAACTTTTTTTTTTTTTGCCAGAAGCCCAATATACACTTAAAAATGTTAGAGTATTAAAACAATTCCAGGAGGCGGATGTGGCTCAAATGGTTGGGTGTCGTCTCCCATATGGAGGGACCTGGGTTCAATCCCCGGGACCTCCCGGTAAAATTTAAAAAAAAACAAAATAAAATAAAATAAAATAAAACAATTCCAGAGCCTTCATCATTTGAGGTATTATATTGTAGTTCTAAATCAAGCAAGCAATTCACGTTAACATACCCAGCAGTGTGCATTTTGACAATTATTTTGACTAAGATAAACTGAGCACTGTAACTATTAAGACAATTCAGTGTGTTATAATAAACTAGAACTAAGGATAAAGGTTTGCCCCAATTGTGATCACTAAAGATTTCGTAAGACTTTTAACTTATACAATCACAATCATGTCCAAGTCCGGTTCTGATTTATTCAAATAACTAAGTACAATTCACTCATGGAAAACATTAAAGTGAATGTCTCCTCATTCTGGACCCTAAACTAAGATAAGTGTTGATACATTTATAATTTACATAAATGTAAGGGGAGGCAATTTTACATTTTGTAATAAAGATGCTATTTTTACTTATGTAAGAACCTCACTTCCCCTTTCACCCCGATATTTACATTCTAAAACCACATTAACATATGGGGTCCTGGTGTACTTCCACCCTTGATAATTTTTAATAATTTTGTGGAGCCTCATCATCTAGTCAAAAGACTACAACTCACCCCAAATTGCACTACCATCAGATACAAAGTCAACTGGCATTTAGATATCCTAATCTCCCAATCATTTAGAAATTCACTGCTTACAACTTATAATGAATCATTTCCTAAAATTCCTGCGAGGCTCTGCATAATCCAGCTCCTGACTACCTTTCCAACTTTATTTCAGATTCCTACCTCACGTTTTAGAGCCCTCCTCTTCCTTCAGTTCTCAACCATGCCAAGTTCTTTCCTGCCTCACCAAACTTGTCTCTTATAATGTTACAGTGTCTCTCCTAGGAGGCTCTCCCTGGATACTGTCTAAGAAGCAGTCACTCTGGGTTCAATTTTGCACAAGAGGGCAGCAGTAAAGCAGATTCCGTATACCATAGTTCAATGGTTCTCAAACTGTGGTCTGTGGACCTCTAAGGGTCCCTCAAGACCTTTTCACGGGGTCCATGAGATCAAAAACTATTTTCTTAAGATATTATTTTCCTTTTTCACTATGCTCATATCTGCACTAATCACACAGAAGCAACGTTAGGTAAAAATGATAGCATCCCTTAGCATGAATCAAGACACTGGTTAAACTGCACTGCTAGTCATTGTATTTTTTGCTGTCATGTTTTTGCAGTAAAGGAAAAATAATAATAATGCCATTTTCACTTAAAGTCTTTGAGGAAGCAGTAAAAATTATTCATTTCATTAAATTTTGACGCCTGAGTACATGTCTTTTTAACATTGTGCATGACAAAATGAGAAGTATGCACAAAGCACTTCTGCTGCAAACTGAAGTACTGTGGTTGGTGCCAAGAAAAGCACTTGTGTAAAGTGTCTGAATGGTGATCTGAACTAGCTGCTTTTAACACGAAACACCATTTTTACTTGAAAGTACAACTATCATTATTTTAAATGTGGGTAATTTGGCAGACATTTTTCTTGGAAATGAAAGAAATGAGACTGTCACTTCAAGTAAAAATGATAGTAGTTGCCAATGATAAAATTCAAGCTCTTAGGAAGAAATTAGAATTCTGGAAAACCTGTAAACTCAGGTAACTTTAACAACGTCCCAGTACTTAAGACTTTTCTAAGGAAAGTAGCAGTAATGTCAAACATGATTTTTTTATATTTGTATATTGAAATGTTGCAACACATGGAAGATCTGCATAACAGTGAAGAAACCAATACTTTCTAAATGACCAATGTGTGATGCTACAAAATGAGGTACAGTTTTGTAAAAGAGCCAATCAAAGTGTAAAACACACCAAGGGAGCATACAACAACTAAGCTGTAAGAAACTACTACTAAAGGAGTTCTGGTGAGTATGAAAGCAGAATATCCAATGTTATCTGAAAAAAACTATTAAAATACTCCTCCCCTTTTCCACCTACATATCTGTTACAATGCTGAATTTTCTTCATATACTTCATCTAAAACAACATATCACAACAGACTAAATTCAGAAGAAAGTATGAGAATCCAACTGTTTTGGTAAGTCAGACATTTTAAATAATTTGCAAAATTGTAAAACATCCTATCAAAATCCTACCAGCTATTTTTTTTCTGCAAAAATTGACAGGCTAATCCTGAAATTTATATGGAAATGCACAAGACCCAGAATAGGCAAAACAATCTTGAGAAAAAACAATAAGGTTGAAGAATTCATACCTCTTGATTTCAAAACTTATTACAAAACTACAATAATCAAGATCACATGGTACTGGCATAAAAATAGATATACTAGATCAATGGAATAGCATTTAGAGTCCACATTTATGGCCACTTGATTTTTGATAAGGGTGCCAAAAAAATACAATGAGAAAAAAATAGCTTTTTAAACAAAGGGTACTAGGGCAACTTGATATCAAAATGCAAAAGAATGAAGTTGGACTCCTACCTCACACCATATATAAAAATCAACTCAAAACAGATCATAATGTGAATATTCTCGCTGTCCTCATTTTGTGATAATCAGGATAGGCTAAACATTTGTTGTATTAGAAACCATGCATGTGTCCCCAGACCTAGTTTTCCTCTCTAGGTCTGGTTTTTAGAATGCTAGTGATAAACCAAGCCTGATTTTATTATATGACCATCCTGCATGGGAAATGGCTGTAACTCTAGGAATCTTTGGTCAACCTTAAGAGATATGGCGGGGGGGGGGAAGGATGTGGCTCAAATGGTTGGGCACCCAACTCCCATGTGGAGGGACCTGGGTTCGATCCCCCCAACCTCCCAGTAAGAATAAAAGAAAGAAGGATACGGAGGGCGCACGGGCCACCAGGTCCCGTACGCAGGTGTGCCACCAGGCCCCACAGAGCCACGCAGCAAGATGATGACATCACAGGAGAGTGACACAAGGGAGAGCCAAGACGAGACGTGCTGAAAAACCAGGAACTGAGGTGGTGCAGGCTATAGGACGCCTCTCTCCCACATCGGAGGTTCCAAGGGTCGAATCCCAGTGAAGACAGGAAGAGAAGGATGAGAAGAGAGAGCAGAAAACAGACAGAGAATTGTCCAGCAAATGGACAGAAAAACAGCAAAAACAGTGGGGGGCGGGGGTAAAAATGGATATAAATAAATAAATAGATGGGAGGGGGGAATGGATAAAAACAAATAAATAATAGATCACAGACCTAAATATAAAATCTAAAATTATAAAACACTTATAAGAAAACACAGAAGTGAATCTAAGTGACCTTGGATTAGACAATGATTTCTTAGATGTGGCATCAAAAGGGCAAGTGACAAAAGAATAAATTGGACTTGTGTTTCAAAAGACGCCATCAAAGTGAAAAGACGATAAACTGATGACTGGATACACTGTGGAATGTTCTCTTACTGGAAATCACAAAAGGCCACATATTGCATGATTTTTAAAAAGAAAAAAAATTTTTTGAGGTACGGGGGCCATGGAATGAACCCGGGACCTTATATGTGGGATGCCCGTGCTCAACCATTGAGCCACTTTGACTTCTCTGACTTGGTTTTTCTGTCTTGTTGTTTTTGTTTTGTTTTGTTTTCAGGAGGCACTGGAAACCTCCAAGTGGGAGGCGGGAGCTCAACCACCTGAGCCACATATGCTCCCTGATTTCATTTATATCAGTATAGGAAAACTCATAGAAACAAAGTAATTAGAAGCTGCAAGTGGCTGTGGGGAGGGGAGATGGGGAGTTACTGCTAATGGGTACAAGATTTCTTTGGAACAATGAAAGTTAACTATGGCTAGAAATAACCCACAAGGACACCAAAATAACATTCAACACTGAAAAGTTATAATCACAAATTAGAACTGAAGGTTAAGTATGGATAGATATAACCCATATGGACACCAAAATAACATTCAACACTGGAAAGTTAAAATCACAAATAAGAAATCTGGTTATCCTCTCATAGTGAACAATGAATGAGACTGAAAAAACTGAGTAATTCTAAGCTTCAATACAAAGTGGCCATTACAAGACTACTCCCATCCTAAGTATACAATATCAAAAAGTTATTAAGAAGCTGAACATACAATTTTATTTACTGGTAGATTTTATACATGACAAATATATTTTCACCTTTCAATTTTTCAATGCAATGTGTCAGAAAAGGATGGGATAATTTAAAAATAAACAGTAAAATCAAAGCATAATCTGGTTGTGTTTATTGGGAACAATCAAATATTTAATGACATCTTTCTGTATGAAGTATCTGAACCAAATAACGCAGCCTCCTTACAACCTAAAACATTTTGTAAGGTAATAATTTGAGTTACTTTTGCCTTCCCCACAAAACCCAGCTGTTAATTCATTTTCGTTCTTGTGATCGTTCACATTCCTGTGATTCCTTCCTTCTTATTAACTTCAGAGGTTTACATATGGCAAACAAGCTCTTCGTTGTCTAATGGTAAGTTAGATGATCAAAGCTCTCTGTAATAACACTCCAGTGAAAGATGTACCAGATTTCATTTGAAGATCATTACCTGACACTACAACTTGAACTTGATTATGTTCAGTTACATCCTATCAGGGACAACTGGGTTGTACTAGACACAATGGAATTTAAGGGAGCTGGTACATTAGGCAATACCATATCCATTAATACAAAGCATTCTCTGAAACTCAGATTGAATTATAGGTGACATGTCCTTAAAAGCTTTCAACACTATAACTACCAGGAAAAGTACCTCAGGAAGAAAGGAATTGTATTAAGTTATCCGAGGATTATATATTTTCCCCTATTGGTAGTTTCATCAATGTTTTTAAAAAAGACAAAATTTGAAAGCCAAATACTAAAACAGCCATAGCTGTTACCTGAAAGTAAATTCTAAAATAAAGTTTATGATACGACAAAATCAAAATGACAAGCATTCTACTAGTCGTAATAAGCATAAGATATCTACTCAAGAGACCATTCTAAGAAAGGTGTGGTTTCTGAGCCTTTTTCTTTAACTCTTCATCCCCCAATCTGACACCACAGCTTAGCATCACAAAAAACCACAGCCTAGAAACACATGTTCTCAAAACTTCTCTAATATAGCACCATTTGTGAGCAAAAATGTCAGTAAGCTCTGGGAAGTATGAACTCTAAGTAGTTAGTACAAGGAATCAGGGAATTCCTTCTTTGATGCTGTCAAAACCCACACACACACAAAACCCACATATCACAAATATCCTAGTTCATAGTAAAGGTAAATGATTTAAAAATTGAACACAAAGATCAGGAATAATTTAACCTCTCTAAAATATCTTTTTTTTTTTTTTTTTTTTTTAAAGATTTTATTTATTCACTCATTTATCCCCCCCTTGCTGCTCGTGCTCGCTGGGCCAGCCAACCGCGCCCTGCGGGTGGGCCCGCCCTCACCAGGAGGCCCCGGGTTCGGTTCCCACATGGTAAACGGGAGCCCCACTGATTGAGCCACAGCCACCTCCCTAAAATATCTTTTAATAATCACCATACTTGAAAATAAACACAGAGAAAATGGAATAGGATCTAGAAATATAACATATTGAAAGCATAGAAAAATAGGGACTATTAAACTTATTCTGTACCTCTCTTGAGGCTAATTTAGCTCAGTATTATAACAAACAGCTGTTTAAAATAAAATGTGAAAAGAAGGCTAAGGGGGGACTTGTTACATCTGGGTCTTTAAGAGGATGCTGGGTCTTTGGGAGGATGATAGAGTGGACTGTCAACCAGACATAAAAATTTTTATTTAGCAAAACAGTAATAAAACACTAGACTTGCTCACTTAAGACTAAAATCACCATCTCAAAAATTTCAAGGGGTAAGTAAGTCGGGACCTTTAGGGCAGTCTCTTGGGTTGAAACCAAGAAACCTGGTACCTGGGAGGAGATGTCACCTGTAACTTGACTATTTGATGACTTGCTATTTTAAATTAGCTGGCACTTCCCATCTGATTAGAATACGAATGCCACAGTCCCACCCTTGAAAACGCATTGGAGGAAATAAAGAATAAAGAGAACAGAAAGAAGCAAGAACCTGTAATTCACTCTGCCAATAAAGGTTGGATCCCAGGACTGTTAGTGACTTTGAAAGCCTCCATTTGATGTGGGTTACTTTGACGGCAGCGGTAAAGCCTGTCACCCATCCTCCCCACACACACCTCCATATACCTATAATTTGGCACTGTGCCATACCAGAGTCACCATATGACTCTCGGTCCCCCTTGGGTATACATAAGCTTCTCTCAGCCTTTGATTTCTTTCCCATTCTTACGATTTTTTCCTCCCCAAAGCACTTCGATGGAAAGAGATGATAAAAGGATGAGTAAGCATGTTGCAGCTCTTCTTGGTCAAAGAGCACAGACACTGGCACCGGCGGTGGAAAATGGGGGTGAAGCAGCAGCACAAAAAGCTTAGTTAGTTCATCCAATGAGCGCGCAGTTGCGAGCGTTCCTATCGCAGTTATTGTTACCTCTTTCAGCAATAGCTAGACTTCAAAACATGCCCTCCCCCCCTCCCCCCGTGGTCAAGTGCATATTTTCCTCAGATAGTTACTTCTTAAAAACATGAAAAGATAAACGTTATTTCTCCAGGCTTCCAACTGTAAAAGACAATAAAGCCTCTATCTGAATCATGGCTCATTTCAACCATTCTCTTTCCTCACAGGATAGAAATCTCATCTCCTGACCCCCTGGCTCCCGCACCCTACCCTACCCCAGACTACCTCCATTCAGCAACAAGGCAACTGCCAGGAACAGTTCCGAATGCAGGTCAACCTCCGGGGAAAAAACTTTTGAATTGCTTCATCAACCTGGTTACAAGTACTTGACCTTATTTTTTTCCCGGAAAAAAAAAAAAAAAATAGGACACTGAAAGATGAGAAGTTTCTTCCTATTTTGGCCGCTGGCAGTATCTAAAGGGCTTCCGGAGGGTTATTGTTAAGAATTTTCTTCAGTAGGAAACTTGCCCTCAGTAGCCAAAAGATGCTTTAAATTTAAATCCCTAGTTTTCTTTAAGGGGCTGAACTTCACCACAAGGTGCGGTCTCCTTTGTTAATTCCAAAGACTTTATTTGGGGGAGGGGAGGGGGTAGACTGCCAGCGTAGATCAAGAGAGACTGCAGCTAAAAGGTTGAGAGAGGCGTGATTTCGCCCTTTCGGAAGCGCCATGCAACACACTTCTGGCAGGAAAGCAAAAAATTCTTACCACCGCCTTAGACTCGCGCTCGAGAAAACCTCGAACTCCTTCCTACTCAGGGGCGCCCCTCGGAAGCCCCCTCCGGCGTCTTCCACGCCCACATCCTCCTCCACAGCCGCGCGCTCTCCCTCCACACACACATCCTTCCTCCGCCTCCAGGCCGCCACCTGTCCGCCCCAACTCCAGGAGCGCGCCAGGCTCCCGCACCTCCTCGCCTACCCAGCAGCTGTCCCGCGGGGCCGAGGGCCGGGCCAGGGCAGCGACGCCCCCTGCTCCGGCTCAGACACCCGGCCGCCGCCCCGACTGCTGCCATCCTCCGCTCAAAATGGTGGTTGCCGCCGGCCACCGGGTTATGAAACACGCAGCGCCGCGCGGCTCCCGCCCGCGCCCGGCAGGCACATGGCCGCGCCGGCCCCAAACTTCTCAGGGCCCAGACAGGGCCCGGGGCCGCCGTCGCCTCCGGAGGCTGGAGCCCGCGGGCGCCGAGCCCCGCCGCCGGCCAATCGTCCCGGCGCCCCGAGGAGGCGGAGGCGCGGGGCGAGGCCCCGGGACCGGGAGGGGACGCGAGGACGCTGCCCGGGGCCGGCTACTCACCCACGGACCGGTAGCCCAGGATCGCGATCTTCCGGGACTTGGACTGCGGCATCTTCTCAGCCTCCACAGCCCCGGCACAAACCACATCAACGGCGGCGGCGGCTCCTGCTGCTGCTGCGGAGACCGGCGACGGCGGCGGAAAGCGACATACACAGGAGGGGCGGCGGCGGGCGCGGGCTGGGGCTCTCGCGCTCTCTCCCCCTCTACCCCGCTCCCGAGTTCCCCCCCCTTTCACTCCCAACCGCCCGGAACCGACCGCGCGACACGGCTCCCCTCCCCCCACAACACTCACACGTGACGCGCCCCTCCCCCGCCGCCGGGGCCCTCCCCCGCGAGCCGGCTCTAAGGGCCGTGCCCCTCCCCTCTCCCTCTGCCGCCGCCGCGTCCCCGCGGAATGTACGGTGGATTGCGTTTGGGATACGTTTTACTTTAAAGGGACAAAAAAAGGGTCGCTGAAATTCCTTCGGAAGAGTCACGACTTAAACTCGCTGCGTCATTACCCTCCCACCTTCTTCCGCCGCTTATTAATTACGCCAGTTCTACCCGAGCGCTGATTGGACGGTTCCCGCCCACCCGGACGATGACGCGACGGAAACTCCGTCTCCCATTGGGAGTGGCGAGGAGGAGGGCCCGGGGGCGGGACTTTGACTTGGCCGCGAAGTCTACCCGCCTTTTGAGCTAAAAATAAATTCCGGCTGTGACCGCGCTCTGGAGCGGCAGTGTGATTTGAAGGCTTTGAAACTTAAAAGGCGTGGAGGACGGGCGGTAGAGGCGAAGAGAAAAATAGCTCCCCAGTGATTGGCCGGAGGTGGTCCGGAGGCGGGGCAAAGAGGAGGAGGCGCGGGTGATTGGACAGGAAAGGGAAGCGGTTGGTGGGTAGGAGGCGCGGGGCGCGCGGCCGTTACGTTGGGGGTTTGTGGGTTGCGTTGTTCCTTCTTCGGCCTTTTTTTAAAAGCCCTTGTGCTATGTGAGCGATTAGGTTTCAGGATGTAGGTGATGAGTAAGCGTTACCCATGGCTGAAGGGCTGTGGGAAGAGTGGAATCTTTGTTCATTCAAAATGTTACGAATTTTATTTTGAAAGTGTGAATCTCAGCCTCCGTATCATGGAGTCACCAGTTCTGATCTCAACTGTCATACGGAACTCACCCCCCCTTCCAGGAAATTACTCCAATGTAATAACCCTGTTTTAAAAGTCAACTCATCTTTTAATTTTCAAGACTTGGGTGTTTAATTCAGTAGACAACTATTAAAGATCATTTTTAGATGAAAACCTAGAACTGTTCAAGAACGTCATGTGGAAAGGCAGACACTTGTTAAATTCTGGTACCTGGAGCTTTAACACCAATAAAGGGAATGTTGGCATATTTTCTACAAAAAGGCTCCATTGATAGACCAAAAGAACTTGGATCGGGACCAGTGTAGGGAAGGGAAGCCAAACCGAGAGGGTGGCCTTCTTGATAATGGAAAGTAAAATTGAAAGCCAGGCCGTAACTAAGGAGGATACGATGAGAGTTTTTTCATCCAAGGAGACTTTCTCATCATGTTAGATTTAAATATGCTTGAACTTGGTAGTTGTAAAATAAGCAGATATTCTACTACTCCTGTTATTCTCTGGCTATTTGACAGTGTTTACCTGAAGAGGGAAAGAGTGGTTGCATGGGGGACGCCCTTCAATCTGTCTCCTACTTGCTTTTCACTGCTCTTTGCCCTTTCCCAGTGAGCACCAGAAAGGAATGAATCCCCAGAAAGCTAAATGACTGGTCTTGAGTCCCTGGGTACTAAGACATAGAAGTGACCATCCCATAAATATACCTTGTTGAATTAGAACATTGACTGCCAGGGCAGAATCTCTCGGGCTTTCCCACTGAAGCATTCCTAGGAGAGGAAGGTACGTTTGTTATCCTCAGGGGGCCTCAAGCAACCAGCTTTAAGTGTTAAGGATTTTTTAAGTTCTATGTTTTATCTTAATGACATTTTGCATTTTTTATGATTAGTTTAAATATTTAAACATTTCAGATCTTAAAATGGACACTCCAGAAAAATATCCTGTGGATTTGAATATTCCCTACCACACTATTTTTGAACTGCTGCTACTAGACTCAATGGTGGGTTGTAAAAATCCATTTCGTGGGTGTTACTTTTTTTTTTTAAGCAGGTACCGGGAATTGAGCCTGGGACCTCCTACGTGGAAAACAGGTGCTCAACCACTGAACTACATCCACTCCCCACCTTTTATTTTTTAATAGAAAGAATAGAATAGAAAATTCTGTATTGAACATAGTAAGGATAAGCATCATTTCATGACACTTTTATTAGACAGACTAATAGTAATGCTATATATGTTTTGCGTACTGAGTTCCATTGTAAAATGTGTTTCCTACAATGGGCTGTGGTAAAAAAGTTTGAAAGCACTGCCCTAGCCTGGGAATATAAATCCAGATTGAGAAGCACAATTATAAATGACAAACACATTCAAGAAATTTCCCAACTGTCTTAAAGTCCTTTAAGATCAGACCCAAGAGTTTTGAAGAGCCTTTTATTCTAGAGTTGGGAGAATTTGTTTGGTCTAAGAAATGAGTCAGAATACCTAAAATAATAGAGATTTAGGGTATGACTTCACATAGAAATAACTGACTGCAACCAGACTTTATAGGTACTTGGTTGGGAGAAAAGTACTTGGTTCTGTATCCAAAGTAGCTCTACTGATGAAGATTACCTGTGATCTTTTTAAGCAGCTGGAGCTGCCACCAATCAAGTTCTCCTCTGCAGGTTCTCCTTATTAGGATAACTCGTTTGTAGCATCTACATGCTGCTTTCTGTCTATTTGCCTGCTAAGAAATCTATCTCTTCCATTTAAATTCCCAGAGAGAGGACATGATTGGCTCAATTAACCATCTCTTGAGTCAGGGGTTGATGCTAAACTTGTAGATTAGCCAAATATATTAGCCTCTGCTGGCCTAAACCTCTGGATTTGGTGGCTTTGGCAGTTAATGGCAGTTATTTGAAGCCTAAACTGTCCAAGATAGTGGGATTTTTATTTTCTGTGAGCATTTCCAATTCCAATGACATGATTTCTAGTTCCAACATAAATACATACTTTTTAATTCTCAGAAATAATATACAAAACATTTTTCTACCATTGAGCTAGACTTAGAAAAATAAAAGTAAAAACCCCTGCGATGCATTTTTTTTTTTTTTTTACCAAAAGGATATTCATGAAAATATTTTAGCTTTTTTACAGGTTATTGGGGAACCTAAATGAAAATAGACCAAGAGGTTTTGTTGTTTTGTTTAAATATTTGATGAGAGAAGACTGGAAAAGAACTAGACTAATCTTAATCATGGCATAAACCAAATCATGTTCTGTTATGTTTCATATAGGAAATTTTTCAAAATCAAACAATGCAGATTTGGGGAAACATGCTAACATTCTGTTAAGTGGTTGTCTTTTTAGAGTTATAGGGACAAATCCTACTCTTGTGAGTGGAAGAGGGGTTTCCTCTGAAGGGAATTAATAGCCCTGTCCTCGGGCATTCTAGGATGACAATCCTGGGAAAGGCAAAGCTCCCTGACTAAAAATGGGATGAAGGAAAATCTAGCTCTCTGAAGCCTGGAATCAGTTTGGCCTGAACTCTGAGGTGCAGAGATGTATGAAATGCTCCAAGAAGGAGGAAGCATGCTAGATCTCAGCTCATGGAGGGTAGGCCATGTGTGAGAAGGAATTCCACTCAGCACAGAACTCTGAGGTCAGGTCTAGGACTATGCAGTAGTTGTAAATTATTCTCAACTATCTTCAACAAAGTTTCATTAGAAGTTAAAATCTGGTTTTTGCTGGGCTGTGAAGTTTAAGGGATGAAGTTAGCCTTTCCCCAACCCAAGGCTAAAGTGGAGCATTCACCAGCAGAAGGCTGCTGTGTCCAGCACAGCAAGCCTCCTCCTGGGGGTCACTAGCAGTCACCAGGTTAGATCGCTGGAGCAGAACACATGAGGCTTGTTCCTAAGAACCTGTGCGACATCACCTGGGGAATGCTTGGGAAGAGCCAGGAGGCTAATTCCGTGCAATAAAACAGATAATGGCTTGTGCCATATCGTTTGGATTACATATGTTCTTTAAACGTGCCTTAGATGTGGAATTTAGTCACAGTTTTCATAAACTACTGAAAGATATAATTAACATGTGAGGGACATAGTCACTATTGGTTCATTCTCCTAATGGAAGAGTTTTTATCCAACACCTAGGTCTCCAGGGAATTTCTTCTGTGGGTGTACAGGGGGAAAAAAAATATTTTTAAACGTTTTTATTTAAAAATTAAGAAACTGAGCTTTGCTAATATGCACTATATGACCATGAGGGTGGTGACCATGGCACCCTCACTCAGTCTGTATGACAGATGGCTGCATGTCTTGAGACATCCTGATGGGACTTCCACAACAGCGAGGGGTTACGGTGCTGCCCTCCCTGATTAGTGTTCAGAATATTATATTGCTTTTCACATGCCTAGTTATGAGGAATTACAGAATATATTAACTATTTTTTACTAAACTGAACCTCATAAGAAACCATGAATCATGTCTGACAAGAAAATTACCAAAAAAGAAAAATTGACAGGAGGAGTATTTAAAGTATGGATTTACATTCACTGTCATTAATGATGACTAAATGAGATTTTAGCTAATGATAGAGTAAATATTCCTTTCAAATAGATGTTTAAAAACTGAGCATCCAAAATTTGAAGACAAACTTTATGCATTTTTCTGCAACTTATATTATGGAAAATTTCAAACGTATAAAAGTAGAGAGGTTAGTACAATGAGCCCCAGGTCCATCACCTTTTTTAGCTATAGGCTTTTGTATTTTTTCTTAACATCTACATCCTTAACTTATCACAGTATAGGCTGAATTATATTGCATCACTTCACATATAATGTAAGAAGATTACAACAGCTTAATTCTACTTATACCCACTTCGATTCTTTGTGTTTGTCTTTGTGTTTGTTGTCATATACTTTTACATATATTATAAACTCTATAATATAGTGTTATACTTTTTATTTAAACAATTGATCAACATTTTAAAATAATAGCTTTAATGAATATAATTTATATACCACATAAATTTCGGTATAAATATAAAGTATACAATTTAGTGGTTTTTCATATATTCATCGAGTTCTGCAACCATTATGAATATCTAATTTTAAAACATTTTCATCAAGCCCAATAGAATCTATTTACAGTCATTCTGCTATATGTTGCCGGTCAGGTGCCGGTCAGGACCTGGGTCCATGAAAACGGTGCCGCGGATGAGAAAGAAAGAATAAGACAAGAAGAGAAGAGAGACTGGGATCAGGGGACTCTCCGTCTGATATGGACTGATATGCTCCCCAGCCCCTTGCAACTACTATTATACTTTCTCTTTCTATAAATTTGCCTATTCCGGATATTTCATTTAAAGGAAATCATACAACACGTGGTCTTTGTGATTGGCTTCTTTTATTTAGCATAATGTTTTCAAGATTCCTCCATGTTGTAACATGTATCAGAACTTCTTTTTATTGCTGAATAATATTTCAATTGACTTTTAAAGAATTTAAGAAAAGAAAAAAAATGTCTTTTATAATTACCATTTCTAGTGTTCTTCATTCTTTCCTGTAGATCCAGAATTCCATATGACATCATTTACCTTCAGTCTAAAGAATTTATTAGTATTTATTGTAGTACAATAGCATTTATTGTAGTACATGTCTGTTGAAAACAAATTCAGCCTTTTTTTTTAATCTGAAAATGTCTTTATTTTATTTCTTTAACTTTTATTTTGAAATAATTATAGATTCACAAAAAGTTTCAGAAATTAATACAGAGAGGTCCTATGAACCAACCTCTAGTGGCAACATCTTACATAAATATAATACAAAATCAAAACCCAGAAATTGAAATTTATTCAGACCTTACTTAGATAACAGCAGTTTTACATGCACTCATTTGTGTGTATGTGTCATAACAGATCTATGCTATTATCATGTGAAGATTTGAATAACCAAAACTACAATCAAGATACCAAAATGTTCTATCACCACAAAGATATCCCTTATGCTACCCTTTTATTAGTCTTCATTTTTGAAAGATGCTTTTGCTGGACATAGAATTTTAATTTTAGGTAGACAATGTTTTTTGGTGTGTGTGTTTATATATATATATACATTTTTTTTTCTTAGTACTTTAAAGATGTTCCATTGTCTTTTTGCCCTGTGTTTCTTTTTTTAAATATATTTTTAATTTATTTTTTAAAGATATTTAGATTACATAAAAAAATATGAGGGATTCCTATATGCCCCACTCCCTCACCTCCCACTTTTCCCCACATTAACAGCTTCTTTCATTAGTGTGGTACATTCATTGCAATTGATGAACACAGTTTGAGCATTGTCATTAAGTGTGGATTATAGTTTACATTGTAGTTTACACTCTTTCCCACTCAATTCTGTAGGTTATGGCAGGATATATAATGGCCTGCATATGTCTTTGGCCCCCAGTGGTTCTGATGTCAGCTGTCAGCTTATTGTTGTTCCTCTTTAGTTAATATGCCTTTTTCCCCCTCTCTGCCTGATTTTAAGATTTTCTTTTAAAAATCTGATGGAATATACAAAAAAAAGCTACTAAAACTAATAAGTGTAGCAAACTTGCAGGATAAGAGATGAGAATTCAAAAATCAGTTGTATTTCTAAATACTAGCAACAAGAAATCATAAATTGAAAAAATGTTAAATCTCATTTACAATAGCATCAATAATAGAAATACTTAGGGATAAATCTGACAAGAGATATATAAAATCTGCACGCTAAAAAAGTACTAAATACTTCTGAAAGAAATTAAATAATAGGCCAAAAAACTCAATATTGTTAAAATGTAAATTATCCCAAAATTTATTTATAGATTCAACAGAACACCAACCAAAATCCCAGTAGGCATTTTTGTGCAAAGTGGCAAGCAGATTCTGAAATTGATATGAAAATGCAAAGGACCTAGAATAGCCAAAACAACTTGTTTTGGAGGGGTAAAACTCCTGATTTCAAGACTGATTATAAAGCTACAGTAATCAAGAGAGTGTAGGGTTAATGTAAAAAGAGAAAAATAAAAATAGGAAAGAATAGAGAGCCTAGAAGTATGCCTCTACACATATATGGCAAAATGAATTTTGACAAAGGTACAAAGGCAATTCAGTGGAAAAAGTCTTTTCATTAACTGGTGGTGGCATAACAGAATATCCATACACAAAAAAAAATTTCACACTTTCACCACATACAAATATTAACTCTGAACAAAGCACAACACATTTCAGAAGACACAATCCGGAATGTCTACAATTATTTTCCACTTTTCCACAATGTCCACTGTGATAGTTTGAGATTATTTATGAATCCCAAAAAAAGAAATATTATACTTATAAACAAATCTATTCCTCAGAGTGTGATACCCTTTGATTGTATTAGATTCAGCTGAGATGGCTTTGATTAAATTACCTGTTAAGATTAGGGCTTTGATTTGACCATGTCAGTAAGGCGTGACTCAGGTTGAGTCCCCACCCCCTTGGTGGGCCAATATAAACAGACACTCAAGAAGACACATAGAGAACTTTGTCATTTGGATCCTGCCATGTGACAGAAAGGAGAAGTCTCAAGCAGCTAAAGCCCCAGGAAGAGATGGACCATTTGCCTGATAGCTTATAGCTGACCTTAGAAGAGAGCTGAGACTGATATAGGAAGCCCTGAAAAACAATCTCTATGTCAGCCTACAGCTGAGATTGGGAAGAAGCTGGGCCCGTGGACCCTCAGCAGGAAGAGGAAGCCCAGGAAGGAGAGACCAGTCAGAGATCAGCGACCATCTTGCTTCAACAGGTAGCAACTGACTTTTGTGAGAAAGCAAACTTGAGTTGGACTCTTATAGTGCCTTGTAACTGTAAGCTTTTACTCCAAGTAAATATCCTTTATAAAAGCCTACAGATTTCTGGTACTTTGCATCAGCACCCCTTTGGGAGACTAATACATCTACCATTCAATAAAAAATTACTAGAGGTGAAAAGAAACAAACAAAAAAAATGACCTACAGTCAAGGGAAAAATCATTCAAGAAAAGCAGACCTACTAATGACCCAGATGTTAAAATTAGCAAAGAAGGATGTTAAGAATAACAAAAAGTATATTAGTATATTAGAGAACCTACAGAAAACATGGGTATATTTGGTGAACAGATATGGGAATTTCAGGAGAGATATGGAAACTGTAAAAGACAACCAAATAGAAATTCTAGAACTGAAAAATTATCTAAATTTAAAGGTTATTGAACTAGAAAGAAGAAAAAACCTGAAAAACATGAACAGAGCTCAGTGACTGGTGGGGCATCATCAACCTGTCTAAAAGATGTAAAATTGGAGTCCAGAATGAGAGGGAGAGAGTATAGGGCAGAAATACACCTAAAGAAATATTGGCTGGAATTTTTTCCGAAATGGATAAAAAAATAGCACCTCACAAATCCAAGAAGCTCAGTAAACCTCAAAGAGAGTAAAAGTGAAGAAATCCACACCTAGACATATAACAGTCTATTGTAAATGAGATTTTAATTTTTTTCAATTTATGATTTTTTGTTACTAGTATATAGAAATATAATTGAGTTTTAATTATTACTCTTTCTTCCTGCAACTTTGCTAAACTTACTTATTGGTTTAAGTAACTTCTTATAGACTATATTGGATTTTCTACATAGATAATCATGTAGTTTTTACTAATTTTTCATTATGGATGATTTTATTTCATTTTATTGCCTTATTGCACTAAGATGCTGAATAGAAGTGATAAGAGAAGATAATAAACAGTCCAAATTTTACCATTAAGCATGATGTTAGCTGAAGTTTTTTCACAGATGTCCTATTCAATTTGGGGAAATTTCGTTCTATTATTAATTTCCTGACAGTTTTTATCAAGAATGGATGTTGGATTTTTTCAAATGTTTTTCTGAGTCTATAGAGATGATCATATGATTTTTTCTCTTAGTTTGTTAAATATGATGAATTACACTCATTGATTTTCAAGTGTTAGACTAATAGTTCATTCCTTTATTCCTTTATGGCCTCATTTGTTCATATTCTATTATTCTTCTTATATTGTTGAATTTGATCAGCTAAAATTTTGCTTCAATTTTTTTCTTTTTACCTCTGTGATCATGAAGGACAGTGGTCTATAGTTTTCTTTTCTTGTAATGTCTTTGTCTGGTTTTGGTATCAGGGTAATCCTGGCCTTACAGAATGAGTTGGGATATGTTTCCTTCTATTCAATTTTCAGAAAGGGTTTGTGAAGAATTGCAAATTTAATGTCTTTAAAAGATAAGGGGGAAGCGGCTGTGGCTCAATCAGTAGGGCTCCTGTTTACCATATGGGAGGCCCCGGGTTCGGTTCCCGGGGCCTCCTGGTGAAGGCAAGCCCGCCCGCACGGCGTGGTTAGCTGACCCAGCAAGCACAAGCAGCAAGGGGGGGGATAAATGAATAAATAAATAAAATCTTAAAAAAAAAAAAAAAGATAAGGGCCATTCAGAGTATTTATTTCTTTTTGAATGAGCTTTGGTAATTTGTGTCTTTCAAGAAATTTTCCCATTTCATCTAAGTTGTCTGATGTATTAGCATAAAGTTGTTCACAATATTTCTTTATTACCCTTTTAATATCAATAGAATCTATAGTGGATGCCATCTCTCTCATTCCTGAGACTGGTAATTTTTATCTTCTCTTTTTTTCCCAATTAGACTGGCAAGAGATTTTATCAATTTCATTCATCTTCTCAAAGATTCAGCTTTTGGTTTCATTTCATTTATTTTTTCCTCCTGTGTTCGATTTCTTGGCTTCTGCTCTATTCTTTTATTATTTCCTTTCTTCTGTTTATTTTGGTTTAATTTGCTCTCCTTTTAATATTTTCTTAAGGTAGTAGCTGAAGTCATCGATTTTGACCTTTCTTATTTCTAATATATGCACTTAGTGCTATAAACATCCCCTTAGGTACTGCTTTAGCAGCATCTCACAAATTTTGATATGTTGTGTTTTCATTTTCATTCAATTCAGAATACTTTCTTACTTCCCTTTTGATTTTTTCTTTCACCCATGAGTTACTTATAGGTGTGTTATTTATTTTCCATTTGGTTCCTCTATATTTTTAAACAAATCAATTTTATTTATACATATTAATAAAGCATACAATTCATCTAAAGTGAACAATCAATGATATTTGGTATAATCACATAGTTGTGCATATTTTCAGTTCAGTCATTATTAGACCATTTTCATTATTTCAATAATAATAATAATAAACAAACAAGAAAATTCTTCACCTCTCAATCTCTATGCTTCCCCTGCTGTACATAGCTGCTATTTCTGGCTATTCTCGCTCAATTATTTATATATTTATTAAGCACTTTTACTGAGATATATTCACATACCATACAATATATCCAGAGTGTATAATCAATGGTTTTTAGTGTAATCACAATGTTGAACATTCGTCACCACAAAAAAATTTTAGAACCATTTCATTTCTCCAAAAACAAAACTCCATACCCCTTAGCAGTCTTTCCCCAGCCCTATATAACCACTAACCTAATTTCATCTTTATAATTGATTTATATTTATATCTTATATAAATGGAATTATACAATATGTAGTACTTTGTGTCTGGTTTCTTTCACTTAGCATAATGTTTTTTTTTTTTTTTTTGGTCTGATATTAACATCTTGTAGTATTAACATACCTTTGTTCAGTTTCAAAGAAAAATGGTCTTATATATGCAATTTTACCCATTTCATATTACACATGCAGTTTTACTATGCTATACAGTCCCATGTTAAATTTTTTAGCTTTCCTTTTAGTAATATACATAACCTTAGATTTTCCTTTAAACCACTTTCATACCCACATAATAGTACTGGTAGTTACAAACATTATGTTGGGCTTTCACCTTTTCTATTCATTTTCAAAGATTAACACACATCCTCTCTACCAATTCTTTTTTTTTTTTTTTTTTAAGATTTTATTTATTTATTTATTTATTTATTTATTTATTTATTTATTTATTTATCCCCCCTTGCTGCTTGTGCTCGCTGTGTCCATTTGCTGTGCGTATTTCTGTGTCTACTTGTCTCCCTTTGTTGGGTCATCTTGCTGCGTCAGCTCACCACGCCGCACCGGCTGGCTTGCCTTTACCAGGAGGCCTCGGGAATCGAACCTATGGTAAACGGGAGCCCTATCAATTGAGCCACATCCGCTTCCCTCTTAACCTCAGCTTTCCATTCTCTAACCTCATTCTATTTTCTGATTACCCGTATTCAAGTTATTAATTCCACATTATATTTAGTTCATAGTAACACAGTCACGATATTTGTCCTTTTGTGTCTGGCTTGCTTTGCTCAACATAATGTCCAGGTTCATCCATGTTGTCTTAAGCTTTACGACTTTATTTTTTCTTACAGCTGCATAATATTCCGTCATGTGAATACACCACAGTTTGTTTATCCATTTATCAGTTGATGGACACCTGGGTTGTTTCCTACTTTTGGCAGTCGTGAATAAGACCACTATGAATATCAGTGTGCAGATGTCTGTTTGTGTCACTGCTCTCAGTTCTTCTGGGTATATATCCAGTAGTGGTATTGCAGGGTCACATGGCAAGTCTATATTCAACTTCTTTAGGAACTGCCAAAGAGTCCTCCACAGTGGCTGTACTACTCAACATTCCCACCAACAGTGAATTAGCGTTCCTATCTCTCCACATCCACTCCAACACTTGTAGTTCTGTCTTAATAGTGGCCATTCTAATAGGTATGAAATGATATCTCATTGTAGTTTTGATTTGCATTTCCCTAATTGCAGTGAAATTGGGAAAAAATGTGGGGTTTTTTGTCATTTTTATTTCTTCTTTTGACAAACAAATGTCTATTCAAGTCTTATGTGCATTTTCTTTTTTAGGAGGTTCCAGGGATTGTACACAGGCCCTCGTATGTGGGAAGCAGGCACTCAGCCACTTGAGCTACATCTGCTCCTCTGCTCATTTTTTAATTGGATCATTTGTCTTTTTATTGTTGAGTTGTAGCATCTCTTTTTTTGTTGTTTTTTTGTTTTTAACTTTATTTTGTACATTTAATAATTGAAAATATAAACAATAAGTAAAATGTAAAAAGAAAACACAGTTGAATAAAAACATACATTTCTCAAATAAATGTACTGTATACATATAAATTTTTTTTTAATCATTCAATATGTTACACAATATATTTGGTTCATAGTGATGCAATCATATAGTATTTGTCCGTTTGTGTCTGGCTTGCTTCGCTCAACATAATGTCCTCCAGGTTTTTACATGTTGTCATAAGCTTTATAACTTCATTTCTTATTACAGCTGCATAATATTCCATCCTGTGAATACACTACAATTTGTTTATCCATTCATCAGTTGATAGACCGTTGGGTTGTTTCCAACTTTTGGCAATTCTGAATAATGCCGCTATGAACATCAATGTGCAGATATCTATTCATGTCACTGCTCTCAGTTCTTCTGGGTATATACCCAATAATGGTATTGTAGGGTCATGTGGTAAGTCTATATTAAGCTGCTTTAGGAACTGCCAAACAGTCCTCCACAGTGGCTATACCATTCTGCATTCCCACCAACAGTGAAGAAGTGTTCCTATCTCTCCACATCCTCTCCAACACTTGTAGTTCTCTGGCTTTTTAATAGTGGCCATTCTGATAGGTGTGAAATGATATCTCCTTGTAGTTTTGATTTGCATTTCCCTAATCATTAGTGATGTTGAGCATTTTTTCATGTGTTGTTTTTTTTTTTTTTTT